>CM072526.1:26190193-26790193 GCA_036898135.1 Oncomelania hupensis
GGGCTACTTTGGCTTTCAGTGAGACGCTCTGCACAAACCGATTATTCAGGGTTGTGCAGAATTTCGTCTCTTATATTACAGACGAGCAGGCGAGCTATCCCGTGCGCCCAACTCCACAGGAAAACCCAGTTGGCTGTTTAGCCTCTACAGCACAAGCCTGAGAGAGCAACCCTGGAAAACACCCTGTAAGACCCCACAGCGTGGCAAGGGAACAAACTACACGACGACACATCGTGTACCAGAAGCTACCTCAACGAAGGACTTCAAACACACCATACTGCAGTTAAGTGACACGGAAGAAGTGCACTCAAACTGATAGCAAAAGGACCACAGTAGTCCACTCTTCAGAACTGTAGTAAAACGGACCACAGTAGTCCAATCTTCAAGAACTTTAGTAGCCAGTGCCCTATGAAGACATAACAGTTGCATAGACTATCAGCGATCGAATTAGTTGCATTGACTTAAAACTTTTTAAGGTAGAATAGTACATAGAAGATCTTGTATAGAGTAGAAGAAATAAATGTGTGATTTTAACTGTTATCAAGTGGCTGGACTACATATGATTCATAGCCGTGTGAAAGCTAGTGTGACAGTGATCTTTTACCATTTTTCTATCTATCTCTGTATCCCAGGATTAACACAGACCGAGCTAAACAAATAAATTTATTAAAGTAATTCAGCGGGTGACTCACTAGCGGTTCCCATCGAATAAAGCGTGAGGGTTACAGCATCCATTGTGCAGAGCCCAGTAACAAATAAAACCCCACGTGACACTTTGCATGCATAATTTGAAATAATCTTTTCTAGTCATATTGATAGAATACATTTTGAAATTTGGAATCAGTGTCTATGTGGTTTTTTAAACTATTTACAGATGGTGCAAATTTAATATTTGTTGGTAAAGAATTCCAATAATTAGCTACTCTATGTGCAAATGAACATTTTCGTTGGTTAGTTCTACAATATTTTATGAAAATTTTACCTTCACACTTCCTAGTTCTGTTAGATTGATCAAGTAAGAAAAAAGTATTAGTATTAACATCCTCTACATTATTAATTATTTTGAATGTCTGAATTAAATCACCCCTGATCCTATGTCCCTTCAGAGAGTGAAGGCCCTGAAACCTTAATCTCTCTTCATATGTCATGTCACGACACTCAGATAATAGTTTTGTGGCTCGTCGTTGAATTTTTTCTATGGCTATAGACTGCCTTTTCAAATATGGACTCCAAACAACGTTAGCATATTCAATATGAGGTCTTACAAAAGCTTTATACAATTTTAAAAAACGTTTCTTTTTCCAAGTATGTGAATGCTCTTTTGATTATGCCTACCATTTGGTTTGCTTTAGTTACCACTCTCTGAATATGTGCGTCAAATTTTAACTTGCAATCAAAAGTTACACCCAAGTCTTTTTCATTATCACTTACATTTAATTTATAAACTTCATCTTTTATCAACATTGAATATTCGCATCCATGATTTCCTTTCCCCACATGCATAACTTTACATTTCTGCACATTTAAATATAACTTCCACTTCTCACACCATTGCTGTAGCTTATGTAAATCATCTTGAATGACCTTAGATTTCGATGTTGTATTATATATTTTAGTGTCATCAGCAAATATCTTAACCGTACTCTCCAGTATCTCAGGTAAATCATTAATATATATAGTAAAAAGAATTGGACCTAAAATAATGTAAATAATGTTAGCAATAATGCCTTCTTATTTATGCATTGGAACGTAAATGGATTGATGCCTAAAATTGTTGATGATAAATTTATCTCTTTTATTACTTCATTCCATTTTATTTGCTTGGTTGAGACCTTTGTTGATACTTTGAACCCTGATATCATTGGTGGTTATAAAGCATTTTGTCAGTCGTCAAAGGAATTGTCTGCTATTGGTAGGCCTTCAGGGGGGAGTTGTATGTTTTATTAAAAATGAGTTTTTGCCTCTTGTAAAGCAAATTAATGTTACAGATGGTAACTTTTTGTTGTTTCTTTTTGATAAAAGCCTCTTTGGCATGACAAAGGATATATTGTATGTTTGTGCTTATTGTCCACCTGAAGGTTCTAGGTATTACACAGTTATGAACACTGATGGTGATGGTATTTCAATGTTAGAAAATTGTATTGTTAATAAAGCTTTTTTGGATAATGATTGTTTTATTATTCTATCAGGTGATCTTAATGGTCGAACATCTAATGTTTCGCAGCCAATCTCTATTGAAAATGATACTTTTGATGACTTGTATGTAAGTAGTCCTGCAAGTGTAAATAGAAATTCACAAGACAGTGTTTTGAATGGTTATGGGAAGTCAGTACTTCACATGTGCACTGCTTTGAATATGTGTATTCTAAATGGAGTGTGTTCTGGTGACCGTGAGGGTCGCTACACATTTATTTCGGATTTTGGCAACAGTGTGGTGGATTATTTTCTAATGTCTAGTGATCTGTTGGCTACTGTATGGGACAAATGTGTTTTGAATGTTTTGGATCGCTCTGAATCTGATCATATGCCTGTTGTTCTCTCGGTTGTGTTTCCTGAGGGAAATGTTGTTGATACTCTGCGTGCTGAAAAAGAATGTTTTGTTGAGAAGTTTGTTTGGAATTATGATTATATACAGTTGTTTAAGGATGCCATGATTTCTGAACCCATACAGCGTGTTATGCACAATGCAATTGAAATGATTGATGTGGATGTTAATTTAGCGCTAAATATGTTCAGTGATTGTGTGAAAGATATTGCAACTTGTATGAAAAAGCGTGTTTGTGTTAGCGGTAGAAAGAAACATAAAAACTGGTTTGATTGGGAGTGTAATGAACATAGAGGAAAAGTGAGAAGGATGTTGAAACGATTTAGACGCACTTAATAATAATAATAATAATACAGGATGCTATGTACGCGCCTTTCCCCAAGGCTCAAAGCGCGGCGATCTATACCAACATACACGCTCACCTGTCTCATTTACCCTCACACACACCAAATACACATAGGCCTACATCACTCAAACAGGTGGTGTAAAGGCAGGGAGATCGCTATTAGAAGACGGAAGAAAATCGAATTTTTATTTTTGAAATTTTTATATTGACTGCATCATGTACCATTATTGAAGGGAGGGAGGAAACCGGAGTGCCCGGAGAAAACCCTCGGTGACCTCAAGAGTCTCGTACCTAAGTCACATACGTTCGCCCCTTGCGGGAATCGAACCCTCGACCTTCGGCATAGGAAACCGGCGACTTATCCACTGCGCCACGAGGCCACTTTGTATAAAGATGATAGAACAGAATACAGTAAAGCCAGAAGAGAGTATAAGCATTTATTGGAATATAAGAAAAAGCAATTCAATAAGTTGATGATTGATAAACTAGTTGCATCTATAAATTCACAACATGATTTTTGGAATAATGTACGCTACATGTTGCCTAATAGAAAAGGTGTTCGAAATCAAATTACAGTTGATGAATGGTTCCAGCATTTCAAACAGTTATTAGAAAAGGAAGAAGAAGCTAATGTTAATGATGTACAAGTTGAAGATGAATTTACCTAAATTATTCATCAAAGCTTCTAAATAATACTTCAAATTTTGGTAGTTTATCTATTTGATTTTTGAATGAATTAGTACTATTAAGGTATTTTAGATTAGTAGGAAGATTGTTCCAAAGATTTGCAACTCTGTTACTAAAAACATTTTTCCGAAGGTTAGTTCTTGCATACTGGAAAAAAATTTGCCCTCACTAAGTCGTGTTATATTACAGTCAAGTGATGTAAAGAAATAGTTCCATGAGAGGTCATTTATATGGTTAAATATTTTATAAGTTTCAATTAAATCTCCTCTTAAACGTCTTCCGTTGAGAGAATGTAAGTTTAAATATAATAACCTTTCACAGTATGATAACCCGTTACATTCAGTTAGAATCTTTGTAGCTCTTTGCTTCACCTTTTCTATGCCTACTGCCTCTTTAATAGTGGTGACCAAATAATATTCCCATACTCTAAATGGGGTCTCACTAAGGTCTTATATAATTGTATAAACATATCTTTATCAATGAATACAAATGTCCTTTTTATTAATCCAATCATTCTATTAGCTTTATTAATACAATTTTCTATGTGAGGATCGAACGACAATGATGTATCAAATATAACCCCTAAATCTTTCTCCTCTGTACTAGTTTTAATTATCATGCTTTCTGCTCCTATTTTCATGTAATAGTTTGTTGGTTTTTTTTAAATTATTTTTTCCAATGTCCATTACTTCACATTTTTCTACGTTAAAATAAAGATTCCATTTGTCAGTCCACAGTTGTAACTTATTAATATCGTTCTGTATAACATCACTGTCATCTGCCCCCCCCCCCCTCCCCGCCCATAGATTTTTGTATCATCCGCAAATATAAAGACGTTGAGTTGATTAGATGAGAACAAGAGTTGTATCTCTTGGAGTAAACGGTAACATACGAGGGACTGGAATAAAAAGATGGCTTCAAGGTAACACAAACAACCCACTGCCTTTGTTCTAATAAAGTGTTTGCCTGAGAAACAAACATTCAAAGAAGAACAACACATGGTGTTAGAAGAGGGATGATGGAGTCTGCAAGCAGTCACGTACCGAAATTTGACTGGTCAGCCCGGGATCTCGCACAAGAATGGAAAAACTTTCATAGCCACGTGATGTTCACCTTCAAGGGACCGTTAAAGTCAAAGTCAGAGGAGGAGAAGTGCTCGTACCTTATGTTGTGGGTGGGAGAAAGAGGACACAAAATCTTTTCGACATGGAATCTCACGGACGAACAACAGAAGTCTCTACAAGAGACACACACCCATCTTCGTAAGGTACAAGTTCCAGGGTAAAGTACAGTCAAATGATGAAACATGTGAACAATTTGTAACAGAAGAGACAGAATAGTTTTCGGCACTAAGTCAGAAAAAGTGCGAGAGAAACTGATAGATGTACATGTAGGTAGGGAACTTACACTAGAGAAAGCAATAGAAATTGCTAGGGTTGAAGAAATGTCTAGCTCACAACTTCAACAAATGAAATTGTCTCAAGCAGCAGCTATCAATGTAGTCCATCACAAACATGCAGACAAAGGTTCAGGCTACAAGAAAGAAAGCCAACACAAACAGACAGATGACAGATCTGCACAATACAAATGTGGTCAGTGTGGAAGAAAGCACACAAGCAAAGCAGAATGCCCTGCCCTGTTTATTTATTTATTTATTTATTTAATCGTTCTTATATAGCGCTTTTCCAGCTCAAGAGCTGCTCAAAGCGCTGGCCGATACAGGATCTAACTCAAGGCGCCCGAGACGCCCACCCGCAGCCTTTGGGCGCATGGTCTGACGCCCGGACAACTGAGCACAATCCTGGGCAGCCAGGGATGGGGGAGAAGGACCTAAGTGCATGCTGGGTGTTTTCTTGTCACCGGCACTCACCCGTCTAGGACATGAGCGTCAGGATCTTTAAAGTCCGTTATGATGGAATGTATGCGATACAGACTAGACCTCGGTTTATACTCTCATCCGAAGGAGTAGGAAAACAGGAGTAAAGTGTCTTTCCCAGGGACACAACACAATGGCCCGGCCAGGGCTCGAACCCGGGACCTTCCGATCCGCAAGCCGAAGCACTACCATTAGACCACAGTGCCTCCATGCTGTTAGAACCACGCACTGCAGTTCTGCTCCCTGTATAGTATGGATAGCTATAATGTATAAGAAGTTTGTGTGTGTGTGTGTGTGTGTGTGTGTGTGTGTGGGTGTGCGCGTGCGTGAGTGTGTGTGGGTGTGTGTGTGTAATGAAATTAATTTATTTCATTTTTGGACATAGCACTCGAGATAATCTAGATTTATTATTTTCTTCTAAACTGAGAAGTAAATAATAATTGTAGTTGTTTATATTATGTGAAGTTACTGTATATTCAAAAATATTGATAGTAAAAAGACAATCGTGCTCTGTGGGTTCGGGCATCAAATAGAATAGACCCAACGTTTCCCGGCGTGTCGTAAGAGGTGACTAACAGGGGTGATGTTAGCACGGCATCACTGGGCGAAAGTCTTCTACACAGAAGTCACCGGCCAGGGCGGAGGAACCTCACGTTACTACAGGTTCAACGACCATGTGCTCAGGGCCAAGGCGAGCCACACTATATTCGTGGATTTCGGCTGTGGCCAACAGCCTGGAGAGGATTGGGCACCGACAGGTCTTTTTTGCCCAAGACACACTACATGATGACACAATCCAATAATTCCATTCCGGATCGGTCGTCGCCCGGCACAAGGACCGCGCCTTCTGTTGGCCACCAGGACGGAGGTGTTAAGTATGCTACTGATGGACAATTTAGCAAGATCCGCACGAGAAACAACATCTTCATAGGAACCTGGAATGTCAGGACCCTAACTGCGGAAGGAAAATTAGAAGAACTGGCCCACGAGTTGGACCACTATCGATGGAACGTTCTAGGCATCAGCGAACTGCGCTGGAAAGGCCTAGGTGAAACAACGACCGACAAAGGCCACAAGCTCTATTTCAGCGGTAGAGATGACAGGCACGAACACGGCGTTGGATTCTTGGTCCACAAGAACATTCTAGCCACTGTCATGGGTTGCCGCCCAGTCTCCAGTAGACTCATTACCATCCGCCTGAGAGCAGCCCCTTTCAACATCACCATCATCCAGGCCTATGCCCCAACATCAGACTATGACGACAGCGAAGTGGAGGATTTTTATGAAAATCTACAGGCGGTCCTTGACCAAGTGCCGAAGAAGGACATAGTCATAGTGCAAGGCGACTGGAATGCCAAGGTTGGCCAAGATGCGCACCACAACTGGGGAGACACATGTGGACCCCACTGCAACAACGAGACAAATGACAGGGGTCTGAGCCTCTTGGAGTTTGCCAGATACAACAATCTGGTACTGGCAAACACGCTTGGTCTCCACAAAAACTCCAGACGATGGACATGGCACAGTCCTGGCGGGGAGCATCACAACCAAATAGACTACATTATGGTCAAGAAACGCTTCAGATCAAGCATCAACATTGGCAGGACACGCACTTTTCCAGGAGCAGACATCGGAAGTGACCACGATCTCGTGATGATGTCTTTCCGGCTCCACTTGAAGAGAGTAAATACAGCAAAGTGCACTAGACTGAAGTTCGACCTGGACAAACTGCAAGACCCGGAGGTGGCAGAACTATTTCAGGCCACATTTGGAGGGAAATTTGCACCACTGCTCATTTTTGGGGCTGGCGAAGTAGATGTCAACACCATGACCACCACCTTCAACTCAGCTGTGACAGATGCTGCCAGTGAGATCCTTGGCAAGCACCGACCAAAGAAGAAGCCGTGGATCACACCTGAACTTTTGGATGTGTGTGATAAACGAAGAGAGATGAAAAAGAAAAAGAACACCTCACAGGGAGCTGATGTCTACCGAAAAATCAACAATGACATCCGAAAAGGCATGCGCACAGCAAAGGAGAACTGGATAGTAGATCAATGCCAGGAAATAGAGAACAGTCTGAACAAGAACAACAGCAAGAAGGCCTACCAGACAGTGAAGCGGCTGACAAGTGTCAAACAGCCCAAAGTCTCCACGATCCAAAGCAAGTCTGGCATATGCCTTACAGAAGAACAAGAAGTCTTGGACAGATGGACAGAGTACTACATTACATTACATAATTGTTGCTTTAGGTCCAGCGGACTCTTCCGAGCCAAATCAGGACCGGACAACCCCCAATCCGCATAAAAGATCTGCTGAAACGACCCTAGTGGGAAAACTGAATGCCCTTCACCAGCCAGTCACTTTACAATAAAGACATCCCACGCAGGGGACGGCTGAGGCTTCACCCCAACTTATCGAACCCCTGTTTACAAAAACAAAATAGAATACAAACCTCATTATAAATTATCAACAAAACATATACATATAAAATGCCTACATTGCTAAATAATAACATCATAGGAAGCCCTAGTGACCACCCGGCAGAAAGCGACCAATATTCCCAAGCTGATCCAACAGACCTCATACACAAACAAGGAGTCTTGTCCAGGAAGAATTTTCAAGAAAAAAGGTAGGTGACTGGTCTAGCGAAGAAGATAGTATAGCAGATTGATAGAACAGAGCAGGACTGAGAAAGAGCAAATGAGAAAGACAGCGACAGTGGGAATTTAAAGCACTAAATTTCCAGAAAGTGGGGATACTATTTATACTGAAACCCCCGGCACCCCAACGGGGGTGACAGAGTACTGCTCTGACCTTTACAACCATACACCAAATGGAGACCCTTCAGTTCTAGCATGTCCCGAGAACAGAGAAGAAGAAGAAATCCTCCCAATTCTCCGAGAAGAAGTTGAGGCAGCAGTGCAAGCGCTAAAGAAAGGGAAGTCAGCGGGAGTGGACAACATACCCGCGGAACTGCTACAAGCAGGAGGAGAAGCGATGATTGATGCCCCCATTATTATCTGTAACAAGATCTGGCAGAGTGGGGAGTGGCCTATACCATGGACCCAGTCGCTTGTCATCACTCTTCCCAAAAAAGGTAACCTTCAGGAGTGTGAAAATTACCGGACCATCAGCCTCATCAGCCATCCCAGCAAGGTCCTCCTGAAAATAATACTCAACAGGTTGAAACCCCAAGCTGAACAGATCACAGCTGAAGAACAAGCAGGATTCAGGGCAGGGCGAAGTACCACTGAGCAGATTTTTAACCTCAGAATAATCTGTGAGAAATACCTACAGCACCAACAACATCTATATCATGTGTTCATAGACTTCAAGAAGGCATTTGACCGAGTCTGGCATGCAGCTCTATGGGCAACAATGAAAGTGTACATCAGCCCTAAAATTATTGAAGTCATCAAAAGCCTGTATGACAAGGCTACCAGTGCAGTCCTCCACAACAGCGCCATCGGGAACTGGTTCAGAACAACAATCGGTGTGCGTCAAGGATACCTACTCTCTCCAACACTCTTCAACATCTTCCTAGAGCGCATCATGTCAGATGCTCTTGCAGACCATGAAGGCACAGTCAGCATAGGGGGTAGAGCAATCTCCAATCTTCGTTTTGCAGATGACATTGATGGATTGGCTGGAGAGGAACAAGAACTTGAACAGCTGGTACAGAGGCTTGACACCACCTCCAGAGCCTATGGAATGGAAATAAGTGCAGAGAAGACCAAAATGATGACCAACAACACCAATGGCATCAATACGGACATCAAAGTCCAAGGCCAATCCCTCAACACAGTGCATAGCTTCAAATATTTAGGAGCCATTGTATCAGACAATGGGTCCCGACAGGAAGTCCTCTCCAGGATCGCACAAACAACTGCTGCCCTGACAAGGTTGAAGCCCATTTGGAAAGACAGGACCATCAGTCTACATTCCAAAGTAAGACTGCTGCGCTCCCTTGTCATCTCCATCTTCCTATATGCTTGTGAAGCATGGACCCTCACAGCAGATCTCCAACGAAGAATACAAAGCATGGAGATGAGGTGCTACAGAAGACTTCTGGGCATTTCATATACCCAACACATCACCAACGACGAAGTCCAACAGACCATCACACAAGCCATTGGACAACAGGATGACCTGCTAACAGTGGTGAAGAAACGGAAACTCCGATGGTATGGCCACGTCACCAGATCATCAGGCCTTGCAAAAACTATTCTGCAAGGCACAGTGCAAGGAGGTAGAAGAAGAGGGAGACCGAAAAAGAGGTGGGAGGATAACATTCGAGAATGGACTGGTTTGACACTGAGCGAAGCCATCAGGGCTGCTGAGGACAGAGAAAGATGGAGTATGCTGGTTAAACGATCATCTGTGGTGCCCCTACGACCTTCCGGTTACGGGACAGGATAGGATAGGATAGGAAAAAGACAATCTAGTCAAGAATCTATGACGTCACAAGGAAAGTGACGTATTCTTAGGGCAGCCATTTTTATTTTGAAGACATGACGTAGTACGTACTCTGCACACATTCGTAAGTCATAAAGTTGGCATTGACAACGTGAGGGGCCGGGTAGCTCAGTTGGTAAGAGCGTCTTGCTAGTAAAGTAACCGAAAGGTCGCTGGTTCGAATCCCGGATTGGTCAACGTGTGATCATATTATTTTCCCCTTTACCAACTGGCCCGCTGGTGTCAGTATAAATCGGTCCAGTAGTCACCTATATGCGAAAGTGTGTGACTATAATCTACAAACAACAACAGGTGCACAGGTATTTCTTCGTAGGCACATTTGTTTACCAACACTTGTGACTCAGACTTCAAAGCGAGAGGACCACACCCTCCGAGCTCTGCTTTTCAACGGTCAAAAACCGTCATCCAAGACATTGAAAAATCTGAACGTTCAATCTAGGCATCGTCCTCTTCTATTCCTTCGGTGACGTGTTGATGATAGTACCACAGAGAACCGTTTGGACACCTTTGCTGAAGAAATTGACAAGAATGATGCCAGAGATGGAAGACAGCCGGGAGCAGACGATGACGAACGTAGACCTGTTGCAGCTATAGCCACTGTCTACTTCGATGTCCTTCAACTCTTCTTTGAGAGAAGCATCTGCGCTGATCACATTGTCCACTGACGATCTGAGAGTCGAATTGCTACGAACTGAAGAGGTCTTGTAACTGGTGGGTGAAACTCTTAGGAATAAAATAAATCGTAGAGAGTCTAGGTCTATACTTGGATACTACCATTTGTAAGAGAATTGCTTCGTTTAATTATGGGTGGATACTACCATTTGTAAGAGAATTGCTTCGTTTAATTATGGGCACAAGTATATCAACTAACAAGTTAGTATCTCGTATTGCCCCCAGTCGACGTGCGGTGGTCCCGTTGCCCTTGGTTTTAGCCACAAGCTGAGACGGGGGTATCCCAAACCTAAAAATAGAATAGAGAATTCTGGGAAATCTGATAACTAGCTACGGTTGCAGTCGTGGTCGCCATTTCTCGCGAAGATGTGCTGGCTGAAATTAAACGAAAGTTGGGAGAGGAACTGCATATTTCTGGTAGTGAACAAAGGCTTTGCTCAATTATAGAAGGAGAACACGATGGATTTATAGAATCATGCACACATGTATGTGAGCTCAGTGCAGGCGATCGTGAGTCTCAGTGAACGATTGATCGCCATTGCAATCGATTCAGCTGCTCAGATCGCTTCGATGTGATGGTTCATTTATCGCTTGAATCACACTGTATAATGCACATGCAAATTCTGTCAAAGATATGATGATTTGAGCATATGTTCGATTCCGTACCGATTGGAAGGTGGGGTGGAAAAATTCAATCATGGTGATGATCAATCCAATTTTGCAATGGTGGTTAGGCCTACTTTATTGTGTATGGTCACAGGTACTTACCTTTTGTAGTTTGTGTGCTTTTTGTTCTGTCAGCCTTGAGTGTTTGCGTCGCCTTGGCCTGTTGTACTTTGTTGTGGTCTCGCTCTCTTTTGATTTTTGAAAGCAAATTCAAATTGCATTGTTATCCAGCAGCATGCGAGGTCAAATTAGACGAATTCAGATCTAACCAATCTTCTTGTGACGCCATTTTGCGTGTGTCTCGTGTGCCATGCACCAATCGCCCTGCCGACGTCATTTCAGAAAAGGATTTCCCTACCCATAATTCCCCTGGGTTTTGAAGTTTCTAAAAAATTATTTTAGGCCGACGACGCTCTATGGAGCACAAAGCATGTAAAGGGAAGCAACCGGTTGTACGCGCACGTCGACAGAGACATAGAAGGGAGATACTAACTTGTTAGTTGATATACTTGTATTATGGGTAATTAATTAGCGGAACGATTTTTATTTGTGTAGGTATAATTCTGGTTGCAGAAGGTGCAACAGAAAATAAGATGTCGTCTTCTTTTCGTGCGGGAATCGCAATGAAAAAAATAAGTTATTTAATTTTCTAGATCATCTATAGTTACGAAATGTTGTTGTTTATATTCATTTAATTTATGCAATAAGTGAGGGATCATTGCGGGTAAATAAACGGTAATTATTTACGCAATGACGATGATTATAAATGAAGAAATTGTGATTGCGAGTTGCGCAATACGAACTGTTAGCCGGTTGCCATGGAGTAACCGTTATCTTGGAGATTGGGTCTTCGAGAATAGAAATACATTTGAATGAATTATTGATGGTTTGTTCGCGCAATGCTCTTGTGTTAAATGTAAATAAATAATTGTTGAGTTGGATAATTTGATAATTTGGGGCCAGGATTTTCATTTTTCATTGTTTATCACCAAGAGGCCGATTGTAAATAATAAAATCGCTTTCCAAGCGAATAATCTGGCAAACATTATAATGGGGTTTTTCGTGATACTCACCTGTACTTCGATAACACAGATGGGACCGGTGTGCGTCAAGGATGCCTACTCTCTCCAACACTCTTCAACATCTTCCTAGAGCGCATCATGTCAGATGCTCTTGCAGATCACGAAGGCACAGTCAGCATAGGGGGCAGAGCAATCTCCAATCTTCGTTTTGCGGATGATATTGATGGTTTGGCTGGAGAGGAACAAGAACTTGAACAGCTTGTACAGAGGCTTGACACCACCTCCAGAGCTTATGGAATGGAAATAAGTGCAGAGAAGACCAAAATGATGACCAACAACACCAATGGCATCAAAACGGACATCAAAGTACAAGGCCAATCCCTCAACACAGTGCACAGCTTCAAATATTTAGGAGCCATTGTGTCAGACAATGGGTCTCGACAGGAAGTCCTCTCCAGGATCGCACAAACAACTGCTGCCCTGACAAGGTTGAAGCCCATTTGGAAAGACCGAACCATCAGCCTACATTCCAAAGTAAGACTGCTGTGCTCTCTGGTCATCTCCATCTTCCTATATGCTTGCGAAGCATGGACCCTCACAGCAGATCTCCAACGAAGAATACAAGGCATGGAGATGAGGTGCTACAGAAGACTTCTGTGCATTTCCTATACCCAACACATCACCAACGACGAAGTCCGACAGACCATCACACAAGCCATTGGACAACACGATGACCTGCTCACAGTGGTGAAGAAACGGAAACTCCGATGGTATGGCCACGTCACCAGATCATCAGGCCTTGCAAAGACCATTCTGCAAGGCACAGTGCAAGGAGGTAGAAGAAGGGGGAGACCGAAAAAGAGGTGGGAGGACAACATTCGAGAATGGACTGGTTTGACACTGAGCGAAGCCATGAGGGCTGCTGAGGACAGAGAAAGATGGAGTATGCTGGTTAAACGATCATCTGTGGTGCCCCTACGACCTTCGGGTTATGGGACAGGATAGGACCACTTTTTCACCTTTATTCTGGAACTTGTTCCTGAAACTTCATCTTACTTCTACGGGTGTGTTGTTACCATCCATTGGGAAGGGCTACAGTCAAGACATCTAAGAAGAACCATGACTGTGCCGGATTTGAGTGTCGAGTTATTCTAGAAGAACATTTGACTCAAACGCGTACCACCGCGCGATATAACTGTGCCGATGGAATGTGAATTGGATGTGAAGCACGGAACCGACGGCCAGAGGGCAGAAGCTCGAAGAGACTGTTGGCTGGGTGTGATGGATCGCAGACTGTCTTTTCCGTTTTCCGTTTCATTCGCGTTGTGAAAATGGAGGCGACAGATGGAAAGTCGCAACCAGCTATTTTGGAGGCAATCTTAACAATGTGCTCGAGCTATTTCTTTTCTATCGCGGTTGTGCTGCCGTACCAGACAGTGATAGAGAAGCACAAAATGCTCTCTATCACCGCGCGATAGAACTGTGCCGAGGGAATGTGAATTGGATGTGAAGCCTAACATTCTTAATAATTCTCATTTTATTTAATGCTGTTAAATTGTTTTAATGCTGTATTTTGTTTTACTTGCAGGGTGTGTTTGACTCCATAACTTTATATGACTGATGAGTGATGTATGTCTAACACTGTGTTTACCTATCCTTTAGTGCTGTATATATGTTGTATGCCAATGAAGTGTATGACACGATGAATGCATGTGTGACTTTGCAAGAAAGGATGTATTTCATTGTCGCCATGCAACACCAAAATAATTGTAACGTTTTTACTTGGTTAATAAATATTTTTATCTTATCTTATCTTAATCGGTCTTGACCTCATCGAACTCGGTTAAGTTGTCATCTTGAAATTGCCTACCTTTCGAGGAAGGTGATTTTATTATCATTAGTAAATATCGTTCATTTTCTGTGACAGTATTTTATCTTCTTTTTATATGTAAAAGAAGAGTTTGATAGCGAGCGGAAGTTTATGTATTGAGCCACTACACGCATTAACATCTTGCAACATTACATCTTTAAACTTTTCTGCTTATAACAAAATAAATCAAACAATAAACGCAACAGTGTGTGTGTGTATGTGTGCGTGTGTGTGAGAGAGAGAGAGACTGAGACAGAGAGGGTGTAACCTGTTGCACAGTCAGATCCAGTGTATCCAGCAGCACATGTACAGGTGTAAGAGTTGATACTATCAGTACAGCTAGCACCATGTTGACATGGGTTGGGCAGGCACTCATTTATGATCATGGGTGCCACCTTTCCGCCTACAGTCGGAAAATCAGATTTTTGCTGAAGCCTACAATCGGAAATCCGATTTTTCGAAAAAAAAAATCGTTAAAAAAAATTATATAAAAGTAAACGAAACAAGATTTGTATCAGATTTGTGTAAAGATGCACAGCTGAAAGGGGCATAACCCGCGTATCCGGTTGATGACTTCCGGCCGGTGTGAGACTGAAGCATGGATATTGTGACTTTGTGTTCCAATCATGCCGTTTTTAGAGGAAAATACCGATACTGGAAAGAAAAAAGCGTGAGAGGTAGATAAGGGAATGAAGAATAAGTGGAGGTGGGAATGGATGTCAGATAAGTTTGATCCTGATGGCGATGAATGCCGGTTGTGGCTGAGAAAATTGGATCAGCCTGGTTTGATAAAAAACAAAACAATGCTTTTTGTTCTTGTGCAGGGGCGGATCTTGTTCTTGTGCCACTTGTGCACGTGCACACCCCCCTGGCGGTCCCAAAAAAAAAAAAAAAAAAAAAAAAAAGGAGGAAGAAAAGGAGAAGAAAGAAGAGAAAAAAAATTACTAATTCTCACTCCCCACACAGTTTCATGTACCTCCAAATTAATGGGGGGGGGGGGGGGGGGGGGTTGTGTGTGTGTGACCAAACTTGTACATGCATCAGGTCAGTTTTGAATAAAACTGATGTGAGTGGCTATTTCTTGTTTTATTTGCAGTAACTTTATCTGTCTTTGTAGGCCTATAAGCCTTTATGCAAGATGTTCTGCTATTGTAAATTTTATCATCGGAGTTTGCAGAGGGGTGTTTGTGTGTGTGTGTGTGTGTGGGAGGGAGGGGGGACTAAACTTAAAGAGGACTTTTAGCACAAAACAATACTATTTTCAGTCCTTAAAATAATGCCCAAAATGCACCAGATTGCTCAGATTTTAACCATTATTTTCAAAAATTTTTTTTTGGGGGGCATGCCCCCGGACCCCTTTAGTACACTCGCCTGCTTCGCAGGCTCGCGCTTGTGGCTACGCCACTTCGCATTAGTGCACTGTGCACACCCCCTCAACAATGGAAAGATCCCCCCTGATTGTGTATATTTGTGTGTGTTTGCTTTTCTTTCTCTCACCTCTTATACACATTCACAAAATGTTTAAACAATTTTAACTATGCTTCTGATTGTTCATATTTGTTTCCCATTTGCATTGACTAAGTCTGGGGACTTAGTCACCTTTGCCAATGTTAGGCCCTGGTCTTTTTATGTAGTTTTTTTCTTGTTCTATGTGAGTGTCTTGTATGTATAGTAGTAAATCATTCTTCAGCTTTCACGAGAGGCCTCTAAATTGGCTTTGAATATTGTAAAAATTTTCTGTCGGGGGGCGTTGCCCCCCTAACCTCCTACCAGAGCGTTACGCCGGGACCCCATCGGGGCCTGGGCGGCCCCGGACCCCTGCCTTCAGATTTTGGAAAATTTCTTGGTGGCACCCATGATTTATGTCTGAACACAATATTGCACATAATTATCAACCACGATGATGAGGATGATGATGATTATGAAGGTGGTGATGATGACGATGCTGATGGAAGTATAATTACATCAGGCATAGTAGGTAAAGACCATATGGATTGATATTCGCAATACATCACCATAATGGTTATTATTATGATGATGATAATCATGATGATATTGACGATGATGATGATGTACTCGTATGTGTGCCTGTGTGTGCTTGAGTGTTACCTGTTGCACAGTCAGATCCAGTGTATCCAGCAGCACATGTACAGGTGTAAGAGTTGATACCATCAGTACAGTTACCTCCATGTTGACAAGGGTTTTGCAGGCACTCATTTATGTCTGAAGACAATATTGCACATAATTATCAACAATGATGATAATGATTAATGGCGAGGGTGTTTTGATAACAATGACATTAATTCATACTACCCTATCCTATCCTTATCGTAACTCGGAGGTCGTAGGGGCACCACAGATTTTCGTTTAACCAGCATACTCCATTTTTCCCTGTCCTCAGCAACCCTGATTGTTTCGCTCAGTGTTAAACCAGTCCATTCTCGAATGTTGTCCTCTCACCTGTTTTTCGGTCTCCCTCTTCTTCTACCTCCTTGCACTGTGCCTTGCAGGATGGTCTTTGCAAGACGTGACGTGGCCATACCATCGTAGTTTCCGCTTTTTCACCACTGTCAACTTTGAATTGTTTGAACCACATACTGGAAACATAGCTACTGTTCTCTTTATGGATTTAGCAATAAAGTATTAGACATGTGTGTGTGAGAGAGAGATTGTGTGTGTGGGGAGGGGGGGTTGGGATGGGGTGTGTTTGTGTTACCTGTTGTACAGTCAGTTCCACATGAGTGCGTGCGTGTGCTTGAATGGACGTGAGTGTTACCTGTCACACAGTCAGATCCTGTGTATCCAGGAGCACATGTACAGGTGTAAGAGTTGATACCATCAGTACAGCTACCCCCATGTTGACAGGGGTTTGGCAGGCAGTCATTTATGTCTAAAGACAATATTGCACATAATTATCAACAATGATGATGACACACACACACACACACACACACACACACACACACACACACACACACACACACATGTGATGCTGGGTACACTGGAACTGATTGCAAAAAGTAACAAAAGTGGTCTCCTACTCCATCCTCTACCCCACGCACAAAAACGCGCGCACACACACATTTCTAATACTTTAGTGGTATATCCATTGTCGCGAGAGGCTATTTCAACCCTGCACTATGGCTTCTCGCCTTAAATAGTTCAGCCTGCTGTAGCCTTTGTAAATTAAAGTCGCTGCCTAGCAGATGACCCAAGTCAGTTGTGAGCTAAGCATGTGTAGGCTAGATAAGGTAGGTAGTGACCTCATCCTGCTGACGTATAGCCACCACCCCCCACCCCCCATCCCCCCTCCCTTCGATAGACGGCGCTCAAATCTCACGAGAATTTTCGCGGGCTTTAGCTGACCGCAATGCTAGGCAGTCATTCTTTGTCTGAACCTCATACGAGAAGGAGCTATGCTCTGACAGATCTCTCTAGCAGAAGACTAAAGCAGGTGACGGATGAAATTCATTCATCAACAATATAGCCAGGGCCTGACATTGTCAAAATGGTAAATCATCATTCTTTTGGTTCATTGCGCTTTGATAATGTTGTTGGATTATGTTTGCGAAGTTTTGCCATGTTTTAGAATTGTCATTGTTAGTAAAGCTTTGCTGACCACGTGGTGAACCCGACCGGTTTCGGCACCACGAGGTAGCCTCCAATGTCCAACTGTTGTTTCTCCTATGTGTATTATTGTAGACTAGTGGCTGTACAGGAGAATGGGTATATTTTAAATTACTTCTCCATGTGTTAAGATTAGCCATGATGTAGGTATATGTATAGGAATTATGTTGGAGATTCCAGTGGACCACAGACTTACAAGAATTGGTCGTCCCTTATTTGTATAAGTGGAGCGATCTTAACTGAGGGCTGAAACAGTGGGACGGCCAACAGTGAGACACTCTGCACAACCTTTGTATACAAGGAATTGCAGAAGTTCGTCTCACATGTTGCAGACGAGCAGGCATCGTGGTCCATAGCAGGGAAAAAATCCTACAGAGAGGCAACCATGACACGTGGCCTGCAACCGTGAGCAGCGAGAGCATTAGGCTCCACTAGCCATAGTCAACTACCAAGAAAAAGAGACAAAACACCGCACCTCAACTATACAGGTGTAAAAGCGATAGTCTACTCGTCCAGAAAACCGAATATTAGGACCAAAAGAACTCATAGCCCAATGATGAGACAGTAACAAATATTGAGAACAGTAGCTGCATAGACCGAGCGAACTACTCGAAAGGAAATTTGGACATTTAAGTTAGTGTATAGATTAGAAGATTTTGTATAGAGTAGAGAACATAAATGTGTGATATTTACTGTTAACAAGTGGCTGGACTACCTATGTTTCATAGCCGAGTGAGAGCTAGTGTGTCAGTGAATCTTTTAACCATTTTCTCCCTATCTCTATAACCCTATCCGCACACAGACCGAGCTAAACTTATAAATGTATTAAGATTAGTCATAGGGTGATTACACTAGCAGATCCCTGCAGACGATAGACGAGTGGGTAATATCATTCCATTGTGCAGAGCCCAGCAACAATAGACCCACCGTCACATCCATACAGCGAACAGAAGCGCAATATGTTGTTCAAACAATACAAACAACATCCTCTTCATTAATAATTATAATAATGTGAGTGTGTTTGTCGATGTCCGTGTGTTCGCGGGCGTGCGTGTGCATGAGTGTCACCTGTTGCACAGTCAGATCCATTGTATCCAGCAGCACATGTACAGGTGAAAGAGTTGATGCCATCAGTACAGCTACCTCCATGTTGACAGGGATTTGGCAAGCACTCATTTATGTCTGAGGACAATATTGCACATAGTTATGAACAATGATGATGACAATGGTTATAATGATGGTGGGGAGAACTATGATGTTGATAATGTGTGTGTGTGTGTGTTCGTGGGTGTGCGTGTGCATGAGTGTTACCTGTTGCACAGTCAGATCCAGTGTATCCAGCAGCACATGTACAGTTGTAAGAGTTGATACCATCAGTACAGCTACCTCCATGTTGACAGGGGTTGGGCAGGCACTCTTATGTCTGAGGACAATATTACACATAATTATCAACCACGATGATAATGATTAATGACGAGGGTGTTCTTTGAACAACATATTGCGTTTCTGTTCGTGGTATGGATATACCAATAAAGTATTAAAAATATGTGTGTGTTGTGCGCGCCTTTTTGTGTGTGGGGTAGAGGACGGAGTTGAAGACCGTTTTTGTTATTTTTTGCTATCAGTTCTTGTGTATCCAGCAGCACATGGGTGTTAGTGCGCGCGTGTGCATGAGTGTTACCTGTTGCACAGTCAGATCCATTGAATCCAGCAGAACATGTACACGTGTAAGAGTTGATACCATCAGTACATATTCCACCATGTTCACAGGGGTTGGGCAGGCACTCATTTATGTCTGAAGACAATATTGCACATAATTATCAACCATAATGATGATAATTATAATAATGGTGAGTACGATTATGACGATGGTGATGGTGATGATGATGACGATGGACATGGCATAGTCCCGGCGGGGAGCATCACAACCAGATCGACTACATCATGGTCAAGAAACGCTTCAGATCAAGCATCAACATTGGCAGGACACGCACTTTTCCAGGAGCAGACATCGGAAGTGACCACGATCTTGTGATGATGTCTTTCCGGCTCCACGTGAAGAGAGTAAATACAGCAAAGTGCACTAAACTGAAGTTCGACCTGGACAAACTGCAAGACCTGGAGGTGGCAGAACTATTTCAGGCCACTATTGGAGGGAAATTTGCACCACTGCTCATTTTGGGGGCTGGTGAAGTAGATGTCAACACCATGACCACCACCTTCAACTCAGCTGTGACAGATGCCGCCACTGAGATCCTTGGCAAGCACCGACCAAAGAAGGAGCCGTGGATCACACCTGAACTTTTGGATCTGTGTGATAAACGAAGAGAGATAAAAAAGAAAAAGAACACCTCACAGGGAGCTGATGTCTACTGAAAAATCAACAATGACATCCGAAAAGGCATGCGCACAGCAAAGGAAAACTGGATAGAAGATCAGTGCCAGGAAATAGAGAACAGTCTGAACAAGAACAACAGCAAGAAGGCCTACCAGATTGTGAAGCGGCTGACAAGTGTTAAACAG
Organism: Oncomelania hupensis; assembly: GCA_036898135.1. Lineage (NCBI taxonomy): Eukaryota > Metazoa > Mollusca > Gastropoda > Littorinimorpha > Pomatiopsidae > Oncomelania > Oncomelania hupensis. Next base: position 26,210,507 of record CM072526.1, read on the forward strand.
CCCAAAGTCTCCACGATCCAAAGCAAGTCTGGCATATACCTTACAGAAGAACAAGAAGTCTTGGACAGATGGACAGAGTACTGCTATGACCTTTACAACTATGCAGCTATAGCCACTGTCTACTTCGATGTCCTTCAACTCGTCTTTGAGAGAAGCATCTGCGCTGATCACATTGTCCACTGACGATCTGAGGGTCGAATTGCTACGAACTGAAGAGGTCTTGTAACTGGTGGGTGAAACTCTTAGGAATAAAATAAATCGTAGAGAGTCTAGGTCTATACTTGGATACTACCATTTGTAAGAGAATTGCTTCGTTTAATTATGGGTGGATACTACCATTTGTAAGAGAATTGCTTCGTTTAATTATGGGTAATTAATTATCGGAACGATTTTTATATGTGTAGGTATAATTCTGGTTGCAGAAGGTGCAACAGAAAATAAATTGTCGTCTTCTTTTCGTGCGGGAATCGCAATGAAAAAAATAAGTTATTTACTTTTTCTAGATCATCTATATGTACGAAATGTTGTTGTTTATATTCATTTAATTTATGCAATAAGTGAGGGATCATTGCGGGTAAATAAATGGTAATTATTTACGCAATGACGATGATTATAAATGAAGAAGTTGTGATTGCGAGTTGCGCAATACGAACTGTTAGCCGGTTGCCATGGAGTAACCGTTATCTTGGAGATTGGGTCTTCGAGAATAGAAATACATTTGAATGAATTATTGATGGTTTGTTCGCGCAATGCTCTTGTGTTAAATGTAAATAAATAATTGTTGAGTTGGATAATTTGATAATTTGGGGCCAGGATTTTCATTTTTCATTGTTTATCGCCAAGAGGCCGATTGTAAATAATAAAATCGCTTTCCAAGCGAATAACCTGGCAAACCATTATAATGGGGGTTTTCGTGATACTCACCTGTACTTCGATAATACAGGTGGGACCTCTTTTTCACCTTTATTCTGGAACCTGTTCCTGAAACTTCATCTTACTTCTACGGGTGTGTTGTTACCATCCATTGGGAAGGGCTACAGTCAAGACATCTAAGAAGAACCATGGCTGTGCCGGATTCGAGTGTCGAGTTATTCTACAAGAACATTTGACTCAAACGCGTACTCGGTCTTGACCTCATCGGTTAAGTTGTCATCTTGAAATTGCCTACCTTTCGAGGAAGGTGATTTTATTATCACTAGTAAATATCGTTCATTTTCTGTGACAGTATTTTATCTTCTTTTTATATGTAAAAGAAGAGTTTGATAGCGAGCGGAAGTTTATGTATTGAGCCACTACACGCATTAACATCTTGCAACATTACATCTTTAAACTTTTCTGCTTATAACAAAATAAATCAAACAATAAACGCAACAAGTGGGGGCTTCGTCTGGGATAGTTTATAACGTAACTATAACGAAATTATAACGAGTGTATCTCTATTTTCTAAGTTGCGGAAATTCTGTCACAATTTTGAACTTTTTACTGGTTTTAATAATCTTGTTATCATCATGTTTATGCATATTTTGTACATGTTGTAATAACCTTGCCATCGTTAACAGCATGTAAGTTAACCATCTAGAAGGATAGTTCTAGCAGTTTATCCAGTTTATATTTTGGCGATAGAATTCTGTCGGGGAAATATTCTATTGAAGGGAAAAAATCGACGGATAGATTAGTTCTTCTGATTAGTCATACAGTTGATTAGTCGTGTGCTAGATTGAATTTATTTATCAAGTATCGGTCATTGGTAAAAGATGAATTCGGAAACACGAGGACCTGTGTTAATCTAGAGTGTTGTATAGGTAGAACTTAATTATGTAGAACTAAGTTACCTAGTCGTTTTTTGACAGCTAGATGGATCTAGTGAACATTGCTTATTTGTGAAACAGTCATTTTAGACAATATGTTAAAGGCGTATACTTTAATAGGTTAGGTAGATTGTAGCAGGGAGTTCTACAATAAGGGCCATTAAAGTTTGAAATTATTATAACAATCTTTGTCTCATAAGAAGTAGAGGCTATAAGATTAGTTATCAGGGAACGTTGGATTGCGTTCACAAGGTCTAGCAAATTCGGGTCACCATAAAGGAATGACCGGCTGAATTATGTTAGGTATATAATCATGTGGGTATGATTATATACGAATAAAGTCTTCGGAAGTTTTATGTATTTATTAGAAGCAGGCCGTATCTGAAATGGCAGGAGAGTAAGTCCATTGTTCAGTTAGTCTATAGAATTGGAGAGTACAGATAGAGCAATTGTTGTTGGCTATTATAGACGGTTGCAGAATCTAGTACCAGTAACTGCGAAGTGTTTTTAATAATTGCTGAGGGTGCATTATTCAATTTAGTATAAGACGTAGTGAAGTGGAACTACATAATTATTTTCGTTTTTCTAATTCATGTGATTAGGTTCCTTGAGTAGTGTTGGCAATCTACTTACTTTATTTTAACCTAGAATATCTTTTCTGGATTATGGCCGACCAGTCTACATCTATGAGTATGACAACTCGATCACAGTCTCGTCTGATAGAGGGAGATAACCCAACAGCTAGGTTTAAAGCTGAAGGTGAGAGTTTGGGTTTATCTGGAGCGGATTTACTCCAATATATCAGGGACGAGAAAGATCGTTTGGCTAAATTCGAAAGAGAAGAGAGAGAGAGCGCTTAGCTGAAGTTGAAGAAAAGAAGAGGAATTTTGAATTAGAAGCGAAGAAATTACAGTTTGAAGCTGAAGAGCGCCAAAGGAAAGATGAGCTTGAGGCTGAGCAAAAGAAGCTACAACTTCAAGCAGAAGTTGAGCAAAAGAAATTGCAGTTTCAAGCGGAAGTCGAAGAAAGGAAGCGCCGAGATGATCAGGAATACGAGATAGAACGATTGAAAATCCAAACTGATCATTCTGAAAGAAGCTGATAATGGAGTCAGAGTTAGTCATTCCAATCACCTACAACAGGATTTCCTCAAGGTTAAATTACCATTTTTAGAAGATAAAGACGACCTTGAAACATATCTCCGTACGTTCGAGAGAACAGCCAAACAGCTGAAGTGGGAGGAAGATATTTGGGCTTTGAAACTCAGCACTTTATTGAAAGGTAAAGCGCGGGAGGTTTACTCGCTAATGTCAGATTAGAAAGCCGCTGATTATGACGAACTAAAGAAAGCTCTACTGCTTAGATTTCGCTTGACCGCAGAGGAGTATAGAAAGAAATTTCGATCGGCCAAGCGTCAAAGCAGTGAAACTACTGAAGAATTTGCGACCAAGCTTGACCTTTGGTTGACGCGTTGGCAGCAATTAGCTAATAAGGGTGACACATATAAGGAATTAAGAGATCTCTTCATGGTGGAGAAATTCATTGAAGGGATTCCTTATGACCAAGCAATGTTTATTCTTGAGAAGTCATCTAGTGACATAGAAGAAGCTGTTGAACAAGCTCTGATTTTTGAGTCAGCAAAAATAACTGCAGGTTCAAGCCATGAACGCCCAAAGAATTCTTTTGATGCGAGAAACAAGCTGAGAGATCTGAAACCTAAAAATGACAATGTCGAGCCGCAACCGAATAGAATGGATTCGAACCGGTTCGCGCAAGGTCAAGGTCACAGGAATAGGTTTACTGACAGAACTTGTTATAGTTGTAACGAACAAGGACATGTATCGAAATACTGTCCAAAAAGGTCGACCAAACAATCAGCAGCCGTGTTACACTCGGTTTGATGATGGGGTTTTTCTTTATCAGTATCTGATTCAGCCCCAATGCTGAATTCCTGATAGGGTGTAACTCAGATTCGTTTATCCACGCAGCCTGCTCAAGCAGCATACAAGTCACAAAGTCGACGTATGAAGTTTTCCACTTTTATTCAGCACACATCAACAACTGCATACAATTCTCAACTCAACTTTTAACAACTTTCAAAAACTCTCCAAATTCACTATCAACAATCATTTCAAAACAGTGCAGCACATAATTATATAATCTCTCTCTCTCTCTTTTCCCGAACAATTTAGATCACGGTAGACTAAAATGACGCACTACAGTCAATCAAATAAAAGATCGTCATCACTGACTTACGTCATACATCTCTCCACACATACCGGGAACGTTCCTTCAAACTTCGACAATTATCCCGAAACTTCGATCGATAGTAAACAAGCGGATCCAGAAAATTCTCCAATATCGACTAACAAAAATTATCAACGTTATACAAAGCCTCTCCTAACAACAATGCAAACTCAAATCAAAGGTAAATAAACTCCATTATTGAATACTTTGCAAAACGAAACGATTAGATCTATCGTGCACGCTTCAGCCGTACTATCCTTCGCGTTTCAACGTAACAAGCCGTATTTGTACCAGATAAGGTCGAGTCTAGTAAGGCTGCGAGTAGTGAATTGTGTGAATCGTGCTCAAAGATTCCATTTTCACCTGAGTGTGAAGTGAAGGTGGAAGGCAAAGTCGCGTTAGCAATACGCTACACGGGAGCATCTGTAACAATCGTACAGTCGAGTCTTATACCCGACAAATATAAGACTGGAAAGACTCTTGATGTTATGCTTGCGTCCAGTACTGAAAGGATGAGTTTGCCCATCGCTGGGGTTCAGTTAGAGACTCCGTTTTTCAGCGGAAAGACGAAAGTTGCTATGATGGATAATCCTGTTTGTCCGGTTTTAATCGGGAATTATCGTACCACAGAACTAGGTGAGATTGTACCTATCCCTGTTTATGCCATGCGGTCAAGATGTTCTGCAGTGCAGACAAGAGGAGATGAGAAAAAGTCGGACCGAGTTCTCAAGATCTCCGGGTCGTTATTAGGTGATGTGACTCCTGAGGATTTGAGTCAGGAACAGAAGAAAGATCCCACTCTAGAGAAAATCAGAAAGTTAGCAGAGACGGGAACAACCGAAGCTGACCGAGGAAAGAAAGGAAATAAAATTCTGTCGGACTATCGATGGTCCAAGAATATTTTTTACAGATTTTTCAACGTGAACGGACAGTTAACTCGCCAGCTTGTTGTTCCGTCTAAATACCGCGCTGAAGTCTTGCGACTAGCGCATGATACACCAATGGCCGGACATTTGGGTATCAGAAAAACCAGGGGTCGGATTTGGGATGATTTTACATGGCCTGGGATTTGTGGTGACATACGGCGATACTGTGCGTCATGTGACGTATGTCAAAGGACCACGCCCAGAGGTAATACACGTAAAATCCCCATCGGGCGAATGCCAGTGATAAACACACTATTCGAGAAAGTTGCCGTGGATCTAATTGGGCCGATTATCCCAATGTCGGATCGCGGACATCGTTACATTGTAACGATGATAGACTATTGTTACACTCCGTTTGATGGTGGTGTTTTCTATGGGTGCTGGTCACTACCGCGAGCGTCACTACCGCGTGTGACACTACAGCGTGTAACACTATCGCGAGTGTAATACAACCGCGAGTAACAGTACCGCGTGTAACACTTCCGCGTGTGTAACACTACCGCGGGTAGCACTACCGCGTGTAACACTTCCGCGTGTGTCTTGTATCACGAAAAAAAAAAAGAAATTGAGTGTTTGAAAATGGAAGGTCACCCTGGCCCAGCGTCAATGAAACATTTCTTGACCATCAACAAACGACTCAGACGCTCATCCAGTCGTACGAACAGGCTGAAGACAACGAGGACGATGATAACGATGAAAACGTCAAGGTTCGTTTCTTACGGTCAGTGGCCACAAACATTGAATTCAATGTGTGTTGAATCAATAGTGACACTCGACACTGACACCTGAGAGAGAGAGAGAGAGAGAGAGAGAGAGAGAGAGAGAGAGAGAGAGAGAGAGAGAGAGAGAGAGAGAAAGAGAGAGAGAGGGGAGAGAGAGAGAGAGAGAGAGAGAGAGAGAGAGAGAGAGAGAGAGAGAGAGAGAGAGAGAGAGAGAGAGAGAGAATTCAATGTGTGTTGAAACAATCGTGACATTTGACACGACACTTGAGAGAGAAAATCAGAGAGAGAGAGAGAGAGAGAGAGAGAGAAAGAGAGAGAGAGAGAGAGCGAAAGACAAAGAAAGAAATTTGTATCTTTTTATTGTTCATTTTTATTTTTAATTCATATTGCTTTTAATACAATTATGTTTTTTAAATTAAAAATCCTCGAAAATTATATGCATTTTGTATGTGCGTGCGTGCGTGCATGTTTGCATGCGCGTGTGTCCATCTGTCTGTCTGTCTGTCGCATGGCAGTTATTATTTTAGAAAAAGAATAAGAAGAAGAAGAAGGAGGAGGAGGAGGAGGAGGAGAAGAAGAAGAAGAAGAAGAAGAAGAAGAAGAAGAAGAAGAACAACAACAACAACAACAACTCTCTCTCTCTCCTTCTCTCTCTCTCTCTCTCTCTCTCTCTCTCTCTCTCTCTCTCTCTCTCTCTCTCTCTCTCTCGTTAGTGGAACACACGCGGAAGTGTTACACGCGGTAGTGTTACTCGCGGTAGTGTTTCACACGCGATAGTGTTACACACGCGGAAGTGTTACACGCGGGTACTGTTAATCGCGGTATTGTTATGCACGCGGGAGTGTTACACGCGGTAGTGTTACACGCGGTTGTGACGCTCGCGGTAGTGACGCACAACCGTTTTCTATCGGTAGTGGATTCAGCCCCAATGCTGAAGTACTGATGAGTGTAGCTCAGATTCGTTTATCCACGCAACCCGTTCAATCAGCATACAAGTCACAAAGTCGACGTATGAAGTTTTCCACTTTTATTCAGCACACATCAACAACTGCATACAATCGCCTTTTCACTCTCAACTTCTTACTTTCCAACTCTCTATCAACAACAACAACCACTGTTTAACAGACACAGTGCAGCGCTTATATAGTCTCTACATACTCGGGAACAAACGAGAATATCCTACATAAACACCACAAGCAATCAAAATTAATTTCATCATCACGTGACTCACGTCATACAACCTCATTTGGAATGGAAGCTTCCATGGTAACCAACAGAACAATCCACACGCTTCGATCGATAGTAAACAACCAATTCCCGAAAATTCTCAAACAATATCGACCAACCAAAAACATCAACGTTACACAAAGCTTCTTCTAATAACAACGCAAACTCAAATCAAAGGTAAATACACTCTATTATTGCATGCTTTGCAAAATAAAACGAACAGATCTATCGCGCGCGCTTCACACATAATATCGTGCGCATTTCACACGCACCATCATGCGCGTCTCAACGTAACAACTATGCCACGCGGTATGCTGAAGCTAAACCTCTTAAATCGATCAAGGCCGAGGAGGTTTCGGAAGCGTTGTGGGAGATGTGGACCCGCCTCGGAATACCAAAGGAGATCCTTACAGATCGCGGTTCTCAATTTGTTGGAAACTTAGCTGATGAGGTCAACCGTCTGCTCAGTATTAAAGGGTTGCGCACGACACCATATCACGCGCAGGGTAATGGTTTGGTCGAACGGTTCAACGGTACGATCAAGAGTATGCTAAAACATCTATGCCAAGAACAGACGCGGGAATGGGATCGTTTCATTCCGGCTTTGCTTTTCGCAATACGGGAAGTACCGCAGGAATCGCTACAGTTCTGTCCTTTCGAACTTCTGTATGGAAGAACTGTACGCGGTCCGATGCAGATACTGAAAGAACTTTGGACTAAAGATGACCAGAACGAAGAAGTTCGCACTACATTTCAATATGTAGTTGATCTGCGCAACAGAATTGAGGAGACATGCGCGATTGCCAGAGAAAATCTGAGGTAAGCCGCTGCTAAACAAGCGAAATTCTTTATAGTAGTAGTAGTAGTAGTAGTAGTAGTAGTAGTAGTGTAGGGACTAGATCATGGTGATCATTAAGCCTCACGGCTTATTTAATGTCCCATCTTTAGCACATATATTTCTGATATAAGCTGGCTCAAGATGCTCAAATCATATTTTATAGATTTTAAAATTTCTTGTTCATCAATGAGATTTTTGAAACTGTTTAAAGTTTTTGCCTGTTTAATATTTTGTGGAAGTTTGTTCCATAGAGGTGCAACTCTATTACTAAAAGTATGTTTTCGAAAATTAGTACGGCTATGCTTAATAAATAATTTGTTAACAGAGTTTCTTGTTAAATCAAATTTGTTTAGTTCAAACAATTTGTAAGTATCTAATTCATCAATGTTATTTAAAATTTTATAAGCTTGTATTAGGTCTCCTCTCACTCTTCTGGCTTTTAGGCTTGGCAGACATAATGATTCCAGTCTGTCTCTATAAGAAATATCTTTCAGTCCTGGAACCATTTTAGTTGCTCGTCTTTGTACACGCTCAATAGCAGCGGACTGTCTCTTTAATAAAGGGTACCAAATAATATTGCCATATTCTAGAAGAGGTCTAACCAAGGACTTGTAAAGTTGTACAAATGATGATCTATCTAGATACAAAAAACATCGCCGTATAATTCCGAGAGTTTTATTTGCCTTATTAATTACTTCACTAATGTGACAGTCAAAAGTTAACATGGAATCAAATGTTATTCCTAAATCTTTTTCGCTATCACATTTACTAACTAATACCTGTACATTGTTCACAGTCATGTAATAATCATTTTGGGGGTTGTTTTTGCCTACGTGAAGGACCTTACATTTGGTAGTATTAAAATATAGTTGCCAGGTTTCAGTCCATTTCTGTAGTTCATTTATATCATTTTGTATAATTTGACTATCTTTTGGAGAACAATATAATTTTGTATCGTCTGCAAATATTGTACATGTACTTTGCACAGAATCTGGCAAGTCATTAATAAAAAGTATAAACAGTATTGGTCCAAGAATGCAACCTTGGGGAATACCGCTGAAAACTTTTTTTTTAATAGAATATTCATTTCCAACTCTAACTCTTTGTGTCCGGTCTGTCAAAAAAATTTCTTATCCACTGTATGATACTGCCAGATATACCATATTCTTCAATTTTTAGGAGTAATCTTTCGTGAGGGACAGAGTCGAACGCTTTCTGAAAGTCTAAATATAGTATATCAATAGTATTTAACAAGAAGACAAAAGCTCGTTCTTTCAGCGTAGGAGAAAAGGTGCTGCTCCTTCTCCCAAACAAAGCTAATAAACTCCAAATGACTTGGCGTGGACCATACATAGTCACTGACAAAGTCAACCACTATGATTACCGTGTTGCCATTGGTGACAGTGAACGGTTGTACCATGCCAATATATTGAAAAAGTATGTTGACAGAGCGCCAAGTACTGAGACACATATTGTAGCAGTAGTGATGATGGAGGACGCTAGCGAACCTGATGTGCTAACATCGCGGACTTCAGAGATTCCGTTGATTCAATTAAAAAGGTTGGAGGGACCTGAGAAGGTGAACATTGCTGAAACTCTTAGCAAAGAGCAGAAAGCAGAGCTTCAACAATGCATACAGGCAAGAGAGTCAGTACTTTCAGATTTACCTGGATGTACTCCTTTACAATCTTGCGAGATTCCGCAGGAGAAGAAATAGTACATTTCCGTACGGCAATATCCGCTACCGCACGCCAAAATTCAAGTCATCGGACAAGAAGTCGATGCAATGCTTAAGATGGGAGTGATTGAACCAGCTGCATCACCGTATAATGCACCAGTGGTGCTGATTCAGAAGAAAGATGGTAGTAATAGGTTTTGCATAGACTACCGTAAACTGAATCAGGTGACCAAATTTGACGCTGAGCCTATGCCCGATGTGAATCAGCTGTTCACCAAACTGAGTAACAAGAAGTTTTTCAGTAAATTAGATTTACCAAAGGGTACTGGCAGCTCAAGATGGTCGAAGGAGATAAGGAAAAAGCTGTATTCACCACTCCGCAAGGTCAGTTCCTGTGGAAAGTCATGCCTTTCGGACTGAAGAACGTTGGAGCGGATTATCTCAGTCGTTCTATGTAATGTGAAATTGGCTAGACCAATTTTTATCTTAGAAGGGGGGTATTGTAATGAAATTAAGTTATTTCATTTTTGGACATAGCACTCGAGATAATCTAGATTTATTATTTTCTTCTAAACTGAGAAGTAAATAATAATTGTAGTTGTTTATATTATGTGAAGTTACTGTATATTCAAAAATATTGATAGTAAAAAGACAATCTAGTCAAGAATCTATGACGTCACAAGGAAAGTGACGTATTCTTAGGGCAGCCATTTTTATTTTGAAGACATGACGTAGTACGTACTCTGCACACATTCGTAAGTCGTAAAGTTGGCATTGACAACGAGGTGCACAGGTATTTCTTCGTAGGCACATTTGTTTACCAACACTTGTGACTCAGACTTCAAAGCGAGAGGACCACACCCTCCGAGCTCTGCTTTTCAACGGTCAAAAACCGTCAGCCAAGACATTGAAAAATCTGAACGTTCAATCTAGGCATCGTCCCTTCTATTCCTTCGGTGACGTGTTGATGATAGTACCACAGAGAACCGTTTGGACACCTTTGCTAAAGAAATTGACAAGAATGATGCCAGAGATGGAAGACAGCCGGGAGCAGACGATGACGAACGTAGACCTGTTGCAGCTATAGCCACTGTCTACTTCGATGTCCTTCAACTCGTCTTTGAGAGAAGCATCTGCGCTGATCACATTGTCCACTGACGATCTGAGGGTCGAATTGCTACGAACTGAAGAGGTCTTGTAACTGGTGGGTGAAACTCTTAGGAATAAAATAAATCGTAGAGAGTCTAGGTCTATACTTGGATACTACCATTTGTAAGAGAATTGCTTCGTTTAATTATGGGTGGATACTACCATTTGTAAGAGAATTGCTTCGTTTAATCAAAGTGCTTATATTAGTAAGAGGGACAAGTTGAGGCTTACGTGCGATCTTGGATACAGAGTAGCGCCCCTTACCTCGGTGGTGAAAAGCAATATGGCTGGAACTAGTCAAAGCACTACCAACACAAGGAAAAAATACGGCAGTCATGCCTGTTCGGCGATGTTTTGCACCAATGCACGATGGAAGGAGTTGGGGATTTCGTTTTTCCGCTTCCCAACAAAAGAAACAAGGTAACCTTTGTTTCTTTGACGATGGATAATACAGTATTGTTGAGCATACCTCAAGCGTGGGTTGTGTACTGTCATCGGTTCGTTCTACTATCACAACGCTGCCAACGCAGCTCGATCAGATTGAGTCTAGCAAATAATGTAACTGTTGTTTGCAGCATCTTAGTAGCGTACTTAATCATATATATGCACGTAATTGTTTGTGTCATACACATTGTGTTTCGTGTAATATCACTTGCCAAGCCCAATGTCAAGATGTGGATCAAAGACTTTCAGTTTCGGTGTAACGTAGTCGTAGTTATCACAAGTCACGACTGACGTTGAAGCCGAGGGGATACTGTTGAAATCACCGTTCTCAGTCCAGTCTGGCCATTTGACAAACATTTTTTGCTTACAATGCCCTGCATTCGTTATTAATGTTGAATTATTTGTTTCTGCGGCGTTGCTAAACGTAGCCTACTACGCAATCAAAATTCTTCTAAAGCAGTTACTGAGTTAGTACAAAACAGATGTGCAGTGCCCTAATGACAATGTAATAAATAATGTTACTGTTATTGTTTCACTTTCAGGTGCAGACAATGGGTGCAGAACTGTAGAAGGGAAGATCTGCTGGGCAAAAGTGGTGAGACGCTGCACAATGGTGGTTACTATCTTTGCAGCGAACACTTTGAGCCAAATCAGTTCAATGTGCCATCTGAGAGGCGGCGGCTTGTATGGAATGCTGTCCCTACGTTGTTCATGGTTCCTAACCCACCTCCCAGAGTGACGCCATCCAGGCCTTCCCCCAAAGACAGACCAGCATCATGCCCTCCCAGGAAACGACACAGAATTAGCTCAGTTCATGGTTAGTGTGTATTATTTTTTTAGTAGTAGTGATTTTGATATTAATTATTATACATATTAATCTGGAGTTGCTGGTCACTATTTTGCACCCTTTCTATGTGTCCATACTTATTTTTTTACAGTTGTACAGGTCTTTGATCTTGACATGTTTAAATACTCATTGGGACATCACTTTGCAACTTGATTACCTGGTGTGACATCTCAAAGTGCTTATGCAATTTGATGTCACACCAGGTAATCAAGATATCAGCACTTTGGTAACATTGAGGCTATAGTATTCTAGCGTCCAATGTATGCAGTAAGTGCTGTCTTATATTATTTCAAGAACTGCTTCATGTCTAGGCTGCAGCATATTACCACCCCCCCCCACCCCACCCCCAGTTATGAGCTTTAGCGGGTAAGTCCAGCAGTCAGGAAATTAATCCGGTCCCCTCCCCCCCCTCCCCAGTTATCGCCCGATTTTGGACTCCCCCCCCCCCTTCTCCCAAAACTAACTGGTCCGCCCCTGATGTCTGTTATTTTAGTAAAGTAACTGTCACGAATATAGGGGGTTGGGGGATGAGGATTAGCAGTTATTCCCTCGCGCTGTGTTGCCTCCCTTGTTTAGGCCAACTTGCGGCGACATTCAGGGAAATAACGCTGGAGGTACTAAGGAATGAAAGAAAGGTAACAGGCCAGACGAGAAGAATACAACTAAACTAGTAGAGAATTTGAAACAAGGGGAAGTCAGATGTTATAATATAATACTAGGCAATTTATTAAATAGAAGTAGGTCAGGCGTATGAGGTAAGCTTAAGGCTGAGTCACTAGTAATAGTCTATAAGCGTCCAGAGTATCGTGGAGTTATTCAGGGTTAGCAGTCTGGGGGATACTAGGGCGATTGTGGACTGATGTCATCACAAGGCAGAGGGGTATCTGGATGCTTTCGCGTGGCTAGCCAGATAGTCCAAGAATTGTGGCGTGCGCTTGGTGCGCACTTAGCTGCAATGGTGTAGGGGCGGAGGTTGCCTCTGGGTTCTGGATGGCGATTGTGCAATGGTCCAGGCGGTTAGCGTCAGTTGGCCAATGCAGGTCACTGGGTCGGCTTCTTGAGTAACAGGGGAGTTGGTGCAGGCGGTCTACGGTGCTGACCGGTAGCAGTATTTCGGCTCTTACGCTTCACGGTGACAACCAGGGTGTCTGGGTTGCACGCAGCGGGTCTTGAGTCTCGTAGCAGCCGGTATAAGGGCCCGTTCTGTAACGAAGTATCGACTCAGGATCAGAGGTGTACACACGCTCTGGATGCCGCGCCGGTTAGCGCGCATGCCAATCAGATTTTCAAATTTGGACGCACCGGCCAAGACTTGACCGGTTCGTTCCAACAGTCCAACAATTGCAACAATGGCTATGGGGCTTTGGTGGAGTTTACTGGCGGCCGCTAATAGATAATAATTTCGGCGCCTAAGATGGGGTGATGGACAACAGGGGTAGATATCTACACAATAAGAACATGGGAGAAGCAAAGGGGATAAATACAAGGGGTATTATATGCGAGGGTGCTGTACTGGGGGACTTTAATCTAGGTGGTAGGACAACAGGGCATGGGAGATTTATACAAGGGTCTAGCAGGGAACAAACAGGTATAAATACAAACATGGCATGAACAGCAATCAAAATGCAGATAATAGATACAAGGAATAAAATGCATATCATGAGCAGTACATCAAGACAAACCACAGACACGAACGTACATATCTACAGGACATACGAACATGTTGGGAAATCGACGGGTGATGGGGATGCTAAATGATAGGAAATAAGTATCCACTCTTACCTTGACCAAGAACGGGTAGAACACAAGAATATTGCCGAGGCTCAAGCTAGGTGCACACATCGCAACTTCGAGTGCAACAATGTTGAGTACATCGATGTATTGCAACAATGTCGACAAATGTGATCATGAGCGCAACTGCAAGTTCAACTAGTACAGCGTGTTGAGCCACGTTGCACTGTTTACTGCAGTGCGGTAAAATGTTGAGGCTGGCTGCAACTAAGGTAGGTCAACTACCAATCGTAGACGAGCTTAGCCCTCACGTGACTTAGTTGTTAGAGAGAGAGAGAGAGAGAGAGAGAGAGAGAGAGAGAGAGAGAGCCTCTTCTGACTATGACGCATGTTTAGTGTTTACGTCATCATCACTGACCTCATGTTTGTTTTGTTTTTTTCCATCACTGAAGAAGGCGTAGCCCGAAAGTCTTTGCTTTTATATTTTTCTTGGTGTTTTTTGTGTATTTTGTTTCTGATTTCTATTCTGACTTAGTTGTTGTAAAGAGGTCATCCGAGGCGAGTGAAATGGCGGAAGGTAGTAGTGCATCGAAGCTTTAGCGAGCCCGATAAAAATATCTCATTGAACTCTACCAAGGCCACGAGGCATTGTGGAATGTCTTGTCAGAGCTTTATCATAAGCGAGACGTCAGGGATGCCAGCCTTCGATCAATAGCGATAGTAAGCATCCAAATCTTTCTTCTTCTCCTTTTTTTCTTTTGACTCAGAGTCATCGCTGTAATAAATAACATTTTATCCTCGCTGTCGTCCATTTTGTTATGTAGTCATAGGACCAAGATCACATGACGAAAACAAAAACTCCCGTTGCGTCGTCTGCACCTGGATGCAACTGCAACAACGCGCACGCTCAACTTTTCGCTAAACTTGGGTCAACTTGTACGATGGCATGTTGCAGTCGCGGTTGCAGTCGAAGTTGCGATGTGTGCACCTAGCTTCAGGGGTCGCAACGTGGTGCTGACGTGTCTTCGGCAGGCAGTTGTTCTTACTCGGGCTGACGGATGAAGACTGACACTTGGGTCTGACTAGTCTGTGGCTTCCAGGGGCAATTCCCGAGGGGCGGGGCTTAGTTGGCTTGGCCAGCGGGCGAGGAAGTGGAAACGGGATGCTAGCAGCGCCGGAGCTGATCGTCCGCTTGTGAAGTAACTCTTGATTTTGTGTATGCGTGCAGACTCCAACAGTGTAGGAGCTGCAAGTAAATTAGCCATGGATAGTGCACGTCCAGGCCCAGGTTGTGAAGACACACCAGACCGACCAAGCCCGACAAAACGGAAACTGAAGAATGAAAGAAATAAAGTCTACCGTCGAAACAAGGCTCTGAAAGTGCAAGCAGAGACCAAGACCAGGACTAGGAAGGAAAGAAAAGAACTTGTAATCAAAGAACTGTATAACTTTTTGCCAGAATCGTGTGCACGTTTCATTGAAACTCAGCTGAGAGTAGCTGACAAGAGCAAACATGGAAGACGTTGGACAGATAGTGACAAGGTGTTTGCGTTGTCTTTGTATCATTGCAGTCGGAAAGCTTATGCAATGCTAAAGAAACTGTTCACACTTCCCTCTGTGTCAATTTTGAAGAGGACGATGCAGACTGTTCAAGTTTATCCTGGCTTCAGTGACCCCGTGATAAAAGCATTGTCGCAAAAAGTGTCATGCATGCCAGCCAGTGCCAAACTCTGTTCAGTAGTTTTTGATGAAATGACCATCAAGGAAAATGTAGCGTACAACATTGAGCGCGATGAAATTGATGGCTTTGAAGATTTTGGGTTATGCGGCAAAACGCAGTATGTTGCCAACCATGCCACAGTGTTTTTGTTAAGAGGCATAATTCATAATTGGAAACAACCTGTTGGATACGTGCTTTCAAGTGGGCCAATTGATAGTTCAGTGTTGCACGGTCTACTTTTGGATTGTATTGAAAGGGTGACAAATGCTGGGCTTGTTGTCAAGTGCCTAGTAGCAGACCAGGGATCCAACAACAGAAAGCTTTTTACTAGCTTTTTACATGTCACAGTCAGTAAGCCTTTCTTTGAGCATAAAGGTAGCAAAATATATACCATTCCTGATCCACCCCACCTGCTCAAAAACATCCGCAACAATCTCAAAAGGAATGGCTTCAAAATTGGGACTGCTGTCATTTCCTGGCAGCATGTTGTTGATTTTTATCAGTTTGACTGTCAAAGCCCTATTCGCATGGCTCCAAAACTAACAGATCGTCACATCTATTTGCCTCCTATAAAAACTCCTCTCAGAGTTCGATTGGCAGCACAAGTTTTGTCACACAGTGTCGCTGTAGGTATCACAATGATGAGTCGGCTTTCAAATAACCCTGAAGCACTGGAAACTGCCAAATTTATTGAGCAATTTGATGGTCTCTTTAATGCTTTCAATAGCAAGAACTTGAGGTCAACACAGCGAATGGGACATGCCCTCAGTGATCAGTCTGGGCATATTTTGTTTCTCGAAAATTGCCTTTTGTGGTTGGAAAGTGTGGTACCCTGTTCTGGAAATAATTTGCCATGTCTTTCCGGCTGGAAAATGGCGATTACAGCTCTTCTTCTTTTGTGGAAGGACCTCAAAGCAAATCATGGTATCAGCTTTCTTTTGACAGCGAGACTTAACCAGGACTGTATTGAGAACCTATTTTCTAGAATAAGAGGAAATACAGCCAACATTTCAAATCCGACTGCTGCTGAATTCAGACGGGTAATACGCAGGGTCATGATTGACCAGATTTTTTTGCACAGCCCAAACAGCAATTGTGAGGAAGACTTTGATTCTTTTTTGCTCCATCTTGGTCACTGGAAGGAAGCTCGGCATGAAATTGTAGATCATAGGGATGAAGAAGCAGCTGGGACAGTACTGGTCACAGTTACAGGAGTGGTTGTCCCAGTTTGTGATGACAGCCAGCTTGATGATGAAATGCGGGATATTCAGGATATTTCCACTCCTAGTCCTAGATTGCCCGGATTGATGCCCGATGCCAGTGTACAGAAGGCTAGGACTGGTATTCTTACCTACATTGCAGGATACGTAGCCAGGAGATTGGTGTCAATGGGTATTTGTTTACACTGTCAAGGTCTTGTCAAGGGCGCCCTGACTGGGGCAGAACATCACATATTTCTGTCACAAAAGCAGTTTTCAGGTTGCAATACAGGGCTTGTGATGCCAAGCGATGAACTTGTTCAGATTGTAAGACAGCTTGAGCTTTGCTTCTGCCAGCAAATTGTACGTGTTGTGCACATGAATAAAGTCATGGCACGGTTGGTGGCACAGTTCAGCAAAGTGATCAACACTGAACTGGCTTGTGTGAAGGGCAAGTGCACTCTTATGAGCAACATCTTCATGCTTTTTTGCAAGATCAGGGTTCATTTTGCACTAAAACTGGCCAGTTTGTCTCTGTCTCAAAAGGGAAGAAAGAACAAGAAAGTGTTGCAATTTACTTCTGTGTAAATTTCAGGAACCTCCTGTTGCTCATTAATTTCATATGACAAAATATCAAATCAGCAAGTTGATGCCTTCGGTGACAAAATAGATGCTGGGAAGTAGTAGTCTATGTATATGATGTCATGTTATGTATTAAACATGCATACAGTATGTGTGTGTAATTATGCACTTTGGTGTGAACCGTTTGATTCCTGTTTATCAGCTGATCCATATTTGTTCCGCAAAAGCAGAGAGAAAAAAAAGTATGTGTCTATGAATTGTGTACTGTACTCAAAAGTGAAGTTGTGGATGTTGTTACATTTATTGTTTTTATTATTATTATTATTATTATTATTATTATTATTATTATTATTATTATTATTATTATTATTATTATTATTATTATCATCATCAGACTTTATTATTGTGTGTTAAGTCATATCTATTATTATTTTAGATCTTGTGATATGATCAGTATTATTTGTCATTAGTTGTGTATTTGATGTTATCCTGATTTGGCTCGGAAGAGTCCGCTGGACCTAAAGCAATAATCTTGTATTGTATTGTATTGTATCTAGTTTGTTTGTGTGTTTAAAAAAAAATTTTTTACAGCTGGTGTTATGTATGCATGTATATTCGATGTATTATTCATTTAATTGTCATAAATGTATAATTAGTATTTGTCATTATCTTAGTTTTGATGTCTGATGTTTATTTATTTGTTACTATATTTTTTTAGCTCTCTGTAGCAGGGAGCTGTTCTCTTGGATTTAACTCTTATTCTTAGCTGTGTTTTTATTGTATTTTATTGTCGATGTTTATCGTTGATAGTAGATACTATTATTAATAACTGTGTGAGGCTGGCGTGTAAATGTGAATTGAGTGATTATGTAATTAGAACAATTTTTAATCCTTGTGTTTTTTGTTTTGTTTTTGTTGTTGTTTTTGTAGCTGACATGTGTGGGGATGTTGTGTATAAATTGGTATACATGTAGTACTAGTTGTGGATGCATTGTGTATGTCATGTAGTATGTGTGATGTATAGCACTCGTCAGTTTGGTTTTGATGTGATGGGTGGAGTATACTTTTGGATTTTTGTTGTGTTTTTGAGTGATTTATTGTAATTAAGCCCTATGTTGCCATAATTATTACGACTATATAATTTTGACTGCGGTGACTGTGATATGTTTATTTATTATTGTGTGAATGTGCCTCAAAGTATATTCCTTGTGCAGTGTATGTCACTTGTTAATAAACAATTTGAATCTAGAATTGTCTTGTTTATCTTCAGCAGGTAATTAACTGGGTTTATCTGCCCTTTTTCCTGGTTTGCTTTTGCTTCTCCCCCCCCCCCCTCTTTCTCTGTCTCTCTCTCTCATTGTAGAAATAGATTTTAATATTAGACAAGACAGGTACAAGAACAAATAAACAAAGACGATGGTAACATAACACTAAATAAAATTAAAAGGACACACTGTTACGTTGAAACGAACGAAAGTGTGTCTAAAGCGCGCACGATAGATCTAATCGTTTCGTTTTGCAAAGTATTCAATGATAGAGTTTATTTACCTTTGATTTGAGTTTGCATTGTTGTTAGGAGAGGCTTTGTATAACGTTGATAATTTTCGTTAGTCGATATTGTTAGAGAATACTCTGGATCTCCTTGTTTACTATCGATCGAAGTTTCGGGATGATTGTCGAAGTAAGAGAAGGTTCGGGGTATGTGTGGAGAGATGAATGACGTAAGTCAGTGATGACGATCTTTAATTCTGATTGGTTAGTTGTAATGCGTCATTTCTAGAACAAACTGTCGTCATCTCGAAGGATAGAAAAAAATTATATATTCGATGCTTTGTGTTTTGTGAAAGAGTTGCTGTGAAAGTTGTTGAGTTGAGTTGAGAATGGTATGCAGTTGTTGGTGTGTGCTGAATAAAAAGTGGAAAACTTCATACGTCGACTTAGTGACTTGTATGCTGCTTGAGCGGGTTGCGTGAATAAACGAATCTGAGCTACACTCATCAGTACTTCAGCATTGGGGCTGAATCCACTACTGATAAAGAAAAACACCATCATCGAACGGAGTGTAACACACATAGAACAGCAAAACAACAGAAGAAAAATACAAAACATGCAAATAACAGTGGCAAGTTTGTTGAAAATGTGTTCAAATATGGACCTTATTTTATTTCACAGACGACAAGAAATCTAGGTACAAACAAAACAATAAAAAAATCAACAATAGTTCAATACTACAGCAAGCACAATCACAAGAATTGAATACTACAATGACTATCGTCAGCTTTCCTCAATGTAATGTGTCACCACCGAAACAAGGGAAGTAACCGAGTCATTGTCCTCGGCTTTCTTAGTAAAGGTATAGAAGGACTTGTCCCTCTTACTAATATAAGCACTTTGGTTTAATTATGGGCACAAGTATATCAACTAACAAGTTGGTATCTCGTATTGCCCCCAGTCGACGTGCGGTGGTCCCGTTGCCCTTGGTTTTAGCCACAAGCTGAGACGGGGGTATCCCAAACCTAAAAATAGAATAGAGAATTCTGGGAAATCTGATAACTAGCTACGGTTGCAGTCAAGGGCCGCCATTTCTCGCGAAGATGTGCTGGCTGAAATTAAATGAAAGTTGGGAGAGGAACTGCATATTTCTGGTAGTGAACAAAGGCTTTGCTCAATTATCGAAGGAGAACACGATGGATTTATAGAAACATGCACACATGTATGTGAGCTCAGTGCAGGCGATCGTGAGTCTCAGTGAACGATTGATCGCCATTGTCATCGATTCAGCTGCTCAGATCGCTTCGATGTGATGATTCATTTATCGCTTGAATCACACTGTATAATGCACATGCAAGTTCTGTCAAAGATATGATGATTTGAGCATATGTTCGATTCCGTACCGATTGGAAGGTGGGGTGGAAAAATTCAATCATGGTGATGATCAATCCTATTTTACAATGGTGGTTAGGCCTACTTTATTGTGTATGGTCACGGGTACTTACCTTTTGTAGTTTGTGTGCTTTTTGTTCTGTCGGCCTTGAGTGTTTGTGTCGCCTTGGCTCGTTGTACTTTGTTGTGGTCTCGCTCTCTTTTGATTTTTGAAAGCAAATTCAAATTGCATTGTTATCCAGCAGCATGCGAGGTCAAATTAGACGAATTCAGATCTAACCAATCTTCTTGTGACGCCATTTTGCGTGTGTCTCGTGTGCCATGCACCAATCGCCCTGCCGACGTCATTTCAGAAAAGGATTTCCCTACCCATAATTCCCCTGGGTTTTGAAGTTTCTAAAAAATTATTTTAGGCCGACGACGCTCTATGGAGCACAAAGCATGTAAAGGGAAGCAACCGGTTGTACGCGCACGTCGACAGAGACATAGAAGGGAGATACTAACTTGTTAGTTGATATACTTGTGTTATGGGTACTTAATTAGCGGAACGATATGTATATGTGTAGGTATAATTCTGGTTGCAGAAGGTGCAACAGAAAATAAGATGTCGTCTTCTTTTCGTGCGGGAATCGCAATGAAAAAAATAAGTTATTTAATTTTCTAGATCATCTATAGTTACGAAATGTTGTTGTTTATATTCATTTAATTTATGCAATAAGTGAGGGATCATTGCGGGTAAATAAATGGTAATTATTTACGCAATGACGATGATTATAAATGAAGAATTGATTGATTGATTGATTTATTGTTGCTTTAGGTCCAGCGGACTCTTCCGAGCCAAATCAGGACCGGACAACCCCCGATCCGCATAAAAGATCTGCTGAAACAACCCCAGTGGGAAAATTGAATGCCCTCCACCGGCCAGTCACTTTACAATAAAGACATCCCACACGGGGGACGGCTGAGGGTTTACCTCAACTACGCGAACCCCTGTTTACAAAAACAAAATAGAATACAACCATCATTACAAATCATCAACAAAAACGTATACATATAAAATGCCTATAGTGCTAAATAATACAATCATAGGAAGCCCTAGTGACCACCCGGCAGAAAGCGTCCAACACTCCCAAGCTGATCCAACAGACCTCATACACAAACAAAGAGTCTTGTCCAGGAAGAGTTTTCAAGAAAAAAGGTAGGTCATTGATCTAGCGAAGAAGAAGATAGTATAGCACAGTGATAGGACAGATCAGGAATGGGAAAGAGCAAATGAGGAAGACAGCGACAGTGGGAATTTAAAGCACTAAATTTCCAGAAAGTGGGGGTAAAGAAAAGCTGACCCAACAGACCTCATACAAAAATGAAGAGTTTTGGAAGAGTTTTGAAGAAAAGAGATTGGTGACTTGACTAGCGAAGAAGATAGTATAGTAGATTGATATAACAGAGTAAGAATAGGAAAGAACAAAGAGGAAAGACAGCGACAGTGGGAATTTAATGCACTAAATTTCCAGAAAGTGGGGGTACTATTTATACTGAAACCCCCGGCACTCCAACGGGGGGGGGGGGGGGGGAGTCCGGGGGGGGGGGGGCGGGGGGGGGGTGAGGGGCTGTTGCCGCAGTGAAACTGTCATGCCTACAAAGGCAAGACAGGTTTTCAACTGGGGCTTTTACTTTTCCCTTTATAGGTTAGAACAATCTAATGTGACAAGATTGCTCATGACCCCAAGGGGTATAAATGAAGAAGTTGTGATTGCGAGTTGCGCAATACGAACTGTTAGCCGGTTGCCATGGAGTAACCGTTATCTTGGAGATTGGGTCTTCGAGAATAGAAATACATTTGAATGAATTATTGATGGTTTGTTCGCGCAATGCTCTTGTGTTAAATGTAAATAAATAATTGTTGAGTTGGATAATTTGATAATTTAGGGCCAGGATTTTCATTTTTCATTGTTTATCGCCAAGAGGCCGATTGTAAATAATAAAATCGCTTTCCAAGCGAATAACCTGGCAAACATTATAATGGGGGTTTTCGTGATACTCACCTGTACTTCGATAATACAGGTGGGACCTCTTTTTCACCTTTATTCTGGAACCTGTTCCTGAAACTTCATCTTACTTCTACGGGTGAGTTGTTACCATCCATTGGGAAGGGCTACAGTCAAGACATCTAAGAAGAACCATGACTGTGCCGGATTCGAGTGTCGAGTTATTCTACAAGAACATTTGACTCAAACGCGTACCACCGCGCGATAGAACTGTGCCGATGGAATGTGAATTGGATGTGAAGCACGGAACCGACGGCCAGAGGGCAGAAGCTTGAAGAAGGGCAGGCGACAGATGGAAAGTCGCAACCAGCTATTTTGGAGGCAGTCTTAACAATGTGCTCGAGCTATTTCTTTTCTATCGCGGTTGTGCTGCCGTACCAGACAGTGATAGAGAAGCACAAAATGCTCTCTATCACCGCGCGATAGAACTGTGCCGAGGGAATGTGAATTGGATGTGAAGCCTAACATTCTTAATAATTCTCATTTTATTTAATGCTGTTAAATTGTTTTAATGCTGTATTTTGTTTTACTTGCAGGGTGTGTTTGACTCCATAACTTTATATGACTGATGAGTGATGTATGTCTAACACTGTGTTTACCTATCCTTTAGTGCTGTATATATGTTGTATGCCAATGAAGTGTATGACACGATGAATGCATGTGTGACTTTGCAAGAAAGGATGTATTTCATTGTCGCCATGCCACACCAAAATCCTTGTAACGTTTTTACTTGGTTAATAAATATTCCTATCTTATCTTATCTTACTCGGTCTTGGCCTCATCGAACTCGGTTAAGTTGTCATCTTGAAATTGCCTACCTTTCGAGGAAGGTGATTTTATTATCACTAGTAAATATCGTTCATTTTCTGTGACAGTATTTTATCTTCTTTTTATATGTAAAAGAAGAGTTTGATAGCGAGCGGAAGTTTATGTATTGAGCCACTACACGCATTAACATCTTGCAACATTACATCTTTAAACTTTTCTGCTTATAACAAAATAAATCAAACAATAAACGCAACAGTGTGTGTATGTGTGCGTGTGTGAGAGAGAGAGACTGAGACAGAGAGGGTGTAACCTGTTGCACAGTCAGATCCAGTGTATCCAGCAGCACATGTACAGGTGTAAGAGTTGATACTATCAGTACAGCTACCCCCATGTTGACAGGGGTTTGGCAGGCAACATATTGCGTTTCTGTTCGTGGTATGGATATACCAATAAAGTATTAAAAATATGTGTGTGTTGTGCGCGCCTTTTTGTGTGTGGGGTAGAGGACGGAGTTGAAGACCGTTTTTGTTATTTTTTGCTATCAGTTCTTGTGTATCCAGCAGCACATGGGTGTTAGTGCGCGCGTGTCCATGAGTGTTACCTGTTGCACAGTCAGATCCATTGAATCCAGCAGAACATGTACACGTGTAAGAGTTGATACCATCAGTACATATTCCACCATGTTGACAGGGGTTGGGGAGGCACTCATTTATGTCTGAAGACAATATTGCACATAATTATCAACCATAATGATGATGATAATTATAATAATGGTGAGTACGATTATGACGATGGTGATGATGATGACGATGGACATGGCACAGTCCCGGCGGGGAGCATCTCAACCAGATCGACTACATCATGGTCAAAAAACGCTTCAGATCAAGCATCAACATTGGCAGGACACGCACTTTTCCAGGAGCAGACATCGGAAGTGACCACGATCTCGTGATGATGTCTTTCCGGCTCCACTTGAAGAAATAAATCAAACAATAAACGCAACAGTGTGTGTGTATGTGTGCGTGTGTGTGAGAGAGAGAGACAGAGAGGGTGTAACCTGTTGCACAGTCAGATCCAGTGTATCCAGCAGCACATGTACAGGTGTAAGAGTTGATACTATCAGTACAGCTACCACCATGTTGACAGGGGTTGGGCAGGCACTCATTTATGTCTGAACACAATATTGCACATAATTATCAACCACGATGATGAGGATGATGATGATTATGAAGGTGGTGATGATGACGATGCTGATGGAAGTATAATTACATCAGGCATAGTAGGTAAAGACCATATGGATTGATATTCGCAATACATCACCATAATGATTATTATTATGACAGGGTTCAGCCTGACACAAAAAAGCTATGGGCCATTGGGCCCCTCAGATCAAATTTCAATGGGCCATGATTTCAGCAGTAATTTACGTATATATGTAAAAGATAACCTGGAGATATTATTACAGAAATTAAAACAAAATAGATTATTGTGAGTGTGCATGTGTTGTGAAGCATGTTTACCAACAAAAAACTAACCAGAACAGGGATCAGTATTTTGACTTGACTCGGGGCTCACACAATCATCTTGCGTAGGATTAGCGGCGGTAGACTGTAGTTTAACAGCAGCAAACGACAGTCTAGACTGTCCTACCTCAAGTTTAGTTTTTTGTTTGGTTTTTTTTGTGTTTTTTTTTTTTGGTGGGGGGGGGGGGGGGGGGACATTTTCAAAGCGGCACAAAGAAAAACACAAAATCCTCCTTGCACGGACACAACATACGCACAGACGATAGCAAATTCTGATTTGGAAGAATCGTACAACACTTCTTATTGGCTGAAAGATCAACATCCGGCCCTTATAGCCAATCGCTGAACTTGCCTTAGCAAAAGCACGTTTGTCGCCTCCAATACAGTGCACTGTTATTGTGGTGGCGCACTGGTACCAAAAATCGAAGCGCCATTCGGCCCCTGGCAAGAATTGTAGATGGGTCATTTTTAATTTTTATGCGTCAATGGCGCAGGGCGCGCTAGTAAACTGATCCCTGTTATGATGATGGTGGTAATCATGATGATATTGACGATGATGATGATGTACTCGTATGTGTGCCTGTGTGTGCTTGAGTGTTACCTGTTGCACAGTCAGATCCAGTGTATCCAGCAGCACATGTACAGGTGTAAGAGTTGATACCATCAGTACAGTTACCTCCATGTTGACAAGGGTTTTGCAGGCACTCATTTATGTCTGAAGACAATATTGCACATAATTATCAACAATGATGATAATGATTAATGGCGAGGGTGTTTTGATAACAATGACATTAATTCATACTACCCTATCCTATCCTTATCGTAACTCGGAGGTCGTAGGGGCACCACAGATTTTCGTTTAACCAGCATACTCCATTTTTCCCTGTCCTCAGCAACCCTGATTGTTTCGCTCAGTGTTTAAACCAGTCCATTCTCGAATGTTGTCCTCTCACCTCTTTTTCGGTCTCCCTCTTCTTCTACCTCCTTGCACTGTGCCTTGCAGGATGGTCTTTGCAAGACGTGACGTGGCCATACCATCGGAGTTTCCGCTTTTTCACCAGTGTCAACTTTGAATTGTTTGAACCACATACTGGAAACATAGCTTCTGTTCTCTTTATGGATTTAGCAATAAAGTATTAGACATGTGTGTGTGAGAGAGAGATTGTGTGTGTTTGGGGAGGGGGGGGGGGGTTGGGAGGGGGTGTGTTTGTGTTACCTGTTGTACAGTCAGTTCCACATGAGTGCGTGCGTGTGCTTGAATGTACGTGAGTGTTACCTGTCACACAGTCAGATCCAGTGTATCCAGGAGCACATGTACAGGTGTAAGAGTTGATACCATCAGTACAGCTACCCCCATGTTGACAGGGGTTTGGCAGGCAACATATTGCGTTTCTGTTCGTGGTATGGATATACCAATAAAGTATTAAAAATATGTGTGTGTTGTGCGCGCCTTTTTGTGTGTGGGGTAGAGGACGGAGTTGAAGACCGTTTTTGTTATTTTTTGCTATCAGTTCTTGTGTATCCAGCAGCACATGGGTGTTAGTGCGCGCGTGTGCATGAGTGTTACCTGTTGCACAGTCAGATCCATTGAATCCAGCAGAACATGTACACGTGTAAGAGTTGATACTATCAGTACATATTCCACCATGTTGACAGGGGTTGGGGAGGCACTCATTTATGTCTGAAGACAATATTGCACATAATTATCAACCATAATGATGATGATAATTATAATAATGGTGAGTACGATTATGACGATGGTGATGATGATGACGATGGACATGGCACAGTCCCGGCGGGGAGCATCGCAACCAGATCGACTACATCATGGTCAAGAAACGCTTCAGATCAAGCATCAACATTGGCAGGACACGCACTTTTCCAGGAGCAGACATCGGAAGTGACCACGATCTCGTGATGATGTCTTTCCGGCTCCACTTGAAGAAATAAATCAAACAATAAACGCAACAGTGTGTGTGTGTATGTGTGCGTGTGTGTGAGAGAGAGAGAGACAGAGAGGGTGTAACCTGTTGCACAGTCAGATCCAGTGTATCCAGCAGCACATGTACAGGTGTAAGAGTTGATACTATCAGTACAGCTACCACCATGTTGACAGGGGTTGGGCAGGCACTCATTTATGTCTGAACACAATATTGCACATAATTATCAACCACGATGATGAGGATGATGATGATTATGAAGGTGGTGATGATGACGATGCTGATGGAAGTATAATTACATTAGGCATAGTAGGTAAAGACCATATGGATTGATATTCGCAATACATCACCATAATGATTATTATTATGATGATGATGGTAATCATGATGATATTGACGATGATGATGATGTACTCGTATGTGTGTCTGTGTGTGCTTGAGTGTTACCTGTTGCACAGTCAGATCCAGTGTATCCAGCAGCACATGTACAGGTGTAAGAGTTGATACCATCAGTACAGTTACCTCCATGTTGACAAGGGTTTTGCAGGCACTCATTTATGTCTGAAGACAATATTGCACATAATTATCAACAATGATGATAATGATTAATGGCGATGGTGTTTTGATAACAATGACATTAATTCATACTACCCTATCCTATCCTTATCGTAACTCGGAGGTCGTAGGGTCACCACAGATTTTCGTTTAACCAGCATACTCCATTTTTCCCTGTCCTCAGCAACCCTGATTGTTTCGCTCAGTGTTAAACCAGTCCATTCTCGAATGTTGTCTTCTCACCTCTTTTTCGGTCTCCCTCTTCTTCTACCTCCTTGCACTGTGCCTTGCAGGATGGTCTTTGCAAGACGTGACGTGGCCATACCATCGTAGTTTCCGCTTTTTCACCACTGTCAACTTTGAATTGTTTGAACCACATACTGGAAACATAGCTACTGGTCTCTTTATGGATTTAGCAATAAAGTATTAGACATGTGTGTGTGAGAGAGAGATTGTGTGTGTGTGTGGGGGGGGGGGGGGGGTTGGGATGGGGTGTGTTTGTGTTACCTGTTGTACAGTCAGTTCCACATGAGTGCGTGCGTGTGCTTGAATGTACGTGAGTGTTACCTGTCACACAGTCAGATCCAGTGTATCCAGGAGCACATGTACAGGTGTAAGAGTTGATACCATCAGTACAGCTACCCCCATGTTGACAGGGGTTTGGCAGGCAGTCATTTATGTCTAAAGACAATATTGCACATAATTATCAACAATGATGATCACACACACACACACACACACACACACACACACACACACACACACATGTGATGCTGGGTACACTGGAACTGATTGCAAAAAGTAACAAAAGTGGTCTCCTACTCCATCCTCTACCCCACGCACAAAAACGCGCGCACACACACATTTCTAATACTTTAGTGGTATATCCATTTTCGCGAGAGGCTATTTCAACCCTGCACTACGGCTTCTCGCCTTAAATAGTTCAGCCTGCTGTAGCCTTTGTAAATTAAAGTCGCTGCCTAGCAGACGACCCAAGTCAGTTGTGAGCTAAGCATGTGTAGGCTAGATAAGGTAGGCAGTGACCTCATCCTGCTGACGTATAGCCACCATCCCCCACCCCCCTCCCCCCACCCACCCTTCGATAGACGGCGCTCAAATCTCACGAGAATTTTCGCGGGCTTTAGCTGACCGCAATGCTAGGCAGTCATTCTTTGTCTGAACCTCATACGAGAAGGAGCTATGCTCTGACAGATCTCTCTAGCAGAAGACTAAAGCAGGTGACAGATGAAATTCATTCATCGACAATATAGCCAGGGCCTGACATTGTCAAAATGGTAAATCATCAATCTTTTGGTTCATTACGCTTTATTGATAATGTTGTTGGATTATGTTTGTGAAGTTTTGCCATGTTTTAGAATTGTCATTGTTAGTAAAGCTTTGCTGACCACGTGGTGAACCCGACCGGTTTCGGCACCACGAGGTAGCCTCCAATGTCCAACTGTGGTTTCTCCTATGTGTATTATTGTAGACTAGTGGCTGTACAGGAGAATGGGTATATTTTTAATTACTTCTCCATGTGTTAAGATTAGCCATGATGTAGGTATATGTATAGGAATTATGTTGGAGATTCCAGTGGACCACAGACTTACAAGAATTGGTCGTCCCATATTGGTATAAGTGGAGCGATCTTAACTGAGGGCTGAAACAGTGGGATGGCCAACAGTGAGACACTCTGCACAACCTTTGTATACAAGGAATTGCAGAAGTTCGTCTCATATGTTGCAGACGAGCAGGCATCGTGGTCCATAGCAGGGAAAAAATCCTACAAAGAGGCAACCATGACACGTGGCCTGTAACCGTGAGCAGCGAGAGCATTTGGCTCCACTAGCCATAGTCAACTACCAAGAAAAAGAGACAACAACACCGCACCTCAACTATACAGTTAAGTTCACAAAAGCGATAGTCTACTCGTCCAGAAAACCGAATATTAGGACCAAAAGAACTCATAGCCCAATGATGAGACAGTAACAAATATTGAGAACAGTAGCTGCATAGACCGAGCGAACTACTTGAAAGGAAATTTGGACATTTAAGTTAGTGTATAGATTAGAAGATTTTGTATAGAGTAGAGAACATAAATGTGTGATATTTACTGTTAACAAGTGGCTGGACTACCTATGTTTCATAGCCGAGTGAGAGCTAGTGTGTCAGTGAATCTTTTAACCATTTTCTCCCTATCTCTATAACCCTATCCACACACATACCGAGCTAAACTTATAAATGTATTAAGATTAGTCATAGGGTGATTACACTAGCAGATCCCTGCAGACGATAGACGAGTGGGTAATAGCATTCCATTGTGCAGAGCCCAGCAACAATAGACCCACCGTCACATCCATACAGCGAACAGAAGCGCAATATGTTGTTCAAACAATACAAACAACATCCTCTTCATTAATAATTATAATAATGTGAGTGTGTTTGTCGATGTCCGTGTGTTCGCGGGCGTGCGTGTGCATGAGTGTCACCTGTTGCACAGTCAGATCCATTGTATCCAGCAACACATGAACAGGTGAAAGAGTTGATGCCATCAGTACAGCTACCTCCATGTTGACAGGGATTTGGCAAGCACTCATTTATGTCTGAGGACAATATTGCACATAGTTATGAACAATGATGATGACAATGGTTATAATGATGGTGGGGAGAACTATGATGTTGATAATAGGGGTCTTTCGGAACGGGTAAAAGTGAAAGTGATTGTGTGTTCGTTTCGTCCAACGAGAGGCACGCCGGGAGATTCTTACGCCGCGTTACGAAACGAAACGAACGTGTTTCTGTGCGCTTTCGATTCCAGCACCTAGTTTCGTTGTGATTTTATTGAGCACACACAGGGCAGGCCCAGAGGCAGAGCACTATTATGCCTACGTAAGGCTTCTTCTAACAAATCATGATTTGACACGAATGTAACGATTAGGTTGAACTTTAAAGATGGATTAAAGCTCTAACATTGAAGATATTTTACATTCTAGCTTCGAGTTTCATTTTTGTCACATAAAACAGTTTTTGGACTGCTGATTGGTGATACAGAATAGATAGATTCTAGACAGCCATGACGGCTTTTCAGTAGCTCGTTTGAAAATACGTTTTAAGTCTGAGACCGAGTTTAGATCCCCATTATTCCTTCTAAAATGGTTGAGTAATGTACCATATACAAATTCAAATCATTTTTGGACATTTTACAAACGATTTAATAACCAAAATGTACTCACTAACATTAGTTCGTGGAAATCAGGTTTTCCACGAAGTTTTATTCCTTGTGGTAGGCAGACTTCGTG
Source organism: Oncomelania hupensis (assembly GCA_036898135.1). NCBI lineage: Eukaryota > Metazoa > Mollusca > Gastropoda > Littorinimorpha > Pomatiopsidae > Oncomelania > Oncomelania hupensis. The sequence goes on from CM072526.1 coordinate 26,240,641, forward strand.
ACCTTTCACCACGGGAAGTTAAAGCGTCACATAAATTGCTGACGTCACAACAATAAGTAGTCCCGATTCACATTCACTTTCACTTTCACCCGCTTTCGAAAGATCCCTAATGTGTGTGTGTGTGTGTTCGTGGGTGTGCGTGTGCATGAGTGTTACCTGTTGCACAGTCAGATCCAGTGTATCCAGCAGCACATGTACAGTTGTAAGAGTTGATACCATCAGTACAGCTACCTCCATGTTGACAGGGGTTGGGCAGGCACTCATTTATGTCTGAGGACAATATTACACATAATTATCAACCACGATGATAATGATTAATGACGAGGGTGTTCTTTGAACAACATATTGCGTTTCTGTTCGTGGTATGGATATACCAATAAAGTATTAAAAATATGTGTGTGTTGTGCGCGCCTTTTTGTGTGTGGGGTAGAGGACGGAGTTGAAGACCGTTTTTGTTATTTTTTGCTATCAGTTCTTGTGTATCCAGCAGCACATGGGTGTTAGTGCGCGCGTGTGCATGAGTGTTACCTGTTGCACAGTCAGATCCATTGAATCCAGCAGAACATGTACACGTGTAAGAGTTGATACCATCAGTACATATTCCACCATGTTGACAGGGGTTGGGCAGGCACTCATTTATGTCTGAAGACAATATTGCACATAATTATCAACCATAATGATGATGATAATTATAATAATGGTGAGTACGATTATGACGATGGTGATGATGATGACGATGGACATGGCACAGTCCCGGCGGGGAGCATCACAACCAGATCGACTACATCATGGTCAAGAAACGCTTCAGATCAAGCATCAACATTGGCAGGACACGCACTTTTCCAGGAGCAGACATCGGAAGTGATCACGATCTTGTGATGATGTCTTTCCGGCTCCATTGAAGAGAGTAAATACAGCAAAGTGCACTAAACTGAAGTTCGACCTGGACAAACTGCAAGACCTGGAGGTGGCAGAACTATTTCACTGATTGTTCATATTTGTTTCCCATTTGCATTGACTAAGTCTGGGGACTTAGTCACCTTTGCCAATGTTAGGCCCTGGTCTTTTTATGTAGTTTTTTTCTTGTTCTATGTGAGTGTCTTGTATGTATAGTAGTAAATCATTCTTCAGCTTTCACGAGAGGCCTCTAAATTGGCTTTGAATATTGTAAAAATTTTCTGTCGGGGGGCGTTGCCCCCCTAACCTCCTACCAGAGCGTTACGCCGGGACCCCATCGGGGCCTGGGCGGCCCCGGACCCCTGCCTTCAGATTTTGGAAAATTTCTTGGTGGCACCCATGATTTATGTCTGAACACAATATTGCACATAATTATCAACCACGATGATGAGGATGATGATGATTATGAAGGTGGTGATGATGACGATGCTGATGGAAGTATAATTACATCAGGCATAGTAGGTAAAGACCATATGGATTGATATTCGCAATACATCACCATAATGATTATTATTAAGATGATGATGGTAATCATGATGATATTGACGATGATGATGATGTACTCGTATGTGTGCCTGTGTGTGCTTGAGTGTTACCTGTTGCACAGTCAGATCCAGTGTATCCAGCAGCACATGTACAGGTGTAAGAGTTGATACCATCAGTACAGTTACCTCCATGTTGACAAGGGTTTTGCAGGCACTCATTTATGTCTGAAGACAATATTGCACATAATTATCAACAATGATGATAATGATTAATGGCGAGGGTGTTTTGATAATAATGACATTAATTCATACTACCCTATCCTATCCTTATCGTAACTCGGAGGTCGTAGGGGCACCACAGATTTTCGTTTAACCAGCATACTCCATTTTTCCCTGTCCTCAGCAACCCTGATTGTTTCGCTCAGTGTTAAACCAGTCCATTCTCGAATGTTGTCCTCTCACCTCTTTTTCGGTCTCCCTCTTCTTCTACCTCCTTGCACTGTGCCTTGCAGGATGGTCTTTGCAAGACGTGACGTGGCCATACCATCGTAGTTTCCGCTTTTTCACCACTGTCAACTTTGAATTGTTTGAACCACATACTGGAAACATAGCTACTGTTCTCTTTATGGATTTAGCAATAAAGTATTAGACATGTGTGTGTGAGAGAGAGATTGTGTGTGTGTGGGGAGGGGGGGTTGGGATGGGGTGTGTTTGTGTTACCTGTTGTACAGTCAGTTCCACATGAGTGCGTGCGTGTGCTTGAATGTACGTGAGTGTTACCTGTCACACAGTCAGATCCTGTGTATCCAGGAGCACATGTACAGGTGTAAGAGTTGATACCATCAGTACAGCTACCCCCATGTTGACAGGGGTTTGGCAGGCAGTCATTTATGTCTAAAGACAATATTGCACATAATTATCAACAATGATGATCACACACACACACACACACACACACACACACACACACACACACACATGTGATGCTGGGTACACTGGAACTGATTGCAAAAAGTAACAAAAGTGGTCTCCTACTCCATCCTCTACCCCACGCACAAAAACGCGCGCACACACACATTTCTAATACTTTAGTGGTATATCCATTGTCGCGAGAGGCTATTTCAACCCTGCACTACGGCTTCTCGCCTTAAATAGTTCAGCCTGCTGTAGCCTTTGTACATTAAAGTCGCTGCCTAGCAGATGACCCAAGTCAGTTGTGAGCTAAGCATGTGTAGGCTAGATAAGGTAGGCAGTGACCTCATCCTGCTGACGTATAGCCACCACCCCCCACCCCCCATCCCTTCGATAGACGGCGCTCAAATCTCACGAGAATTTTCGCGGGCTTTAGCTGACCGCAATGCTAGGCAGTCATTCTTTGTCTGAACCTCATACGAGAAGGAGCTATGCTCTGACAGATCTCTCTAGCAGAAGACTAAAGCAGGTGACGGATGAAATTCATTCATCAACAATATAGCCAGGGCCTGACATTGTCAAAATGGTAAATCATCATTCTTTTGGTTCATTGTGCTTTATTGATAATGTTGTTGGATTATGTTTGTGAAGTTTTGCCATGTTTTAGAATTGTCATTGTTAGTAAAGCTTTGCTGACCACGTGGTGAACCCGACCGGTTTTCGGCACCACGAGGTAGCCTCCAATGTCCAACTGTTGTTTCTCCTATGTGTATTATTGTAGACTAGTGGCTGTACAGGAGAATGGGTATATTTTTAATTACTTCTCCATGTGTTAAGATTAGCCATGATGTAGGTATATGTATAGGAATTATGTTGGAGATTTCCAGTGGACCACAGACTTACAAGAATTGGTCGTCCCATATTGGTATAAGTGGAGCGATCTTAACTGAGGGCTGAAACAGTGGGACGGCCAACAGTCAGACACTCTGCACAACCTTTGTATACAAGGAATTGCAGAAGTTCGTCTCACATGTTGCAGACGAGCAGGCATCGTGGTCCATAGCAGGGAAAAAATCCTACAGAGAGGCAACCATGACACGTGGCCTGCAACCGTGAGCAGCGAGAGCATTGGGCTCCACTAGCCATAGTCAACTACCAAGAAAAAGAGACAAAACACCGCACCTCAACTATACAGTTAAGTTCACAAAAGCGATAGTCTACTCGTCCAGAAAACCGAATATTAGGACCAAAAGAACTCATAGCCCAATGATGAAACAGTAACAAATATTGAGAACAGTAGCTGCATAGACCGAGCGAACTACTCGAAAGGAAATTTGGACATTTAAGTTAGTGTATAGATTAGAAGATTTTGTATAGAGTAGAGAACATAAATGTGTGATATTTACTGTTAACAAGTGGCTGGACTACCTATGTTTCATAGCCGAGTGAGAGCTAGTGTGTCAGTGAATCTTTTAACCATTTTCTCCCTATCTCTATAACCCTATCCGCACATAGACTGAGCTAAACTTATAAATGTATTAAGATTAGTCATAGGGTGATTACACTAGCAGATCCCTGCAGACGATAGACGAGTGGGTAATAGCATTCCATTGTGCAGAGCCCAGCAACAATAGACCCACCGTCACATCCATATAGCCAACAGAAGCGCAATATGTTGTTCAAACAATACAAACAACATCCTCTTCATTAATAATTATAATAATGTGAGTGTGTTTGTCGATGTCCGTGTGTTCGCGGGCGTGCGTGTGCATGAGTGTCACCTGTTGCACAGTCAGATCCATTGTATCCAGCAGCACATGTACAGGTGAAAGAGTTGATGCCATCAGTACAGCTACCTCCATGTTGACAGGGATTTGGCAAGCACTCATTTATGTCTGAGGACAATATTGCACATAGTTATGAACAATGATGATGACAATGGTTATAATGATGGTGGGGAGAACTATGATGTTGATAATGTGTGTGTGTGTGTGTGTGTGTGTGTGTGTGTGTTCGTGGGTGTACGTGTGCATGAGGGTCACCTGTTGCACAGTCAGATCCATTGTATCCAGCAACACATGTACAGGTGAAAGAGTTGATGCCATCAGTACAGCTACCTCCATGTTGACAGGGATTTGGCAAGCACTCATTTATGTCTGAGGACAATATTGCACATAGTTATGAACAATGATGATGACAATGGTTATAATGATGGTGGGGAGAACTATGATGTTGATAATGTGTGTGTGTGTGTGTGTGTGTGTTCGTGGGTGTGCGTGTGCATGAGTGTTACCTGTTGCACAGTCAGATCCATTGTATCCAGCAGTACATGTACAGTTGTAAGAGTTGATACCATCAGTACAGCTACCACCATGTTGACATGACAGGGGTTGGGCAGGCACTCATTTATGTCTGAGGACAATATTACACATAATTATCAACCACGATGATAATTAATGACGAGGGTGTTCTTTGAACAACATATTGCGTTTCTGTTCGTGGTATGGATATACCAATAAAGTATTAAAACTATGTGTGTGTTGTGCGCGCCTTTTTGTGTGTGGGGTAGAGGACGGAGTTGAAGACCGTTTTTGTTATTTTTTGCTATCAGTTCTTGTGTATCCAGCAGCACATGGGTGTTAGTGCGCGCGTGTGCATGAGTGTTACCTGTTGCACAGTCAGATCCATTGAATCCAGCAGAACATGTACACGTGTAAGAGTTGATACCATCAGTACATATTCCACCATGTTGACAGGGGTTGGGCAGGCACTCATTTATGTCTGAAGACAATATTGCACATAATTATCAACCATAATGATGATGATAATTATAATAATGGTGAGTACGATTATGACGATGGTGATGGTGATGATGATGACGATGGACATGGCACAGTCCCGGCGGGGAGCATCACAACCAGATCGACTACATCATGGTCAAGAAACGCTTCAGATCAAGCATCAACATTGGCAGGACACGCACTTTTCCAGGAGCAGACATCGGAAGTGACCACGATCTTGTGATGATGTCTTTCCGGCTCCACTTGAAGAGAGTAAATACAGCAAAGTGCACTAAACTGAAGTTCGACCTGGACAAACTGCAAGACCTGGAGGTGGCAGAACTATTTCAGGCCACTATTGGAGAGAAATTTGCACCACTGCTCATTTTGGGGGCTGGTGAAGTAGATGTCAACACCATGACCACCACCTTCAACTTAGCTGTGACAGATGCCGCCACTGAGATCCTTGGCAAGCACCGACCAAAGAAGGAGCCGTGGATCACACCTGAACTTTTGGATCTGTGTGATAAACGAAGAGAGATAAAAAAAGAAAAAGAACACCTCACAGGGCGCTGATGTCTACTGAAAAATCAACAATGACTCCGAAAAGGCATGCGCACAGCAAAGGAAAACTGGATAGAAGATCAATGCCAGGAAATAGAGAACAGTCTGAACAAGAACAACAGCAAGAAGGCCTACCAGATTGTGAAGCGGCTGACAAGTGTTAAACAGCCCAAAGTCTCCACGATCCAAAGCAAGTCTGGCATATACCTTACAGAAGAACAAGAAGTCTTGGACAGATGGACAGAGTACTGCTATGACCTTTACAACTATGCAGCTATAGCCACTGTCTACTTCGATGTCCTTCAACTCGTCTTTGAGAGAAGCATCTGCGCTGATTACATTGTCCACTGACGATCTGAGGGTCGAATTGCTACGAACTGAAGAGGTCTTGTAACTGGTGGGTGAAACTCTTAGGAATAAAATAAATCGTAGAGAGTCTAGGTCTATACTTGGATACTACCATTTGTAAGAGAATTGCTTCGTTTAATTATGGGTGGATACTACCATTTGTAAGAGAATTGCTTCGTTTAATTATGGGTAATTAATTATCGGAACGATTTTTATATGTGTAGGTATAATTCTGGTTGCAGAAGGTGCAACAGAAAATAAATTGTCGTCTTCTTTTCGTGCGGGAATCGCAATGAAAAAAATAAGTTATTTACTTTTTCTAGATCATCTATATGTACGAAATGTTCCTATCCTATCCTATCCTGTCCCATAACCCGAAGGTCGTAGGGGCACCACAGATGATCGCTTAACCAGCATACTCCATCTTTCTCTGTCCTCAGCAGCCCTCATGGCTTCGCTCAGTGTCAAACCAGTCCATTCTCGAATGTTGTCCTCCCACCTCTTTTTCGGTCTCCCCCTTCTTCTACCTCCTTGCACTGTGCCTTGCAGAATGGTCTTTGCAAGGCCTGATGATCTGGTGACGTGGCCATACCATCGGAGTTTCCGTTTCTTCACCACTGTGAGCAGGTCATCGTGTTGTCCAATGGCTTGTGTGATGGTCTGTCGGACTTCAACGTTGGTGATGTGTTTTGGGTATAGGAAATGCACAGAAGTCTTCTGTAGCACCTCATCTCCATGCTTTGTATTCTTCGTTGGAGATCTGCTGTGAGGGTCCATGCTTCGCAAGCATATAGGAAGATGGAGATGACCAGAGATCGCAGCAGTCTTACTTTGGAATGTAGACTGATGGTTCTGTCTTTCCAAATGGGCTTCAACCTTGTCAGGGCAGCAGTTGTTTGTGCGATCCTGGAGAGGACTTCCTGTCGAGACCCATTGTCTGACACAATGGCTCCTAAATATTTGAAGCTGTGCACTGTGTTGAGGGATTGGCCTTGTACTTTGATGTCCGTGTTGATGCCATTGGTGTTGTTGGTCATCATTTTGGTCTTCTCTGCACTTATTTCCATTCCATAAGCTTTGGAGGTGGTGTCAAGCCTCTGTACAAGCTGTTCAAGTTCTTGTTCCTCTCCAGCCAATCCATCAATATCATCCGCAAAACGAAGGTTGGAGATTGCTCTGCCCCCTATGCTGACTGTGCCTTCGTGATCTGCAAGAGCATCTGACATGATGCGCTCTAGGAAGATGTTGAAGAGTGTTGGAGAGAGTAGGCATCCTTGACGCACACCGATTGTTGTTCTGAACCAGTTCCCGATGACGCTGTTATGGAGGACTGCACTGGTAGCCTTGTCATACAGGCTTTTGATGACTTCTATGATTTTAGGGCTGATGTTGTACACTTTCATGGTTGCCCATAGAGCTGCATGCCAGACTCGGTCAAATGCCTTCTTGAAGTCTATGAACACATGATATAGATGTTGTTGGTGCTGTAGGTATTTCTCACAGATTATTCTGAGGTTGAAAATCTGTTCAGTGGTACTTCGCCCTGCCATGAATCCTGCTTGTTCTTCAGCTATGATTTGTTCAGCTTGTGGTTTCAACCTGTTGAGTATTATTTTCAGGAGGACCTTGCTGGGATGGCTGATGAGGCTGATGGTGCGGTAATTTTCACACTCCTGAAGGTTACCTTTTTTAGGAAGAGTGATGACAAGCGACTGGGTCCATGGTGTAGGCCATTCCCCACTCTGCCAGATCTTGTTACAGATAGTGGTGAGAGCATCAGTCATCGCTTCTCCTCCTGCTTGTAGCAGTTCTGCTGGTATGTTGTCCACTCCCGCTGACTTCCCTTTCTTCAGCGATTGCACTGCTGCCTCAACTTCTTCCCGGAGAATTGGGAGGATTTCTTCTTCTTCTCTGCTCTCGGGATATGCTAGAACTGATGGGTCTCCATTTGGTGTATGGTTGTAAAGGTCAGAGCAGTACTCTGTCCATCTGTCCAAGACTTCTTGTTCTTCTGTAAGGCAAATGCCAGACTTGCTTTGGATAGTGGAGACTTTGGGCTGTTTAACACTTGTCAGCCGCTTCACAGTCTGGTAGGCCTTCTTGCTGTTGTTCTTGTTCAGATTGTTCTCTATTTCCTGGCATTGATCTTCTATCCAGTTCTCCTTTGCTGTGCGCATGCCTTTTCGGATGTCATTGTTGATTTTTCGGTAGACATCAGCTCCCTGTGAGGTGTTCTTTTTCTTTTTTAACTCTCTTCGTTTATCACACAGATCCAAAAGTTCAGGTGTGATCCACGGCTTCTTCTTTGGTCGGTGCTTGCCAAGGATCTCAGTGGCGGCATCTGTTACAGCTGAGTTGAAGGTATTGGTCATGGTGTTGACATCTACTTCGCCTGCCCCCAAAATAAGCAGTGGTGCAAATTTCCCTCCAATTGTGGCCTGAAATATTTTTGCCACCTCCGGGTCTTGCAGTTTGTCCAGGTCGAACTTCAGCCTAGTGCACTTTGCTGTATTTACTCTCTTCAAATGGAGCCGGAAAGACATCATCACGAGATCGTGGTCACTTCCAATGTCTGCTCCTGGAAAAGTGCGTGTCCTGCCAATGTTGATGCTTGATCTGAAGCGTTTCTTGACCATGATGTAGTCGATCTGGTTGTGATGTTCCCCGCCGGGACTGTGCCATGTCCATCGTCTGGATTTTTTGTGGAGACCAAGCGTGTTTGCCAGTACCAGATTGTTGTATCTGGCAAACTCCAATAGCCTCAGACCCCTGTCATTTGTCTCGTTGTTGCAGTGGGGTCCGCATGTGTCTCCCCAGTTGCGGTGCGCATCTTGGCCAACCTTGGCATTCCAGTCGCCTTGCACTATGACTATGTCCTTCTTCGGCACTTGGTCAAGGACCGCCTGTATATTTTCATAAAAATCCTCCACTTCGCTGTCTTCATAGTCTGATGTTGGGGCATAGGCCTGGATGATGGTAATGTTGAAAGGGGTTGCTCTCAGACGGATGGTAATGAGTCTACTGGAGACTGGGCGGCAACCCATGACAGTGGCTAGAATGTTCTTGTGGACCAAGAATCCAACGCCGTGTTCGTGCCTGTCATCTCTACCGCTGAAATAGAGCTTGTGGCCTTTGTCAGTCGTTGTTTCACCTAGGCCTTTCCAGCGCAGTTCGCTGATACCTAGAACGTTCCATCGATAGTGGTCCAGCTCGTGGGCCAGTTCTTCTAATTTTCCTTCCGCAGTTAGGGTCCTGACGTTCCAGGTTCCTATGACGATGTTGTTTCTCGTGCGGATCTTGCTATATTGTCCATCAGTAGCATACTTAACACCTCCGTCCTGGTGGCCAACGGAAGGCGCGGTCCTTGTGCCGGGTGACGGCCCGGGCGACGACCGATCCGGTATGGAATTAGTGGATTGTGTCATCATGTAGTGTGTCTTGGGCAAAAAAGACCTGGCAGGGCCCAATCCTCTCCAGGCTGTTGGCCACAGCCGAAATCCACGAATACAGTGTGGCTCGCCTTGGCCCTGAGCACGTGGTCGTTGAACCTGTAGTAACGTGAGGTTGGTGCTCTGTGGGTTCGGGCAAATAGAATAGACCCAACGTTTCCCGGCGTGTCGTAAGAGGCGACTAACAGGGGTGATGTTAGCACGGCATCACTGGGCGAAAGTCTTCTACACAGAAGTCACCGGCCAGGGCGGAGTACGAAATGTTGTTGTTTATATTCATTTAATTTATGCAATAAGTGAGGGATCATTGCGGGTAAATAAAATGGTAATTATTTACGCAATGACGATGATTATAAATGAAGAAGTTGTGATTGCGAGTTGCGCAATACGAACTGTTAGCCGGTTGCCATGGAGTAACCGTTATCTTGGAGATTGGGTCTTCGAGAATAGAAATACATTTGAATGAATTATTGATGGTTTGTTCGCGCAATGCTCTTGTGTTAAATGTAAATAAATAATTGTTGAGTTGGATAATTTGATAATTTAGGGCCAGGATTTTCATTTTTCATTGTTTATCGCCAAGAGGCCGATTGTAAATAATAAAATCGCTTTCCAAGCGAATAACCTGGCAAACATTATAATGGGGGTTTTCGTGATACTCACCTGTACTTCGATAATACAGGTGGGACCTCTTTTTCACCTTTATTCTGGAACCTGTTCCTGAAACTTCATCTTACTTCTACGGGTGTGTTGTTACCATCCATTGGGAAGGGCTACAGTCAAGACATCTAAGAAGAACCATGGCTGTGCCGGATTCGAGTGTCGAGTTATTCTACAAGAACATTTGACTCAAACGCGTACTCGGTCTTGACCTCATCGAACTCGGTTAATTTGTCATCTTCAAATTGCCTACCTTTCGAGGAAGGTGATTTTATTATCACTAGTAAATATCGTTCATTTTCTGTGACAGTATTTTATCTTCTTTTTATATGTAAAAGAAGAGTTTGATAGCGAGCGGAAGTTTATGTATTGAGCCACTACACGCATAAACATCTTGCAACATTACATCTTTAAACTTTTCTGCTTATAACAAAATAAATCAAACAATAAACGCAACAAGTGGGGGCTTCGTCTGGGATAGTTTATAACGTAACTATAACGAAATTATAACGAGTGTATCTCTATTTTCTAAGTTGCGGAAATTCTGTCACAATTTTGAACTTTTTACTGGTTTTAATAATCTTGTTATCATCATGTTTATGCATATTTTGTACATGTTGTAATAACCTTGCCATCGTTAACAGCATGTAAGTTAACCATCTAGAAGGATAGTTCTAGCAGTTTATCCAGTTTATATTTTGGCGATAGAATTCTGTCGGGAAAATATTCTATTGAAGGGAAAAAATCGACGGATAGATTAGTTCTTCTGATTAGTCATACAGTTGATTAGTCGTGTGCTAGATTGAATTTATTTATCAAGTATCGGTCATTGGTAAAAGATGAATTCGGAAACACGAGGACCTGTGTTAATCTAGAGTGTTGTATAGGTAGAACTTAATTATGTAGAACTAAGTTACCTAGTCGTTTTTTGACAGCTAGATGGATCTAGTGAACATTGCTTATTTGTGAAACAGTCATTTAGACAATATGTTAAAGGCGTATACTTTAATAGGTTAGGTAGATTGTAGCAGGGAGTTCTACAATAAGGGCCATTAAAGTTTGAAATTATTATAACAATCTTTGTCTCATAAGAAGTAGAGGCTATAAGATTAGTTATCAGGGAACGTTGGATTGCGTTCACAAGGTCTAGCAAATTCGGGTCACCATAAAGGAATGACCGGCTGAATTATGTTAGGTATATAATCATGTGGGTATGATTATATACGAATAAAGTCTTCGGAAGTTTTATGTATTTATTAGAAGCAGGCCGTATCTGAAATGGCAGGAGAGTAAGTCCATTGTTCAGTTAGTCTATAGAATTGGAGAGTACAGATAGAGCAATTGTTGTTGGCTATTATAGACGGTTGCAGAATCTAGTACCAGTAACTGCGAAGTGTTTTTAATAATTGCTGAGGGTGCATTATTCAATTTAGTATAAGACGTAGTGAAGTGGAACTACATAATTATTTTCGTTTTTCTAATTCATGTGATTAGGTTCCTTGAGTAGTGTTGGCAATCTACTTACTTTATTTTAACCTAGAATATCTTTTCTGGATTATGGCCGACCAGTCTACATCTATGAGTATGACAACTCGATCACAGTCTCGTCTGATAGAGGGAGATAACCCAACATCTAGGTTTAAAGCTGAAGGTGAGAGTTTGGGTTTATCTGGAGCGGATTTACTCCAATATATCAGGGACGAGAAAGATCGTTTGGCTAAATTCGAAAGAGAAGAGAGAGAGAGAGCGCTTAGCTGAAGTTGAAGAAAAGAAGAGGAATTTTGAATTAGAAGCGAAGAAATTACAGTTTGAAGCTGAAGAGCGCCAAAGGAAAGATGAGCTTGAGGCTGAGCAAAAGAAGCTACAACTTCAAGCAGAAGTTGAGCAAAAGAAATTGCAGTTTCAAGCGGAAGTCGAAGAAAGGAAGCGCCGAGATGATCAGGAATACGAGATAGAACGATTGAAAATCCAAACTGATCATTCTGAAAGAAGCTGATAATGGAGTCAGAGTTAGTCATTCCAATCACCTACAACAGGATTTCCTCAAGGTTAAATTACCATTTTTAGAAGATAAAGACGACCTTGAAACATATCTCCGTACGTTCGAGAGAACAGCCAAACAGCTGAAGTGGGAGGAAGATATTTGGGCTTTGAAACTCAGCACTTTATTGAAAGGTAAAGCGCGGGAGGTTTACTCGCTAATGTCAGATTAGAAAGCCGCTGATTATGACGAACTAAAGAAAGCTCTACTGCTTAGATTTCGCTTGACCGCAGAGGAGTATAGAAAGAAATTTCGATCGGCCAAGCGTCAAAGCAGTGAAACTACTCAAGAATTTGCGACCAAGCTTGACCTTTGGTTGACGCGTTGGCTGCAATTAGCTAATAAGGGTGACACATATAAGGAATTAAGAGATCTCTTCATGGTGGAGAACTTCATTGAAGGGATTCCTTATGACCAAGCAAGGTTTATTATTGAGAAGTCACCTAGTGACATAGAAGAAGCTGTTGAACAAGCTCTGATTTTTGAGTCAGCAAAAATAACTGCAGGTTCAAGCCATGAACGCCCAAAGAATTCTTTTGATGCGAGAAACAAGCTGAGAGATCTGAAACCTAAAAATGACAATGTCGAGCCGCAACCGAATAGAATGGATTCGAACCGGTTCGCGCAAGGTCAAGGTCACAGGAATAGGTTTACTGACAGAACTTGTTATAGTTGTAACGAACAAGGACATGTATCGAAATACTGTCCAAAAAGGTCGACCAAACAATCAGCAGCCGTATTTGTACCAGATATGGTCGAGTCTAGTAAGGCTGCGAGTAGTGAATTGTGTGAATCGTGCTCAAAGATTCCATTTTCACCTGAGTGTGAAGTGAAGGTGGAAGGCAAAGTCGCGTTAGCAATACGCTACACGGGAGCATCTGTAACAATCGTACAGTCGAGTCTTATACCCGACAAATATAAGACTGGAAAGACTCTTGATGTTATGCTTGCGTCCAGTACTGAAAGGATGAGTTTGCCCATCGCTGGGGTTCAGTTAGAGACTCCGTTTTTCAGCGGAAAGACGAAAGTTGCTATGATGGATAATCCTGTTTGTCCGGTTTTAATCGGGAATTATCGTACCACAGAACTAGGTGAGATTGTACCTATCCCTGTTTATGCCATGCGGTCAAGATGTTCTGCAGTACAGACAAGAGGAGATGAGAAAAAGTCGGACCGAGTTCTCAAGATCTCACCACTGAAGCTGCCACCAAACTTGCTGTCTCCCTCATCCTGTCTCGCATCGACTATTGCAACTCCCTTCTTTCCGGCCTTCCCCGCTCCACCACTCTCCCTCTCCAACGCGTTCAAAACAATACTGCCCGCCTCGTCCTCAGAAAGAAGAAATCTGACCACGTCACTCCCTTGCTCAAAGCCCTACACTGGCTTCCCATCTCCCAACGCATTCAATACAAGACCTTGTCTCTCTGCTACAAGTCCCTCAACAACTCCGCTCCTCTCTATCTCTCTGACTTACTTCACCCATACATTCCCTCTCGCTCTCTTCGCTCTGCCTCCGACCCTCTCCGCCTCCGCATTCCTCGCTCCAAACTCAGCACGTTCGGGTCCCGCTCCTTCTCTGTCTACGGCCCATCCATCTGGAATACTCTTCCACTCTCTCTCCGTCAGAAACCCTCTCCCACCTCCTTCCAGTCTGCCCTCAAAACTTACCTTTTCAAGCAGTTCTAACACTATGACCTCACTACGCACCCCATCGCCAGCTGTCTCTTACATATAGTGTCTGGTCTGTTTGTGGTATGAGTATATTTGAGTGAATGTATTTTTTGCGTAATTGTTACATGTGTCATTGTCTAAAGCGTGCACATGCGTGCGTGAGTTGTGAGTGCGCGCTTAGAGTTATAATTATTATAAGATAAGCGCATTATAAATACAGTAATTATTATTATTATTAAAATTATTATTATTATTATCTCCGGGTCGTTATTAGGTGATGTGACTCCTGAGGATTTGAGTCAGGAACAGAAGAAAGATCCCACTCTAGAGAAAATCAGAAAGTTAGCAGAGACGGGAACAACCGAAGCTGACCGAGGAAAGAAAGGAAATAAAATTCTGTCGGACTATCGATGGTCCAAGAATATTTTTTACAGATTTTTCAACGTGAACGGACAGTTAACTCGCCAGCTTGTTGTTCCGTCTAAATACCGCGCTGAAGTCTTGCGACTAGCGCATGATACACCAATGGCCGGACATTTGGGTATCAGAAAAACCAGGGGTCGGATTTGGGATGATTTTACATGGCCTGGGATTTGTGGTGACATACGGCGATACTGTGCGTCATGTGACGTATGTCAAAGGACCACGCCCAGAGGTAATACACGTAAAATCCCCATCGGGCGAATGCCAGTGATAAACACACTATTCGAGAAAGTTGCCGTGGATCTAATTGGGCCGATTATCCCAATGTCGGATCGCGGACATCGTTACATTGTAACGATGATAGACTATTGTTACACTCCGTTTGATGGTGGTGTTTTCTATTGGTGCTGGTCACTACCGCGAGCGTCATTACCGCGTGTAACACTACCGCGTGTAACACTATCGCGAGTGTAATACAACCGCGAGTAACAGTACCGCGTGTAACACTTCCGCGTGTGTAACACTACCGCGGGTAGCACTACCGCGTGTAACACTTCCGCGTGTGTCTTGTATCACGAAAAAAAAAAAGAAATTGAGTGTGTGAAAATGGAAGGTCACCCTGGCCCAGCGTCAATGAAACATTTCTTGACCATCAACAAACGACACAGACGCTCATCCAGTCGTACGAACAGGCTGAAGACAACGAGGACGATGATAACGATGAAAACGTCAAGGTTCGTTTCTTACGGTCAGTGGCCACAAACATTGAATTCAATGTGTGTTGAATCAATAGTGACACTCGACACTGACACCTGAGAGAGAGAGAGAGAGAGAGAGAGAGAGAGAGAGAGAGAGAGAGAGAGAGAGAGAGAGAGAGAGAGAGAGAGAGAAAATTCAATGTGTGTTGAAACAATCGTGACATTTGACACGACACTTGAGAGAGAAAATCAGAGAGAGAGAGAGAGAGAGAGAGAGAGAGAGAGAGAGAGAGAGAGAGAGAGAGAGAGAGAGAGAGCGAAAGACAAAGAAAGAAATTTGAATTTTTTTTATTGTTCATTTTTATTTTTAATTCATATTGCTTTCAAATACAATTATGTTTTTTAAATTAAAAATCCTCGAAAATTATATGCATTTTGTATGTGCGTGCGTGCGTGCATGTTTGCATGCGCGTGTGTCCATCTGTCTGTCTGTCTGTCGCATGGCAGTTATTATTTTAGAAAAAGAATAAGAAGAAGAAGAAGAAGAAGAAGAAGAAGAAGAAGAAGAAGAAGAAGAACAACAACAACAACAACAACAACAACAACAACAACAACAACAACTCTCTCTCTCTCCTTCTCTCTCTCTCTCTCTCTCTCTCTCGTTAGTGGAACACACGCGGACGTGTTACACGCGGTAGTGCTACTCGCGGTAGTGTTTCACACGCGATAGTGTTACACACGCGGAAGTGTTACACGCGGTACTGTTAATCGCGGTAGTGTTACGCACGCGGGAGTGTTACACGCGGTAGTGTTACATGCGGTTGTGACGCTCGCGGTAGTGACGCACTGTTACACTCAGTTTGATGATGGTGTTTTTCTTTATCAGTATCTGATTCAGCCCCAATGCTGAAGTACTGATGAGTGTAGCTCAGATTCGTTTATCCACGCAACCCGTCCAAGCAGCATACAAGTCACAAAGTCGACGTATGAAGTCTTCCACTTTTATTCAGCACACATCAACAACTGCATACAATTCTCAATCGCCTTTCCACTCTCAAATTTACTTTCCAAGTCATTATCAACAACACTCAACTTTTTTAACATTGCGGCGCTTATATAGTCTCTACATACACGGGAACAAACGAGAATAATCCTACATAAAACACCACAACCAATCAAAATTAATTTCATCATCACGTGACTCACGTCATACAACCCCATTTGGAATGGAAGCTTCCATGGTAACCAACAGAACAATCCACACGCTTCGATCGATAGTAAACAACTGATTCCCGAAAATTCTCAAACAATATCGACCAACTAAAACCACTAACATTACACAAAGCCTCTACTAATAACAACGCAAAATCAAATCAAAGATAAATACACTCTATTACTGCATGCTTGCAAAATAAAACGAACAGATCTATTGCGCGCGTCACACACAAGCCTACCATTGCACGCGCTTCACACATAACATCGTGCGCATTTCATACGCACCATTCGCGTTTCAACGTAACATAACCCCCCACTCAAGAAGAAATTTACCTAATTTCTTTCAACAACGTTGAAACGTAATGCACAAACAAAATCCGAAATTAAAACTTACTTCAGTCTTTCTGGATACTGTCATTGTTCTTTACTCACATAGAGTCAATGTTCTTTCGTCCGCAAGGAAACGACGCCCTCGTCAGTTGCGGGTGTCATCGGCCCAGGGTCAAAGACGATGATCACGTGAGCTTTCCTGGAGTCAGTGCATCCTCCGTTGTCTCCTTCTTCCGTCGGATGTCCGACGCAGTCGACGTTGTCAGCTCCCAGGATGTACTTACTGGGTCTCACGGTCAGGTTGGCTTCTGCGGGACGGTGGAACAGCTCCCTCAAGGTCTGCAGATGCTCCTTCCAGGTCTGGGTGTGGACTTCATGTTCGACCAAAGTCGTAGAGCCTGGGACATCGCTGAAGCTATGGGGAAATTCGCCCATAAGGTCCTTGAGCTCCAACTTTTGACCTTCCGTCAAGCCTGGTCCTAGCTTAACGTCATTGATGCCTTCTTTGCTGTGGAAGTCTCCCAGTTCCAACAGTTCTTCGCTGTCAAAGCTGTCGTCTATCTCAGTTGCTGTCGCTGCCTGTACAGTCTCTGATGGCCTTTCCACGTACAGCTTAAGGAGGTTGGCGTGGTATATCTTGGAGTGCTGGCCGACCTTCACCTTGTAGTCGTTGATCCCCACCACGGTCTCCACTTCGTACGGGCCTTTCCACTGCATCAGCAACTTATTATGATCAGTAGGTAGCAGCACCAGCACTTTGTTGCCAGGTTTGAACTTCCTGTTTACAGCCCTACGATCGTAGTAGTGCTTTCCACAATCTTGGGACTTCTTCAGGTTTTCTCTGGCTATCTCGAGAGTCTGCTCCAGCTTCTCCCGTAGCTCAAACACGTACTGGTAGCTGTTCTTCACCTCTGGGGTCTCTACTTCTTTCGTCCACAGTTCTTTCAGGATGTGCATCGGCCCTCGGATGGTTCTTCCGTACAGCAGCTCGAACGGAGAAAAGCCGGTGGACTCCTGCGGTACTTCTCTGTAAGCGAAAAGTAAGGCGTTGATATAGCGATGCCATTGTCTGGGCTGCTCGCTGCACAGTTTCTTCAGGGTGGACTTCAGCGTAGCATTGAACTTCTCGACAAGGCCGTTGCACATTGGATGGTAGGGTGTCGTAGTCAAATGCCGGATGCTCAGCAGTCTGTTGACCTCCTTCATACAGTCAGAGACGAACTGCGTCCCGAGGTCTGTCAGAATTTCTTCAGGCACTCCAAGTCTGCTGAACATGTCCACCAGTGCCTCTGCAACAGTTTCAGTGTCAATCTTCTTCAGAGGCACTGCTTCTGGGTACCGAGTCGCATAGTCCACTAAAGTCAGTACCCATCGATGACCTTCTTCACTCGGAGGTCTTATTTCGCCGATTAGGTCTAAGGCCACCCTCTTGAAAGGTCGGTCGATCAAAGGCATCCTCTGCATAGGCACTTTCGGGACCCTTCCTCGAGGTATGGTCTTCTGGCAAATGTCACATGATCGGCAGAAACGGCTGACGTCCGCATGAAGTCCTGGCCAGTAGAACACTGCCTGGATTCTGTCTGACGTCTTCTTGATGCCTAGGTGACCTCCCATGATGGAGTCATGTGCTACTTCCATCACTTGACGCCTGAGGGGTAATGGTACCAAGACTTGACGTAGTGGTTTCCCTCCGTTGACCCTCGGGTGCTGGAAGATTCGATACAGAATCTTGGCCTTCACCTCAAAATAGACCGTGCCACTGCCCTTGGTCACGTTGTCTTGGCGGTTCCTGTACTTGTTTAAAATATTATCAGCTTCCTGGAGCTGGATCAGTTTATCTCTGTCCACGATGGCAGCTTTGGAGTTGTCGGCGACCTTCAGTGGCGTAGACGTCTTGTCTCTCTTGGCCTGGGCCCTGGTAGTAACAGCACCGACGATCTCTGGTCGGCAGGGCTGAGCCGGAGTAACCACATTGTCCCGTAGCAGCTCTGTAAGGTCTCCATCGGGAAATGGCAATGGATCCTCCTCCACAACTTCGACACGTTGGGTTGAGGCAGGACTCCATTCTGAATCGGGGTCGTCGGGTCGTCTCGCGCCGTCGATATTCCCGATCATTAAATCATACAGCGGCTTCTTCAGGCAAACCGCTTCGACTTCGCCTACGTAGAAAGGGGTGCTGACTTGAATCTTTGCAACTGGCGCTCTCACACATTTGCTGTCGGCCATAAGTGTCCATTTAGAATCGCCAGTGAACTGTTCTTTAGCGATTAAATCTTCTCTGACGATGACCCCACTGCAGCCAGAGTCTCTTAAGACAGTCACTTCATGATTTCCGACGCGTCCCTTAGAAACTGGCATGTTCTGGACGGTCACAGCTGCGCTGGCGACGACGGGGATGGATTTTCCGTTGGCAAGGAGAAGTTGGCCATCGGTCATGCACTCTTGCACGTCGGCAGGGGTAGCTGTGCGCTTGGTCTCACTCGGAAGAATGACGCTCCCGCCGCACACTTGATGGTCAGATCTACTGTTTTGCCGTTGATTGGAGAAACGTCTCTGTCGGTTGCCCACCGCTGCATTGTCCGTACTGCTCCGCTGCCCGCTACTTTTGTTTTGAGGACAGTTAGCCGCTCTGTGGTCTGTAGCGTTGCAGGTGAAACAGCCTCTTGAATGCCCTTCCCTGGGAGGTGGCGTGGAGTCCGTGTGTCTCTGGCTCGTCTGACTCCCCTGGATCTGGTTCCCATGGCTTGCAGTTTTCTGAAATGGTTTCGTCGCCTTGGGTGGCCCCAGCGTTTTTCCGTGAGCGAGGAGATATCTTTCAGCAACCTCGGTCACATCTTTAAGCGTCTGCAGCTTTTGTTCTTCTAAGTGGGTCGCTAGGTCCTTGTGACAGGCATTGAGGAATTGCTCCTTCACGATCAGGTCATGAAGACTATCGTAAGACTTCCCTTTGCCTGATAGTTCCACCCACTTGTGTAAGTATGACGACAGGCGCTCCACAAATTGCTTTGGTGTCTCGTCTGACAAAGGTCGGCATTCACGGAAGCGTTTACGGTAGCCCTTCTCTGTGAAGCTGGAGAGAGAGAGAGAGAGAGAGAGAGAGAGAGGAGAGAGAGAGAGAGAGAGAGAGAGAGAGAGAGAGAGAATTCAATGTGTGTTGAAACAATCGTGACATTTGACATTTGACACGACACTTGAGAGAGAAAATCAGAGAGAGAGAGAGAGAGAGAGAGAGAGAGAGAGAGAGAGAGAGAGAGAGAGCGGAAGACAAAGAAAGAAATTTGTATTTTTTTTATTGTTCATTTTTATTTTTAATTCATATTGCTTTTAATACAATTATGTTTTTTAAATTAAAAATCCTCGAAAATTATATGCATTTTGTATGTGCGTGCGTGCGTGCATGTTTGCATGCGCGTGTGTCCATCTGTCTGTCTGTCTGTCGCATGGCAGTTATTATTTTAGAAAAAGAAGAAGAAGAAGAAGAAGAAGGAGGAGGAGAAGAAGAAGAAGAAGAAGAAGAAGAAGAAGAAGAAGAAGAAGAAGAAGAAGAAGAAGAAGAACAACAACAACAACAACAACAACAACAACAACAACAACAACAACTCTCTCTCTCTCCTTCTCTCTCTCTCTCTCTCTCTCTCTCTCTCTCTCTCTCTCTCTCTCGTTAGTGGAACACACGCGGACAGTGCTACTCGCGGTAGTGTTTCACACGCGATAGTGTTACACACGCGGAAGTGTTACACGCGGTACTGTTAATCGCGGTAGTGTTACGCACGCGGGAGTGTTACACGCGGTAGTGTTACACGCGGTTGTGACGCTCGCGGTAGTGACGCACTGTTACACTCAGTTTGATGATGGTGTTTTTCTTTTTCAGTATCTGATTCAGCCCCAATGCTGAAGTACTGATGAGTGTAGCTCAGATTCGTTTATCCACGCAACCCGTCCAAGCAGCATACAAGTCACAAAGTCGACGTATGAAGTCTTCCATTTTTATTCAGCACACATCAACAACTGCATACAATTCTCAATCGCCTTTCCACTCTCAAATTTACTTTCCAAGTCATTATCAATGTGACGACACGAGTTTTCAGGTAGCAGGGAGAATTATACTTTTTACGAAGTTACACTTCTCCGTATATAGTGTACATAGAATAGCGTGACCGATTTACTTTTTGCGTATGCAAGTGCAGTTTCGTAAAGTCCGTGCGTTTCGTAGAAGACTGGGAGTCGGCCAATTTCGAATAGGGATACGCGTAATAAGAATATGCATACTGACGAGAGCTCGACTATTTTGCTTGTGGCCGGCGCGGTTTTGGAGGGCAGAGTGGTTTGAGATGCTGTTGCGAGAGGATTGAATCTAACGAGGCAGCAACCCTGTGACAGAGGTCATTGTAGTGTAGGGTACTGTCGGAAGGGTGTGTTTATTGTTTATATAGCCACCCAAGGTCTTATGCCCTCGTCGGGATAAGGATGTTTAGAATTCGAAAGGAAGATGTTAACTGCCATTCGTCAACGAATGTAGAGTTACATACTTAAGGTGTGTGTAGTTCTCGATTGAACACCCACCAAGACTTAGTGTCTGTGATAGCGCTAAGGTGACCTCATCCTCAGTATAAGTGTTATTTGGAAGGTGAAATAACGTGCAATAGCAAGAGAAAGTGACTCTCAAAAAAACTAACCAATTGTATTGTGACAGTGTTGTGTCGTGTTGTGGTGTTGGGGAAAAGGGTGTCACGAGCCGAGGCCTATAAGGTGAGCAAATCCTGTCATTCAATTCTTTAGTGGCGCGCTCCGAGAACTGCGTACGTGTATGAGTGGTAATGAGTGTGGGGAAGGGGATGTATTTTAGGATGTATAATGAATTTTGTTGATTTTATATGATTTTCTTATGATTTTCTTATTGTATATGTGATGGGGGAAATGTCGTTGCAGTTGTTGTTATAAAAGTGGGTCAAAGGCGACGATGGGGAATATAGAGAGGGAGAGAGAGAGTGAGGGTGTATGTATGGAGAGAGCGATAGAATGTATTATACTGAAGAAAGATGAAGTGATGATTATGAAGGAAGCATGTTTACAGTATAGTATGGCAAGGTAGTATGGATGAAGGGAGGTAATCGTGATGTGCTATAATTGTTGGGGGGTGACGGTGGTGATGAAAGGGGGGTGGAATGAATCAGGACTGTGTGATTGAAGTGAGGTCGCAATGATTATGTACATTTATATAAAGGTTTGTGTTTATAGAAGATGCGAATTATTTAGCATCAAAGGTTGGTTTATATTATTGAAATGTGTGTATAGTATCTTGTATTATTATCATGGTATTCATAATTATACAGGTCAAGATGGTGGACGGAGGACGGCGTGTTATATTATATTATATAGTGTTTATTGTCTTGTAGGCAGGTTGTTAAGACCGTGTATATGTTACAGGTGTGGGCTGTTTACTTCTACGTATTACTTCTACGTATTACTTCTACCTGTTTATTTCTGCGCATTATTTCAACGCTGTTGCTTCTGATGTTGCCTGTTATGCTGTACTGATGTTGCTGTTGTTGACGCTGATTGGGTTCTAACCAGCCTGGTGGGGTGCCTTTGCCTCTACGACAGAGTAGTGTTGTGGTGATCTCTGCCACTGCTGCAGGTTTTGCCTATGTATCGAGGCAACACCATTACAGGAGGTTTTCATACCTAATTCATGCACACACAGACTCACATTGCACCACACCTAAAAACATATTCATTTAGTTAGAAGAATCATCCGCTTATTGTGAAAGGGACTGTTTAGCTCTCTGAGCTACTTGACAAGAACATTGAGACATTACTTCTGTGCCACAGCTTCGCCCAGATAATAGTTTATGATTCAACGCCATTGCTTATTATTTGAAGATTTACATTTTGAATTGATTTGTTGATTTTGATTTTGCTGTACACACTTTGTAAAGAAACTGTTGTTGTTTAGTTCTATTTGGGGTTTGTTACAAGGGGAGGTAATTGTTAGTTAGTATTGGGACGGGGGTCTATTTAGGGGTTGGGGGAAGGTTAGTTCCCATTTGTCCTGTGTTTGTATGTTGATTGTAGAATAAAAGAGTGTGATTGTATTCTGGCATTTGTGTTAGTTTATTTTGTTTGAGTTTTATTCCTTATTCACTCGTTGATGTGCTGAAGTCACAGAACCCGCTCGGGGGACGTGACATTTTGGTGTCAGAAGTGGGATAAACTCATTTATTTTGTTAGGGTAGTGCCAGATGTGTATGTTGTGTGTTTGAGTTGTTGTGTGAAAGGGTACGCAGCGGGCGGTTGGCGGGAGTGTGGGTGTATTGCACTAGGGATCACACTCGGAGTGCAGCATTAACGGGAATTGAGTTGCAGGGTTCACTTGCTCGCCTTTAGGGGTACGACGGTGAACGATTCCTCGGCTCCTGTGACTGTTGTGTTGCGTATTCATTCTGTTAGGTGTTTGTATCAGTTAAGTGTTATTTGTTTTGTGTATTACTAACATTTGTTCTTCCCTTCTTTTCCGACATGGCTACGCGGGATGCTCGAGCCGC
The DNA here is from genome assembly GCA_036898135.1 of Oncomelania hupensis. Taxonomy (NCBI): domain Eukaryota; kingdom Metazoa; phylum Mollusca; class Gastropoda; order Littorinimorpha; family Pomatiopsidae; genus Oncomelania; species Oncomelania hupensis. The sequence goes on from CM072526.1 coordinate 26,263,719, forward strand.
GATGCGCCGCGACGCTAGGACCCGTAAGGAGGAGGCTGAGCAGGAGGATCGGGACTTCGGTGATGACGGCTCAGTGACAGGGTTGTTGGAGGAACCTTACGCAGTGAGTACTCAGACCACTATGCCTAAGATGTATGCCAAATCGCCCGGTACACAGAGCAAAGTCGAGGTCGCGCTCAGTGATAGTGAGAGATTTAGACAGATTGGGGAAAGTCTGGGTTTCCGAGACGGAGCGTTAGCGCACTATGTAGTTAGTGAGATGAGAAGGGAGGAAGAGCGGAGGGAGAAGGAAGAAGAGAAGAGGGAGAGAATGAGGAAGGAGGCAGCAGAGAGGATAGTTAGGGAGGATGAGAGGAAGCTTCTGGAGGCTAGATTGGAAGCCGAGCGGGTAGCCAGGGAGGAAGAAAAGAGAGCGAGAGAAGATGAGAAGAGAGAGGAAAAGCGACAGAGGGAAGAAGACCGTCGCCAGCTAGAGGCTAGATTAGAGGCTGAGAGGGAAGACCGGCGTCGATTGGAGCAGAGGATAGAAGATGAGAAGCGAGAAGAGAGAGCAGCTAAGGAAGAGGAAAGAAGAATGTTCGAGATGAGGCTAGAGGAGGAACGTAGAATCAGAGATGAAGACCGAGCTGATCAGAGGGAGAATAGGGCTAGAGAAAGAGGGGCAGCATACTCAGTCAAACTGAAACCCTTGGAGGAGAGGGAGGATGTGGAGGCCTACCTCCAGATGTTCGAACGGGTGGCAGAGGTTCAGGGTTGGAGGAGGGAGGTATGGGCGGTTAGGCTAGCGCCTTTGTTGCAAGGGGAAGCCCGGGATACTTACCTTCGTCTAACGCCTGAGCAAGCCCAGGATTTCGACACCGTGAGAAACGCGCTGTTAAAACGCTTCAGGAAGGACGCCGACTACTATCGTAGGCAGTTTCGAGAGGCCAAGAAGGAAGCTGCAGAGACGTTTCCTCAGCTAGTAGTGAGATTAGGGTCGTTGGTGAAGAAGTGGTTTTCGCTCGCCGGTGAAGACATCACCGACGTAGAGCAGGTACTAGACACCTTCATTGGAGAGCAGCTTTTCTCCATCATGACTACCGAGTTAGAGATCTACATGAGGGAGAATCTGCCTGAGACTAGCCATGCCGCAGCAGAGTTAGCACAGCGCGTGGTAGATGCCAAGCGGGCAGCATCAGCACCGGCACCCGTACTGTCCAGTCAGAGACGCAGTTTTCCCAGACGACCGGAGGCTCCTCAGCAACCTAGCAACCGGGGGAGTCAGGGTCAGAAGGTAGGGAGGACAGAAGGGGGTGGTGGGGTACGTCGTTGCTACCGGTGTGGGTCGGAGAAGCATGTGGTCAAGGACTGCAAGGTCAAACCTCAGACAGTAGGCCAGGTTACGGTGGGACGGACTATTTCCACGGAGACCGCACCTCGGGCTAGCGTGTGTGCAATCAAACCTTATGATCCATGGGGCCAAGGTAGGGCGAACGGGCAGGACGTTCGAGTATTGAGAGATACAGGGGCGGAGATAGGGGCAGTCGCGAGCAGGTTAGTCAAACCAGCTGATTTGACGGGTCGGACTGTCGAGATTTGCTTGGCGAATCGATCGAACGTGGGTCTGCTACCTACAGCTTGGGTGGAGTTGGATTGTGCGCTGGTCAGAGGGAGAGTGGAGCTGGTGGTTTTCGAGGACGGGCCCGATATCATCCTGGGTAACTGGGTAACGTTTGATAGCGGGGAAAAGAGTCCTGTTTCCTTGTTCGGAGGTGAATGCGCGATGGCTGCAGCAGTGCAGACTCGGGCGCAGGTGAAGGCCGAGAAGAAGAGGGAGGTACCCTTAGCAGTAGTCGAACCATCCCAGATCTCTGTTAGCACCCCAGAGTTGATCAGGATGCAAGAGACCGACGAGACGCTCGCGAAGGCGAGAACGTTGGCACAGAGTGGTGGGGCGATAGCGTCAGGTAGGGGCGTCAGCTGAGTTTCGCAAGAAGAAGGGGGTGTTGTACCGGGTACACACGAAGAGAGGTAGCCAGGTCACGCAACTGGTAGTCCCGAAACAGTTGAGAGGGGGGATCCTTCAGTTGGCTCATGATCCACCCATGGCTGGGCATTTGGGAGGGAAACGTACCAGGGAGCGGATCTGGGGAACGTTCTATTGGCCGGGAATGTGTGCCGAAGTACGGAGGTATTGCGCCAGTTGTCCAGAATGTCAGAAGGTAGTACCGAGGGGACGGGTGAGGAAGGTACCACTACAGCAACTTCCGCTGGTGGACGAGCCATTTCAGAGGGTGGCTGTAGACATTGTGGGACCCATCAAACCCAAGTCAGATCGGGGTAACATGTACATCCTAGTGGTAGTAGACTATGCCACACGCTATCCCGAGGCTGTACCGCTCAAGGGCATAGAGGCAGAGAGGGTGGCAGAAGCGCTGTGGGAGATTTGGTCGAGGGTGGGCGTTCCTAGGGAAGTTTTGACAGATCAAGGGACGCAATTCATGTCTGAAATCATGCGGGAGATGAACAGACTACTGTCGATCCATGGGAAAGCTACCACACCGTATCATCCACAGTGCAACGGACTGGTTGAGCGATTCAACGGGACGCTAGTGTCCATGCTCAAGAAGTTAGCCACAGAACAACCTACAGCGTGGGACCGCTACATTCCAGCGCTACTATTTGCATACCGAGAAGTAGCACAGGAGTCTACGGGGTTCTCTCCCTTCGAGCTTCTATATGGAAAGACCGTGCGGGGACCGATGGCTGTGTTGAGAGACCTCTGGACCAAGGAGATACAAGAGGAGGAGGTGAAACTGAGTAGCCAGTACGTGGTAGACTTGCGTAATCGCATCGAGGAGACATGTAAGTTGGCACAAGGAAACCTCAGAACCGCGTCAGCCAAGCAGAAGCGGCACTTCGATAAGAAGGCGAAACGGCGTTTGTTCAACGCGGGGGATCAAGTGCTGCTACTGTTGCCAGAAAAGCACAACAAGTTGCAGCTAGCATGGCGAGGACCGTACGAGGTGATCGAACGCGTGGGAGAGTGCGACTACCGGATCAGGATGCGTGGGAAAAGCAAACTATACCACGCCAATCTCCTGAAGAAGTTCCATACCAGAGCGACGGTGGCCACGATCGTCGTAGACGACGAGGGGGTAGAGGAGGAGGAAACTATGCCGGTGTTTGGGGATATTCCTGTAATCACCTTGACAGCATCAGAGACGCCCCGCGACGTGAAGATGGACGACAATTGCCCAGAAATACGGGGAGAATTGCAGGAGCTGGTATGGCAGTTCGAAGATGTCCTAACCGACTTGCCACTACGCACTACACTGGACGTGTGCGAAATACGTGTGGACAGCGACATTCCAGTGAGGACGCGGCAGTACCCACTTCCCCATTCGCATCACGAGACCATCAAGAAGGAAGTGGAAGCGATGCTAGCGATGGGCGTCATTGAGAGGGCCAGTTCGCCATACAGCTCGCCCATCGTGTTGGTAAAGAAGAAGGAGGGCACGATGCGTTTCTGCGTAGATTTCCGAAAGTTAAACAAGCACGTCGTATTCGACGCGGAACCATTGCCGAACATCGACTACCTGTTTTCCAAACTGTCAGGGGCCAAGTATCTCACCAAGATCGACTTGACCAAAGGTTATTGGCAAGTGCCTATGAACAAGGGAGATAAAGCGAAGACGGCGTTTACAACGCCAGAGGGACAATTTCAGTGGACCGTAATGCCATTTGGGCTGAAGACGGCGGGAGCAGTCTTTTCTCGCATGATGCGGAAGCTACTAGCACCCCTGGGAATGTCGGAGATCGACAATTTTGTCGACGACTTGTTGGTAGCCACCATTACCAAGCAGAGACACCTGGAATGCTTGGCACGTCTTTTCCTTAGGTTGCCTGAGGTGCAGCTATCCGCCAAACCATCAAAGTGTTACTTGGGTTTCCGAAGAGTAGAGTATCTCGGGCACGTGGTTGGACAGGGAGAAATTCGTCCTGAGGTGTCAAAGATGGAGAGAATCCGAGATGCACCGCGACCAACGACCAAGCGGCAAGTGCGCTCATTTTTGGGTTTAGCCGGATACTACAGGCGGTTCGTACCCAACTTTTCAGCGATTGCTTCACCACTACACGATCTGACCAAGGGAGGCAAGCCAGGGGCGGTACAATGGACCGAAGCATGCGAAGCTGCATTTTGCACCCTAAAGGAGAAGCTGTGCTCTGACCCTGTGTGCTGTCTGCCGGACTTCACCCTACCGTTTGTGCTACAGACAGATGCGTCGGAGGATGGAGTAGGGGCCATTTTGAGCCAGGACAGGGGACAGGGACTACAGCCTATTGCGTGTGCAAGCAAGAAACTGTCGAAACCCGAGAGAAACTATTCGACCATTGAGAGGGAGTGTCTAGCATTGGTGTGGGGTGTGCAGAAGTTCAGTCAATACCTGTACGGACGTACTTTCGTAGTGCAGACTGACCATATGCCACTGCAGTACCTACAGCAGGTGAAGAACACCAACAGCCGACTGATGAGATGGGCACTTCAGCTGCAACCTTTCTCAATGTCTGTGGAGCACATTTCTGGGAAGGACAACGTTCCAGCAGATTTCCTCAGCAGAAACGCTCAAGTAGAGTAGGGGTAGGGAATTCGCGTTAGTTAAGGTTCTTCAAGGTGTTAAGAACTGGGGGGGGGGTTGTGTGACGACACGAGTTTTCAGGTAGCAGGGAGAATTATACTTTTTATGAAGTTACACTTCTCCGTATATAGTGTACATAGAATAGCGTGACCGATTTACTTTTTGTGTATGCAAGTGCAGTTTCGTAAAGTCCGTGCGTTTCGTAGAAGACTGGGAGTCGGCCAATTTCGAATAGGGATACGCGTAATAAGAATATGCATACTGACGAGAGCTCGACTATTTTGCTTGTGGCCGGCGCGGTTTTGGAGGGCAGAGTGGTTTGAGATGCTGTTGCGAGAGGATTGAATCTAACGAGGCAGCAACCCTGTGACAGAGGTCATTGTAGTGTAGGGTACTGTTGGAAGGGTGTGTTTATTGTTTATATAGCCACCCAAGGTCTTATGCCCTCGTCGGGATAAGGATGTTTAGAATTCGAAAGGAAGATGTTAACTGCCATTCGTCAACGAATGTAGAGTTACATACTTAAGGTGTGTGTAGTTCTCGATTGAACACCCACCAAGACTTAGTGTCTGTGATAGCGCTAAGGTGACCTCATCCTCAGTATAAGTGTTATTTGGAAGGTGAAATAACGTGCAATAGCAAGAGAAAGTGACTCTCAAAAAGACTAACCAATTGTATTGTGACAGTGTTGTGTCGTGTTGTGGTGTTGGGGAAAAGGGTGTCACGAGCCGAGGCCTATAAGGTGAGCAAATCCTGTCATTCAATTCTTTAGTGGCGCGCTCCCGAGAACTGCGTACGTGTATGAGTGGTAATGAGTGTGGGGAAGGGGATGTATTTTAGGATGTATAATGAATTTTGTTGATTTTATATGATTTTCTTATGATTTTCTTATTGTATATGTGATGGGGGAAATGTCGTTGCTGTTGTTGTTATAAAAGTGGGTCAAAGGCGACGATGGGGAATATAGAGAGGGAGAGAGAGAGTGAGGGTGTATGTATGGAGAGAGCGATAGAATGTATTATACTGAAGAAAGATGAAGTGATGATTATGAAGGAAGCATGTTTACAGTATAGTATGGCAAGGTAGTATGGATGAAGGGAGGTAATCGTGATGTGCTATAATTGTTGGGGGGTGACGGTGGTGATGAAAGGGGGGTGGAATGAATCAGGACTGTGTGATTGAAGTGAGGTCGCAATGATTATGTACATTTATATAAAGGTTTGTGTTTATAGAAGATGCGAATTATTTAGCATCAAAGGTTGGTTTATATTATTGAAATGTGTGTATAGTATCTTGTATTATTATCATGGTATTCATAATTATACAGGTCAAGATGGTGGACGGAGGACGGCGTGTTATATTATATTATATAGTGTTTATTGTCTTGTAGGCAGGTTGTTAAGACCGTGTATATGTTACAGGTGTGGGCTGTTTACTTCTACGTATTACTTCTACGTATTACTTCTACCTGTTTATTTCTGCGCATTATTTCAACGCTGTTGCTTCTGATGTTGCCTGTTATGCTGTACTGATGTTGCTGTTGTTGACGCTGATTGGGTTCTAACCAGCCTGGTGGGGTGCCTTTGCCTCTACGACAGAGTAGTGTTGTGGTGATCTCTGCCACTGCTGCAGGTTTTGCCTATGTATCGAGGCAACACCATTACAGGAGGTTTTTATACCTAATTCATGCACACACAGACTCACATTGCACCACACCTAAAAACATATTCATTTAGTTAGAAGAATCATCCGCTTATTGTGAAAGGGACTGTTTAGCTCTCTGAGCTACTTGACAAGAACATTGAGACATTACTTCTGTGCCACAGCTTCGCCCAGATAATAGTTTATGATTCAACGCCATTGCTTATTATTTGAAGATTTACATTTTGAATTGATTTGTTGATTTTGATTTTGCTGTACACACTTTGTAAAGAAACTGTTGTTGTTTAGTTCTATTTGGGGTTTGTTACAAGGGGAGGTAATTGTTAGTTAGTATTGGGACGGGGGTCTATTTAGGGGGTTGGGGGAAGGTTAGTTCCCATTGGTCCTGTGTTTGTATGTTGATTGTAGAATAAAAGAGTGTGATTGTATTCTGGCATTTGTGTTAGTTTATTTTGTTTGAGTTTTATTCCTTATTCACTCGTTGATGTGCTGAAGTCACAGAACCCGCTCGGGGGACGTGACAATCAACAACACTCAACTTTTTTAACATTGCGGCGCTTATATAGTCTCTACATACACGGGAACAAACGAGAATAATCCTACATAAAACACCACAACCAATCAAAATTAATTTCATCATCACGTGACTCACGTCATACAACCCCATTTGGAATGGAAGCTTCCATGGTAACCAACAGAACAATCCACACGCCTTCGATCGATAGTAAACAACTGATTCCCGAAAATTCTCAAACAATATCGACCAACTAAAACCACTAACATTACACAAAGCCTCTACTAATAACAACGCAAAATCAAATCAAAGATAAATACACTCTATTACTGCATGCTTGCAAAATAAAACGAACAGATCTATTGCGCGCGTCACACACAAGCCTACCATTGCACACGCTTCACACATAACATCGTGCGCATTTCATACGCACCATTCGCGTTTCAACGTAACATAACCCCCCACTCAAGAAGAAATTTACCTAATTTCTTTCAACAACGTTGAAACGTAATGCACAAACAAAATCCGAAATTAAAACTTACTTCAGTCTTTCTGGATACTGTCATTGTTCTTTACTCACATAGAGTCAATGTTCTTTCGTCCGCAAGGAAACGACGCCCTCGTCAGTTGCGGGTGTCATCGGCCCAGGGTCAAAGACGATGATCACGTGAGCTTTCCTGGAGTCAGTGCATCCTCCGTTGTCTCCTTCTTCCGTCGGAAGTCCGACGCAGTCGACGTTGTCAGCTCCCAGGATGTACTTACTGGGTCTCACGGTCAGGTTGGCTTCTGCGGGACGGTGGAACAGCTCCCTCAAGGTCTGCAGATGCTCCTTCCAGGTCTGGGTGTGGACTTCATGTTCGACCAAAGTCGTAGAGCCTGGGAAATCACTGAAGCTATGGGGAAATTCGCCCATAAGGTCCTTGAGCTCCAACTTTTGACCTTCCGTCAAGCCTGGTCCTAGCTTAACGTCATTGATGCCTTCTTTGCTGTGGAAGTCTCCCAGTTCCAACAGTTCTTCGCTGTCAAAGCTGTCGTCTATCTCAGTTGCTGTCGCTGCCTGTACAGTCTCTGATGGCCTTTCCACGTACAGCTTAAGGAGGTTGGCGTGGTATATCTTGGAGTGCTGGCCGACCTTCACCTTGTAGTCGTTGATCCCCACCACGGTCTCCACTTCGTACGGGCCTTTCCACTGCATCAGCAACTTATTATGATCAGTAGTTAGCAGCAGCACCAGCACTTTGTTGCCAGGTTTGAACTTCCTGTTTACAGCCCTACGATCGTAGTAGTGCTTTCCACAATCTTGGGACTTCTTCAGGTTTTCTCTGGCTATCTCGAGAGTCTGCTCCAGCTTCTCCCGTAGCTCAAACACGTACTGGTAGCTGTTCTTCACCTCTGGGGTCTCTACTTCTTTCGTCCACAGTTCTTTCAGGATGTGCATCGGCCCTCGGATGGTTCTTCCGTACAGCAGCTCGAACGGAGAAAAGCCGGTGGACTCCTGCGGTACTTCTCTGTAAGCGAAAAGTAAGGCGTTGATATAGCGATGCCATTGTCTGGGCTGCTCGCTGCACAGTTTCTTCAGGGTGGACTTCAGCGTAGCATTGAACTTCTCGACAAGGCCGTTGCACATTGGATGGTAGGGTGTCGTAGTCAAATGCCGGATGTTCAGCAGTCTGTTGACCTCCTGTCACGTGGGGTTTATGGGCTCTGCACAATGGAATTATGGACCCTCACGTTTATTCGGTGGGAACTGCTAGTAAGTCACCCTATGAATTACTTTAATAAATTTATTTGTTTAGCTCGTTCTGTGTTAAGGTTGGGGTACAGAAATAGATAGAAAAATGGTAAAAGATTACTGTCACACTAGCTTTCACACGGCTATGAATCATATGTAGTCCAGCCACTTGATAACAGTTAAAATCACACATTTATTTCTTCTACTCTATACAAGATTCTCTAAGTACTAATCTAACTTAAAAAGTCTCAGTCACTGCTATAGTTCGATCGCTGATAGTCTAGGCAGCTGTTATATCTTCCTCGGGCACTTGCTATTATATTTCATGTAGATTTGGACTACTGTGGTCCGTTTTACAGTTTCTGAAGAGTTGGACTACTGTGGTCCGTTTTACAGTTTCTGAAGAGTTTAAGTGCACCTTCGTCGATTACACTTAACTTTCTGATGGTGCGTGCGAAGTCCTTCTGTGAGGTAGCTTCTGGTCCACCTGTGTATTTGTGTAGTTGGGTTCCCTTGCCACGCTGTGGGGTCTGACAGGGTGTTTTTCAAGGTAGCTCTTTCCGACTTGTGCGGTAGAGGCTCCTCAACCAACTAGTCGTTTCTGTGGAGTGGGGTGCACAGGATAGCTCGGGATAGCTCGGGATAGCTCGCCTGCTCGTCTGTAATATAAGAGACGAAATTCTGCACAACCCTGAATAATCGGTTTGTGCAGAGCGTCTCACTGAAAGCCAAAGTAGCCCTCAGTGATAGCTCCACATCTCTATACATAAGCGACGAACATTCTGCTACTTCCGGGGTCCACTGGAATCTCACTCTAAATTCCTATACATACATAAATATCAATCGTGTCTAACTATACACATACAGAATTAATAATATTATAAACATTCAGTGGTACAGCCACTGGTCTGCAAACATACATATAAGTTAAACAACAGTGGTTCCGTACGGGATACAACATGGCGGCGCAACCGGTCGTGTTGAGCCTCGTGGTCGGCTCTTCCACGTGGTACGGCAAATTCGGATTAACAATTCACATTTATGCATAGCAAATTCCACAAACATAATTTCAACAATAATATAAATATATCACGATGAAACAGAAGGGTGTTCATTTACCTGTCTGACAAGTTCAGGCCCGTGATGACTTGAGAGAATTCTAAGATTCTAAAGTCCTGCTTCCTGGTCTATGAGTGAAGAGATTTCTCTACTGTGGAGATGTTGACTCTTCCTCGTCTCACACACGACTGATTCAAACTGTGCTAGGATCTGACACAGTAAAACTGCTCTACCCGCTAAGCTGAGCTCTCATTGGTTAAAACGGTCAAATTCAAAGCTCAAGTGCTGACTCACTGCGTTGTGTGTGGCTAGCTCGCTGTGTGTGGCCTTTAATTGCTGCTGTGTAATCTACTGACTCTCTACTGGTACAAAGACTACACATGGCTAAATAGTAATAAGCAGAGTTAAAACTAGCCAGTTCATGACAGGCTCCCTCAACTGAAAAAAGGCGATGACTACTGGATTCGACCTTTTTCTACTACAGAGCCTAGTTTAACACTGCACTATCCTAGGGTCCTATTTACAAACTAAGTAAGTTGCTCTACCTGAGCTGCAATGCTGTGCCAGGTAGCTATGGACACTAGTGACAGGGTTTTATTGGGCGGGGACGAATTCTGGTGCTGTGGCCCTTAGTTGTGTTGGGTGGGCGACAGCTGCTGTGTCCTCCACGAGATGGCGACTGAGGTAGTCGGCTCCGTGGTTCTCTTTGCCGGGGATGTACTCGATTTGGAATGAGTACGCCTGAAGGGTGAGTGCCCATCTCATCAGGCGAGAGTTCAAAGACTTGGAGGCTGCCAGGAACGATAGTGGTTGGTGGTCCATCTGAACTGTGAAGTGGGTCCCATACAGGTAGAGTTGGAATTTCTGTATGGCCCAGACTAGTCCAAGACATTCTTTCTCCGACGTGGCGTAGTGGGTCTCGGCGGGTCTCAATTTCCTGCTGGCGTAGGCGACAGGGAATAGCGTCTCTGCATTCTTGGGGTCGCGCTGTAGCAGTACTGCTCCGAGGCCTAAGTCGCTTGCGTCGGTGCGAAGAACGAATGGCTGAGTCAAATCGGGTAGGTGGAGTACTGGCGCCGATGTCATTCTGTCCTTGAGTGTTTGGAATGCTGTCTCGCATTCGGCTGTCCAAACTACTTTGTCCGGGGCGATTTTCCGGGTTCCATTTGTCAGTGGCACGGCGATGCTGTTGTAGTTGGGGATGAATTTCTGGTAGAAGCCGCAGAGTCCTAGAAACGACTGTACTTCCTTCTTGGTCTTGGGCCTAGGAGCGTCGAGTAGGCGTTTCACTGTCTTTTCTACCGGTCGCAGGCTTCCTTGACTTATGGTGTGTCCCAGAAATTCTAGTTCTGTGAATCCAATCTGACATTTGGTGGGTCTTGCCGTCAATCCCGTGTCTCTGAGGCGGGCGAGTAGTTGTTGTAGGAGCGTGACATGTTCCTCCCACGTAGGCGTTGCGATGAGGATGTCGTCCATAAACGAGTGTAGGTGCTCGCTGCTCAGGGGTGCCAGGAGTTTTCGCATCATGGCGCTGAAGATGCTGGGTGCGTTGTGGAGTCCGAATGGAAGCACGTTGAATTCGAAGTGTCCTTCCATAGTGCTGAAAGCTAGGTACTTTCGGACTTGTGGTTGTACTGGTATCTGATAGTATCCTTTGCTGAGGTCGATGCGTGAGAAGTACTTCGCTCGCTGTAGCTTGGCAAATAGGTCGGTCTGGTCCGGGAGTGGCTCTGGCTGGAACTGCGTTACGGCATTCAGGAGTCTGAAGTCGATGCACAGTCGATGCTCTCCGTTGGGTTTTCGCAACAATACCGTGCCTGCGCTGTAGGGTGAGGTAGACTCTGAGATGATTCCGGCTGCCAGTAAGGTGTCTATCTCTTCCTTGATGGCTCGCTGCTGCGACAGTGGCATCGGGTAGAGCTTCTGGCGGACGGGTGTTGGGTCGGTCACCGTTAAGGTTACTTCGACGAGGTCTGTCCTCCCTGGTCGGTCTGTTAGCACAGTCTGATGTTGTCGAATGACCTGTAGTACTTGCTGTCGCTGTTTAGCGGCTAGGTCTCCGTTGAGTATCACGTCTTTGTAGGTTTCTTTGGAGTGCAGGGGATACTCTACTGCATTGGTCTCCATGCTTTCTCCTTCTTCCGCGATGGCGATGGCTAGCAAGTTGTGCGTGCTGGGGGTCGCTGGTCGGTCCGTGTATTTCTTGAGGAGATTGATGTGGTGGTATCGGGCTCTCCCGTTCACCTCTACTTGGTAGACTGTCTTGGATTTCTTGGCAGTCACCCGGTACGGTCCTCTCCAAGCGATGTCCAGCTTGTTGGTTCCACTTGGAAGTAAGAGTAGCACTTGATCGCCGACTTGCAGTTCTCTGTCCTTCGCGTGGCGGTTGTAGTACTTCGCCTGACGGGCTCTTGCCTTCTTCAGTGCTTCACCAGCTTTCTTCCACGTTGCTTTGAGGGTTTCCTGCAGGTCTGCGACGTACTTGGTGGCACCTCGTGGTGTGTCGTCTATCTTGGCCTCCGTCCAACTTCTGCGTAGGGCTTCTAGCGGTCCTGCTAGAGGTCTGCCGAATAGCAATGTTGACGGGGTGTAGCCTGTGGCTGCATGGGGCGTTTCTCTGTATGCGAACAGTGCCGCATTCACGTAGGTGTCCCACGCTTCTGGATTGTCGTCGGCGACTTTCCTGAGTATGGTGAGAAGGGTTCCATTCAGTCTTTCTACTTGTCCGTTGCTGGCTGGGTGATATGGTGGTGTGCGAATGTGATGAACTTGTATCAACTCGAACACGTCTTGCATCAGGCGGCCGGTGAACTGAGATCCGTTGTCCGTTCTAATGCTGTCCGGGAATCCGACTCTGGTAAAGATGGCGATGAGTGCATCTGCAATCTTCTTGGTGTCGATCGCTGGCAACGGGACTGCTTCGCACCACATCGTACATGCGTCGACGAGTGTGAGTAGAAATCTGTTCCGCTTCTTGGTCATGGGCAGTGGTCCCACTATGTCTACTGAGACTTGCTGGAATGGCACGCCGACTACTACTGATGGTCCTAAGGTAACTGGTACGGTGTGATGTCGCGGGGAATATCGTTGACATTGGTGGCAAGATTTCACGTAGCGCTTGACATCCTCCGTGATTCCTGGCCAATAGTAGTGTGCGCTGATTCTCTGCACTGTGGCTCCAATTCCCATGTGTCCGCTGAGTGGCATGCTGTGGCCTAGTTCTAGTACTTGGGCTCGAAGGGTGGCTGGCAGTACTAGTTGGGTGTGATCTCCATCTCCTTGTCGATGAAGAACTCCCTCTTCCATGTAGAAGTCTCCCTTGTGCGGGGGTGTGTGCGCCTTGGGTAGCTTCTGGAAGCACTTCGCTATCGAGGTGTCTTCTTTCTGTGCTGTTTTGATCTCTTCGAGTCCTGGATTCGGAGCGAACTCGGGCTGGGGTGGTTGGGTTTTAGCTTGGGCCCTGGTTTGCACTGCAGCTATCTCTACAGTTTTGGGGGGCGTGCCTAAGAACACATACCTACAACCTAGCACTAGATCATACAGGGGTTTCTGTAAAACAGCTGCTTGGATTCGTCCTGTGACGTACCTACTCTCTACTTCTATCCAAGCTATTGGGCAAGTAGTCGTCGGTTTCGTCAAGTCTGCTCCTTGTAGTTCGACTGTCTTGTCTGTCAAGTCCGCGCGCGATACAAGAGATTCGCTAACTATCGCGTCGTATGATAGACCTGTGTCATACAGACAGTTCGCTTCTTTTCCGTTGACCTTGACCGTGTCTGTCACCGATGGGTGATCTCCGATAGTGTGTGGCTTGTTACCGCTACTTTGAGTTAGAACTCTGTGCGCTGGCCGGCTTTCGCGCTCTTCCCTACGTTGTGCGGCCAACTTGAAACATTCTGCGGTGGAGTGATTGTTTCTGTTGCAGAACGAACAATACCGTCTCTGTTCTGCGGGACCTCTTTTCCCGAATTCCGTGTTGGGTCCTTTATTTTGCCCAGGTCTGGGGTTATTCGGCTTATTCGCGGTGCGCTCTTCCCGGTTAGGGCTTCGTTTCTGTGCCTCTTTCCCGTTAGGCTTTAGGTCTCGCCTGAAGCTCTTGGCTTCTCCGTGTGCGGCCACGTACCTATCTGCGACCTTGACCAGATCTTCCAGTCTTTCCGCGCCCTGCTCTACTGAGAATGTTCTCAGCTCGGGGGTCATGGTTTCCCGTAGCTGTTCCCATACTAACAGTTCTGTCAGTCCATCATACGTCTTAGCCGTGGCTGACTGGCTAATCCACTTATCCAGCGTTGTGGACAACCGATCCGCGAACTGCGCATAGCTCTCTCCTTTCACTCTCCGATTGGTGCGGAATTTTTGCCGGTAGCATTCTCCTGTTAGTTCGAATCCCGTTAGGAGTGCCTCTTTTACTTTGTGATAGTCAGTCACTCTGTCAGTCGGTAGCTTACTGTAGATGTCATAAGCCTTTCCTCTAAGCCCTTGACTAAGCTTGAAAGACCAATGAGTGGGATCTAGTTTGTACTCTGTTGCTAGACGCTCAAACCTAGTCAGATAGAGATCTAGACCTTCTTCTCTCTCATTGAATGTTCCCAGTGGAAATGACATTCCTTGTACAGGGTTGGATGCTACCTCTAGTTGATCTGAGTGGGGAGGGGTTGAGGAAGAACTTGAAGCTCCTGATCCCAATCTTCTTAGCTCTAACTCATGCTGTCTGTCTTTTTCCTTTTCTGCCCGCTCATACTCCCATTTCCTAACTTCTGCTTCTCTCTCTGCTGCTAATGCTGCCTTCTTCTGTTCTCCTTCTAATTCTAATTTCTTCTGTTCTCTTGCTGCTTCTAACTCTAGTTTCTTCTGTTCTGCTTCTAATGCTAATTTCTTTTGCTCTGCTTCTAATTTCTTGGCCTCTCTCTCTGCCTCTAATTCTGCTTTTTTCTGTTCTGCTTCGAGTTTCTTCTGTTCTCTCTCGGCTGCTCTCTCTGCCTTAGCCTCCTGTTTCTCTACCTCTGCATTTATATACGCAATTAGGTCTCCCCCTGCTAAGTGTAAAGCTTCTTCCAATTCCTTGAAGCGCAATCTCAAGGCCACTGGGTCCGACATTGTCAAACGTGTCTATGAACAACCTCTGAATCACGTGGAATACCAAAACACTAGCAATATTGCAAGTCAATAACAACAATGCAAAGACAATCAAATTCGTAATCAATAATAGAATAAAACAAGAGTCAAATGGCATACAACAGTTATTTAAGCAAAACCTGCAAAAGAACAATGCAACATACAGACACAAAAAGAATTGAAGCAAAAAAGTTTTTAAGTAAAGAATAGTGCACCACAACTGATCAGTCTCTGTTACCACTATTCTAAGTTATTCTACTACTACTACTGTTATCTAATTTTATTGTACTTAGGTCCGGTTATACCCAATTCCTATTATACACAGATCCTGGCAGGCTCGCCAATTAAAGTGTCACGTGGGGTTTATGGGCTCTGCACATTGGAATTATGGACCCTCACGTTTATTCGGTGGGAACTGCTAGTAAGTCACCCTATGAATTACTTTAATAAATTTATTTGTTTAGCTCGTTCTGTGTTAAGGTTGGGGTACAGAAATAGATAGAAAAATGGTAAAAGATTACTGTCACACTAGCTTTCACACGGCTATGAATCATATGTAGTCCAGCCACTTGATAACAGTTAAAATCACACATTTATTTCTTCTACTCTATACAAGATTCTCTAAGTACTAATCTAACTTAAAAAGTCTCAGTCACTGCTATAGTTCGATCGCTGATAGTCTAGGCAGCTGTTATATCTTCCTCGGGCACTTGCTATTATATTTCATGTAGATTTGGACTACTGTGGTCCGTTTTACAGTTTCTGAAGAGTTGGACTACTGTGGTCCGTTTTACAGTTTCTGAAGAGTTTAAGTGCACCTTCGTCGATTACACTTAACTTTCTGATGGTGCGTGCGAAGTCCTTCTGTGAGGTAGCTTCTGGTCCACCTGTGTATTTGTGTAGTTGGGTTCCCTTGCCACGCTGTGGGGTCTGACAGGGTGTTTTTCAAGGTAGCTCTTTCCGACTTGTGCGGTAGAGGCTCCTCAACCAACTAGTCGTTTCTGTGGAGTGGGGTGCACAGGATAGCTCGGGATAGCTCGGGATAGCTCGCCTGTTCGTCTGTAATATAAGAGACGAAATTCTGCACAACCCTGAATAATCGGTTTGTGCAGAGCGTCTCACTGAAAGCCAAAGTAGCCCTCAGTGATAGCTCCACATCTCTATACATAAGCGACGAACATTCTGCTACTTCCGGGGTCCACTGGAATCTCACTCTAAATTCCTATACATACATAAATATCAATCGTGTCTAACTATACACATACAGAATTAATAATATTATAAACATTCAGTGGTACAGCCACTGGTCTGCAAACATACATATAAGTTAAACAACAGTGGTTCCGTACGGGATACAACATGGCGGCGCAACCGGTCGTGTTGAGCCTCGTGGTCGGCTCTTCCACGTGGTACGGCAAATTCGGATTAACAATTCACATTTATGCATAGCAAATTCCACAAACATAATTTCAACAATAATATAAATATATCACGATGAAACAGAAGGGTGTTCATTTACCTGTCTGACAAGTTCAGGCCCGTGATGACTTGAGAGAATTCTAAGATTCTAAAGTCCTGCTTCCTGGTCTATGAGTGAAGAGATTTCTCTACTGTGGAGATGTTGACTCTTCCTCGTCTCACACACGACTGATTCAAACTGTGCTAGGATCTGACACAGTAAAACTGCTCTACCCGCTAAGCTGAGCTCTCATTGGTTAAAACGGTCA
The DNA here is from genome assembly GCA_036898135.1 of Oncomelania hupensis. Classification (NCBI taxonomy): domain Eukaryota; kingdom Metazoa; phylum Mollusca; class Gastropoda; order Littorinimorpha; family Pomatiopsidae; genus Oncomelania; species Oncomelania hupensis. Next base: position 26,280,144 of record CM072526.1, read on the forward strand.
AATTCAAAGCTCAAGTGCTGACTCACTGCGTTGTGTGTGGCTAGCTCGCTGTGTGTGGCCTTTAATTGCTGCTGTGTAATCTACTGACTCTCTACTGGTACAAAGACTACACATGGCTAAATAGTAATAAGCAGAGTTAAAACTAGCCAGTTCATGACACCTCCTTCATACAGTCAGAGACGAACTGCGTCCCGAGGTCTGTCAGAATTTCTTCAGGCACTCCAAGTCTGCTGAACATGTCCACCAGTGCCTCTGCAACAGTTTCAGTGTCAATCTTCTTCAGAGGCACTGCTTCTGGGTACCGAGTCGCATAGTTCACTAAAGTCAGTACCCATCGATGACCTTCTTCACTCGGAGGTCTTATTTCGCCGATTAGGTCTAAGGCCACCCTCTTGAAAGGTCGGTCGATCAAAGGCATCCTCTGCATAGGCACTTTCGGGACCCTTCCTCGAGGTATGGTCTTCTGGCAAATGTCACATGATCGGCAGAAACGGCTGACGTCCGCATGAAGTCCTGGCCAGTAGAACACTGCCTGGATTCTGTCTGACGTCTTCTTGATGCCTAGGTGACCTCCCATGATGGAGTCATGTGCTACTTCCATCACTTGACGCCTGAGGGGTAATGGTACCAAGACTTGACGTAGTGGTTTCCCTCCGTTGACCCTCGGGTGCTGGAAGATTCGATACAGAATCTTGGCCTTCACCTCAAAATAGACCGTGCCACTGCCCTTGGTCACGTTGTCTTGGCGGTTCCTGTACTTGTTTAAAATATTATCAGCTTCCTGGAGCTGGATCAGTTTATCTCTGTCCACGATGGCAGCTTTGGAGTTGTCGGCGACCTTCAGTGGCGTAGACGTCTTGTCTCTCTTGGCCTGGGCCCTGGTAGTAACAGCACCGACGATCTCTGGTCGGCAGGGCTGAGCCGGAGTAACCACATTGTCCAGTAGCAGCTCTGTAAGGTCTCCATCGGGAAATGGCAATGGATCCTCCTCCACAACTTCGACACGTTGGGTTGAGGCAGGACTCCATTCTGAATCGGGGTCGTCGGGTCGTCTCGCGCCGTCGATATTCCCGATCATTAAATCATACAGCGGCTTCTTCAGGCAAACCGCTTCGACTTCGCCTACGTAGAAAGGGGTGCTGACTTGAATCTTTGCAACTGGCGCTCTCACACATTTGCTGTCGGCCATAAGTGTCCATTTAGAATCGCCAGTGAACTGTTCTTTAGCGATTAAATCTTCTCTGACGATGACCCCACTGCAGCCAGAGTCTCTTAAGACAGTCACTTCATGATTTCCGACGCGTCCCTTAGAAACTGGCATGTTCTGGACGGTCACAGCTGCGCTGGCGACGACGGGGATGGATTTTCCGTTGGCAAGGAGAAGTTGGCCATCGGTCATGCACTCTTGCACGTCGGCAGGGGTAGCTGTGCGCTTGGTCTCACTCGGAAGAATGACGCTCCCGCCGCACACTTGATGGTCAGATCTACTGTTTTGCCGTTGATTGGAGAAACGTCTCTGTCGGTTGCCCACCGCTGCATTGTCCGTACTGCTCCGCTGCCCGCTACTTTTGTTTTGAGGACAGTTAGCCGCTCTGTGGTCTGTAGCGTTGCAGGTGAAACAGCCTCTTGAATGCCCTTCCCTGGGAGGTGGCGTGGAGTCCGTGTGTCTCTGGCTCGTCTGACTCCCCTGGATCTGGTTCCCATGGCTTGCAGTTTTCTGAAATGGTTTCGTCGCCTTGGGTGGCCCCAGCGTTTTTCCGTGAGCGAGGAGATATCTTTCAGCAACCTCGGTCACATCTTTAAGCGTCTGCAGCTTTTGTTCTTCTAAGTGGGTCGCTAGGTCCTTGTGACAGGCATTGAGGAATTGCTCCTTCACGATCAGGTCATGAAGACTATCGTAAGACTTCCCTTTGCCTGATAGTTCCACCCACTTGTGTAAGTATGACGACAGGCGCTCCACAAATTGCTTTGGTGTCTCGTCTGACAAAGGCCGGCATTCACGGAAGCGTTTACGGTAGCCCTTCTCTGTGAAGCTGTAGCACTGCAACAGGGCCTCTTTTAAGACGTCGTAGTTTTTGGCGTCATCGTTCGACAGTCTGGTGTAAACTTCCAGTGCTTGCCTCGTCAGAAGAGCACTGAGTCGAATCGCCCAGTCTTGGGGTTGCCAATTGGAGCTTTCGGCGAACCTTTCAAATCTCGCCAAATAACTGTCGATCTGGTCCTTCCCGTCGACAAACGCCGGCAATTTTGGAGCCTTGTTGTCGCTGATAACTTGTGGCGCATTCTGCTGTTGCTGGATACGCGCCAACTCTAGCTGGTACTGACGCTCGCCTTCAAGACGCTTCAGCTCGAACTCTCTTTCTTCTCGGCGTCGCTGCTCCTCTTTTTCTTGCCGCTGCTGTTCAATTTCCAGACGCTTCCGTTCTAATTCTATTTCTTCTCGGCGATGCTGTTCTTCCTTTTCTAGACGCTTCTCTTCTAATTCTCTTTCTCTTTCTTCGCGCCATATTCTCTCTTGAGACTTGACGTACTCCGTCAGCTGCTTGCCTTTCAGATGCAGTTCAAACCCTTTCTGCCAGAAATCAGCCATCTTAATGCTTTTCTGGAAAGTTCTTTTCTGGAAAATTCTTGACTGTGCTGTACCTTTCTAGACTGTTCTAGAACAGCACGCTTTCTGCAGTAGCGCTGATGCTTGCCACTAGTCGCCTTCGCTGACGCAGGCCCCGCTGTCCTCGTCGTATGCGACGCTGCACCACGCTGGTGTTGATGTGCACGCTCCTGTGCTGAAGTAGACGCGACGTCCGCTCGTCGCTCTCTCGAATACTGGCGATGTAGCTCCGAGACTGTCCCTCGACGTAGTCTTGCGGCAGCCACGTAGTCCCGATCTGTTGTTCGCTCACGAAGCAACTCTTCAGCGACTACACGCCCTTGCAGTCAACCCGAATCTATCGGATGTAGTCCCAGTATGTTGGCCCCTCTCGACGCAACTCGTTGGCGGCTACCCTCGATGACTGCCTCTCGTAACGTTGACTCGCTTGTTGTAGCAGTTGAACCCTTGGCTATGGCGTGAATCCCGGCTTGGCCCCCAAAATGTTACACTCAGTTTGATGATGGTGTTTTTCTTTATCAGTATCTGATTCAGCCCCAATGCTGAAGTACTGATGAGTGTAGCTCAGATTCGTTTATCCACGCAACCCGTCCAAGCAGCATACAAGTCACAAAGTCGACGTATGAAGTCTTCCACTTTTATTCAGCACACATCAACAACTGCATACAATTCTCAATCGCCTTTCCACTCTCAAATTTACTTTCCAAGTCATTATCAACAACACTCAACTTTTTTAACATTGCGGCGCTTATATAGTCTCTACATACACGGGAACAAACGAGAATAATCCTACATAAAACACCACAACCAATCAAAATTAATTTCATCATCACGTGACTCACGTCATACAACCCCATTTGGAATGGAAGCTTCCATGGTAACCAACAGAACAATCCACACGCTTCGATCGATAGTAAACAACTGATTCCCGAAAATTCTCAAACAATATCGACCAACTAAAACCACTAACATTACACAAAGCCTCTACTAATAACAACGCAAAATCAAATCAAAGATAAATACACTCTATTACTGCATGCTTGCAAAATAAAACGAACAGATCTATTGCGCGCGTCACACACAAGCCTACCATTGCACGCGCTTCACACATAACATCGTGCGCACTTCATACGCACCATTCGCGTTTCAACGTAACACGCACAACCGTTTTCTATCAGTAGTGGATTCAGCCCCAATGCTGAAGAACTGATGAGTGTAGCTCAGATTCGTTTATCCACGCAACCCGTTCAATCAGCATACAAGTCACAAAGTCGACGTATGAAGTTTTCCACTTTTATTCAGCACACATCAACAACTGCATACAATCGCCTTTTCACTCTCAACTTCTTACTTTCCAACTCTCTATCAACAACAACAACCCTTGTTTAACAGTGCGGCGCTTATATAGTCTCTACATACTCGGGAACAAACGAGAATATCCTACATAAAACACCACAACCAATCAAAATTAATTTCATCATCACGTGACTCACGTCATACAACCTCATTTGGAATGGAAGCTTCCATGGTAACCAACAGAACAATCCACACGCTTCGATCGATAGTAAACAACCAATTCCCGAAAATTCTCAAACAATATCGACCAACCAAAAACATCAACGTTACACAAAGCTTCTTCTAATAACAACGCAAACTCAAATCAAAGGTAAATACACTTTATTATTGCATGCTTTGCAAAATAAAACGAACAGATCTATCGCGCGCGCTTCACACATAATATCGTGCGCATTTCACACGCACCATCATGCGCGTCTCAACGCAACAACTATGCCACGCGGTATGCTGAAGCTAAACCTCTTAAATCGATCAAGGCCGAGGAGGTTTCGGAAGCGTTGTGGGAGATGTGGACCCGCCTCGGAATACCAAAGGAGATCCTTACAGATCGCGGTTCTCAATTTGTTGGAAACTTAGCTGATGAGGTCAACCGTCTGCTCAGTATTAAAGGGTTGCGCACGACACCATATCACGCGCAGGGTAATGGTTTGGTTGAACGGTTCAACGGTACGATCAAGAGTATGCTAAAACATCTATGCCAAGAACAGACGCGGGAATGGGATCGTTTCATTCCGGCTTTGCTTTTCGCAATACGGGAAGTACCGCAGGAATCGCTACAGTTCTGTCCTTTCGAACTTCTGTATGGAAGAACTGTACGCGGTCCGATCCTATCCTATCCTGTCCCATAACCCGAAGGTCGTAGGGGCACCACAGATGATCGTTTAACCAGCATACTCCATCTTTCTCTGTCCTCAACAACCCTCATGGCTTCGCTCAGTGTCAAACCAGTCCATTCTCGAATGTTGTCCTCCCACCTCTTTTTCGGTCTCCCCCTTCTTCTACCTCCTTGCACTGTGCCTTGCAGAATGGTCTTTGCAAGGCCTGATGATCTGGTGACGTGGCCATACCATCGGAGTTTCCGTTTCTTCACCACTGTGAGCAGGTCATCGTGTTGTCCAATGGCTTGTGTGATGGTCCAGATGCGGTCCGATGCAGATACTGAAAGAACTTTGGACTAAAGATGACCAGAACGAAGAAGTTCGCACTACATTTCAATATGTAGTTGATCTGCGCAACAGAATTGAGGAGACATGCGCGATTGCCAGAGAAAATCTGAGGTAAGCCGCTGCTAAACAAGCGAAATTCTTTATAGTAGTAGTAGTAGTAGTAGTGTAGGGACTAGATCATGGTGATCATTAAGCCTCATGGCTTATTTAATGTCCCATCTTTAGCACATATATTTCGGGTCTGATATAAGCCGGCTCAAGATGCTCAAATCATATTTTATAGATTTTAAAATTTCTTGTTCATCAATGAGATGTTTGAAACTGTTTAAAGTTTTTGCCTGTTTAATATTTTGTGGAAGTTTGTTCCATAGAGGTGCAACTCTATTACTAAAAGTATGTTTTCGAAAATTAGTACGGCTATGCTTAATAAATAATTTGTTAACAGAGTTTCTTGTTATATCAAATTTGTTTAGTTCAAACAATTTGTAAGTATCTAATTCATCAATGTTATTTAAAATTTTATAAGCTTGTATTAGGTCTCCTCTCACTCTTCTGGCTTTTAGGCTTGGCAGACATAATGATTCCAGTCTGTCTCTATAAGAAATATCTTTCAGTCCTGGAACCATTTTAGTTGCTCGTCTTTGTACACGCTCAATAGCAGCGGACTGTCTCTTTAATAAAGGGTACCAAATAATATTGCCATATTCTAGAAGAAGTCTAACCAAGGACTTGTAAAGTTGTACAAATGATGATCTATCTAGATACAAAAAACATCGCCGTATAATTCCGAGAGTTTTATTTGCCTTATTAATTACTTCACTAATGTGACAGTCAAAAGTTAACATGGAATCAAATGTTATTCCTAAATCTTTTTCGCTATCACATTTAGTAACTAATACCTGTACATTGTTCACAGTCATGTAATAATCATTTTGGGGGTTGTTTTTGCCTACGTGAAGGACCTTACATTTGGTAGTATTAAAATATAGTTGCCAGGTTTCAGTCCATTTCTGTAGTTCATTTATATCATTTTGTATAATTTGACTATCTTTTGGAGAACAATATAATTTTGTATCGTCTGCAAATATTTTAAATGTACTTTGCACAGAATCTGGCAAGTCATTAATAAAAAGTATAAACAGTATTGGTCCAAGAATGCTACCTTGGGGAATACCGCTGAAAACTTGTTTTTTTAATAGAATATTAATTTCCAACTCTAACTCTTTGTGTCCGGTCTGTCAAAAAATTTCTTATCCACTGTATGATACTGCCAGATATACCATATTCTTCAATTTTTAGGAGTAATCTTTCGTGAGGGACAGAGTCGAACGCTTTCTGAAAGTCTAAATATAGTATATCAATAGTATTTAACAAGAAGACAAAGGCTCGTTCTTTCAGCATAGGAGAAAAGGTGCTGCTCCTTCTCCCAAACAAAGCTAATAAACTCCAAATGACTTGGCGTGGACCATACATAGTCACTGACAAAGTCAACCACTATGATTACCGTGTTGCCATTGGTGACAGTGAACGGTTGTACCATGCCAATATATTGAAAAAGTATGTTGACAGAGCGCCAAGTACTGAGACACATATTGTAGCAGTAGTGATGATGGAGGACGCTAGCGAACCTGATGTGCTAACATCGCGGACTTCAGAGATTCCGTTGATTCAATTAAAAAGGTTGGAGGGACCTGAGAAGGTGAACATTGCTGAAACTCTTAGCAAAGAGCAGAAAGCAGAGCTTCAACAATGCATACAGGCAAGAGAGTCAGTACTTTCAGATTTACCTGGATGTACTCCTTTACAATCTTGCGAGATTCCGCAGGAGAAGAAATAGTACATTTCCGTACGGCAATATCCGCTACCGCACGCCAAAATTCAAGTCATCGGACAAGAAGTCGATGCAATGCTTAAGATGGGAGTGATTGAACCAGCTGCATCACCGTATAATGCTCCAGTGGTGCTGATTCAGAAGAAAGATGGTGGTTTTGCATAGACTACCGTAAACTGAATCAGGTGACCAAATTTGACGCTGAGCCTATGCCCGATGTGAATCAGCTGTTCACCAAACTGAGTAACAAGAAGTTTTTCAGTAAATTAGATTTACCAAAGGGTACTGGCAGCTCAAGATGGTCGAAGGAGATAAGGAAAAAGCTGTATTCACCACTCCGCAAGGTCAGTTCCAGTGGAAAGTCATGCCTTTCGGACTGAAGAACGTTGGAGCGGATTATCTCAGTCGTTCTATGTAATGTGAAATTGGCTAGACCAATTTTTATCTTAGAAGGGGAGTATTGTAATGAAATTAAGTTATTTCATTTTTGGACATAGCACTCGAGATAATCTAGATTTATTATTTTCTTCTAAACTGAGAAGTAAATAATAATTGTAGTTGTTTATATTATGTGAAGTTACTGTATATTCAAAAATATTGATAGTAAAAAGACAATCTAGTCAAGAATCTATGACGTCACAAGGAAAGTGACGTATTCTTAGGGCAGCCATTTTTATTTTGAAGACATGACGTAGTACGTAATCTGCACACATTCGTAAGTCGTAAAGTTGGCATTGACAACGAGGTGCACAGGTATTTCTTCGTAGGCACATTTGTTTACCAACACTTGTGACTCAGACTTCAAAGCGAGAGGACCACACCCTCCAAGCTCTGCATTTCAACGGTCAAAAACCGTCATCCAAGACATTGAAAAATCTGAACGTTCAATCTAGGCATCGTCCTCTTCTATTCCTTCGGTGACGTGTTGATGATAGTACCACAGAGAACCGTTTGGACACCTTTGCTGAAGAAATTGACAAGAATGATGCCAGAGATGGAAGACAGCCGGGAGCAGACGATGACGAACGTAGACCTGTTGCAGCTATAGCCACTGTCTACTTCGATGTCCTTCAACTCGTCTTTGAGAGAAGCATCTGCGCTGATCACATTGTCCACTGACGATCTGAGGGTCGAATTGCTCCGAACTTTTTCAGGTCTTGTAACTGGTGGGTGAAACTCTTAGGAATAAAATAAATCGCAGAGAGTCTAGGTCTATACTTGGATACTACCATTTGTAAGAGAATTGCTTCGTTTAATTATGGGTGGATACTACCATTTGTAAGAGAATTGCTTCGTTTAATTATGGGCACAAGTATATCAACTAACAAGTTGGTATCTCGTATTGCCCCCAGTCGACGTGCGGTGGTCCCGTTGCCCTTGGTTTTAGCCACAAGCTGAGACGGGGGTATCCCAAACCTAAAAATAGAATAGAGAATTCTGGGAAATCTGATAACTAGCTACGGTTGCAGTCGTGGTCGCCAATTCTCGCGAAGATGTGCTGGCTGAAATTAAATGAAAGTTGGGAGAGGAACTGCATATTTCTGGTAGTGAACAAAGGCTTTGCTCAATTATCGAAGGAGGAACACGATGGATTTATAGAAACATGCACACATGTATGTGAGCTCAGTGCAGGCGATCGTGAGTCTCAGTGAACGATTGATCGCCATTGTCATCGATTCAGCTGCTCAGATCGCTTCGATGTGATGATTCATTTATCGCTTGAATCACACTGTATAATGCACATGCAAGTTCTGTCAAAGATATGATGATTTGAGCATATGTTCGATTCCGTACCGATTGGAAGGTGGGGTGCAAAAATTCAATCATGGTGATGATCAATCCTATTTTACAATGGTGGTTAGGCCTACTTTATTGTGTATGGTCACGGGTACTTACCTTTTGTAGTTTGTGTGCTTTTTGTTCTGTCGGTCTTGAGTGTTTGCGTCGCCTTGGCTCGTTGTACTTTGTTGTGGTCTCGCTCTCTTTTGATTTTTGAAAGCAAATTCAAATTGCATTGTTATCCAGCAGCATGCGAGGTCAAATTAGACGAATTCAGATCTAACCAATCTTCTTGTGACGCCATTTTGCGTGTGTCTCGTGTGCCATGCACCAATCGCCCTGCCGACGTCATTTCAGAAAAGGATTTCCCTACCCATAATTCCCCTGGGTTTTGAAGTTTCTAAAAAATTATTTTAGGCCGACGACGCTCTATGGAGCACAAAGCATGTAAAGGGAAGCAACCGGTTGTACGCGCACGTCGACAGAGACATAGAAGGGAGATACTAACTTGTTAGTTGATATACTTGTGTTATGGGTAATTAATTAGCGGAACAATTTTTATATGTGTAGGTATAATTTTGGTTGCAGAAGGTGCAACAGAAAATAAGATGTCGTATTCTTTTCGTGCGGGAATCGCAATGAAAAAAATAAGTTATTTAATTTTCTAGATCATCTATAGTTAAGAAATGTTGTTGTTTATATTCATTTAATTTATGCAATAAGTGAGGGATCATTGCGGGTAAATAAATGGTAATTATTTACGCAATGACGATGATTATAAATGAAGAAGTTGTGATTGCGAGTTGCGCAATACGAACTGTTAGCCGGTTGCCATGGAGTAACCGTTATCTTGGAGATTGGGTCTTCGAGAATAGAAATACATTTGAATGAATTATTGATGGTTTATTCGCGCAATGCTCTTGTGTTAAATGTAAATAAATAATTGTTGAGTTGGATAATTTGATAATTTAGGGCCAGGATTTTCATTTTTCATTGTTTATCGCCAAGAGGCCGATTGTAAATAATAAAATCGCTTTCCAAGCGAATAAACTGGCAAACATTATAATGGGGGTTTTCGTGATACTCACCTGTACTTCGATAATACAGGTGGGACCTCTTTTTCACCTTTATTCTGGAACCTGTTGCTGAAACTTCATCTTACTTCTACGGGTGTGTTGTTACCATCCATTGGGAAGGGCTACAGTCAAGACATCTAAGAAGAACCATGACTGTGCCGGATTCGAGTGTCGAGTTATTCTACAAGAACATTTGACTCAAACGCGTACCACCGCGCGATAGAACTGTGTCGATGGAATGTGAATTGGATGTGAAGCACGGAACCGACGGCCAGAGGGCAGAAGCTCGAAGAGACTGTTGGCTGGGTGTGATGGATCGCAGACTGTCTTTTCCGTTTTCCGTTTCATTCGCGTTGTGAAAATGGAGGCGACAGATGGAAAGTCGCAACCAGCTATTTTGGAGGCAGTCTTAACAATGTGCTCGAGCTATTTCTTTTCTATCGCGGTTGTGCTGCCGTACCAGACAGTGATAGAGAAGCACAAAATGCTCTCTATCACCGCGCGATAGAACTGTGCCGAGGGAATGTGAATTGGATGTGAAGCCTAACATTCTTAATAATTCTCATTTTATTTAATGCTGTTAAATTGTTTTAATGCTGTATTTTGTTTTACTTGCAGGGTGTGTTTGACTCCATAACTTTATATGACTGATGAGTGATGTATGTCTAACACTGTGTTTACCTATTCTTTATTGCTGTATATATGTTGTATGCCAATGAAGTGTATGACACGATGAATGCATGTGTGACTTTGCAAGAAAGGATGTATTTCATTGTCGCCATGCCACACCAAAATCCTTGTAACGTTTTTACTTGGTTAATAAATATTCTTATCTTATCTTATCTTACTCGGTCTTGACCTCATCGAACTCGGTTAAGTTGTCATCTTGAAATTGCCTACCTTTCGAGGAAGGTGATTTTATTATCACTAGTAAATATCGTTCCTTTTCTGTGACAGTATTTTATCTTCTTTTTATGGGGTGGCCTCGTGGCGCAGTGGATAAGTCGCCGGTTTCCTATGCCGAAGGTCGCGGGTTCGATTCCCGCAAGGGGCGAACGTATGTGACTTAGGTACGAGACTATTGAGGTCACCGAGGGTTTTCTCCGGGCACTCCGGTTTCCTCCCTCCCTTCAATAATGGTACAGGATGCAGTCAATATAAAAATTTCAAAAATAAAAAATTCGATTTTCTTCCGTCTTCTAATAGCGATCTCTCTGCCTTTACACCACCTGTTTGAGTGATGTATGTGTATTTGGTGTGTGAGAGGGTAAATGAGACAGGTGAGCGTGTATGTTGGTATAGATCGCCGCGCTTTGAGCCTTGGGGAAAAGCGCGTACATAGCATCCTGTATTATTGTATTATTATTATTATGTAAAAGAAGAGTTTGATAGCGAGCGGAAGTTTATGTATTGAGCCACTACAAGCATTAACATCTTGCAACATTACATCTTTAAACTTTTCTGCTTATAACAAAATAAATCAAACAATAAACGCAACAGTGTGTGTGTGTATGTGTGCGTGTGTGTGAGAGAGAGAGACTGAGACAGAGAGGGTGTAACCTGTTGCACAGTCAGATCTAGTGTATCCAGCAGCACATATACAGGTGTAAGAGTTGATACCATCAGTACAGCTACCACCATGTTGACAGGGGTTGGGCAGGCACTCATTTATGTCTGAACACAATATTGCACATAATTATCAACCACGACGATGAGGATGATGATGATTATGAAGGTGGTGATGATGACGATGCTGATGGAAGTATAATTACATCAGGCATAGTAGGTAAAGACCATATGGATTGATATTCGCAATACATCACCATAATGATTATTATTATGATGATGATGGTAATCATGATGATATTGACGATGATGATGATGTACTCGTATGTGTGCCTGTGTGTGCTTGAGTGTTACCTGTTGCACAGTCAGATCCAGTGTATCCAGCAGCACATGTACAGGTGTAAGAGTTGATACCATCAGTACAGTTACCTCCATGTTGACAAGGGTTTTGCAGGCACTCATTTATGTCTGAAGACAATATTGCACATAATTATCAACAATGATGATAATGATTAATGGCGAGGGTGTTTTGATAACAATGACATTAATTCATACTACCCTATCCTATCCTTATCGTAACTCGGAGGTCGTAGGGGCACCACAGATTTTCGTTTAACCAGCATACTCCATTTTTCTCTGTCCTCAGCAACCCTGATTGTTTCGCTCAGTGTTAAACCAGTCCATTCTCGAATGTTGTCCTCTCACCTCTTTTTCGGTCTCCCTCTTCTTCTACCTCCTTGCACTGTGCCTTGCAGGATGGTCTTTGCAAGACGTGACGTGGCCATACCATCGGAGTTTCCGCTTTTTCACCACTGTCAACTTTGAATTGTTTGAACCACATACAGGAAACATAGCTTCTGTTCTCTTTATGGATTTAGCAATAAAGTATTAGACATGTGTGTGTGAGAGAGAGATTGTGTGTGTGTGGGGAGGGGGGGGGGTTGGGAGGGGTGTGTTTGTGTTACCTGTTGTACAGTCAGTTCCACATGAGTGCGTGCGTGTGCTTGAATGTACGTGAGTGTTACCTGTCACACAGTCAGATCCAGTGTATCCAGGAGCACATGTACAGGTGTAAGAGTTGATACCATCAGTACAGCTACCCCCATGTTGACAGGGGTTTGGCAGGCAGTCATTTATGTCTAAAAACAATATTGCACATAATTATCAACAATGATGATGACACACACACACACACACACACACACACACACACACACACATGTGATGCTGGGTACACTGGAACTGATTGCAAAAAGTAACAAAAGTGGTCTCCTACTCCATCCTCTACCCCACGCACAAAAACGCGCGCACACACACATTTCTAATACTTTAGTGGTATATCCATTGTCGCGAGAGGCTATTTCAACCCTGCACTACGGCTTCTCGCCTTAAATAGTTCAGCCTGCTGTAGCCTTTGTAAATTAAAGTCGCTGCCTAGCAGACGACCCAAGTCAGTTGTGAGCTAAGCATGTGTAGGCTAGATAAGGTAGGCAGTGACCTCATCCTGCTGACGTATAGCCACCATCTCCCACCCCCCCTCCCTTCAATAGACGGCGCTCAAATCTCACGAGAATTTTCGCGGGCTTTAGCTGACCGCAATGCTAGGCAGTCATTCTTTGTCTGAACCTCATACGAGAAGGAGCTATGCTCTGACAGATCTCTCTAGCAGAAGACTAAAGCAGGTGACGGATGAAATTCATTCATCGACAATATAGCCAGGGCCTGACATTGTCAAAATGGTAAATCATCAATCGTTTGGTTCATTGCGCTTTATTGATAATGTTGTTGGATTATGTTTGTGAAGTTTTGCCATGTTTTAGAATTGTCATTGTTAGTAAAGCTTTGCTGACCACGTGGTGAACCTGACCGGTTTCGGCACCACGAGGTAGCCTCCAATGTCCAACTGTTGTTTCTCCTATGTGTATTATTGTAGACTAGTGGCTGTACAGGAGAATGGGTATATTTTTAATTACTTCTCCATGTGTTAAGATTAGCCATGATGTAGGTATATGTATAGGAATTATGTTGGAGATTCCAGTGGACCACAGACTTACAAGAATTGGTCGTCCCTTATTTGTATAAGTGGAGCGATCTTAACTGAGGGCTGAAACAGTGGGACGGCCAACAGTGAGACACTCTGCACAACCTTTGTATACAAGGAATTGCAGAAGTTCGTCTCATATGTTGCAGACGAGCAGGCATCATGGTCCATAGCAGGGAAAAAATCCTACAGAGAGGCAACCATGACACGTGGCCTGCAACCGTGAGCAGCGAGAGCATTGGGCTCCACTAGCCATAGTCAACTACCAAGAAAAAGAGACAACAACACCGCACCTCAACTATACAGTTAAGTTCACAAAAGCGATAGTCTACTCGTCCAGAAAACCGAATATTAATACCGAAAGAACTTATAGCCCAATGATGAGACAGTAACAAATATTGAGAACAGTAGCTGCATAGACCAACGAGCGAACTACTCGAAAGGAAATTTGGACATTTAAGTTAGTGTATAGATTAGAAGATTTTGTATAGAGTAGAGAACATAAATGTGTGATATTTACTGTTAACAAGTGGCTGGACTACCTATGTTTCATAGCCGAGTGAGAGCTAGTGTGTCAGTGAATCTTTTAACCATTTTCTCCCTATCTCTATAACCCTATCCGCACACAGACCGAGCTAAACTTATAATGTATTAGGATTAGTCATAGGGTGATTACACTAGCAGATCCCTGCAGACGATAGACGAGTGGGTAATAGCATTCCATTGTGCAGAGTCCAGCAACAATAGACCCACCGTCACATCCATACAGCAAACAGAAGCGCAATATGTTGTTCAAACAATACAAACAACATCCTCTTCATTAATAATTATAATAATGTGAGTGTGTTTGTCGATGTCCGTGTGTTCGCGGGCGTGCGTGTGCATGAGTGTCACCTGTTGCACAGTCAGATCCATTGTATCCAGCAACACATGTACAGGTGAAAGAGTTGATGCCATCAGTACAGCTACCTCCATGTTGACAGGGATTTGGCAAGCACTCATTTATGTCTGAGGACAATATTGCACATAGTTATGAACAATGATGATGACAATGGTTATAATGATGGTGGGGATAACTATGATATTGATAATGTGTGTGTGTGTTCGTGGGTGTGCGTGTGCATGAGTGTTACCTGTTGCACAGTCAGATCCAGTGTATCCAGCAGCACATGTACAGTTGTAAGAGTTGATACCATCAGTACAGCTACCACCATGTTGACAGGGGTTGGGCAGGCACTCATTTATGTCTGAGGACAATATTACACATAATTATCAACCACGATGATAATGATTAATGACGAGGGTGTTCTTTGAACAACATATTGCGTTTCTGTTCGTGGTATGGATATACCAATAAAGTATTAAAACTATGTGTGTGTTGTGCGCGCCTTTTTGTGTGTGGGGTAGAGGACGGAGTTGAAGACCGTTTTTGTTATTTTTTGCTATCAGTTCTTGTGTATCCAGCAGCACATGGGTGTTAGTGCGCGCGTGTGCATGAGTGTTACCTGTTGCACAGTCAGATCCATTGAATCCAGCAGAACATGTACACGTGTAAGAGTTGATACCATCAGTACATATTCCACCATGTTGACAGGGGTTGGGCAGGCACTCATTTATGTCTGAAGACAATATTGCACATAATTATCAACCATAATGATGATGATAATTATAATAATGGTGAGTACGATTATGACGATGGTGATGATGATGACGATGGACATGGCACAGTCCCGGCGGGGAGCATCACAACCAGATCGACTACATCATGGTCAAGAAACGCTTCAGATCAAGCATCAACATTGGCAGGACACGCACTTTTCCAGGAGCAGACATCGGAAGTGATCACGATCTTGTGATGATGTCTTTCCGGCTCCACTTGAAGAGAGTAAATACAGCAAAGTGCACTAAACTGAAGTTCGACCTGGACAAACTGCAAGACCTGGAGGTGGCAGAACTATTTCAGGCCACTATTGGAGGGAAATTTGCACCACTGCTCATTTTGGGGGCTGGTGAAGTAGATGTCAACACCATGACCACCACCTTCAATTCAGCTGTGACAGATGCCGCCACTGAGATCCTTGGCAAGCACCGACCAAAGAAGAAGCCGTGGATCACACCTGAACTTTTGGATCTGTGTGATAAACGAAGAGAGATAACAAAGAAAAAGAACACCTCACAGGGAGGCATCCGAAAAGGCATGCGCACAGCAAAGGAAAACTGGATAGAAGATCAATGCCAGGAAATAGAGAACAGTCTGAACAAGAACAACAGCAAGAAGGCCTACCAGATTGTGAAGCGGCTGACAAGTGTTAAACAGCCCAAAGTCTCCACGATCCAAGCAAGTCTGGCATATACCTTACAGAAGAACAAGAAGTCTTGGACAGATGGACAGAGTACTGCTATGACCTTTACAACCATACACCAAATGGAGACCCATCAGTTCTAGCATGTCCCGAGAACAGAGAAGAAGAAGAAGACATCCTCCCAATTCTCCGGGAAGAAGTTGAGGCTGCAGTGCAATCGCTGAAGAAAGAGAAGACAACGGGAGTGAACAACATACCCGCGGAACTGCTACAAGCAGGAGCAGAAGCGATGATTGATGCCCTCACCATTATCTGTAACAAGATCTCGCAGAGTGGGGAGTGGCCTACACCATGGACCCAGTCGCTTGTCACCACTCTTCCCAAAAAAGGTAACATTCAGGAGTGTGAAAATTACCGCACCATCAGCCTCATCAGCCATCCCAGCAAGGTCCTCCTGAAAAAAATTTTCAACAGGTTGAAACCCCAAGCTGAACAAATCATAGCTGAAGAACAAGCAGGATTCAGAGCAGGGCGAAGTACCACTGAACAGATTTTCAACCTCAGAATAATCTGTGAGAAATACCTACAGCACCAACAACATCTATATCATGTGTTCATAGACTTCAAGAAGGCATTTGACCGAGTCTGGCATGCAGCTCTATGGGCAACAATGAAAGTGTACAACATCAGCCCTAACATTATTGAAGTCATCAAAAGCCTGTATGACAAGGCTGCCAGTGCAGTCCTCCATAACAGCGTCATCGGGAACTGGTTCAGAACAACAATCGGTGTGCGTCAAGGATGCCTACTCTCTCCAACACTCTTCAACATCTTCCTAGAGCGCATCATGTCAGATGCTCTTGCAGATCACGAAGGCACAGTCAGCATAGGGGGAAGAGCAATCTCCAACCTTCGTTTTGCGGATGACATTGATGGATTGGCTGGAGAGGAACAAGAACTTGAACAGCTGGTACAGAGGCTTGACACCACCTCCGGATGTTATGGAATGGAAATAAGTGCAGAGAAGACCAAAATGATGACCAACAACACCAATGCCATCAACACGGACATCAAAGTCCAAGGCCAATCCCTCAACACAGTGCATAGCTTCAAATATTTGGGAGCCATTGTGTCAGACAATGGGTCCCGACAGGAAGTCCTCTCCAGGATCGCACAAACAACTGCTGCCCTGACAAGGTTGAAGCCCATTTGGAAAGACAGGACCATCAGTCTACATTCCAAAGTAAGACTGCTGCCCTCCCTTGTCATCTCCATCTTCCTATATGCTTGCGAAGCATGGACCCTCACAGCAGATCTCCAATGAAGAATACAAAGCATGGAGATGAGGTGCTACAGAAGACTTCTGGGCATTTCCTATACCCAACACATCACCAACGACGAAGTCCGACAGACCATCACACAAGCCATTGGACCTGCTCACAGTGGTGAAGAAACGGAAACTCAGATGGTATGGCCACGTCACCAAATCATCAGGCCTTGCAAAGACCATTCTGCAAGGCACAGTGCAAGGAGGTAGAAGAAGAGGGGGACCAAAAAAGAGGTGGGAGGAAAACATTCGAGACGAGAATGGACTGGTTTGACACTGAGCGAAGCCATCAGGGCTGCTGAGGACAGAGAAAGATGGAGTATGCTGGTTAAACGATCATCTGTGGTGCCCTTACGACCTCCGGTTTACGGGACAGGACAGGACAGGACAGAACTGGATGATGATGATGATGCTGAGGAAAAAGTATAATTACATCAGGGATGGATGGTAAAGACGATAATATAGACTTATATTCACTATCATGATGATTATAATGATGATGATGATGTTTGTGTGCGTGCTTATGCATGTGCATGAGTGTTACCTGTTTCAGTCAGATCCAGTGTATCCAGCAGCTTAAGAACGATAAAATGAACAAATGAGAATGACAGAAACAGTGGGAATTTAATGCTTTAAATTTCCACATAGTGAGGATACTATTTATACAGAAACCCCCGGCTCCCCAACCGGGGTAGTGTGCGTTTGGATGTGTGTGAGGGGGTGTTTGCGCAAGCATGGGGTGATGGTGAGTGTCATGTACAGAGCTTGCTAGTACATGTAATGGAAAGATCGGTCAGTAAGCATAATAGGTTCAAGGGAAGTAATCTTTGATTAATAATAATAATAATAATAATAATAATAATAATAATAATAATAATAATAATAATAATAATAATAATAATAATAATAATAATACAGGATGCTATACGCGCCTTTCCCCAAATCATTCAGGCTCAAAGCGCGGCGATCTATACCAACATACACGCTCCCGATTAATGACGTTGAGTTGATTAGATGAGAACAAGAGTTGTATCTCTTGGAGTAAACGGTAACATACGAGGGACTGGAATAAAAAGATGGATTCAAGGTAACACAAACAACCCACTGCCTTTGTTCTAATAAAGTGTTTGCCTGAGAAACAAACATTCAAAGAAGAACAACACAGTGAGTGAGTGTGCGTGTTACCTGCTGCACAGTCAGTTCCAGTATACATATGAGTGCATATGAGCGTGTGAGCGCGTGCGTGTGTGTGTGGTTGCGCGCCGTGCGTATGTGTGTGAGTGTTACCTGTTACACAATCAGGTCCAGTGTATCCAGCAGCACATGTACAGGTGTAAGAGTTGATACCATCAGTACAGTTACCTCCATGTTGACAGGGGTTGGGCAGACACTCATTTATGTCTGGACAATATTGCACATAATTATCAACCATGCTGCTGCTGCTGATGATGATGGAGATGATGATGATAGAAAAAGTATAATTACCTCAGGCATGGATGATAAAGACGATATGGAGTGATATAATTTATTGATAATAAATGTATTATCAAGTGTCATGGTCTGAATGAAAAGTACAATAATTTAAGACTGTGGTTGTTATCTCATCATCATCTGAACATTTCCTGCTACCATATTGTGATTATGATTTTACTTTTTGCTGTTAAGGTTATGGCGAGGATGACAATAACATTAATTTAGAAACAGTTAACGTATTGACGATCATGGGCGTGCATGCATGAGTATGTGTGTGTGTGGTAAGGGATTTGCGTGTGTGGGGGTGTGGTGTGATGGAGGTTTGTAGAAAGAGCCAGGGAGAGGGTTTATGGGTAATTGTTTTCTCAAGTGTTTGTTTACATGCATGATGTTTGTGTGTTTGCGTTGTGCATGTTGTATTGCTGCATGTGTTGAAGTATATGAAGGCTGTATTCATCTTTGTCGAGTTGGTGTTCCAAGATATCCTGATCGTTGTTACTGTTCAGTCCTGCAGTACCTTTGTATTGTTTGAACCACATTTTGCACTTCTGCCCCGAGTTGCCGAAGCAGAGCGCTAAGTGACGCTACGTAACTATTTTGGCGAAAAGTCTGCGCAACCCTATGCCAGTGTTACGTTGAAACGCGAAGGATAGTATGTCTGAAACGCGCACGATAGATCTAATCGTTTCGCTTTGCAAAGTATTCAATAATAGAGTGTATTTACCTTTGATTTGAGTTTGCGTTGTTGTTAGAAGAAGCTTTGTATAACGTTGATAATTTTTGTTAGTCGATATTATTGGAGAATTCTCTAGATCTGCTTGTTTACTATCGATCGAAGTTTCGCGATGTTTGAGAACATTCTTGGACAGAAAGGGAAATTGTATGACGTAAGACAGTGATGACGAATTTATTTATGATTGGTTATAACTGCGTCATACTCGATCGTTCCACCGTGTTCTGGAGTAGAGAAAAACTATATATTCGATTCTCTGTGTGAGAGAGGGGAGGAGAGTGAAAAGGCGATTGTATGCAGTTGTTGATGTGTGCTGAATAAAAGTGGAAAACTTCATACGAAGACTTTGCCTTGTTGCTGAGTGAGCAGGCTGCGTGGATAAACGAATCAGAGTTACACCTATCAGGATTTCAAGCATCGGGGCTGAATCAAATACTGATAGAAAAACACCAACGTCGAAGTAGTGTAACATTTTGGGGGTCAAGCTGCGATCCAGGTCATAGCCAAGGGTTCAACTGCTACAACAAGCGAGTCAACGTTACGAAAGGCAGTCATCGTCAGAGAAGACCTAATCGCTAAAGAACAGTTCACTGGCGATTCAAAATGGACACTCATGGCCGACAGCAAATGTGTGAAAGCGCCAGATGCGAAAGTTCATGTCAGCACCCCTTTCTACATAGGCGAAGTAGAAGCGGTTTGCCTGAAGAAGCCGCTGTATGATTTGATGATCGGCGCGAGACGACCCGACGACCCCGATCCAGAGTGGAGTCCTGCCTCGACCCAACGCGTCGAAGTGGCGGAGGAGGATCCATTGCCATTTCCGGATGGAGACGGGACAGTGTGACTATTCCGGCTCAGCCCTGCCGACCAGAGATCGTCGGTGCTGTTACTACCAGGGCCCAGGCCAAGAGAGACAAGACGTCTACGCCACTGAAGGTCGCCGACAACTCCAAAGCTGCCATCGTGGACAGAGATAAGCTGATCCAGCTCCAGGAAGCTGACAGCACTTTAAACAAGTACAGGAACCGCCAAGACCACGTGACCAAGGGCAGTAGCACGGTCTATTTTGAGGTGAAGGCCAAGATCCTGTACAGAATCTTCCAGCACCCGAGGGTCAACGGAGGTAAACCACTACGTCAAGTCTTGGTACCGTTACCCATAAGGCGCCAAGTGATGGTAGTAGCACATGACTCAATCATGGGAGGTCACCTAGGCATCAAGAAGACCTCAGACAGAATCCAGGCGGTGTTCTACTGGCCAGGACTTCATGCGGACGTCAGCCGTTGCTGCCGATCATGTGACATTTGCCAGAAGACCATACCTCGAGGAAGGGTTCCTAAAGTGCCTATGCAGAGGATGCCCCTGATCGACCGACCTTTCAAGAGGGTGGCCTTAGACTTAATCGGCGAAATAAGACCTCCGAGTGAAGAAGGTTGTCACGATAAAAGCGCCTATTCGATTTTCTGCCTGTGGTCCAGACAATGGTCATAGACAATACGTCATAGACAGTGACGATTATATTGTTTTCAGAATGACGTAGTGTTCGACATATTTTTTTTTGTGTAGTTCATTTTTAGATTGTTGTTACCATAGACAATTTGTGTACCATTCTTTCGATTGGCTGAATGTGAAAAAGATTCGTTAGGAAAACCATTCGAGCGACCATCTTTGGAGGGCAAGGAACGTATGTTTACGCCAGACCAATATTCGGATTACTGAGGTCATAAATTTGGTTCGAAAAGCTCGTCTCATCCTAAACAACACGTGTCGTAAACACAACAAACGAATCCTGAGCTGGTAAGTTAAGATTCGATGTGTGAAGCTTAGAAAGGGGTAGTCTTGTGCTTGTGTCCATTGCGCCATGCGAATCATTCATCGTCCTTCATCAAGGTGATTCGTTATTATTCTTCAATGTATGCAATTTATATGATAATAGTTATTTTAACATGTTGTTCTCATTTCATATAAATTCTTCAGCGCGTGAAGTTTATATGGTAACAGTTAATTTAACATGTTTAGCTTAGTTCATAAAGAATGTTGGTGCATTCTTGATCATTGGAACAGTGTGGATGAACAGCGAGGAAAGAACATTATTGTGTTTTGAGAATAAGATACAATAACCCGTGAATATGCAGGGTTCTTATTCAAACAACGTCAACGGCGTTCCTCGCTGGTCATTCAACAGGATGCAGATTGTGTATTTAGTCCCTGTTAATTTGTCTGTGCGCAGGGAAAGGATTTTTTCTTTTCTTCTTATATTTTCGTCTGTCGGATTCCTGATATGATCATTTTTAACATACTTCCATCCTCAACGCCTATTCTTCTGATGACATGGAGTTCGTCATATCCCTGACATCCATGTGAAGCCAGCTGGACGACATATCATCCTCTTGGTCAAACGTGAGGACAAAGACTGGGTTAAAAACCTCAATACAAAAGGGACAATTCTTCTTCTCCATCAGGGAATCTACGTCAGCTAAGTGACATTTTTAATCAACAGTGAAATTCCTCAGAACCATGTTATCACGGGTTCTCGTATCACATCATATGAAATAAATATCATCTACCATCAACCAGTGGTATTCTTTTTTAGTTGTAAAAAAGCAAACAGGACGAATGAATAGCCAATAATTTCTTTTATTCTTTATTTTCTATTTCTCAACATCATTTCCTTATTTCTTAACGATTTTTGGGCATAATAAAAAGAGGAAATTGATTCTATTTATATAAAATTCTTTCAGTCTATTCGTTCACCTTTTAACATCAATATATATATTAACATAAATTATATATATTGTAAGCCCCTCCGGTTGGCTTACCAAATATTTAATTTGTAAAATAATAAATTAGTAAATTTGTAAGCCTCTTTGGATGGCTAGAAAACCTTTTGTTGTAAATTTATAACTTGACTATTAATTAATAACTAGGTTGCATGTGCCTATGGTTGTTTTGGTTATACATGTACCTTGGCCTATAGGAATTTGTGTCTTTTGAGCAGACGACAAAGGAAAGCATGCAGGTACTAATGATATTGTATTATTGTGAACTGTGTTGTTTCCTAGTGGTGTAGAATTTGATCGTCGAATTGTATCTGATATTGATTTCTGTGGATGTGTGTGAGGAAAAATATTCTTATTTTATCTAGGGATAGTTTTGGTGCTGGATCTAAATGTCGAAACTAAAGTTTGTGTATGCAGTGAAAATGGCATACCAATTGAGAACTATTTTTAACGAATTCTTGGATGTGTTGTGTGGTGAAATTTGAGTGGTTAATAGATTTGTTCCGAGTTGCTAGGATCGTTTTGTGAAGGAAAATGTGATTGATCGCTAGACTGTGGAAAAGAATTTCCGGTTGCCATAGGTAACCTGATTGAGAATTTAGCGGGATTCTAGATCTAGACAGTATGCTTAGTTTTGTTATGAAGAATTAATTCTAGCCTTTCCGCTGTTTGTATTTTTTGTTGGTCTTTTATAGCAAATAGAATTGTAAATGAAATGTAGTGTGGAGGAGAAGTTTTAGATTGGGGGTTCCCATTATAAAGAGGAAAGAAACAGTTCAATGGAAGAATTGCATAGGCCCTTACATTTATAGTTTGAAGAAGTTAATGAAAAATGGTGCTAACTCGGTGCAGCTATCCGAGTCACTTGCAGCACTAATCCTAAGTGTTTAGGGTTGTTAATACACAGACCCTCGTTTTTATGCATTGATTACAGTATGTCTGCACCGGGCGTAAACATAGAAGAAAAAGTTGAATGGGAAAATTACACAGAGATTTTTGTTGACAGTTCGGAAAGGTCAGAGAAAATGGTGCTAACCCGGTGCAGCTGTCCGACTCATAGGGAGCGCTGATCTTAAGCGTTTCGGGTTGCTAAAAAACCGACTCTCATTTTTCTCCATCGATTATAAATATGTTCGCACCGGATGGGAATAGGTCGATTAGTCATACCTCAAAATTTGCCGCCACGTTGGTGCTAAGCCGGTGCTAGATGTTTGAGTCCGTGTATTTTCTTTAGGAATTATCAGATTGTACTCCTCGATGGTTCCTAATAAAGTATGACCAATAAACTTCTTACCTATGATTATGGTAGACCCTGTTATTTTCCAAAAACCAGTACATTTGATTAAAATCTGTATACACTAGACTGTTCCCTTCTCTCCTTGACACATGAATGTTAGCACCAATATTTGATTTGCTAGTATAGATCACGTGTTGTGAAACATGGATGCTGATTGGCTGCTTTACCCTTTTGTTTCGCTTATAAAACAGAGTGTAATGGCCGACAAAGCTCTTACGCTGATTTAGATCGAAGATGATGACATCTTGAATTTGAAAGTAAATTTCGTTAGGTTTGCGCGTCCGTGGACTTAGTTTTTTTTCTCCCTTCCTTTCAACGCTGTTTTGAGCCTTTTCGGAACTTTAGAATTACAATAGCCCACTAAGTCCACGTAAAGAACAAAATTTCTAACTAAATTCTACTAACCCGGTAAATATTAATACTGAAATCTCGTAAGACACGAACCGGAAATACAATAGTTTTACTTTCGCTTTCATAAACATTACAATTCAGACTAGTAATTTTGTGTTGTTTGAACCGCATACTGCGCTTCTATTCTCTGTATGGATTTTTCAATAAAGCATTAGAATGCGTGTTTGTGTGTTGGTGGAAAGTTGTGGATGTGTGGTTGTGCGTGTGTGTTACCTGTTGCACAGTCACTTCCATTGTCTCCAGCAGAACATGTGTGTGTATGTGTGCGTGTGTGTTACCTGTTGCACAGTCACTTCCGGTGTTTCCACCAGAACATGTGTATGTGTGTGGATGCGTGTGTGCGTGTGTGTGTGTGTTACCTGTTGCACAGTCACTTCCATTGTCTCCAGCAGAACATGTGTGTATGTGTGCGTGCGTGTCCGTGCGTGTGTGTGCGTTTCAGTCAGATCCAGTGTATCCAAAAGCACATTTACAGGTGTAAGAGTTGATACAAATAGTACAGCAATCTACATGTTGGCACACATTTATGAAGACAATATTGCACATCATTATCAACCATGATGACGACTAATGACGAGGGTGTTTTGAAGACAATGACATCCATTCATATTGTACTACTAACTTTGTATTGTTTGAACCACATGCTGATCTTCTGTTCTCTTTATGGATTTAGCAATAATGTATCAGAAATGCGTGTGCATGTTTGTAGAGTGGGGCAGGCGGCCACAAATGAACTGTTTGGCAAGTCCAAGGCCCCTTCCCAATAACATTCCCAATTCAGAACTGTCTGAGAAGTTCTCCGCTTTCTTTAGTGACAAAATCACGGCTATTAGGGCCGAGCTCGATTCTTGTGATTGTGACTCCCCTGTGATACCGGTGATAAGATGATTGTTGTCATTTTGCTATGGAAGAGCAACTTTCCTTCTTTCTCTTTTGGTTTCTTGTAATTCTGGTCATATCGGCGTTTTCCTTATGGTTGAAAACTTAGGTTCAACTGACAGTCGCCATGTCGGCATAGGAATCCACTTATAATTGTAGCGGAAAGGGAGGCGACTGGTTGAGGCTTGGGAGAGAAATTGTCTACCTTGATTTTCTTGGTTAGACTAGCCTTGTGTGGCTCCTGCTTTGCAGAATCCTTTGGGTATGAAATTGGGTTACGCAGGACAAGGCGACACGACATTTGTTTTCCCCGGCTGACCATTCGCCTGCTGTTTTTGGTGGCGAGCGGGACCACATTGTCGGCAGGCATTTTACGCAGGTCGGTGGCAGAGACTTTGCAGTAGAGTGCGTGGCACTAGTAGCCGGCAACCCGGTACTCCCAACCACACTTCACCACCTTGCAGGTCTGTAGCGGAAAGGGAGGCGACTGGTTGAGGCTTGGGAGAGAAATTGTCTACCTTGATTTTCTTGGTTAGACTAGCCTTGGGTGCTTTGCAGAATAATTTGGGTATGCCATTGGGTTACGCAGGACAAGGCGACACAACATTTTGTCGGCAGGCATTTTATGCAGGTCGGTGGCTGCGACTTTGCAGTAGAGTGCGTGGCACTAGTAGCCGGCAGCCCGGTACTCCCCCAACCACGCTTCACCGCCTTTCAGGGCAAATATTTTTATGTCCCTCTTTTGAGGGATAAATGAAAATAACAGCTGGGGTGGGGCAATGTTCTCAAGGTCGTGGCCGAGAGACGGGAGTCAAATACTCCGCTCGGCTACATAATGATGATGATGATGATGATGATGATGATGATGATGATGATGATGATGTGATGTTGATGTGGGTGTGTGTGTCTGCGTGAGTGTGCATAAGTCTTACCAGTTGCACAGTCAGATCCAGTGTACCCAGCAGCACATATACAGGTGTAAGAGTTTATGCCATCAGTACAGTTACCTCCATGCTGACATGGATTGGGCAGGCACTCATTTATATCTTTAAAAAAGAAGACAATATTGATCCAGCAACACATATACAGGTGTAAGAGTTGATACCATCAGTACAGCTACCTCCATTTTGACAGGGATTGGGCAGACACTCATTTCTGTCTGAAGACATAATTGCACATAATTATTAACCATGATGATGACAATGGTTATAATGATGGCGATGATGATAAAGATAATGTGGGTGTGCGCATGCGTGCGTGTGCATAAGTCTTACCTGTTGCACAGTCAGATCCAGTGAATCCAGCAGCACATGTACAGGCATAAGAGTTTATGCCATCAGTACAGTTACCTCCATGCTGACATGGATTGGGCAGGCACTCATTTATATCTTTAAAAAAAAAGAAGACAATATTGCTCATAATTATCAATCATGATGATGATGATATAATGATGATCAGGATAATGAGGATGACGATGATAATAATGATGACGGTGGCGATGATGGTGATGCTGATGGAAAATGTATTAATTACATCAGAGATGGATGTTAAAGAAGATATGGACTGATATTGACAATACATCATCATCGTGATCCAGAATATCCAGCAGCACATTGTGACGACACGAGTTTTCAGCACGTACTAGAGTTAGTTACATATCGTGCAGAGTTACACATCTCTAGTGATATAGTGTACATAGTCGATTCGGCAGTTTCTTTTACTGGGTATGAAAGATAAGTATGCGTGGGTTTCACGTGTTTAACGCAAAGTGCATAATGCATAGCAGGGGAAACTGGGTTATGAGCTCGACTCGATGCTGTCCTGTGTGCTGGTATATGATTTAGTTAGCAGAGTCAATTTGGTTGCTTTTGCAAGCAGTCAGTCTTTTCGGACAGAAGTAACTTTGTGACTGTGCGTTAGGTTAGAGCACGTTCTTCTGTAAGGGTAGATTGTTCGTTGTGTTTCGAACCACTTAAGGTCTTGCGCCCTCGTCGGGACAAGAATGTCTAAAAGTCTGTAGTGGGAGGACTGTAACCGCCAACTATTGGGAAGTAATAGGTGTAGGGTTCAGTTTTAAGGTTGTGTGGCCCTCGTTTGGGCACCTGCCAAAGCTCAAGTACTTCATCAGTATTGAGATGCTCCAGTGGATAGCTAAGCATTAGCCAGAAACGAACTTCATACTCTCAACTAACCAGTGTGGTGCTGTACTGTGGTGTACTTTTGTGTACGGTGTTGTGTTGTGCTGTACACATGTACGTGCATTCGTTATCACAAGCCGAGGACTAAAAGGTGAGTTGAAACCTGTAATTCATTTCCTTAGTGGCTGTGCTCAGAGTCTGCGTACGTGAATGAATGATGGTGAATGAGGGGGAAAGGGATGTATTTTGACAAATAGTAGTTTATTGATTTTATATGATTTTCATATGATTTTCTTGGTTGAAGATGTGTATGAATAATGTTGTTGCTGCTGTTGCCAAAGCGGGGTCAAAGGGTGACATTGAAGTATGCATGTTAAAGAGAGAGAGAGAGAGAGAGAGAGAGAGAGAGAGGAGTGATGAATGTGAAGGGAGACAATGTACTGTGTTGGAGAGGGGTGATAAAGGTGATGAATATGAGGGAAGCCTGTTTGTATTATAGCGTGATAGAGGTAATTGTGAATAAAGGGAGATAATGTGCTATAACGTAGAGAGGGGTGATGAAGATGGAAGTGTGGATGAGGTGAATCGCTATTGTGTGACTGGAAGTGCAGTTGTAATAATTATGTATATTTATATAAACAACTAGGTTTCATGAAAGAGATAAATGATAGAATTAAGAAGTGCATTATGTTATTGAGATGCATGTATAAACAGGTCAAGATGGCGGACGGCGGAAGGCGTATCCTGTTATAAGGTGTTTAAGTTTTTGTTTGCGAACTAGCGAGACTCTTTATTTGTTCCACAGACTGGGCTGTTGTCTTCTTTTGTCTACTGCTACTACCTTCTACTTTCGCCATTGCTTCTGCTTCTTCCACTGCTACCACTACTGTTATGCTACTACCACTGGTATAATTCTATGATTCCTACGTGTCGCTGCTGTACTACTGTGCCGTGTGTACATCAGCCCTGAGACCTCTGCCTTTGCCACTGGGAGGTGTGGATGTTGCCTGGGCTCGCCGCCACCACCGTCACGTCCCTCTTTGGTTGCTGGCGCCGCCGATGGGTGTGGCCCTCCATCATCGCCTAGACCTGCCCGTTGCTTTGGATGAACTTTCCATCGGGGCTACAGGATCTCAGCTACATCGCACCCACACACACACAGATTCGCACATCACACACCTAAAAACACAACTTCGGTATTCAGTGTAAATCACTTCCTTTATCTGTGTGATTAACTGCTTTAGTTTACTCTGAGCTCAGTTAATAGATAGTTTGGTGATTTTGAACTGTAAAGCTAGCTTATTCAATACGATTGAATTTTAAGATTTCCTGATTGTGAATTCAGCTTGGAATTGTATTTACATTAATTTAATTGATTGTTACTATTGTTGCATATTGTTGTGGGCATTCTGTTTTGTGTATAGTTCCTTAATCACCCAGATCCTATGGTGAAGTCTATTTACCTGTTCCATTTATATTATCAAGTGAGATGGGTGTTGTCTGAACTTCAGGTTCCGTTACCCACCGACAAAAACTTTAATCCATTTAACAACAGCTTTGACAAAAAAGTGTTTCAAAGGTTGTGCAATGAATTCAGAATTGATACTAAAACAGACTTTAGACAAAAACTAGACCTCAATTACGGAATGGGGACTTTAGATACAATGTAGGTAATTTATACCCAGGGCCTTATGTACCTGGATTTACATCATTTAACCACAACAGCCAAATTAGATTACTTTATATCAGACAAAAAAACACCACATACAGAACCTTTATTTTGGACACATCAACTGGATTTACCCAAAGTGGGGTGGAAAGGCTGAATGAATCTATTCAGACGTATGCGTGGTGCATTCTGGGGTCGCAAGCGCAAACACGAACTAATATTATTGGGGAGGGAACTAGCTTCAATTTTCAAAAGCAGTCTCTAGCCAAAATAGAGGATTCTATTAATTCAGCAGTAAATTTGCACACGAGTATTAAAGGATATCAAGACACTTTAAAGTATGCTAGATCAAAAGTAGATTATGTAATAGGTTTAGGACTGTATATGTTGCCTTTATATCAAACTACAACAATATAGTGATTGCCGAACCTCAATTTCATATAGGCTACAATCCTACAATAAATACCGTTAACAGTGTTAATACACTGTTAATAGTATTTACTGCTAATAATGAACCTTTAAGTTCACCACCATTATCTCCACCCTACCAAGCCTACCAAACCTACCGAATATTGATCGTGGGGTTTTGCGTCTCGCGCTTACAGGTGGTTTATTGTTTGCAGGGTTAATGGGGATTTACTATTTTCAGTAACCAGAGTAATATTATTATAAACAAAGACCACCGATGCTCAGATGCCCAAACAACTTTAGAAGCAGTATTAAATACCCATGAAAATACAGAACCTAATATTCCTGGAAAAGCATCTACAAGTTTGTCACCTAGGCATTTCAATAAGTTAGCTATGTTTTGTAATGTTTTCTTAATCCAGTCTTTAACCTGTGTTTTACCACTACCACCGGTACCATCAGATCCACCGGCATTAGTGCCGGCGGTTCTAGTGAGATCCAGGACTTATAGTCATCCCAACAGCTGTAAGAATGCTAAATATTGTAACAACTAGCTCTCTGAATAGTGTGAATTCTTTCTGCAAGTGTAGTGTCTTTGTGTAAAATTCTATATACTGTTTCTTTTATTCTAGCAAAATTAGTTATTAATTTTTCTTTGTTTATGGATAAGGCCTCTAGCCTTGCTGAGCGTTCTGTGTAAAGGTCGGCGAGCCTCTTTTGAATCATCTGTTGTACCTCAATGCTTAAGTTTGAGACATCAGCTGCTGCTAGTTTAATTTTTTGTTTTTCTATATGTTTGTCGAGATGGCTGGGCTTGGCTAAATTCATTGTTGTCTCCCCTCTCACAGATTGTAAAGCTTTATTCAAGCCTTGAAGTTTGCATAGTGGCAAAAATGATAAGTGTTGGTCATTAATAGTTTCCATAGCCTGATCAACATTAGTTTCATCCACATTTGTTTGTAAGGTTTTTAACTCTGTATTTACATTACTTGAAATGCAGAGTCAGTAAAGTCGTGTAGGTGCTCGGAATTTGGCAATTCGTCTATTCGTTGAAGTGAAGCTACTGCTTGGTGATGCAATGTATCGGAAAGTTCCAATGATGGTATTACAGTCAGTGGGAGTTTAGTTTTCAAGTAGACCATGCATAAAATGTATCTGGATTCTTTGACATAGTTAACTGTACTCTTACTTTTTTACCGGATACAATAGTATTTATAAACAAGTGATTATTTTTGTCTAGGTCAAAGTTGCTGGGACTAAAAAGTCCGGTAACTCACGCCTGATGTAATTGTAAAACTTATTGCTTTTTCTATGCTTTTTGGGTTTCAGTTACTTGACGTAATTCTTCTCCAATACTTAGTCTTGTTTGGCTCATTTCACCTCCTACCATTGAAAGCAGTGTAACATCGTGGTCTTCATTAGATTCATTAGGTTTAAATACTTCATCTGAAGCTTCGCCGCCTTCTGCCATTTTAAATATAATTTTTTTATCACATTGAAAATGCAAAGCTACAGGAACTTGTTAGACCCAACATGTCAATTGAGGACGCATTTAGGCATCAAAGGTGAAAAAAAGCACAATAATTATTACAAACAATCCAAGCAGCATAGAGCCTAATTAGCTACTAACTATAGGATTTCCAAATTTAGGCCCTGATGATGTAATAGTTCTGAACAGTCCTAAATTGTCTTTTAAAATTAGTCTGCATTCTGCCGACGATCCTAACAGAACCGTAGTGAACAATCTAGGCAGAGCTATAATTAAAAGAATGGTTATTAAAGTTGATGGGTGAGAAATCCAAAGTATTGATGATGCTGGTATTTTGATTTGTTACACAGATCTGTGGCTGAGTAAATATGAAAGGAAAGATTTGGTTCGTCAAGGGATTCAAACCTCCAATGTGGCAAAACTTCGAATCAAAGCTTGCAATGCTAGCATTTCAAATAAAGGTGAAAATGCATTAGCTGCTGTTTACAAAAACAGGTTTTATTTTCCCCTCGATTTTGAACTGCTACACTGCCATTCCATCAAGGTTCATTTAACGACAGGCTGTCCTATGAAATTATTTTCAATGACTACTCTCAAGTTGTAATTTACTTTGACAATGATGCTAGCGATACAATAACAGACATTGCACTTGAATATGAAGTGGTCACTCACGCTGAACTCAGTAGGATGATTAAGGGTCAATATGACAAACTAGCAATATATTATGATAGGATCCTCCGCTACAGACAAAACAACAGAGATTTATTAGATGCATTATGGAACATTAACATAAATTCACCTGATCAAAGTTTTAAAGGTGTACTGTTGTTATTCATGAAAGAATCTAATTATAATCATATTAGTGAAAATTTTGTTAATCCAAATATTACAAAAGTGTCTGTTGTGATTGAAGGTAAGCCTAATCAATTATTCGCAAATGGAATTATGGGGTTTCAACAGTTCTATGAGATTAGGAAAATCTTGGGTGAAGGCCGATTAAGGACTGACACTGTTGATTTAATTTCTAAAAATCTTCATTTGCATGACACAAGACTGCAAGTATATCTGGTAAATAGGTTTGCATTGTGGATAGACTTTCGATCCATACCCACCAACGAACTTCATGGATCTGGAAGAAGAATTGAAAATGGCACAGATGGTATAACAATTGAATTGCATAGGGAAGCAAATGCTAGATCAAAATCAATTACAGTATACATGTATATAATTATGGATGCTCAGCTAAATATTGAAAATGTGAGATTAATAGATTTAGTATATTAAAAATGACATCCTTGTTATCTCACACACACACACACACACACACACACACAGTATACACACATGATGTCATGCAGAAAGACTGTCTTTGTTCTGGATTTGTTAGAAAAATAGTATGCAAGACAATTTGATTATGTAGTCATCTTTTGTCCCACTGTTCAATATTATAAAACTTAGAAGCAAATTTATTTGGTCTGACCTCAACATTTTTGTTGTCAATCCTAGAGGTAAACTAAACCAGCATTTAAATTACTTTTATAACCTGTTTAAAAATGAGGGCAACACATTGTTTATTATTGATGATTGCAGTGCAGAAAAAGATATTGTTTTAAAGAGAAGTACTTTGAGCAAGCTAGCTTTCAGTGGCCATCATGCTGGAATAAGCCTATGGTTAGTAACTCAGAAGTATAACTCAATTTTAACAGATTTTAGAGAGTAAATTAAGTTTGTATGCCTGTTTTATTGTAAAAAATCACGATAGCTTGGATAACTGTTTAAAAGAAAATGACCTAATTGAATCAAAAGAGGAAAGAATTAAATTAAAAGAGCAACTAAAAAAAGGGCAGACATTTTAAATTATTATTAAAAACTGACCAACCAACTGACTATAAGATACTTATGTAAGTAAATTCTTTTATAATTTAGTTATTATAAGTTAGAAGTTACTTGCTAATGACCCTGTAAGTCCTTTTGTAAAAATAAACATTTTTATTATTCTTATTCTAAAGTCCACTTATAAATAATTATCAAAGTTACTTAGCTTAAGTACCTTACCCACCCCAACCACCTTCACTCCCACTGGAGTTTAATTAACTAATAATATGATGATGACGAAAGGCTTAATGTTTGTTGAGGGATAATAATAGAGCTAATATTATAAGGCTTGATGTTATAGACAAGAGGTGGGATGAGAGGGTGGTAAAAGTATTATTTTAATTAACTAATAATATGGTAATGATAATGGGGGTGAGTCTCATTTTTGCTTGTTGATTGTTTATGTGTTGGTTATGTGTGGGGAGGGGGTGAGTCTCATATTCTTTGTTGCTGTTTGTGTAATTGATGTGAGTGTGGGGAGGGCATACATTCATTTTATTGGCGGGCTCAATCATGACCCTTTCGACTTCACATTGCTGCTGCTGATGGCCTTGGCATTCAATAACCGGTGTGCTGAATTCTACCTTCTTCTTGCTATAGCTAGAGACCTTCACATTTGATCACTGCCACACCAAACTTGACCTTCACATTGCTATAGCTATAGACCTTGGCATTCAATAACCAGCATGCCAAATCACAAACTGAAAGTAGCCTCACTTCCGTTCTTATGTGCATACTCGCATTCGGTGTATCAAACCTAACCTTCACCTTGCACTAGCTAGAGACCTTGACATTCAATAACCAGCGCACCAAACCACAAACTGAAAGTGGCCTCACTTCCCTTCTTCATACTCCAGCGCAATTGCCGCAACGAACCTGACCTTCACATTGCTATAGCTATAGACCTTGGCATTCAATAACCAGCGCACCAAACCACAAACTAAAAGTGGCCTCACTTCCATTTTGATGCGCATCTGCTGCACTGAACCCGACCTTCACCTTGCTATAGCTATAGACCTTGGCATTCAATAACCAGCGCACCAAAACGATCAATAACACGTCTGCTGTTAAAAGAAACACTGCGTCATTGTTACATCATTCTGTTTTACACTAGCTATGACAATTCATTGTAGACTTAACAAAAAAAGAAGCTGTTTTGCCCTTAAGGTCTCGTCATAACAACAGCATCAGTTGTTGACAGCTTTGCTAGTGCTGTTATGCGACTTGTTTTTAACTTCTTTTTTTTAAATAATAGGCAAGAAAAATCTACTTACAGCTCTCCTCAATACATTTAATAAAATGTTCAAATTCTTTGCAAAAATTTAATCTTCCTTCATATATTTTATAATTAGATCAGATTTCTTGTCCAACTCAGTTATTGATAAGCAATAAATATTTTTTTAATTAATAAAAAAAATGTTTAGATAATGTTTTCAGTAAATAGGCTTGTGAATAATTAAGTACTGTTTTCAAGTAATCTTTTTTCTGTACTTGTTTATATAAAACATATGAAAGTATTTTCCTAAATAAAGAGAATTTTAAATTTCGAGATTTTGCATTCTTCTGTTCACAAATGACTGTCCTACTGAAGCTGATAAAACAGCAATATTGAGGCTCTTGTCTGACAAAGTCATTTCTTCAGTAATAATATTTTGACTATCTTCTGTAATAGAATCTTTTACTTGCATTGAAATAGATTGTTCATAATCCACATGAATATTTCCAAATAATGTCAACATACCTCGATTACTTTAAAAAAAACAACTTCTAAGCACACAACCACACACAGCCAAAGCCAAGCAGCAAAGGAAACATCTAGACTAGCTTCTGCTTGAGGCTGCACCTTTTAACTATAGAAAACATCCGCCAAAATATAGGTCTTGCCAAAGGTAGTCTGGGCACTTATAATTATTAAAACTTAACCTAACTCTTAAATCATAAATAACCATATGCATCCTCATACCAACATCCAATTTCATTTATTAATTACAATAAGTCATCAAACATACACAAAATAATTGTTGACAAAATTAATGTGCCAACACTTGCTGAGACATGGTGTCAGCCTGGTAGAGGACATACCTTGCTCTTTTTTGTGTTCTGAAACAACTTAATCACCTCATATCGACCCGCCCATCTCAGCTTGCAGCATGTACCGAAGCTTAGGCTTGTGGTGCATGAGTACCTGGGTAGATTGTATGCTTTGTGGCTTGTGTGTGGGTTGTGTTGTGTACAATGTTAGAATGGGGTATGGACTCAATCCCAAAGGTTTTTTTTCCTTCATAAAATCTCTTTTAAAATAAAATCTTGTTGGTAAACTGATTGGTATATTTTCATTATCGTTATTTACTCGGGACTATCTTGAAAAAGGGAAGCAACCTCAACTTCACTTGAAACATTTTCTGAGTGCATAATAGTTTATTGGATTACTTCCCTTTAACCATAGGTAGGGAATGAATGCTTTTTGAAGGTGTTTTTCAATCTGATGTACCTGAAATAATTGAAAAAAGGGTTGTACTTTTTTGTTGTTTAAAAGGGTATATTTTATTTAAATTTCACTCATCTACGGATATGGGGTTCAAATCTCCTTATTACTATCTCTGAACAAAGGAGAAAGACAGCGACAGTGGGAATTTAAAGCACTAAATTTCCAGAAAGTGGGGATACTATTTATACTGAAACCCCTGGCACCCCCATAGGGGGATTGCAGATCATGAAGGCATAGTGAGCATAGAGGGTAGAGCAATCTCCAACCTCTATTTTGAATATGACACTGATGGATTGGCTGGAGAGGGACAAGAACTTGAACAGCTGGTACACAGGTCTGACACCACCAGACCCTATGGAATGGTAAAAAGGGCATAGAAGGCAGAGAAGACCAAAATGAGGACCAACGACCCCAAAGGCATCACAACATGGGCATCAAATTCCAAGGCCAACCCCTCAACACAGTGCATAGCTTCAAATATTTAGGAGCCATTGTATCAGACAATGGGTTCCGACATGGTCCTCTCCAGGATTGCACAAACAACTGTGGCCCCTAGAAGGTTGAAACTCATTTGGAAAGACAGGACCATCCAAGGTAAGACTGCTGCGCTCCTTTGTCATCTCCACCTTTCTATATGCTTGCAAAACATGGATCCTCACAGCAGATCTACAACGAAGAATAAAAGCATGGAGACGTGGAGATACAGATTATGTGGGCATTTCCTATACCTAGCACAACCATCACACAAGCCATTGGACAACATGATGACATGCTCATAGTGGTGAAGGAAACTCCGATGGTATGGCCACGTCACCAAAGCATCAGTCCTTGCAAAGACCATCCTGCAAGGCACGGTGCAAGGAGGAAGAAGAAGAGGGAGACATTGGAGAATGGACTGGCTTGACAATGAGCGAAGCCATGAGGGTTGCTGAGGACAGAGAAAGATGGAGTATGCTGGTTAAACGATCATCTGTGGCGTGACAAGAACTGTGGTGTCAAAATTCGGACCAGCTTTTCTGAGTGCGTTACAGAACAATTTGCAGTGAATTTGGAGCTGATATCATTTGAAGTAATATGAATGTGTTGCTATGATTGTTTATGATTCTTCGGCACACTTCGTATGGGTTTAAAGTGGACACAAAAGGTAGGAAAGGCGTTTTTTTGGGAGATCAGTCGCTGAAACGGAAGTGGGTGAGTGGTAGACCTTGTATGTATGTAATTGAGGTCTACGAGTTTACATAGAAGAGATTTTCAGAGCCTGTCGGAGAATTTTTGCGAAGATAATATTTTTTCTAGCCGTTTTTGTGACGCATTTTGTTCGTGCATCAGCAACGCAAAATGTCAAATTCATCTTTTCATTATTTTGTGTGTGTGTGTTTGTGTGTGTGTGTGTGTGGGTGGGTGGGTGGGGGTGGGTGTGCGTGTGTGTGTGTATGTGTGTGTGTGTTTCCATTTTTATGGGGACAAACACACTTGGATACTCGGGACAAAGTGATGTTTCAGTTTCTTCAGTACACACATCGGATTTGTCACGCTTGAACGATTCGCCGATCGATACTGCAGATTATTGTTCCCCGCAATAAAAGGTTAATCATAGTAATTACCTTAGCCGTTACCTGTATTTCAGCATCTATTCACATAGTGGTTCGGAAATTTGCTTGAAACTTGAAGTGCATGTGTTATTTTAACCTCTGTAACCGTCTGGCATGGACAAAAGAGTCACCTTGTTTTTCTGCCAATTTTTATCAACATTTTCTTTTTTTAACCTGTAACTAGCAGCTTTGAACGAGTTTCTAAACAGGCAAACTTCATTATAATTGTACCTGCACTTAGTTAATGCAAAAAATAGCCTATTGTCAAGAGCTTAAAAAAATTATTTAAAAAAAAAAGATAGATAGATAGATATACTACTCAAAATAATTGAAGGGCCACTCTCATATTTCATTTAGTTTATTTTTTGCTGCTATCAATAATATTGCTTATATTGCTTATTTCAAAACTTATCCTGTACAGTAACATTCAAGACAATCTTATTCTGACAAGTAATTACATAAGTGAGTTTTGAACTTTCTGCACTGAGTTGAAAAACAAACCCAATTTTAACCCAAAAAATGACCCTAATTTACTGTTGTCTTGCTAATAAAGCAAAATTTTCAACATTAAAAAATGATTTGCACGCGAAAGGCTTGCATTTTCTGAGTTCAGTTCAACAATCGGCGCTTTTTTCTGGGTATAAATGGCAGCGCTTTTGCTGCTTTTCTAACCATGCCCCCAAGGCGACGATTGACTGATGCGGATAGAGGCAGAGCTATTGCATGGCTTCAGGAAGGGGTGGGGGTGAGAGAAGTTGGCAGGCGGCTGGAAGTGTCCCACTCCATTGTCCAAAGGCTGCGGGAGCGCTTTAACAACACTGGAAGCATCCACGAACCAAGAAGGTCCGGACGCCCCCGCGTTACCACTGCAAGACAAGACCATTTCATCACCCTGTCAGCTCTGAGGATGAGGTCCGCTACAGCAAACACCATCAGAAGACAGCTTCGCGCAGCCAGCAATGTTAACGTCAGCGACCAGACAATTCGCAACCGTCTACACGAGGCAAACCTGCGATCAAGACGACCAGCAGTACGGCCTTTGCTCACCCCAGCTCATTGTGCAGCGCGTTTGGCCTGGGTTCTGCGTAATTTGGTGTGGACTAGGCAATATTGGTCAAGGGTGCTCTTTACAGACGAGTCTCGGTTCTCCTTGTCTTTCAACGACCGTCGAGTAAATGTTTGGAGGCGTCCACGGGAGCGTTTTGCTGATGCGACGGTGCGCGAGCATGACCGCTTTGGTGGTGGATCTGGCATGATGTGGGATGGCTTCGCATTAAACTTCAGAATACCCCTGCTCCAAATTCATGGCAACTTAAACGGTATTGGCTACAGGGATGACGTCCTACAACCTAGGGTTCTCCCAGCTCTGCGGGCCATTGGGGAAGGTGCCATACTACAGGACGATAATGCCAGACCCCACTGAGCGCGTATCGTCAATGACTTCCTGCAGCAACAGCACGTCATAAGGATGGATTGGCCGGCTCGATCACCCGATTTGAACCCCATAGAACATTTGTGGGATGTCTTGGGTCGACAGACACGGGCAAACCTCCCTCCAGGAGCTAACCTTGAAGTTCTGGCCCAAGTTCTCCAGCAAGAGTGGTTGGCCATCCCAGGAAACATCCTCCATAACCTGATACGGTCCATGAGACAACGATGCCAAGACTGCATTGATGCAAACGATGGCCACACCCGGTACTGACTCTATAGATTTTTGGTTTCTAAAGTTTTGATTTTGTAAATGAGGGGTATGTCCAGTTAAATTGAATTTACTCGAATTTTAAGCGACTGATGTCTAAAATCTTTTTTGTTATTGATGCAGAAATGTGTGCAATAAAATATGATGAACTAATCAATTGAATTCGTGTTTCTTATTTAAAGAGAGACCCATATGTCCAAGTGGCCCTTGTATTATTTTGAGTAGGATAGATAGATAGATAGATAGATAGATAGATAGATAGATAGATAGATAGATAGATAGATAGATAGATAGATAGATAGATAGATAGATAGAAGATAGATAGATAGATAGATAGATAGATAGATAGATAGATAGATAGATAGATAGATAGATAGATAGATAGATAGATAGATAGATAGATAGATAGATAGATAGATAGATAGATAGATAGATAGATAGATAGATAGATAGATAGATAGATAGATAGATAGATAGATAGATAGATAGATAGATAGATAGATAGGATAGATAGATAGATAGATAGATAGATAGATAGATAGATAGATAGATAGATAGATAGATAGATAGATAGATAGATAGATAGATAGATAGATAGATAGATAGATAGATAGAAAATCGGTTTAAAAACATGCAAGCATTGATTTTCTTAATCAACAACTCCCTTTTTTTGCCAAATATTTTCTCGGGCTTCTGGGATTCAGGCTTATTAAAAAAAAAATCACTGTGGGAAGTTAAGGGTTGTGGTACCAGTATGCAGTTTATATACAGGGTCATCAGCACTGCATGCGACCAGCTTCAACCAGTTTGTAATCTTGAAACTAAGTGATGTTGAGATACATGAATTATAAAGGTTTTTATATAACTATCTGTGCGCGTGTATGCGAGCATGCGTGCGTACATAACGAAGACCTAGAGTGCGTGCTGGTGTGGTAGAGCAAGTACAAGTGTGTTACCCTGGGTACAGCGGTGTCCAGAGTATCCCGCGGTACATACACATGTGAAATTGTTGATAGCATCCTTACAGGTACCTCCATTCTCACAGGTACTGGGGTGGCAATCGTTTATGTCTGACGAAGAAAAATATAATAAATACCAACAAGGGATGGTGATTACGAACTAATTATACATATATGAGATTCCACTATATGAAGACATCAATGTGGGTATTCAATAATCCAATGACATTTTATTGCATAGTCCTACAATAGATATTGCACATATAATTTACATGTCCGTAAACGTTTATAGTACTAGCAGTATTAGATTTTATGGTTTCAGTTCAATAACAATTTAAAGTTGAACTGAAACCATAAAATCTAACACTACTAGTACTATAAAAGTTTACGAACCTCGGACATGTAAATTATATGTGCAATATCTATTGTAGGACTATAATTTAATGATTGTATGTTATTGCGTTGAGAATGAAGTAGTCTAAAAACATATATCTGAAGAGACGTTACAATAAAATTTTGAACTTGAACTGGATTGAACAACACATTTGAAACCTAAGACAATTATTTTTCTTGTTTATTTTTGTTGTTTTAAGAATAAATAGCGTATTACTTGTTTCACAGTCAGTTCCTTCGTATCCTGCTGCACATGTACATGTGTAAGAGTTGATACCATCGGTACAGCTACCTCCATGTTGGCAGGGATTGGGCAGGCACTCATTAATGTCTGGAAATATAAATGTGTTAATATCATCCCAAGAATGATGATGACGACGACGACCAAGAGTCACGAAGTGAAATGATAAATATTTTCATCACGTTTATAGGGCTATAACGCGTGCGACGGATGTTGACATAGCCACGTGGCGTATGTATTTGCTTTGCGTGGGTACTATATTTCCTAGTTCATTAATATTTTGGTGATGAGACTCGGCTATATAAAGACTGGAGAACAAAAGGAGAACAAAAGGTGGTTCACTGGGCAAAAATTATATAGTCTCCTCTCTGAAAATCCTTACCGGGAAGAGAGGGGACTATAAACTGATTAAAAAAAAAAAAAAAAAAAAAAAAGGTGGTTCACCCGTCCCCTATACGCTTAATGTGTCCGGGGACGTAAATTTATTCAAAAAAAAAAAAAGGCTGTGTTGCTATATGTCCCCTATACGCACTTGTGTCCGGGGACGGTAATCTAGCAAACTGAACTGAACTGAGGCTGTGTTGTAGTGCGGATTCTGTCTTTGACTTCGGAAGGTGATGGTTTGTTCAAGCCAACGGTGCGACTTGTTTGGAGAGGGATCTTCACCTTTGCCTGTTTCTCTCACTTCATCGCTCGAGGGCACCTAACCCCGTGCAGCTGGAGGTACTCTAGAGACGGTTTGCTTTGCTGCGATCGTTGGCCTCAGCTTGGCGGCACCTAACCTATTGCTGCCAACGTATTCTTGAGACAGCTGCATCGTGCTGCTGGGAGCTCCGCATGCCTTGGTGAATATTTTCCTTTGATCCCTAAAGACCGCTGTCTCACCCCATAGGAGCGGGACATATAGCCGTTTGTGCTGGTCCCCTCCTAGTGGGTTTTAGCTTTTACAGTAACTTTTTTATGTGCGAGTCCTGGACTCGTACTTAGTTTTTCAGAGTGCCCTTTACTGTCCCACGACTTTAAAAAAACAGTTTGTAGGTTCAGACGAGAATCTGTATCTTTTTGCCACAGTTTTTACCAGCCCGAACCTTTAAAATAAGGCTTGGAGGCGTTTTATCGGCTTTTTGGTCCTGAATCAGATTTTTATCGAATCAGGTCTCTGTGTTTTTTTATATTTTATTTTCTATTTTATTTTATTTAAGCGTAAGATTCGGGTGTTAGCAATGGGAAAGAAGAGCGCCGGTAGAAAACGTTCTCCGCTGAATAAAAGCCGATTGGATACAATCCGAGAGGATATCTCAGAGCCCTTTGTGGCCCATGTCTCTGGTGGGGGTGACCTGGTTACCCCACCCGGAAACGGGCCACCTACTCCCTCGCGCAAGAGAACTTGGGAGACGCTTACCGACTCTTTCCCGTCGTCCTCTTCTGAGGATATGATCGATGTGTTAACGGAAAAGGTGGATTCCTCGCCGAGCTCGCCGGATCAGCCGAGGTGGCACGCGCGTCTGTGGAGAGAGAGCACCTGGTGTTTGTCTCCCAGCCCCCTTAGGTTAGACCCGTTGAGGAATGTGCGCAAGATTGGACTGCCGTCACCGGCAGGGGTAGAGTTAGGAGGAGTTAGGAGGGAGCTGTCCAATCCCCCTCCTTTGCTAAACCACGGTCTATGCCGGTTCCCGGTCCTGATCACACATACCAGTGTTACAGATCTCGCGACTTTGAAATAACTGAACTGGAGGTTTGCTGAAACCTTATAAGCCTTGATTGGCACGGTCGGCCGTGTGAGGCCCCTAGGCGATGGCTTCTTGATAGGCTGTACATCCCGAGCCCAGCAGCAGAGGCTGGTTATGTTGTCTGAAATAGAACTGGCCTCTGTGTCCTGCTCGGTACCTAGTCCTGCCGTGGAGGGGGTTGTCCGGGACATCCCCTCCTCGATAACCGAATATGACATTTTAGCTAAATGCCAACCGAGGCTTAGTTGATCCCGATGGCTCTGTACGGTCCTGCGCGGTCAAACGAGTAAAACGACTGTTCCGCGCGGACGGACAGGCATCCACATCGGTCAGGGTCACAGTGGAGGCGTCGACCGTCCCTTCTGTACTTTTGATCAACAGAAGAGAATTCCCGTTCCGTCCGTATGTCGCTGCGGTGGTCCGTTGCCATCAGTGTCACAAGTAAGGACATATAAAAAAACACTGCAAATCTAAACCGACCTGCCCCTCCATTTGGTCTCTTGGGGGCTCAATGCAAAGCTAGAAAGCGGTCTTGCCTTAATTGCTTAGGCGACCACTCGGCCTCAAATAACAACTGTCCTGCCCTTAGGGAGCGCGTACTCGCGAACCAGCTCAGGGCAACCAACTACATGCCCCGAGTCCAGGCTCGGAATCAATTATCAACGGACCCCGCGCGATCGACGGTGCCGGCTAAAACTAAAACTGCTTGGGGAGCATCGGATGCTGCAGCCTTCCCTGTGATGGGGCCCGCTGTCCCACCGCCACCGAGTGTAGACCGCACTGGTCTGCCAGCCCACCCTAAGCCCTCCGTGGCCAACGGGTGTCGCGAAACGAAACGCTCGCGAGTATTTTTATTTTTCCAAGTGCAAATTGTTGTATAGAGTGCCTGTGGTACATTTAGAAATATGACGTCAATTTTTCTGCGTGTCAATCGCCATTTTGTGTATTCCTGGAAAAGAATAAAATGGACGATTTTTATCGATGATTCTTTTGTGTGAAAGTTTGTGATTAATGCCAATAATAAAATTTGAGGAAAAGCAAAGAGGTTGTGAGCTATTAATTTTACAAAATATAATATTTGAGGTGATAGGTCATTTGTTTGCGTTGGGAAATTTTCATTGGTTGTTTTAATGATAAAAGTATGGTAACCTTAGTAAAATGAAACAGAGGCGAAATCGGTTAGGAAAACTGTCAATCAGTTGGGAAAGAGATCTAGACTGGACAGGGAGGATTCTACCCAAGCTCCAAGGCAACTTATTCTGTGGGGTGCCAACGACAGTTTACCTGGAGGCTGAATGATGTCAGATGTGGTTGGGCCAGGAAGATAGTTGTTCCTCGACGTTTGATCAGCTTTAGCTGAATTCTGGCACCGTAGGGTAAATATTTAGATTTTTCTTCATTCAAGATAATTTCCCAAGAAGATTGATACGTGTGATGATTTGTTCATTGAATATATGTATTTTTCAGAGGAGAAAAATAGTTTGTTCATTGAATGCATTTGTTTTTCAGAGTAGTGAGTGTCACGTCCCCCGAGCGGGTTCTGTGACGTCAGCACATGCAACGAGTGAATAGGACTAAAACTCAAACAAAATAAACTAACACAAAATGCCAGAATACAATCACACTCTTTTATTCCACAATTAACATACACGCACAGGATAAATGGGAACTAACCTCCCCTCAACCCCTAACAAGACCCCCGTCCCAATACTAACTAACAATTACCTCCCCTTGTTCAACCCTAAACAGAACTAAACAACAACAGTTTCTTTACAAAGTGTGTACAACAAAATCACAATCAACAAATCAATTCAAAATGTAAATCTTCAAATAATAAGCAATGGCGTTTGAATCTTTACTCATAAACTATTATCTGGGCGAAGCTGTGGCACAGAAGCAATGTCTCAATGTTCTTGTCAAGTAGCTCAGAGAGCTAAACAGTCTCTTTCACAATAAGCGGATGATTCTTCTAACTAAATGAATATGTTTTTAGGTGTGGTGCAGTGTGAGTCTGTGTGTGCATGAATTAGGTATGAAAACCTCCTGTAATGGTGTTGCCTCGATACATAGGCAAAACCTGCAGCAGTGGCAGAGATCACCACAACACTACTCTGTTGTAGAGGCAAAGGCACCCCCCAGGCTGGCTAGAACCCAATCAGCGTCAACAACAGCAACATAAGTACAGCATAAGAGGCAACATCAGAAGCAACAGCGTTGAAATAATGCGTAGAAGTAACAGCCCAAACCTGTAAGCATATACACAGTCTTAACAACCTGCCTAAAAAACAATAACACTATATAATATAATATAACACGCCGTCCTCCGTCCACCATCTTGACCTGTGTATGAATACCATGATGATAATACAAGATGCTATACACACATTTCAATAATATAAATCAACCTTTGATGCTAAATAATTCGCACCTTCTATAAACACAAACATTTATATAAATGTACATAATCATTGCAACCACACTTCAATCACACAGTCCTGATTCATTCCGCCTCCCACTATCATCACCGTCTCCCCCAACAATTATAACACATCACGATTATCTCCCTTCTTTCATACTATCTTGCCGTACCATACTGTAACCATGCTTGTTTCATAATCATCGCTTCATCTTTGTTCAGTATAATACATTCTATCGCTCTCTCCATACATACACCCCCACTCTCTCTCTCCCTCTCTACATTTTCCATCGTCGCCTTTGACCCACTTTTATAACAACAACAGCAACGACATTTCCCCATCACATATACAATAAGAAAATCATAAGAAAATCATATAAAATCAACAAAATTCATTATGCATCCTAAAATACATCCCCTTCCCCACACTCATCACCACTCATACGCGTACGCAGTTCTCGGAGTGCGCCACTAGAGAATTAAATAACAGGATTTGCTCACCTTTTAGGCCTCGGCTTGTGACACACCTTTCCCCCAACACCACAACACAACACAGCACTGTCACAAATACAACTGGTTAGTCTTTTGAGAGTCACTTTGTCTTG
This sequence comes from Oncomelania hupensis, assembly GCA_036898135.1. Lineage (NCBI taxonomy): Eukaryota > Metazoa > Mollusca > Gastropoda > Littorinimorpha > Pomatiopsidae > Oncomelania > Oncomelania hupensis. Next base: position 26,324,472 of record CM072526.1, read on the forward strand.
CTATTGCTGGTTATTTCACTTTCCAAATAACACTTATAACTGAGGATGAGGTCACCTTAGCTCTGTCACAGACACTAAGTCTTGGTGGGTGTTCAATCAAGAACGACACACACCTTAAGCATATAACTCTACATTCATTGACAAATGGCAGTTAATATCCTTCCTCTCGAACTCTAAACATCCTTATCCCGACGAGGGCATAAGACCTTGGGTGGCTATATAAGCAATAACACGCCCTTCCAACAGTACCCTACACTACAATGACCTCTGTCACAGGGTTGCTGCCTCGTTAGATTCGATCCTCTCGCAACAGCATCTCAAACCACTCTGCCCTCCAAAAACGCACCGGCCACAAGCAAATAGTCGAGCTCTCGTCAGTATGCACATTCTTTATTACGCGTATCCCTGTTCTGAATTTGGTCTACCCCCTGTCTTCTACGTTACGCACGGACTTTACGAAACTGCACTTCCATACGCAAAAAGTAAATCGGTCACGCTAATCTATGTACACTATATAGGAGAAGTGTAACTTCGTAAAAAGTATAATTCTCCCTGCTATCTGAAAACTCGTGTCGTCACAGTGAGATAGTTTGTTCATTGAATGCATTTGTTTTCCAGAGGAGAAAAATAGTTTGTTTGTTTGAATGCATTTCTTTTCCAGAGAAAGATAGTTGGTTCGTCTGAATGCAGTTGGTTTTCAGGGGTCTGATGTGTTGATTAATCGTAACATGTTTTTCCAAGCAGAGCCGGACCTGGAGGAGTTTAAGTTTGTATGAAAATAATTTTCATGCAAATATCTAAGACTAGTTTTGTTCAGCAGGTGTTTTTATTTTGTGGTATGAATCGTCTTGGATCTACGTGACGATGTCATCTTTGAGACTGGCACTGGAATCTTCACTGACGTCTTGCTTATGATCGGAGTGACTAATTCTACGATGGAACTGTACGTTAACGAGGGCTACAGAAGTCACTGGTGGGTCATGGACAGCCATTAGATCTAACGGCGACATCGACGTCAAGTTCCAGTTCTTATGAACTTTTCCACAACTCATCTAAAGATTGGTTTCTTCATTCATCAACGATTTCAACGAGGACGAAGATTTGAGCTAAGTAAAATAAATTGAAAGCAAGAACATTTTCGGTAACCACGACGAAAAAGTATCGCCAAATTATCGTTCCGATTTCGAAGAAAAATGAACGGAATATAATAAAATAATCGAACTTGGAAAAACGTGTTATGTGTTTGTGAAGTGTTGGAAGTAAATGGTGTACCTTAGGTTTTTTTATTGAAATAAAACCATGTTCTGGGGTAAGTCATGAAAGTCAAGGAAGTCCTTCATCAGTAGTGATCACCCAGTAACACCCAGGTTTGCGACATTCTGGGTTCATCGTCCGGGATTAGAATTTCTGGAAAATTCTAGGGGGTAATGAGCCATTCATTTTTTTAATGTCAGAGGTGCACCATTAATCCAATACTTTACAAATTCAACACTTCAGCGAGTTTTCATAATTTTTTCCATAATAATAAGTTCTTGCTTGAAGTTGTGGTTACCTTGATGTAATTGTTGCACGTCTGCATGAGCATGATTAGAGAGCAGTATAGGTAAGATATTGTTTTATGTTGTTGCTAGTCATTGCTTACATAAAATGTGCATTATATCTGCGAATATGTTAGTGCATCAGTGGTTTCACATTGTATGAGAGCCCAGCTGTGCAAGTATCTTCAGGGAAATCATCTCGTTTGAAATTATTTATTTGGTGGTTGAGCAGTGAAGACCGGTATTATCCATAGTAGGATTAAAGATATTTTGGGTATAAGTTTTACTTTTCCAAAATTTCGAACCTTTGATTGCAGAGTTTGCAATAGCTGTTGTACGTAGGTACTAGTGTTTTGGTCGAAGGTATACTTAGGCTGAACAGTTTCTGCAACCTATGACGTTTATTATCCTGAAGGAGTACGTAGGGTAAAGTATCGGTCATAGTTTGAAAGTAAGTTTTCCAGCTTAAACTTTAAGTAAGTTGGATGTTCCGAAAACATTGTGTAGTTTCAGTGTTGTTCGAAGACAGGCTAGAGGTTAGGTATTGATCGGTGAGGGGTCAACCTAATTAGCTCTGTGTTGCTTAGTCTGGTCAAACCTCTAACCAAGAATTTTTTTTCTAGTTGAGGGTCTGAAAGTCACATTCGGTAGTGTCCGATTGACAGTTTAACCAATTGTGGTAATTGGTAGTGCTGGTTAGTAAATGTGGGTCTAGTTAGACGTTTTACTTAACCAGGAGACTAAGCGTGGATGATAATCTGGAAGGTGGTGGATTATCGTCGGTGATCGTGTTATTAGTGTATAACCGTTCACGAAAGGGTAGCTGTGACAGAATAGCCGTTTGGGGCTAGAGCGCAGGCGTATCCGGTGTAGTACTTTAACCTTTGGAAAGGCGAGTACGTTAGAGGCCTAAATAGTCTGTGGTTTTATCTACCAGGGTTACGTGTAGTAAAACAGGATTAGTTTAGGGAAAGTTTGGCTAGGAAGATGCCGAGGCAGCAACCAGTTCAGATGGAGACTGAGTCTCCGCTGCTAGCCTACAAGCAGGATGGGATCATCCTGGGTCTGACAGATAAGGATCTGGCAGAGTATGTGGAAAAGAGAAGAAAAGAAGCGGAAGAGAAAGCGGAGAGGATAAGGGAGGAAGAGAAAGCGGAGAGGATCCGGAAGGAAGAGGAAGAGAAAGCGGAGAAGATACGGCCGTTGCGGGAGGACCAGCTCCGACGTGAAGAACGAGAAGAGCGCATTATGAGAGAAGAAAGGGAGGCCAAGGCAAAATTGGAACAAATGGCCATGCAAAACGAGTTTGAGTTGAGAAAGGCGCAAGAGTGGACTGCAGATGATGGGGACCAAAATCAAAATTTTTATCCCGAGCCGAGGGCAGCGAGGAGCTGTCTGAATGTGAATGTACCTTATTTGGATGATAAGGACGATGTAGAGGTCTACCTGAAACAGTTTGAGCGTATCGCTACGTTGTCAGGTTGGAACAAGGATGAGTGGGCGATAAGACTGTCTGGTCAACTACGAGGCCAAGCACGGCAGGTCTACACTGAGATGTCTGATGAGGAAATTATGGATTACGACATGGTCAAGGCTGCGATCATGAGGCGTTTCCAACTGACCGCTGAAACATATCAAAAAAGGTTCAAAGAATTCAAGCGGGGCAGTCATGAAGGCATCAGGGAGTGTAGGAACAGGATGGGGATGTATTTGGACAGATGGGTGGATTTGTCTGAGAAAGAAGGAAAATCAGGTGAAAAAGTATCGCCAAATTATCGTTCCGATTTCGAAGAAAAATGAACGGAATATAATAAAATAATCGAACTTGGAAAACGTGTTATGTGTTTGTGAAGTGTTGGAAGTAAATGGTGTACCTTAGGTTTTTTTATTGAAATAAAACCATGTTCTGGGTAAGTCATGAAAGTCAAGGAAGTCCATCAGTAGTGATCACCCAGTAACACCCAGGTTTGCGACAACGGGATACCGAACTTTCCCGAGGCACCGTCGGCGCCTGTTGCTGGCTGCGGTGACCCTTGGGCCGCCTTATATAGATTAGAGGGTTTGGTCGAAAGGCTCGCCCACACCGTGGCTGGGCTTCTTGACACGGTCCACAGCTTGGCTGAGGACCACCCAGCCACACTTCCTCCGAAATAGGTATCCAGTCCGATACCGAGGCCTCTGCTTCAAGTCCAAGACGTACGCGTGACGGGATGTTACAGACCCCCCCCCCCCCCCCCGCCCTCCATCCCCTCTCCCCAGTTCCGGCTCCCCTGGTAAGGCTGCAGCCGGTCGCGCCTAAGTGGGACGCGGCCTCTCTGGTCCTGAGTTTATTAGGCGGCTAGAGGGGCCCATAGCGGAGTTTGTCTCCCAGTATGGTGATGATCAAGCGGCTGATGATGCCGTGTAAACGCTCCGGTTGGGTCGAGGCCCTCTTGACGGATAAAACACTCAAGTCCATGGGCGTGTCGATTCTAAACGTACCTAACTCGAAGGCCGCGCAGAAGTCTGCTGGGCCCTAGTTTCTCCGTTCGCTCGCCGGGTGCCAACCTGGCACTCGTCTGATCTGGTATCAGATTTTACCCTTTTATTGCGTTTTTCATTTTAACACGACTTTGCCTTTTTATCATTAAATTTTGAACAGTTTTGTATAATCTGATCGCTTTTTACATGTTCCTTTTATATACCGTAGACCCGACCGTAGACCCGATTCTGTTTTGCAATAGCCTGGCAGATCTGGTCTGTCCCTCATATAAAAGCTTCATAGTTTACTAAAAAAAATTTTTTTACATAAATAACCCGTGCCCTCCCGTTCCACTGGCTGCCTTCCTGGCCTTCATCCTTTCCCTCCTCGACACTTCGCTTCCAGCCTGACCATGGCGTTCCTCTTGGCACCCTTTTCTCACCTCCGTCGCCGCTTCGAGCATTCCATATTACCACCACTGCTACCTACCGATTCATCATATTCCCCACTTCTGGATGTTGTAGCAGCATGGTGCGCTCCTCTTCATGTCATACCCATAATGCATAATGGCTTCTTACAACAACGGCCCTCCTTCAACACCATCCTCCATACGCTATTGTGTTCGGGGACGGTAATCTACCAACCTACCTACCTACCAAAAGCTGTGTCCCACCGCCGTAGTTCAAGTGGTAGAGCGTTCGCCTGGCACACCGATGACCCAGGTTCGAATCCGTGGTAGTCGATATAAAATGTGGCCATTTTCACTGTCCATTTTAACAGTATGATTGCTCTGGTGGTTCAGTGTTGATTTATGTCCCTATCCCTCTTTCCCTGGGATGGTTAACCCCGTCTGCCATATCGCCAATGGTGGGTGTAGACGTTAAACCTCAATGTTCAAAAGGCTGTTCTCGTATGCATCTGAGAGTGTCTGTGAATGATGGATTAAATAGGACTAGGATAGAGTATTTCTGCAACACCGTGTATATTGGGTGTGTGCAGAGCGTCTCACTGAAGGCAGAGATAGCCCTCAGTGATTAGCTCCACTAATATACATATAAGCGACGAACATTCTGCTAAGTCCGTGGTACTGTGGAGTCTCCACTCTAATTCCTACACATATATAAATATAAATCATGGCTAAATACACACATAGAGAAATAATTAATATTATACACATTCTCTGGTACAGCCACTGGTCTGCAAGAATACATATAGGCTAAACAATAGAGGGTAGGGACTACGTCATGGGTCGCAACCGGTCGTGTTCACCATGTGGTCACGCAAAGTTTGACTAACATTCACAATTCTAAACTTGGCAAACTTCACAAACATAATTCAACAATAATATCAATACATCGCGATGAAACAAAAGATAGTTAATTTACCTTTTTGACAATGTCAGGCTATGGCTAATTAGGTTGAATAGAATTTCACAAGTTCCCGCTTTTAGTCTTCAAGTAGAGAGATCTTAGAGCCAAGCTCTTTCCTCTAAGCAAGTTGAACAGCGACTGACTCTCTACCCCTGTGGTTAGCTGGAAGCGCAGGAATATCTAAAACTACCAGAGTTGCCCTCTAGCGTTGATTTCGGTACTACTGCTATACGAAAGACAACTGAGCCAGCGTCAGCATACAAATGTGTAGCCCACAGTAGATTTCTGTCGTCTGCTGCAGACTAACATTACTTTACTAAGGTTACAGCTAAGTGAGGCGAGAAGCTATAGTGCTGTGTAAATCTGACCGTACTAGTGGCATGAAAGATAGACTGTGAAAAAAGAGTCAATGTTTATTTTGTGTCACCTCAAAAATAGGTGGTACAGTGTAGGCTACTTCTGTCTTTCACTGTGGTGATTCTGGATTCTGTTCATGACAGACACGGTAATTTGAATATTTATATTTTACGATTTACTTGTTGACACTAAATGTTGTTCCCACAATTCAAACAGAGGGTGTGAATGATGTGATATAGAAGCAATATTGCACTAATATTGAGTATACATTGCACTAATATTGAGTATACATTGGATACAATGTAAAATCCAATATTGCTGCAATAATAGGGTGATTTGCGCTTCCAATATTAGGGCAATGTTACTGTCAATGTTAGGGCAATGTTGCACCAATTTTTTAAAACAAGAAATAGGGTAAAGGAGAAAGTGAAAGTGCCATAGGCACATTACTACAAGTGGGAGTGGGAGTGAGGTATTCAAAAAGGCTTATTATAGGGAGTGAGGGTGATAATTAAAGATGGCTGTGGGTAAGTGCTCATAAACTCCCTCTCTTTTCTTTCCTATGTGTGTTAAATGCGTTTTTGTTGGGATCGTGTAATTAATATTTTCTGATACTCCTCTGTCAACTCCTAGCAACGAACTTTTCAACATTTTTTAAAATCTAAACTGCTGTTCAAGAGATTAGTTATGGGTTTTAAATATACAGTATCATAGACCTATTCCTTCATCTTCTTGAAATAATTAAATTTATTTTATAGAAGAAATACAAGATTTCAATTAAATCTTTGGCTCATATATTTACCACTGTAACATTGTCTGCATGTGTAGCAAAATTAAAGTTAAAATAAAGTCAGAATAAGGTAATTTTCCTCAAATTAAGCTTGGAGTTCATTTTTGTGGTGATTTGCTAAATCTGAGCACATGCAGCAAGGAGGAAAACAATAATAATAATAATTTTGAATCAAGATTTTAAAAGCTTATGATAGTAGATGAATTAATAATAAAATTTCATGTAAAAATAAGGTCTGGTCAGCTTAGGGTTTACATTATATATATATATATATATATATATATATATATATATATATATATATATATATATATATATATATATATATATATATATATATATATATGTGCCACTCAAAATAATACAAGGGCCACTTGGACATATGGGTCTCTCTTTAAATCAGAAACACTAATTCAATTTATTAGTTCATCATATTTTATTGCAATCATTTCTGCATCAATAACAAAAAAAGATTTTAGACCTCAGTCGCTTAAAATTCGAGTAAATTCAATTTAACTGGACATACCCCTCATTTGCAAAATCAAAACTTTAGAAACCAAAAATCTATAGAGTCAGTATCGGGTGTGGCCACCCTTTGCATCAATGCAGTCTTGCCATCGTTGTCTCATGGACCGTATCAGGTTATGGAGGATGTTTCCTGGGATGGCCAACCATTCTTGCTGGAGAACTTGGGCCAGAACTTCAAGGTTAGCTCCTGGAGGGAGGTTTGCCCGTGTCTGTCGACCCAAGACATCCCACAGATGTTCTATGGGGTTCAATTCGGGTGATCGAGCCGGCCAATCCATCCTTATGACGTGATGTTGCTGCAGGAAGTCATTGACGATACGCGCTCGGTGGGGTCTGGCATTATCGTCCTGTAGTAGGGCACCTTCCCCAATGGCCCGCAGAGCTGGGAGAACCCTAGGTTGTAGGACGTCATCCCTGTAGCCAATACCGTTTAAGTTCCCATAAATTTGGAGCAGGGGTGTTCTGAAGTTTAATGCGAAGCCACCCCACATCATGACAGATCCGTCACCAAAGCGGTCATGCTCGCGCACCGTCGCATCAGCAAAACGCTCCCGTGGACGCCTCCAAACATTCTTTCGACGGTCGTTGAAAGACAAGGAGAACCGAGACTCGTCTGTAAAGAGCACCCTTGACCAATGTTGCCTAGTCCACACCAAAGGAAGCCGAGCCCAGGCCAAACGCGCTGCTAGGTGAGCTGGGGTGAGCAAAGGCCGTACTGCTGGTCGTCTTGATCGCAGGTTTGCCTCGTGTAGACGGTTACGAATTGTCTGGTCGCTGACGTTAACATTGCTGGCTGTGTGAAGCTGTCTTCTGATGGTGTTTGCTGTAGCGGACCTCATCCTCATAGCTGACAGGGTGATGAAATGGTCTTGTATTGCAGTGGTAACGTGGGGGCGTCCGGACCTTCTTGGTTCTTGGACGCTTCCAGTGTTGTTAAAGCGCGCCCACAGCCTTTGGACAACGGAGTGGGATACTCCCAGCCGCCTGCCAACTTCTCTCACCCCCACCCCTTCCTGAAGCCATGCAATAGCTCTGCCTCTATCCGCATCAGTCAATCGTCGCCTTGGGGGCATGGTTAGAAAAGCAGCAAAAGCGCTGCCATTTATACCCAGAAAAAAGCGCCGATTGTTGAACTGAACTCAGAAAATGCAAGCCTTTTGCGTACAAATCACTTTTTAATGTTGAAAATTTTGCTTTATTAGCAAGACAACAGTAAATTAGGGTCATGTTTTTGTAAAAATTGGGTTTGTTTTTCAACTCGGTGCAGAAAGTTCAAAATTAACACATGTGATTACTTGTCAGAATAAGATTGTCTTGAATGTTACTGTACAGGATAAGTTTTTAAATAAGCAATATAAGCGATATATATATATATATATATATATATATATATATATATATATATATATATATATATATATATATATATATATATATATATATATATATATATAAGTATTAAGGGTGCATTATGTGGACATTACGTCCCTCTAAAGGCCATTTTTACAAGACTTGTGCATTACCGGGTCATATAGCGCGTCCCCTTAATGAAATCAGCTGTGGAGGGTTAAATAATAAGAATTGAGCGGTACCACTGCGCTACCAAGAACTCATCAGTCCTTGGCTTAATCTCACAAATTTTCCGTTTGCAAATGTAAACCGTTTGAAAGTTATGCTGTTTGAAGTAAATAGTTCATTATGAGGACTGTTGTATTTTTGGCCTTTATGATGCCATACTTGTCTTCGACATATCTAATATAGGTAAAGCTATATTTTTAAAAAAAATTGACCTGAACCTTCTGACCTATTACTCTTTAAAACCAAATTAAAAAATTATCACATAATCCACTTTTTATCGGTAATCTGCACATCGTACAACATATAGAAAAGTTGGCTATTTTAAGAACAGAGAGAGAGGGAGAGAGAGCCCGGATGTGATTCCAAGTTCTTTTTCGCGCTGTGTTCGTAGGACTGGTGGCCATGTTTGGATAAAAAGGTGAGTTTTTATTTTATAACTTGTTATTATTATTTTTGTCTTCCCTAAGATTTTGAGGGTTTTGTATAAATACTTAGCTTTGATACAAAGATTATACCACAGTAAATTCATCTCAATGTTTCACCATTGCCGATTCGGGAATATCAATTAGGCCTATTAGTAGTAATATTATGGCGGTCAGTTTGCAAATCCTATTCCTATCCTATCCTATCCTGTCCCGTAACCCGGAGGTCGTAGGGGCACCACAGATGATCGTTTAACCAGCATACTCCATCTTTCGCTGTCCTCAGCAGCCCTGATGGCTTCGTTCAGTGTCAAACCAGTCCATTCTTGAATGTTGTCCTCCCACCTCTTTTTGAAGTTTTTCGGTCTCCCTCTTCTTCTACCTCCTTGCACTGTGCCTTGCAGAATAGTCTTTGCAAGGCCTGATGATCTGGTAACGTGGCCATACCATCGGAGTTTTCGTTTCTTCACCACTGTGAGCAGGTCATCGTGTTGTCCAATGGCTTGTGTGATGGTCTGTCGGACTTCGTCGTTGGTGATGTGTTGGGTATATAGGAAATGCTCAGAAGTCTTCTGTAGCACCTCATCTCCATGCTTTGTATTCTTCGTTGGAGATCTGCTGTGAGGGTCCATGCTTCGCAAGCATATATGAAGATGGAGATGACAAGGGAGCGCAGCAGTCTTGCTTTGGAATGTAGACTGAAGGTCCTGTCTTTCCAAATGGGCTTGAACCTTGTCAGGGCAGCAGTTGTTTGTGCGATCCTGGAGAGGACTTCCTGTCGGGACTCATTGTCTGATACAATGGCTCCTAAATATTTGAAGCTATGCACTGTGTTGAGGGATTGGCCTTGGACTTTGATGTCCGTGTTGATGCCATTGGTGTTGGTCATCATTTTCGTCTTCTCTGCACTTATTTCCATTCCATAAGCTCTGGAGGTGGTGTCAAGCCTCTGTACCAGCTGTTCAAGTTCTTGTTCCTCTCCAGCCAATCCATCAATGTCATCCGCAAAACGAAGATTGGAGATTGCTCTACCCCCTATGCTGACTGTGCCTTCATGATCTGCAAGAGCATCTGACATGATGCGCTCTAGGAAGATGTTGAAGAGTGTTGGAGAGAGTAGGCATCCTTGACGCACACCGATTGTTGTTCTGAACCAGTTCCCGATGGCGCTGTTGTAGAGGACTGCACTGGTAGCCTTGTCATACAGGCTTTTGATGACTTCAATAATTTTAGGACTGATGTTGTACACTTTCATTGTTGCCCATAGAGCTGCATGCCAGACTCGGTCAAACGCCTTCTTGAAGTCTATGAACAAATGATATAGATGTTGTTGGTGCTGCAGGTATTTCTCACAGATTATTCTGAGGTTGAAAATCTGTTCAGTGGTACTTCGCCCTGCCCTGAATCCTGCTTGTTCTTCAGCTATGATTTGTTTAGCTTGGGGTTTCAACCTGTTGAGTATTATTTTCAGGAGTTTGGAAAACTAAATGAAATTTGAACTTTGGCCTATCAATTTTAAATTACTTTTAGATGACAATCTTTGAGAACATAAAAATAATAAGTAATATTGTATTTGTAACACTTCCTAGAATAAAGCCCACTGTATTGGGATTTAACCTAAAATATTGTATATTATATATGTGTTGACCGGTATAGTTTGAGATCTACCGACAACATGGCGTAAGCCTAAGTTGTAGTAGTACAGTACTTCGAAATCGTGTTTAGTAGCCGCCCAAAGAGTCATTTTAACAAGTTAACATTTCTTTAGAATCTATCTTTTAGCAGAATCAATCCTTTTTGAGCTTATAGATAAATAATTTCTGCCTTTGCTCAGGATTATGGTAATTACATTATACTCTTTTCACACTTCCCACAGTTTATACTTTCCCTAGTTAGAGTGATAGTCACTTATCAGCATAGACAATTCTTTAAACACATAAACAAAACAGTATTCAGTGTTGTAAGTTTTCTCCACATTAACTTTTACAGCACGCAGAGATGAAGACATAACCCTGCCGGTGCTTGCAAACCTACCTGGAAGGTCGGGCCTTCCTGAGAGGCAGGCAGGCCCTAGTCATGATGAAAGTAAGTTGCAAGTTATAACATGTACTAAGGTTTTTTTGTGTGTGTTTTATGGGCCACATTTTATTTTTGTTGTTATTATTTTTGTTTTGTTCTAACTTTGCCTGCATTTGTTAATTTTGGACTTTTTGTTTGTAAGATTTCGTTACTAAAGTTTGTGTGTGTGTAACACATTCGCCATTTTAAGAACTTTGCTTGTCTGTGCATATATAAACATTATTTTCTTTTTGTAATCCACATTTTATTATCATTACATTATAGCTTGTTCACATATCCCACTGCTTAAGTTTCTTTAGTTATTGTGATTGTCACTTTAGGCATAAAAAATATGTTAAATACATAATCATTATTCAGTTTTGTAGACTGTCACCACAGTTTAACTTTTGCAGCAGGCACTGATGAAGACCTAACCCTGCCGGTTCCTGCTAACCTACCTAGAAGGTCGGGCATACCTGAGAGGCAGGCACGCCCTAGTCATGATGAAAGTGAGTTGCAAGTGATAAATATTTCTAAAGTTATGGGCCAGAAATTTGTTTGTTTATTTATTTTGCTGAACGTCGACAGAGACCATCAGCCTTTTAGAGATGAAGACAGTGATAACCATCCTAGGAATTAGGAAACTGGGAACCTAATTAATAAATCATCGAACCATCCCAACAATGGAATATTAAAATAGACGATGAAATAAGGCCACTTTTTTTTCCGCCCGCTGGATTCGAATTCTGATTGCTAGTCCGACGCGCAAACCAACTGCGCTAGCCCGGTGAAACGGCCAGGAGTGTTATATTATATTGGAGATTAGTATATTATTACTTTATTTTGTGTTGTTATTTTCTGTTCCTTAGGTTTGTGTTTGTGTAAAGTATGCATCTTCTTAAAACATAACTTGTCTGTGCATATATAAACACAATTTCTTTTTTTATAATCCACATTTTTTATAATTACATTGTACCCTGTTCACATTTCCCAGAGTTTAAGCTTACCCTAGTTATTGAGATTGTCACTTTAGGCATAAAATGTCTGTTAAATACATAATCATTATTCAGTGTAAATACATAATCATTATTCAGTGTTGTAGGTTGTCACTACAGTTTACCTTTTCCAGCAGGCAGTGATGAAGACGTGAACCTGTCCGTCCCGGTCCCTGCAAACCTGCGTAGGTCTGGCATACCTGAGAGGCAGGCAGGCCCTCGTCATGATGAAAGTGAGTTGCAAGTGATACTAAGGCTTTTGTTTTTTGTAAGCTTATGGGCCACAAGTGTTATATATAAAAGATAACTATTATTATTTTATTTTTTATTTATTATTTTTTTCCAACTTTGCCTGCATTTGTTAATTTTAGTTTGTAAGATTTTGTTGATACTTTGGTTTGTGTGTGTGTGTAATGCATGCGCCATATTAAGGACATGACTTGTCTGTGCATATATAAACTACCTTTTTTTTGTAATCCACATTTTATTCAATCTTTTTTAAATTCTTTTTCTAAAATTATGTCACAGAGAACAAATGAAAAAGAACCTAAGCAGTCTACGCAAATGATGAGTCTTCAAACTTTAAAATTTGATTATCTTCTATTTCACTTTTTGCAACTTAGCTCCTTCTTCCCTCGGACTCCTCAAATATTATACCTTGTTCACATTTCCTGCAGTTTAAGCTTTCCCTGGTTATTTTGATTGTCACTTTAGGCATAAAAAATTGTCACTTTAGGCATAACACAATCTGTTAAATACATAATCATTAGTCAATGTAGTAGGTTGTCACCACAGTTTAACTTTTCCAGCAGGCAGCGATGAAGACCTGACCTTGCCGGTGCCAGCAAACCTACCTAGAAGGTCGGGCATGCCTGAAAGGCAGGCAAGACCTAGTCATGATGAAAGTAAGTTGCACATGATAAGTAGTTCTATAAGTAGTTCTAAGGTTATGAGACAGAAGTGTTATAATAATAATAATAATAATAATAATAATAATAATAATAATAATAATAATAATAATAATAATAATAATAATAACAGAATTTGTAATGCGCTTATCTGAAAATAAATTAAATCTAAGGGCGCATTCGCGCACAAAAATCACACAAGACATTCACGTTCATACTAGCCTGACAAACATAAGTTATCGTGCAGAATCTGCCAGATAATTAAAATTGTTGAAACAAAGGAGTTTTAAAAGCAGATGTGAATGAAGATTTTTTAAAGTTTGTTTTGTTTTTTGTGTGTTTGTGAAGAAATATAATAATAATAATTATATTTTTATAATAATAATAAAATAATGATGATTTGTACAACTCTTAACATTGACTGCCTGTTTTGCTCTTTTAAACCAGTCTTTTGTTTGTATGGTAGCTATTTTTAACTTTAAAACTGTTTCCATTAAAATACTAAGTGTACTAACTCTGTGAAAGTGTTTAATAATTTCATACAGGTGCAACAATCTTCTTTCTGGATTTATTTACTGATACCACCCTTTTTTCGGTAGACTACCGAAAAATCAACAATGACATCCGAAAAGGCATGCGCACAGCAAAGGAGAACTGGATAGAAGATCAATGCCAGGAAATAGAGAACAGTCTGAACAAGAACAACAGCAAGAAGGCCTACCAGACAGTGAAGCGGCTGACAAGTGTCAAACAGCCCAAAGTCTCCACGATCCAAAGCAAGTCTGGCATATGCCTTACAGAAGAACAAGAAGTCTTGGACAGATGGACAGAGTACTGCTCTGACCTTTACAACCATACACCAAATGGAGACCCTTCAGTTCTAGCATGTCCCGAGAACAGAGAAGAAGAAATCCTCCCAATTCTCCGAGAAGAAGTTGAGGCAGCAGTGCAAGCGCTAAAGAAAGGGAAGTCAGCGGGAGTGGACAACATACCCGCGGAACTGCTACAAGCAGGAGGAGAAGCGATGATTGATGCCCTCACCATTATCTGTAACAAGATCTGGCAGAGTGGGGGGTGGCCTATACCATGGACCCAGTCGCTTGTCATCACTCTTCCCAAAAAAGGTAACCTTCAGGAGTGTGAAAATTACCGGACCATCAGCCTCATCAGCCATCCCAGCAAGGTCCTCCTGAAAATAATACTCAACAGGTTGAAACCCCAAGCTGAACAGATCATAGCTTAAGAACAAGCAGGATTTAGGGCAGGGCGAAGTACCACTGAGCAGATTTTCAACCTCAGAATAATCTGTGAGAAATACCTACAGCACCAACAACATCTATATCATTTGTTCATAGACTTCAAGAAGGCGTTTGACCGAGTCTGGCATGCAGCTCTATGGGCAACAATGAAAGTGTACAACATCAGCCCTAAAATTATTGAAGTCATCAAAAGCCTGTATGACAAGGCTACCAGTGCAGTCCTCCACAACAGCGCAATCGGGAACTGGTTCAGAACAACAATCGGTGTGCGTCAAGGATGCCTACTCTCTCCAACACTCTTCAACATCTTCCTAGAGCGCATCATGTCAGATGCTCTTGCAGACCATGAAGGCACAGTCAGCATAGGGGGTAGAGCAATCTCCAATCTTCGTTTTGCAGATGACATTGATGGATTGGCTGGAGAGGAACAAGAACTTGAACAGCTGGTACAGAGGCTTGACACCACCTCCAGAGCCTATGGAATGGAAATAAGTGCAGAGAAGACCAAAATGATGACCAACAACACCAATGGCATCAATACGGACATCAAAGTCCAAGGCCAATCCCTCAACACAGTGCATAGCTTCAAATATTTAGGAGCCATCGTATCAGACAATGGGTCCCGACAGGAAGTCCTCTCCAGGATCGCACAAACAACTGCTGCCCTGACAAGGTTGAAGCCCATTTGGAAAGACAGGACCATCAGTCTACATTCCAAAGTAAGACTGCTGCGCTCCCTTG
Organism: Oncomelania hupensis; assembly: GCA_036898135.1. Classification (NCBI taxonomy): domain Eukaryota; kingdom Metazoa; phylum Mollusca; class Gastropoda; order Littorinimorpha; family Pomatiopsidae; genus Oncomelania; species Oncomelania hupensis. The sequence goes on from CM072526.1 coordinate 26,339,477, forward strand.
TCATCTCCATCTTCCTATATGCTTGTGAAGCATGGACCCTCACAGCAGATCTCCAACGAAGAATACAAAGCATGGAGATGAGGTGCTACAGAAGACTTCTGGGCATTTCCTATACCCAACACATCACCAACGACGAAGTCCGACAGACCATCACACAAGCCATTGGACAACATGATGACCTGCTAACAGTGGTGAAGAAACGGAAACTCCGATGGTATGGCCACGTCACCAGATCATCAGGCCTTGCAAAAACTATTCTGCAAGGTACAGTGCAAGGAGGTAGAAGAAGAGGGAGACCGAAAAAGAGGTGGGAGGATAACATTCGAGAATGGACTGGTTTGACACCGAGCGAAGCCATCAGGGCTGCTGAGGACAGAGAAAGATGGAGTATGCTGGTTAAACGATCATCTGTGGTGCCCCTACGACCTTCGGGTTACGGGACAGGATAGGATAGGATAGGATAGGACCACCCTTTTTCTATTCAGATGTCGCAAATTATGCATTTTTCTGACAAGAGCTAGTAACAAGTTTGTTTTTTCCAAAAACTATTTTTATTAGTGAACAGTACAAAATGCGTTTCAATTTCCCTCTCGCCTTCCACACTTTTATCTACCGGTAATTAAGGAATAAACAGATAAACTGAAGTAATGGTGAGCAAAACGAACCAGTTCAGACCTCCAACAATAAAGAATATCAAGGGGGAGTCACTGTTTTAGAAGTTTTCTTTAATCCATTGCTAAGGGCTGGAGTCATCTAAGAAATGGTTAGATATTTTTATTTTATATAGGGCTCTTTAACGCATCAAACAGAATATTCAAAATAGTACATTTTACTGACACTTCACTAGTAAAACTAAATTTAGGACAAAAATTCATTTTACTGTTGCAGCTGGAAAGGGAGACCGACCTGCAAAGCCTTGCCCCTGGCTTCTGTGGCGTTTTCCAAACCAAACTACCGCGGCACCTCAAAAGTAAGCATTCAAAAGAAGAAAAAGTAGTGGCTGCTCTGAGCAAAGGCAAGCCTTTGATGCCTTAAGAAAGCAAGGCATCTATCAGCAAAATATGTCATTATTAAAAAATGGAGAAGAGCTACTGAGAGAAAGACAGCAAGGGGAAAGTAAGATTGTGATGTGCAGTGGTTGCCAAGGCTTTTTCAGTGACCGGAGGATTAGAACACAATCATAAGAAGCAGCGTCCCAGCATCCGGGGTCGGTCAAGGTGTGGACTAAGGAAAGTGTGGTTTTTGCACAGAATCTTTTCAACAAGGTTGTTCGTATCAACAAGTTTCTGGACTTAAATATAAAGCGTGACATTGACTCTTTGACTCCGACTGGTCTTCCCAAACTAAGCGAAAAACTTGAATTTCTAGCAAGAAAAAACGCCAAATGGAGAGATGTTTTCGGTACATTACCGCCTAAAGATAATGATAGGGACATAACAAAAACTAAAGAAATTGTTCAGCTTGCCATAAGAGACTTGTTAAGCAGCTGGAAAATAAATGTGTGAAATGTGTAAAAAATCTGTCTGTTTTAGGCAATTGACCTACGTTATCCTATTTTTTCTAATTATGCATGGTTAGCCCTAGTGTAGTTTGGAACATTATGACCAAGATTGTAAGTTATTTTTTTATTGTTTCATTTTATTTGTTTATTTATTTAATATTATTATTATTATTATTATTATTATTATTATTATTATTATTATTATTATTATTATTATTATTATTATCATTATTATTATTATCATTATTATTATTATTATTATTATTATTAATATACTTTCATTTTTTGTTGCTTATTATTGCCATTATTACTATTGTTTAATTGTTTGAATGTTCATTTATTTATCCTAATACAACCTATCTGACTGGATTTTTCTTTCCTCCTAAATAAATATCTGGATCTTTTCTCTTTCTCTCTCTCTCTCTCCCTTTCTCTTTCTTTCTCTCTCTCATTTCTCTCTCTCTCTCTCTCTCTCTCTCTCTCTCAGGGTGGAGAATTCTCCGCGAATCCGCGGATTTCCGCGGAAGGCATTTGCATTTCCGAGAAAAAAATATTGAGTTCCGAGTGTGAGAAGCTGAGGGCTACCCTTTACTGGGCATAGCGGCCAAAAGCGGCCGAAGGTCTAAACATGCAAAACGTCCAAAAGCGTCCGTATCAACCATGTGGTTATATTCTCGCGTTGTTTGAAAGATTGCGAGACTTCCGGCAATTGACTTCCGGTTAAATTCTGTTGTGAAAACATTCGACTGCATTTCCACAAGTTTTCTCTGTGATGCGTTCGTTTTTTCGATTTTTTTTTCACATTTTCTTGTGTGTGTGTGTAAAATGGATGGTTTGGATTCTTCGACTGATGAAGGGGAGTTTACAGGCTTCCATTTATCAGACATTAAAGTGAGAGAAATGGACTTGGAGTCGGAGGAAGAGATCGGTACTGAGTACTGACATTAGACTGATTAGTCATTAGTCAATTAGTGTCAGTAGTGTGCATGCATACGATCTTTCAGACTGGCATGAAAGTGAAGAAGAGGAGGGGGCTTGTTTGGACTTTTTAAAACTTTTTTTTTATTGTATACACATGGAGTAATCAAAAACAAGACATGACAAGAGAAGTATAAAAAGGTAGATAATCAAAAGAGATTTATTTCTGTTCATTTTGCATTTTATTTCATTTAAATCTATACACTAGTCACTAATACCTAAGATGTAGTGTTTTTACTAACGTACCCCTAAATATCTCTAAAATTATAAAAATTCTTGCCTGTTTACAGCTAAAAAATAGACAAACGTGTGCCCAGTAAAATTTGAAATGTGGAGTTTGTGTGTAACAGTGGTGGACCTCAAACTTTGTTAGGCCTACAAATCAAGATTCTTAACTTTTTTGAAAGACATGTGCATAAAACATTCTTTTTTTGGTTGTTGTTGTTTCTAATCATGTTTACTTTGTGCTTTTTGCTTTCAGGAGAGGCCCTAAATTACTTTCAAAATAGCATAAATTCATTTTCTTCCAGGGGGCGAATACCGGGGCTTGGCCCCTGGGCCCCGGCCGGATTTCAGAGATTTCTTGATTCAGTTGTTCTCCACCCTGCTCTCTCTCTCTCTCTCTCTCTCTCTCTCTCTCTCTCCCCCTCTTTCTACTTCTCTCTTTCCTTCTTCTTTTTTTTTCATCATATGTCTGTACACATCAGTTTTTACTTTTCTTCTTAGTTATATGGTTATAGATCTGCAGATGTTTTAAACAGTTGAATGTGTACAACTGTGTGTAATTATTGTAAGCATTGTGTCAACATGTGTATCCATGTGTATTTTTTAATTTTTGTTGACATGATCTCCTCTTAGTCATTTAAATGATTAATATTTGGTTCTAGTATGGAACTATTTATTTGTTGACATTTGCTTATTATTGCGTTCTTATTATTGTGGTTTCAAGCTAATAAATGATCATTTGAAAGCTATTTTTTTGATCGGTCTGTGCCTATTGTCCAAATTACTTAAGCGGATAATGATTTGTTGTTTATTATTATAAGATTAAAGGCTTGTTTTTTACTTACCTTATAATATATGTATTTTTTATGCTACCATATATATATGTATATATACGTATACACCCCCCCCCCCCTTTTTTTAAGATCACAGGTCTGTCTTAGCTTTTTTTCTTTATCATTATATTGTTTACAATTAAACTTTTTTCCCCACCCCTGCTAGTGCTATCTTCTCTTCCCTTCTATTTTTTTGCTCACACTTTCTTTCTCACTATGGAAGTATGGTTTAAAGCTAATAAATGATCGTTTGAAAGTGCTTAGATATCAGTTTGTGCCTATTATCCAAATTACTTAAGCAAAGTTGTCATTACATAGATTAAGATGGACACTACAAAGGAGAACAAAAAGCGGCAGAAAGAATGATGATTTGTTAAAAAAAAAAAAGAAAAAGTGTTTTGATTTAATGTTATGCAGTTTTAATGATCCATTAAAATGTTTTAATTGATGCTTCCTGACTTTTACTTTACTCATAATAAATAATTATGGAGGGAAGAATGCATCAAGTGATTCAAAAACATGCAAAGTGGTTTCACTGTTACACAAATTTATTTAAGATGCTATTCTCTCTCTCTCTCTCTCTCTCTCTCTCTCTCTCCCTCCCTCCCTCTCTCCATCATCATCATCAGCATACTCAGCGATATCACAATTTACATTCATATCAGTGACATCAACATTCAATTTTTTCCCTCCATTGACTACGGACATATAATAAGTGATAATGCTATAGTTAATGCTATATGCATTAACAAAAAAAAAAGGTGTCCTTATAAGAGCCCAATAAGATTCCTATCCTATCCTATCCTGTCCCGTAACCCTGAGGTCGTAGGGGCGGCACAGATGATCGTTTAACCAGCATACTCCATCTTTCTCTGTCTTCAGCAGCCCTGATGGCTTCGCTCAGTGTCAAACCAGTCCATTCTCGAATGTTGTCCTCCCACCTCTTTTTCGGTCTTCCTCATCTTCTACCTCCTTGCACTGTACCTTGCAGAATAGTCTTTGCAAGGCCTGATGATCTGGTGACGTGGCCATACCATCGGAGTTTCAGTTTCTTCACCACTGTGAGCAGGTCATCGTGTTGTCCAATGGCTTGTGTGATGGTCTGTCGGACTTCGTCGTTGGTGATGTGTTGGGTATAGGAAATGCCCAGAAGTCTTCTGTAGCACCTCATCTCCATGCTTTGTATTCTTCGTTGGAGATCTGCTGTGAGGGTCCATGCTTCGCAAGCATATAGGAAGATGGAGATGACAAGGGAGCGCAGCAGTCTTACTTTGGAATGTAGACTGATGGTCCTGTCTTTCCAAATGGGCTTCAACCTTGTCAGGGCAGCAGTTGTTTGTGCGATCCTGGAGAGGACGTCCTGTCGGGACCCATTGTCTGATACTATGGCTCCTAAATATTTGAAGCTATGCACTGTGTTGAGGGATTGGCCTTGGACTTTGATGTCCGTGTTGATGCCATTGGTGTTGTTGGTCATCATTTTGGTCTTCTCTGCACCTATTTCCATTCCATAAGCTCTGGAGGTGGTGTCAAGCCTCTGTACCAGCTGTTCAACAGCCAATAAGATTGTGGGATATAATTGTTCTCATAAGAGCTCAATATAGCTGTCTTCATAAGAGTCCAATAAGATTGTAGATGTAGCTGTCCTCATAAGAGTCCAATGTGATTGTGGGATATAGCTGTCCTCATAAGATCCCAATAAGATTGTGGGATATAATTGTTCTCATAAGAGCCCAATATAGCTGTCTTCATAAGAGTCCAATAAGATTGTGGATATTATATAGCTGTCCTCATAAGAGTCCAATATGATTGTGGGATATAGCTGTCTTCATAAGAGCCCAATATGATTGTGGGATATAGCTGTCTTCATAACAGTCCAATAAGATTGTGGGATATAGCTGTCCTCATAAGAGCCCAATATGATTGTGGGATATAGCTGTCCTCATAAGAGCCCAATAAGATTGTGGGATATAGCTGTCCTCATAAGAGCCCAATATGATTGTGGGATATAACTGTCCTCATAAGAGCTCAATATGATAGTGGGATATAGCTGTCCTCATAAGAGCCCAATAAGATTGTGGGATATAGCTGTCCTCCTAAGAGCCATAATATGCTAATGTCCCTCTAAATACCGGTCAAGATTTATTTTCATTAAAGGGACCGACCATTTTTTCTATATCTCAGAATAAATATTATAATGACACAATGATACATGTATTATAGATGGCTACTATAAACCTAACACATGATATAACATATCAGAAAAAATAAGTACACATGCCAGATATAGCTGTCGTCTACTTAAGAGCCATTTTTACAAGAGTCCCTCTAAAAGACGATTTATACTTTATATATAAACTAAAATAAAAACATGTTTTAAAAAATGGGTACAAAAATGTCTATTTTAAAAAATACCATATATTTATCTTTGATTTAATTCTGTGCTTTTGCTTGAAAAAGCTTTGCATAATGTTGATAGTTTTTGAAGGTCGACATTGTTGTAGCACAGGCTCAAAACTCTTCTTTAGTCTTCAATATCACTAATACCTACTTACTTATTCACCAAGGTCTTCCAATCCAAATTTCCATTTCAGTGATCCCCCCCCCCCCCCCCACCTTCTTTCCCCTCGCTCCAAAAAAGCGCATTTTCTACTTTTTGTGTCCTAGAACTCAAACGGAGGGTACCGACGAATCACAAACACTTAAACAACACATTCATTTCACTTCAAACGATGTCAGCTCCAAATCCACTGCGAATTTATTCTAAAACGCAGTCACAAAGCTGGTCCAACATCTTTCTGTAACGTTTTGTAGTGGCTCGGCTTTCTACAAGTTTATTTGCCCTCGCATTCATTGGTCGATATACGTGTTGTAAAATTAACATAGATTAGCAGATTTGTTCAATGAGAGTGTGAAAAGAATATTCAGTAGCGTGTATTATTAGGTGACCAATGAGAGAGCGCGCACGTGTTTTGTAGGATCAGGTTGGACAATAACATATTGGTGGCAAATTTATTCGAGCCAGCTTTTGTGTCTGCGTTTTGGAACAAATTCGCAGTGAATTTGGAGCCGACATCGTTTGAACTAATACGAATGAGTGCTTGTGATTCGTCCGTTTGAGTTTAAAGTGGACACAAAAGGTCCTATCCTATCTTATCACGCAACAAAGATGAGTTCTGTTCACTCGCCCTGACAGGCGTTGTTGCAGAGCTCTGACTGTTTTTCCTGTATTTGTTCCTGTTTATGTTCATGTCCTGTCTCCATATTTGTCTACAAGAACCGTGAAGATGTGGCCGCCATTCTGGACTACTTTTTGTGCCATTTTTGCTCAATAAGCAAAAGTTTTGGGATTTTTAGTGTTTCTACATTTTGTAACTCTACTATCAACGTTTGGTTTGCCTGCCTTCTTGGTCAGCCGTGGCGAGCGGGTGTTCACCCCAGTCTCCACCCCAGGTTTGGGGGTCACTGAGCGCGCATTTATCCAGGTCAGTGTAAACAAGAACAGGTCACAATGGTGATCGGGTGTTTACCAGCCTTGCCACTACTGACCCACATCTACTGAGTACACGTTCACTCTCTTCACACAAGCAATCACAACAATGGAGTACTTTTATACCTCCGACCTATTACGGTGCATTAGCACTGAACATCGACAGGACCCAGTTTCCTAGGCCTACTGTACAGTACTCAAGTACCGACCTTGTGTCCCTGGCAGACCCTGCTACGACTCCATCGCCTCCCCTTGTCGCCACGCTGAAACGACTTGGCATTGCCAGAAATCTTCCTAAGTCGCCGCGACGCTCCAGGAGAGGTGGAAGGAATTAGAGACGTGATCGGGCGGCTACTGACACTGCTCCTCCCTCCAGTCTACGTCCCTGCCTCGGCTCTCAGCTCCTTGTGTGTTGTCTTAATATTAGCACAGGCGCTGGGGCAGTCTTGTAAACGCTCTGCTATCAACACGTTCATTGTTGACAATGACATCGATCTCATGCTGCTTACTGAGACCTGGCTGCACTCATCGGGCGATGAGGCTAAACTAAAGTATCTTGCTCCGCCGAGTTACTCCGCACAAGGCTTTGCTCGTGACTCGTTGGGTGTTACTGGGCGAGGGGGCGGCATTGCTCTGGTAATGAAAGATTCAGTAAAGAAGCATGCGTGTTTCTCACAGTCCTCACTCACCCACCCCACATTTGAAGCTGCTATTCTTTTAATAACTGTTAACGATATCAGGATAAACTTTGCCTGTCACAAAGTAAGATAAAAATGTTAACCCATTCTCAGTTCTTTGATCAATTTCAGGATTTCCTTGAACATTGTGACGCCTTGCCGGGAAAGACGCTTATCGTGGGAGACTTTAACATTCATGTTGATGATGCAAATGACCCATATACCAAACGAATTTTCACTTTGCTTGATTTGTTCTGTTTCAGCCAGTCTGTTGTTGGCTCCACCCACAAGCGTGGTCATAATCTTGATTTGATTTTATTCCGCTCTAGTGATGATTATTTGTCTTCTTCTTTTATTAATAATGACCTTATGTCCGATCACAGTGCTGTTATGTGTAGGTTAACTATTCCAAAGCTTATTCCTGAATCTCATGTTATAAAGTATCGTAGTATTAATAAGATAGACAAGCAAGATTTTAGAGATGATTTGTCCATGTCTGTGTTTCTAAACTGTACTGTTGCTGAGTACAACGCATCATTACTGTCCGTCCTTGACAGGCACGCCCCTCTCCGCCAACGCACGCTTTGCCCTCGGAAATTTAACCCGTGGTTCAGTAATATTGCAGGGCAGTTTAGCATACTGAAACGTGAGCGTCGTCAGGTATAGAGGCGCTGGCTTAAGTCTCGGCTGACTGTTCACAAAGAGATTTTTGAAAGTATTAAGCACAAAATTAGTGATCTTATTGACAGTGCGAAGACAAATTTCTTTTCTGCTCAAATCCTTGCCACTTCCACTTGTAAAGAACTATTTCGTACTTTCAACTCTTTGCTTGGTAAACAGACTGGCTCTCCCCTACCCACCATTTATGATCCACACATTCTTCCTACTGTATTCTCTGATTATTTTTCAGACAAGATTTCGAATATCAGAAACAGTTTTCCTCCCTCTGATTCTGCTGCTCTGCCTGTCTCTTGTCATTTTCCTGGCACTTTCCTGGATTCTTTCTCTCCTGTTTCTGAACAGTTTGTCCTCAACATCCTTAGAAATACCGCTCCCAAGCCAAGTCATGTGAATTATATCCTATACATACAAGACTATTGTATGATAATCTTGACACACTTCTTCCTGTCATTACTCAAATCATCAATACCTCTCTCGCTTCCGGCTCTGTACCTGCAGATTTAAAAACGGCTGTTGTGAAACCTCTTCTAAAAAAAAAGCTTCCTTAGATAAAAACGAGTTAAGAACTTCAGACCTGTATCCAACCTTCCCTTTCTATCAAACATTCTAGAGAAAGTTGTGCTCTGTCAGCTACTGTCTCACCTTGACTCTTAACAATTTACACAACCCTTTTCAGTCTGCGTATCGAGCCGGCCGAAGTACCGAAACTGTTCTGCTTCGTATTGTCAATGACATTCTCACTGCTCTGGATGAGGACAAACTCTCTATTCTACTTCTTCTTGACAACTCTGCTGCTTTCGATACTATCGATCATTCTATTCTCCTTTCTCGCCTTGAAACTGTTTTTGGTATTCGTTCAGTAGCTCTTCGGTGGTTCACTTCCTATCTCCAAAACCGTAATCAGTATGTGTCTGTCAATAATTCCTCTTCAGTTCCTTCTCCGCTTCTCTATGGTGTGCCCCAGGGTTCCGTTTTAGGCCCTGTCTTGTTCATTATGTACACCACGCCCTTATCTATAATCATAAAACAGCATACTGTCAACCACCAATTATTTGCAGATGACACCCAACTACAGCAATTATGCAAGCCTGCAGACATTCACTCTATTATACAAACACTTCAGAATTGCACCACTGACATAAAAACCTGGATGAATGTAAACATGCTTAAATTAAATGATGACAAGACTGAGGCCCTTCTCTTCACTTGCTCTTCCGTCACTGAACTTTCTCTGCCTACCTCTATCACTGTTGGTTCTTGTGAAATGTCTTTTTCTGACTCTGCTAGAAACCTGGGGTTCATCATGGATTCTACTCTCTCTATGAAACAGCATATCACTAGAGTTTGTCGGGTTTGCTACTTTGAGTTGAAGAGAATTAGTTCAATTAGGAAATTTTTATCAGAAGAAGCCACAAAGACCTTGGTTACTTCCTGTATTCTATCTAGATTAGATTATTGCAATTCCATTCTCATTGGCTGCCCAGATTCTATCCTCTCTCTGCTTCAAAAAGTTCAGAACTCTGCTGCCCGTCTTATTTTTAAAGTAAATCATCGCCAACCCTCCACACATCTCCTTGTTAAGCTACACTGGCTTCCTGTCGCAGAACGTGTTAGGTATAAAACTGCCTGTATCAGCTACAATATTGTCATCGGTTCTGCTCCTTCTAATCTATCTGACCTTGTCTCCCTTTACACTACATCTCGTTCCCTTCGCTCATCCACTGACTGTCGTCTTCTCTGTCAGGGCCGTTACAAAAGAAAATCCCAAAAGATAATCCCATGGTTTCCGCTCTTTTGCTGTCCACGGCCCTCACCTTTGGAATTCCCTCCCCTTTCATGTTAGACATTCTACCTCCTGTGAATCGTTCAAATCCAACCTTAAAACGTATCTTTTCTCAAAGGTCTTTCAGCAGTATCTGTAGTTGTAAAAAGGGTTTGGAGGGGTGGGGGGTTAAGTAGTAATTTAGTATGTTTTTGTCATATTGATTTACACAGCAGTAGTATGTATGCATGAAAGAGTAACTTGTTTTATAATTAAAGTATATGTATCGTGTGTATATGTGTTTGCGTAAGAAAGTGTGCGTGTATATGCGCTTAGATCCTTAGGGTAGGCGCTTTATAAATGCTAGTTATTATTATTATTATTATTATTATTATTATTATTATTATTATTATTATTATTATTATTATTATTATTAACTCGAAGGTCGTTGGGGCACCACAGATGATCGTTTAACCAGCGTACTCCATCGTTCAATGTCAAGCCAGTCCATTCTCGAATCCTTCCACTTCTTATTCTGTCTCCCTCTTCTTCTGCCTCCTTGTACTGTGTCTTGCAGGACGGTCTTTGCAAGGCCTGATGCTCTGGTGACGTGGTCATACCATCGGAGTTTCCGTTTCTTCACCACTGTGAGCATGTCATCCTGTTGTCCAATAACTTGTGTGACTTGTGTCGGACTTTGTCGCTGGTGATGTGCTTGGTATAGGAAATGCCCAGAAGTCTTCTGTAGCACCTCATCTCCATGCTTTGTATTCTTTGTTGTAGATATTTTGTGAGGGTCCATGTCTCGCTAATAAAAAGATGGACAAGGGCGCAGCCGCATTACCTAGGAATTTAGACTGATGGTCCTGTCTTTCCAAATGGGCCAACCTTGTCAGAGCACCAGTTGTTTGTGCGATCCTGGAGAGGATTTCCTATCGGGACTCACTTATACAACGGCTCCTACATATTTGAAGCTGTGTCGCACTGTGTTGAGGGATTAGCCTTGGACTTTGAAATCCATGTCGATGCCATTGGCGTTGTTGGTCATCATTTTGGTCTTCTCTGCACTTATTTCCATTCCATAGGCTCTGGAGGTGGTGAAGCCTCTGTACCAGATGTTCAAGTTCTTGTTCCTCTCCAGCCAATCCATCAATGGCATCCGCAAAACGGATGTTGGAGATTGCTCTACCCCTTAATCTGACTGTGCCTTCGTGATCTGCAAGGGCATCTGACATGATGCGCTCTAGGAAGATGTTGAAGAGTGTTGGAGATAGAAGGCACACCGATTGTTGCTCTAAACCAGTTTCCGATGGCGCAGTTGTGGAGGACTGCACTGGTAGCCTTGTCATACAGGCTTTTGATGACTTCAATAATTTTAGGGCTGATTTTTCTTTTTCACTCTCATGGCTGCATGCCAGACTCGGTCAAACGCTTTCTTGGAGTCTACAAACACATGATATAGATGTTATTGGTGCCGTAGGTATATCTCGCATATTATTCTGAGGTTGAAAATCTGTTCAGTGGTACTTCGCCCTGCCCTGAATCCTGCTTGTTCTTCAGCTATGATTTGTTCAGCTTGGTTTTTCAACCTGTTGAGAAATTGTCAGGAGGACCTTGCTGGGATAGGTGATGAGGCTGTTGGAGCGGCAATTTTCATACTCCTGAAGGTTACCCATTTCGGGAAGAGTGATGACAAGCGACTGGATTCATGGTGTAGGCCACTTGCCACTCTGCCAGATCTTGTTACAGATAATGGTGAGGGCGTCAATCATAGCTTCTCCTGCATGAAGCAATTCCACGGGTATGTTGTCCACTCCCGCTGATTTCCCATTCTTCAGTGATTGCACTGCTGCCTCAACCTTCTCTGAGGATTGGGAGGATTTCTTCACTTGTACTGGGGACATACTAGAACTGATGGGTCTCCGTTTGGTGTGTGGTTGTAAAGGTCAGAGCAGTACTCTGTCCATCTATCCAAGACTTCTTGTTCTTCTGTAAGGCATATAATTATGCCAGTCTTGCTTTGGATCATGGAGAACTTGGGCTGTTTACCACTTGTCATCCGCTTCACGGGCTGGTAGGCCTTCTTGTTTTTGTTATTGTTCAGACTTTATCTAGTTCCTGGCATTGCTCTTCTATTCAGTTCTCCTTTGCTGCGCGCATGCCTTTTCGGATGTCATTGTTGATTTTTCGGTAGGCATCAGCTCCATGTGTGTTCTTTTTCTTTCTCATCTCTCTTCGTTTATCACACACCAAAAGTTTAGGTGTGATCTAGGGTTTCTTCTTTGGGCGGTGCTTGCCAAGGATCTCAGTGGCGGCATCTGTCACAGCTGAGTTGAAGGTGGTGATCATGGCATTGACATCTACTTCACCAGCTCCCAAAATCAGCAGTGTCGCAAAATTCCCTCTAATTGTGGGTTGGAATATTTTTGCCACCTCTGGGTCTTGCAGTTTGTCCAGGTCGAATTTCAGTCTGGTGCATTTGCTGTGTTTACTCTTTTCAAGTTTAGCCGGAAGGACATCATCACGAGATCGTGGTCATTTTCGATGTCTGCTCCTGGGAAAGTGCGTGTCCTGCCAATGTTGACGCTTGATCTGAAGCGAGTCTTGACCATGATGCAGTCAATCTGGTGATACTCCCCGCTGGGACTGTGCCACGTCCATCGTCTGGATTTTTAGTGGGGACCAGTATCAGATTTGCAAGGTAGGGAAGGCGTTTCTTTTGGGGGTGGGGGATGCGGGTGGGAGGGTGAAATGGAAATGGTGAGTGGAAGACCTTGGTGAATAAGTAGGTAATAGGTTCCGCACACGAGCGTCAAACGTCATGATGCTCGAGCGTCGCGTCGAATTCGTCAAGGAATTCTGACGCTCAACGTCAGCAACGTGCCGCTTGCATCACACGCTCGGCGTCGCGCGGGGTTTAGAACCAGTCTTATTTTTTGACGTGACGCGAGCAGCAAGCCGCATGCATCGACCAATGAGAAGACTCCTGTTGCCGAGTAAACCAGCCTCCTTCGGTTCCTTTGTTGCTCAACTATGGCCAGATTCAGTGATTGATTTATTGTTTATCGACTGATTGATTTGATGATTGATCGAAATTCTTACCTTATATTCTTACCTTCATGTTTTTATTTAATTTAACTGTCGGTGGTGAGTGAGTGTGTGTGTGTGTGCGCGTGTGTGTGTGCGTGTATGGGACAGAGATATAAAAACCACTGACCTATATTTACATGTAGTATCAAAACTGAAGCGTCACGCTGCGTGTGTGCGAGCTGACAACGCACGCAGCAAACTTCACGCGCTTGTAGTACGACGCTGATGCAACGAAATTGGCGCTCGTGTGCGGCAGGTTTAAGCCTAGGTAGCATTAATATTGAAGACTATTGGTTTTTGTACACAGGTTGCTGTTTAAAATGTAGACAGAGAGACAACTGTTGTCTGCGTGTTTCATTTGGACGATGATATCCCCCTTGATACCTCACCATACCCCCCCCCCCTAATATCACCCCCCCCCCCATGATGCCTCACCATACCCCCTTGATACCTCCCCGAACCCACTTGATACCTCCCCATACCCCCTTGATACCTTCCGTACCCCCCTTGTAACCTACCTGTACCCTCCTTGATATTTCCCCGTTGATCGTTTCGCAGGTATGGATGAAAGGAATCGACCATCACCATACCCCCTTATATATATACGCGTATCCCCTACCCATGCCCCTTTAAACCTACCCGTAGCCCCCTTTTGCCTACACGTACCACCACATCCCGATCCTTGGTAATAATAATAATAATAATAATAATAATAATAATAATAATAATAATAATAATAATAATAATAATAATAATAATAATAATAATAATAATAATAATAATAATAATAATGAATATAGAATAATACAAATAGAAATAAAAAAACACCAAGGTTTTAAAATAAAATTTGATATAAGATATTATAATAATAATAATAATAATAATAATAATAATAATAATAATAATTATTATTATTATTATTATTATTATTATTATTATTATTATTATTAGTTTATAAATAATAATAATAATAATAATAATAATAATAATAATAATAATAATAATAATAATAATAATAATAAATAAGTTAAAAGTAAAAAGCCTACATTAAAAAAAAATATCCATATTGTAGTGTAAAAAAAAAATTACATTAAACAAAATATGGCCCTCCTGAGATTTGAACTTGGGTCGCCTTCACGGTATGCGAATGTCTTACTAAGTGAGCTACCAAGGCTTCGTATAAAGACCATGAATTTTTTGGTCTATATGGGGAAACATGCTGAAACCTCAATTCGATTTTTAATTAATCAAATTTAATTAGTTAAACACAAAATTTTGTAAGTTTGGTGACATGAGTGCAAAAGTGTTTTGAATGGAAATAAAACAAAATTTTTTTGCGGCATTACGGAACGGCACGTTCTTGACACGGGTTGAAATGAAACCGCGCGCGCAATGAGGCTATTGCAGTTTGTGGACATTTTGTTTATTTATTTATCTCAGAAACGGTTAAACGTTCGGTAAGGAAATGTCGGCTATAACGATTTCGCGGGTTTTGAGCGCACAGCAGGCCGATCTGCAGCGCCCTGCACCTACCCAGATCAGCGTCCATACCGGACAAACTTTACAGTAGAGGCGAAGAAGGACTTCCGGCTAAGCAATTTATATATATAGATGAGAATTCGAGTTTCGAGCATCTGGGTTGCATTGACTATTGATATCATTTTACATTGTCACTCGCAATAGTCCACGTAACTCGCTTCACGTCTCCCGTTCTATACCTTCGGCTTTGCTGATGAATAGGTTCACTCTGTAACGTAGATGAGTGGGTGAGAGGAGGCTTTTTTTCCTTTTCATTCTTTCTTAATTTGTCTCTGTTGCTGTTGCGATAGGGAGGGAAGGGAGAGCACACACAAAACAAAACAAAAATGTGTATGTAACAATGCTGAATCTTTTCATAATTCCTTGTAAGAGGTAATAAGGGTCTGTAGAATTGAATTTATTTTAAATGCTGCGTACAGAAATGTTGCGTATTTTCAATGCTATCGCATGTAAACATTTTGTACTCAGTAGCAGACGACGTAAGGCACACATACACAATGCAATGCAATAGCAATAAGAGAGAGAGAGAGAGAGAGAGAGAGAGAGAGAGAGAGAGAGAGAGAGAGAGAGAGAGAGAGAGAGAGAGAGAGAGAGAGAGAGAGAGAGAGTGTGTGTGTGTGTGAGTACGTGCGCGCGTGTTTTTGCAAATATATTTGACTGCAAATTTGAAGAGGATTCTCATTTGCCGAATCTATCTATATTTATATTTGCAGTCGGCTGGACTCTATAAACAATGACTAACTGAGTAACTGTGAGGCGTATGCCTGAGCTGTATTATTTTTAATAAAACATTTTGGGGTGAGTACATAGACTCACTTCGCCATGTAGGCTATGAGTCAAAAAATGCAGCATCCAGCCACATATTCCCGCGGGTAAACTGTTAGTACAATTTATTTGGATAGATAGGCATTCAGGTTTTTTGCTTTACTCTTCCCCCCTCCTTCCATCCTCCCGCCCTTCCTCACCCGACATTTCTTAAGGAAAGTGGGTAGGCTTCTGTTTGCAGTCATAATTATGTGAGGCAATTGAATAAAACTTTATTTTTTTTTTAAAAAGGGATGTTTCTTGAAAAGGTAGTTTTTGTACATTTTATATTGTCTTCTTCACGGCAAAACAATATGGCTGTACTCCTTCCTGGTCTGAAACCTGTCTCCTCTTTTGCGAATATTTATTCTGCCTACTTCTTTGGTCTGTTTATGTCTTTCAGCAGGGTCATGCTGGGATGGCTAATAAGTCTGATTGTCCTGTAATTCTTGCACTCCTTCAAATTGCCTTTATTGGGGAATTATCAATGATCATCATTAAAGTGGCCACTCTCTTTTCACAGATGTTCTGACAGATGGTCAACTCGCGTCCTCCTTCTTGCCATACTTCAGTAGTTCTGTTGCAATGATGTCATGACCTGGAGCTTTGCCAGTCTTCATACTATGGACTGCCTGCTCTACCTTGTTTTAGTATTGGCAGCGGCTTTGGAATTGTTGCCGGATTTCCAGAGGTGAGCAGGTTCACGTCAGGCTTTATAGGGTGATTAAGGCTCCTGGCAGTATTCATTCCGTCGTTTTAGAACGGCTGTGCTCTCCGTCAAGAGTTCTCTACGGCAATTCTCAATCACAAAAGTCCTGTTCTGTTGAGTTTCGGTCAGCTTTTTGTGGAATGCTTCTTTGCTGTTTCCCCTGACCATGTATAATTTTGACATCGTAATTTATGTATACCAAAAATGACTATAGATTTTTTTGCTGTTATTGTTCTTGTTGTGTTTGTTATTGTTAATTTCTTTATGATTTTGTTGTTTTTGTATATCAAGTCTTCTCTCGAAATACTTTCAAACAGTTTAAGGGAACCACAACAAGCCAAATATTGGTCCGTCGAACTATCGGTCCGTTAGAAGCCATATTTCACGACCACTGAACGGATTTTGACAAACTATAAAGAAACATAACCTTGGTTGGTGGCCTGCCTCTCGTGCCATCATATTTGCTCTATCGTAAAGTTCAAGGTCACTGGTTAGTTTTTTGCTAAGCACCTTTTGCTTACTATATCAAAAACATATGAAGCGATTTTTATTTTGTCCGTCAGTAGGTCGGTCGATCCGAATTTCACTTTTAAAAAAAAACAACACTTTTGCCTTATCTCAAGGACAAATTAAAAGAATGTTTTCCATTTTGCTTCGTTAGGATAAAGCCGAATCACAACACACTAAGAAAATTAACACTTGTAAAAATGTGTATGTGTGTGTGTGTCTGAAAATACGTTTAAATCGCTTGCCTTGTTTTTGTGTGTTTTTTTGTGTGTTATTTCCCTTTAAATTGTGAAATAAAAACCAAACAAATCACCGGGTTCATACCACCCAACCTCTCAATTAATAATCTTCAATTGTTCAAAATAAACACTAAAAAATAATAATAGTAACTCGCTCCTCTTGGACCGACATCCGAATACTTCCTGCTAGAATTATGATTATAATAATGATTGTTGTTGACGTTAATGGTGAGGATTTTAGAGACAATAATTTTGTTGGGTTTTTTAAACTTAGCGTAGGTGTGTGTTTTACCGATTCCACAGTCAGTTCCACTGTATCCTGCAGTACATGTACAGGTGTAAGAGTTGATACCATCAGTACAGCTGCCTCCATGTTGACAGGGGTTGGTCAGGCACTCATTTATGTCTAAAGACAACATTGCACATTATCATTAACAATGATGATGATGATAATGGTGATGATGATGATGATGATGATGGTGGTGGTGGTGGTGGTGGTGGTGGAAGAAGAAAATAAGAACAATGAACCTGGAAGTAAATATGTGCATTATTTCCTAATTTTTATAATTTATAGTATCTGTATCTTTTTAATAGTAAAGGTAATTGTTACACTCAATTCGATGGTGGTTTTTTTCTATCAGTATTTGATTCAGCCCCAATGCTTGAAATTCTGATAGGTGTAACTGATTCGTTTATCCACGCAGCCTGCTCACTCAGCAGCAACAAGGCAAAGTCTTCGTATGAAGATTTCCACTTTTATTCAGCACACATCAACAACTGCATACAATCGCCTTTTCACTCTCAACTTTTACTTTCCAACTCACTATCAACAACAATCAACAACCACAAAACAGTTCGGCACATATATAGCCTATACCGAACACCCTGGATCAATCTCGTATGACGCAATTTAACCAATCGCTTCTAATTTCGTCATCACTGACTTACGTCATACATTTTTCTAAACATTCCAGGAACGTTCTCTTACTTCGACATTTATCGGGAAATTTCTATCGACAGTGAAAGCGCGAATCTAGAGAATTCTCCAATAATATCGACTAACGAAAATTATCAACGTTATACAAAGCTTCTTCTAACCACAACGCAAACTCAAATCAAAGGTAAATAAACTCTATTATTGAATACCTTGCAAATCAAAACGACCAGATCTAACGTGCGCGTTTCAGACATGCTATCCTTCGCGTTTCAACGTAACATAACCCCCCACTCAAGAAGAAATTTACCCAATTTCTTTCAACAACGTTGAAACGTAATGCACAAACAAAGTCTTAATTATGGACTTTCTGAATACTGTCATTGTGCTCAGTTCATTCACACGGAGTCAAAGTTTCTCATCTGCAAGTCTTTCTGGATACTTTCAATGTCCACAGTTCATCCACACACAGTCAATGTTCTTTACTCGCACACTCTGCTGAGAAAGTCTGCACCAACATTGTCTGATCCTTTAATAGATTCTACTCGCATGTTAAAGTTCTGCAAGTACATAGCCCATCTCATGATGCGACTGTTCACAAACTTGGCAGAGTTCAAGTAGGTTAGCGGCTTGTGATCAGTCTGTAGCACGAACTTCACTCCTTGTAGGTATAGTTCGAACTTCCGGATTCCCCAAATGATGGCGAGGCACTCTTTCTCCATGGTCGAATAATTCTTCTCGGCCCTCGACAGTTTTTTGCTGGCGTAACTGACCGGAAATAGTTTCCCTTCGTGTTCCTGCATCAGTATGGCGCCGATGCCTTCGTCCGCTGCGTCTGTCCTTAAGACGAATTCCTTGGAAGTATCGGGCAGTCGTAGCACCGGATCCTTCGACAGGAGGTCGCGCACAGTCTGGTATGCCCTCTCCTGAGACGGTCCCCACTGCACTTGGTTTGGACAGCCTTTCCGCACCAGGTCCGACAAAGGTGCTGTGATGGCTGAGTAGTTCGGTACGAACTCCCTATAATATCCAGCCAATCCCAGGAAAGATCGCACCTGCTTCTTTGTTTTGGGACGTGGAGCGTTCAGAATCTTGGTGACGTTTTCTAGCAGAAGCCCCTTTTGTCCTTCTTTTAGCGAATGGCCGATAAAGTCTACGTTGTCAGTCCCCAGAATGCACTTACTGGGTCTCACGGTCAGGTTAGCTTCTGTTAGACGGTGAAACAGCTCCCTCAAGGTCTGCAGATGCTCTTCCCAGGTGTGGGTGTGGACTAGCAGGTCGTCCCAGTAACACACGACTTTGTCCATCCCTTTGAGCATCTTCCTCATTCCTCTCTTCAGGGTAGCTCCGCTGTTGACCATGCCAAAGGGCATCCTTAGGCACTCGTACGTCCCATCAGGAGTTATGAAAGCAGTCTTTGGTATGTCCTGTTGACGCACGTGGACTTGCCAATAACCCTTGCTGAGGTCAATCTTTGAGAAGATTCTACTCCCCGATAGTTGGCGGAAGAGGTCTGCTGCGGTAGGCATCGGCTCAGGGTCGAAGACGGTGATCTTATTAAACTTCCTGTAGTCGATGCATACTCTGTTGCTCCCGTCCTTCTTCTTCACGACCACGACAGGGGACGCGTAGAGGGAACTGGACTCCCTGATGATGCCCATCTTCAGCATCTCATCGATGTCTTTCTTCAAGGATTCGCGGGCCTTGAAAGGGATCGGGAAGGGTCTGGATCGAACGGGAATATTTGAAGTGAGGTGGACTTCATGTTCGACCAAAGTCGTAGAGCCTGGGACATCACTGAAGCTATGGGGAAACTCGCCCATAAGGTCCTTGAGCTCCAACTTTTGACCTTCCGTCAAGCCTGGTCCTAGCTTAACATCATCGATGCCTTCTTTGCTGTGGAAGTCTCCAAGTTCCAACAGTTCCTCGCTGTCAAAGCTGTTGTCGATCTCAGCTGCTGTTGCTGCATGCACAGTCTCTGATGGCATTTCCACGTACAGCTTAAGGAGGTTGGCGTGGTATATCTTGGAATGCTGGCCGACCTTCACCTTATAGTCGTTGATCCCCACCACGGTCTCCACTTCGTACGGGCCTTTCCACTGCATCAGCAACTTATTATGATCGGTAGGTAGCAGCACCAGCACTTTGTTGCCAGGTTTGAACTTCCTGTTCACAGCCCTACGATCGTAGTAGTGCTTTCCACAGTCCTGGGACTTCTTCAGGTTTTCTCTGGCTAACTCGAGAGTCTGCTCCAGCTTCTTTCGTAGCTCAAACACGTACTGGTAACTGTTCTTCACCTCTGGGGTGTCCACTTCCTTCGTCCACAGTTCTTTCAGGATGTGCATCGGCCCTCGGATGGTTCTTCCGTACAGCAGCTCGAACGGAGAAAAGCCGGTGGACTCCTGCGGTACTTCTCTGTAGGCGAAAAGTAAGGCGTTGATATAGCGATGCCATTGTCTGGGCTGCTCGCTGCACAGTTTCTTCAGGGTGGACTTCAGCGTAGCATTGAACTTCTCGACAAGCCCGTTGCACATTGGATGGTAGGGTGTCGTAGTCAAATGCCGGATGCTCAGCAGTCTGTTGACCTCCTTCATGCAGTCAGAGACGAACTGCGTCCCGAGGTCTGTCAGAATTTCTTCAGGCACTCCAAGTCTACTGAACATGTCCACCAGTGCCTCTGCTACAGTTTCAATGTCAATCTTCTTCAGTGGCACTGCTTCTGGGTACCGAGTTGCATAGTCCACTAAAGTCAGTACCCACCGATGACCTTATTCTCTCGGAGGTCTTATTTCGCCGATTAAGTCTAAGGCCACCCTCTTGAAAGGTCGGTCGATCAGAGGCATCCTCTGCATAGGCACTTTCGGGACCCTTCCTCGAGGTATGGTCTTCTGGCAAATGTCACATGATCGGCAGAAACGGCTGACGTCCGCATGAAGTCCTGGCCAGTAGAACACCGCCTGGATTCTATCCGACGTCTTCTTGATACCCAGGTGACCTCCCATGATTGAGTCATGCGCTACTTCCATCACCTGGCGCCTTAGGGTTAACGGTACCAATACTTGACGTAGTGGTTTCCCTCCGTTGACCCTCGGGTGCTGGAAGATTCGATACAGGATCTGGGCCTTCACCTCAAAATAGACCGTACCACTGCCTTTGGTCACGTGGTCTTGGCGGTTCCTGTACTTGTTTAAAGTACTATCAGCTTCCTGGAGCTGGATCAGCTTATCTCTGTCCACGATGGCAGCTTTAGAGTTGTCGGCGACTTTCAGTGGCGTAGACGTCTTGTCTCTCTTGGCCTGGGCCCTGGTAGTAACAGCACCGACGATCTCTGGTCGGCAGGGCTGAGCCGGAGTAGCCACATTATCCCGTAGCAGCTCTGTAAGGTCTCCATCGGGAAATGGCAATGGATCCTCCTCCAAAACTTCGAAGTGTTGAGTTGAGGCAGGACTCCACTCTGGATCGGGGTCGTCGGGTCGTCTCGCGCCGTCGATATTCCAGATCATCAAATCATACAGCGGCTTCTTCAGGCAAACCGCTTCGACTTCGCCTATGTAGAAAGGGGTGTTGACATGAATCTTCGCAACTGGCGCTCTCACACATTTGCTGTCGGCCGTAAGTGTCCATTTTGAATCGCCAGTGAACTGTTCTTTAGCGATTAGGTCTTCTCTGACGATGACCCCACTGCAGCCAGAGTCTCTTAAAACAGTCACTTCATGATTTCCGACGCGTCCCTTGGAAACAGGCATGTTCTGTACGGTCACAGCTGCGCTAGCGACGACGGGGATGGATTTCCCGTTGGCAAGGAGGAGTTGGCCATCAGTCATGCACTCTTGCACGTCCGCAGGCGTAGCTGTGCGCTCGGTCTCACTCGGAAAAATGACGCTCCCGCGCACACCTGGTGGTCAGATCTACTGGTTTGCCGTTGATTGGAGAACCGCCTCTGCCGGTTGCCCGCCGCTGAATTGTCCGTACTGCTCCGCTGTCCGCTACTTTTGTTTTGAGGACAGTTAGCCGCTCTGTGGTCTGTAGCGTTGCAGGTGAAACAGCCTCTTGAATGCCCTTCCCTGGGAGGTGGCGTGGAGTCCGTCTGTCTCTGGCTCGTCTGGATCTGGTTCCCATGGTTTCCAGTCTTCTGAAATGGTTTCGTCACCTTGGGCGACCCCAGCGTTTTTCCGTGAGCGAGGAGATATCTTTCGGCAACCTCGGTCACATCATTAAGCGTCTGCAGCTTCTGTAATTCTAAGTGGGTCGCCAGGTCCTTGTGACAGGCATTGAGGAATTGCTCCTTCACGATCAGGTCATGGAGACTATCGTAAGACTTCCCTTTGCTTGATATTTCAACCCACTTGTGCAGGTATGACGACAGGCGCTCCACAAACTGCTTTGGAGTCTCGTCTGACAAAGGCCGGCATTCACGGATGCGTTTACGGTAGCCCTTCTCTGTGAAGCTGTAGCAATGTAATAGGGCCTCTTTCAAGACGTCGTAGTTTTTGGCGTCATCGTTCGACAGTCTGGTGTAAACTTCGAGCGCTTGCCCTGTCAGAAGTGCACTTAGTCGAATCGCCCAGTCTCGAGGTTGCCAGTTGGAGCTTTCGGCGAACCTTTCGAATCTTGCCAGATAGCTGTCGATCTGGTCCTTCCCGTCGACGAAGGCTGGCAATTTTGGAGCCATGTGGTCGCTGACGACTTGTGGCGCATGCTGATTGTTTTGGATACGCGCCAACTCTAGCTGGTGCTGACGATCAGCTTCTAATCGTCTCTCTTCCATCTCGTCACGCCATCGCTGCTCTTCTCTTTCTTGACGCCGCTCTTCTCTTTCTTCGCGCCTTCTCTGTTCCTCTAATTCTCTTTCTTCACGGCGACGCTGCTCTTCTTTTTCTAGACGCTTCTATTCTAATTCTCTTTCTTCACGGCGACGCTGCTCTTCTTTTTCTAGACGCTTCTCTTCTAATTCTCTTTCTTCGCGCCGTCGCTGTTCTTCTCTTTCTTTACGCAATATTCTCTCCTGGCATTTGACGTACTCCGTCAGCTGTTTGCCTTTTAGATTTAGTTCAACCCCTTTCTGCCAGAAGTCAGCCATCTTGATGCTTTTCTGGAAAGTTCTTTTCTGGAAAGTTCTTGACTGGAGAGTTCTTTTTCTGGAAAGTTCTTGACTGTGCTGTACCTTTCTAGACTGTTCTAGAACAGCACGCTTTCTGCAGTAGCGCTGATGCTTGTCACTAGTCGCTTTCGCTGACGCAGGCCCCGCTGTCCTCGTCGTATGCGACGCTGCACCACGCTGGTGTTGATGTATACGCTCCTGTGCTGAAGTAGACGCGACGTCCGCTCGCCGCTCTCTGTAACACTGGCGATATAGCTCCGAGACTGTCCCTCGACGTAGTCTTGCGGCAGCCACGTAGTCCCGATCTGTTGTTCGCTCACGAAGCAACTCTTCAGCGACTACACGCCCTTGCAGTCAACCCGAATCTTTCGGGGATGTAGTCCCAGTATGTTGGCCCCTCCCGACGCAACTTGTTGGCGGCTACCCTCAATGACTGCCTCTCGTAATGTTGACTCGCTTGTTGTAGCAGTTGAACCCTTGGCTATGGCGTGAATCCCGGCTTGGCCCCCAAAATGTTACACTCAATTCGATGGTGGTGTTTTTCTATCAGTATTTGATTCAGCCCCAATGCTTGAAATCCTGATAGGTGTAACTGATTCGTTTATCCACGCAGCCTGCTCACTCAGCAGCAACAAGGCAAAGTCTTCGTATGAAGTTTTCCACTTTTATTCAGCACACATCAACAACTGCATACAATCGCCTTTTCACTCTCAACTTTTACTTTCCAACTCACTATCAACAACAATCAGCAACCACAAAACAGTGCGGCACATATATAGCCTATTTCTTCTCCCGAACACCCTGGATCAATCTCGTATGACGCAATTTAACCAATCGCTTCTAATTTTGTCATCACTGACTTACGTCATACATTTTTCTAAACATTCCAGGAACGTTCTCTTACTTCGACATTTATCGGGAAATTTCTATCGACAGTGAACGCGCGAATCTAGAAAATTCTCCAATAATATTGACTAACGAAAATTATCAACGTTATACAAAGCTTCTTCTAAACACAACGCAAACTCAAATCAAAGGTAAATAAACTATTATTGAATACCTTGCAAATCGAAACGACCAGATCTATCGTGCGCGTTTCAGACATGCTATCCTTCGCGTTTCAACGTAACAGTAATGTACCTGTTGCACAGTCAGTTCCTGCATATCCTGCAGCACATGTACACGTGAAAGAGTTGATACCATCCGTACAGCTACCTCCATGGTGACAGGGATTCGGGCTGCACTCGTCGATTTCTGAGGGGGAAAAGTATTACATCATGCATGAATGATGACGACGATATCAGCTTGCCGTTGATATTGACAATACATCACATAATATGATGCAGATAATATTTATCCTCTGTATGCGATAATGTCATTGTCGACAAGATTTAATCACTGTTCATATCAACATTATTTATTTTCAGTTTTATGTTGCTATGATCACTTCATTTCATTGTTTAGATTTTTTTATATGCAGATGGACACTGCACGTAAAATCTCCTTGTAATGGGGACAATATAGGATTCTGTATTCTGTCATGGGTGGGGGGGGGGATAGGGGGGTGTGAGCTGAGGGCATGCATTTTTATTGTTGTTTTCTTTTTCTTTTTTTTTTCTTTTTTTGTAGTCTGCTTTTTTGTTTTGTTTGGTGACGTCATTTGTGTGCGGTTCGCTGATGCTTTGTGGATGTGAGTGAATGAACATCAATGTTTTTAGTTCCCGAGCTATAATATTCACAGATGTCGGGACCAATTTTTTATTGTTATTGTCAATGATTTATGCCATTCCCAGACGCGCAAAGTAAATTCTTCTGTGTGTGACATTTGAAGCGAATTATGTCTTATGTATTCAAGTGTATGTTTCAGACAAATGGTCTTAATTTAAATATTTTTTTAAAAAACTGAATTATTTAAGTTATCTTATTAAATACACTGTTTAAAATGTACATTAAAATGGTTACAGGCCAAAGACAACGAATTAAATTACTACAAGCCCCCCATTATAATTAGTAGTGACATAGTCACCCAACAGCCGAAACAGTTGGCGTCTATTTAACTAAACAGATAACATGAAAGCACTCCAGAGAACCACACCATCGAAATTCAAAGTTCACATGGATAGTCCCATTTGAGCAGAAAAATTGATTGATAAAAGTTTAGTTACAAAGGAAGTATGCAAAACGAAGTCTCATTTCATGTACAGTCACAGTACAATAGTAACTTACTCCGATTGTTAGATATGATATGTGGGGACGTCTTCATCACAGTGATACAGTTACAGCTTTTGGTATTTTCTCTTTAGACAAACCTGTATTGATTTCGATCGATACGTACCGAAAACCACGTCTTGTCAAAGCAGCAAGAAAACAAGGTTTGGGAAAAAAGAATCACACACACACACACACACACACACACACACATACACACACACACACACACACACACATACACACACACACACACACACATTTTTTGTAGAAACGGCGTTGTGATGACTGTCATGAAACTCTACAAACATTATTTTGACACATTTACCATTATTTTGACATTATTTTGACATTTTCCCATTTCTTGAAGCTATCCCTAACCCTAACCCAAACCCAAACTCTAACCCTTAACCTAACCCTAAGCCTAACACAGCCCTAACCCTAACGGAACACTGTTTTGACCTCAAAATAACGGGGCCGTCAAAAGAAAATACGTAGAGTTTCAAGTGTATGTCAGAGTAACGTCGTTTCTACCTAGCCACACACACACACACACACACACACACACACACACACACACACACGCACACACACGCACACACACGTGCCCACATAGACACAGAGAAAGAGAGAGAGAGAGAGGGAGAGAGAGAGAGAGAGAGAGAGAGAGAGAGAGAGAGAGAGAGAGAGAGAGAGAGAGAGAGAGAGAGAGAGAGAGAGAGAATCGTATAGCTTAACCGCTGAACCTCGCAGGAACAAAACATAAGAAAATACATAGGGGTGTCAACACGATCCGGTGCCAAGCAGAAACGAGCTGAAGCGCACGGGAAAAGGATGTTAATATCAGATCAAGAGCAACAAGAAATGTCGGGATGTGAGGGTGAAGAGTCCTTCCGCCTCTTCTTCTGTTATTGTCAAGGACGACTCGCTTCCTTCAGTTCATCTGCCTATGTTAATGAACCGAGTAAGTACGGCTATCGATCCCGAGTTTCAGGCAATGTTCGACGCCTTATTTAAACGCATTGACGCTCTCGTGAAAACCGTGCAAGAACAATCGGAGCTGATCAAAGAACTGCTCAATCGGGAATCGAAGAGGACCCGCAATAAGCAACCCCAACGCGATTCCGGCCCGAACATACGCTGAAGCGGTTCGACCGTCTCTCAAAGATCCTGAAAATGTCCGACGGCTCGAAAGATGTTTCCCCTTCAAAACAACTCGATCGGGGCAAGCCGAACGATCATGAAAACAAATGTCAAGAAAAGAGCCAGATGATGTCAAAATTTAAAAAATGACATCATCTACTGGTGACGTCAATTGAAATTAAATCCTATCCTATCCTATCCTATCCCGTAACTCGAAGGTCGTTGGAGCACCACAGATGATCGTTTAACCAGCGTAATCCATCTTTCTGTCCTCAGCAACCCTCGTGACTTCGCTCAAGCATCAAGACAGTCCATTCTAGAATGTTGTATCCCACCTCTTTTTCTCTCCCTCTTCTTCTGCCTCCTTGCATCGTGCCTTGCAAGATGGTCTTTGCAAGGCCTGATACTCTCGTGACGTGGCCATACCATCACAGTTTCCGTTTCTTCACCACTGTGAGCATGTCATCGTGTTGTCCAATGGCTTGTTGTTGGTTGATTGCTGGGTATGGGAAATGCCCATACGTCTTCTGTAGCACCCAAGCTCCATGCTTTGTATTCTTCGTTGTAGATCTGCTGTGAGGGCCCATGTTTCGCAAGCGTATGGGGGTGACAAAGGAGCGCAGCCGCCTTACTTGGTCCTGTCTTTCCAAATGGGCTTCAACATTTTCAGGGTAGCAGTTGTTTGTGCAGTGACTTATTATCTGCTGTATTGTTTTTCGTGTGACCGGTCCTGATTTGGCTCGGAAGAGTCCGCTGGACCTAAAGCAATAGTCATTGTCGCGGTAAAGTGTTGTTGTAATTGTATAGTGTAGCTTGACATCATAACATAAGCATTTTTGATACTGCATGGTGCGACTTGTTTTGCGTGTTAGGCTAGCCGTGCTCGAGTTTCACGTGTTTTTAACAGCAGCGTAAGCATAATTTGATGATTATGAATTTTGGTAGGAATATAGAGGGGAACGGTAAAGTTGTGAGCTGGGGCATTGGTTATTATTTCATTTTCGCTAGCTATAAGCGGACGTATTTTTTCTGTTTGGAAAAGACACCAGAAAAACAGTGATTGTAGCGGGACCAGAGCTGTTTGAATAGTCTAGAGCTATTACAGTGGCAACAGACCTTAGTGTTCTAGTGACTTAGTCTGTAGAGGGCAGTTTTGTTTAGGCAGAGCTGCACTGCGCCGAGTGTCCGCCCCATCACACCTGCACGGACTGGTAAGTGGCTTTTGCTCTTTCTACCGTGGCTTGAAGCTTGGTGTGAACGAATGTGTTGTGTGCATGGATTTATTTTCAGTCGCTAGGTTTCATTTTGTAAATTTTATTAGCATTTCATAATGAGGGGGGGAAGGAGTGACCGGCTTCATGTAGAGCGAATGCGTACGAAATGTGAGTGTGATAATTTAATATAATTATAGATAATGTTACATTTATTAATCTGTGTATTTACGGACTTTGTAGCAGATTTTCAAGGGAGGCTTGTTTGATATTTTTGGCATGGAATTACAGTATATATACATCGTAAATGTCAGAATGGAGATGTGGCTTTATTAGATCAAGATGGTGGTGCCGTAATTATAATTAGGTAAAGACTATTGATTGACACTGGGGATAACTGTCGCCATTTTGATAAAGACTACGAATAGTAGATTTGGATATGTGTTTATGAATGCACCAATGGTTGCAGGATGAGTCTTCTGTCATCTTCTCCTTTCCACAACTTCAGTTCAGTTTGTTTCACGTTACGTCATCATTTGGTTCCTCGCATGGCATTCCTCACCTGCGTGGTTTGGCTCAAGGGGGGTAACAACCAAGTTCATGCCTAGCTACATCATCACCTGTCTTCTCTCACTCTCGACCTCCGTCGCCGTTTCGTCGTTTTGCCGGAAGGTCGAGGGTTGACAACGTTGAGATACGTACGGTAGGGCGGCATAGGGGCATGCGACGCCTGCCCAAGCTCCAGACAGCAGGAAGTCTCTTTTATTTTATATACGTATAAACTGTGTAGCTTGACTCGCAAGAGAGCGAGAACTACAGACAGATATCTGCATACTACTGTGGTTTATAAAATGAAGAAAAGACGTGACCTGAGATAATCTTCCATCTGGTTAAACACTATTTGAATGATGCCAAGACTATGAAAAGATAACATTTTTTTTTATTCTGAAGTGATTTTTCATCTTGCTTAATTCATGTT
Source organism: Oncomelania hupensis (assembly GCA_036898135.1). Taxonomy (NCBI): domain Eukaryota; kingdom Metazoa; phylum Mollusca; class Gastropoda; order Littorinimorpha; family Pomatiopsidae; genus Oncomelania; species Oncomelania hupensis. Next base: position 26,368,088 of record CM072526.1, read on the forward strand.
TATAGCCTATCATTGAATCATCCAATTTCATTTTTCTTTTGTTAAATATTAAGTTAGAATGTTTAGAATGAATGCTGGTATTGCGTGAGAAAGTGTGAGCGTTTTGTTTGAAATAAATTGTTTATTATTGCACCTTGGGTTTTGTGTTGTTTTGTTATTAAGGGTAAGTAGATAGTTTGCAGGGAAGGGTAGGTGGGTGTAATGTCTGGCCTTATGCCGTGACATATTTGGTGACCCTGACGTGATCGATAGGTTTGGTAGTATTAGGAAGGTGCAATTAGTTAGAAATTTTGTTTTGTTTTGTGTGTCCGAAGTTTGATTGTTGCTGCTTTCAGCGGGAGGTTGGCGGGCGCCTGGAGCCGTGGTGCAGTGGGCATCACCAAGCTTGACGAAGAGCAGCGGTGGGGAGGGCGGAGGACTTCCTTGCTGGTCCGTGCTCGTGGCCGTGGGACGGACACTCGCTCGTTCGTGGCAGCTTGTCAACATACCTCTGAAGGTAGGTTTTAGTGTTTAGGGAGGAATTGTTTTTTTTGGAAAGAAATAGATGGTAGAGTTAGGAGGTGGGTTTATGGAGTTAAGGTCTGGGTTAGTACTATATCCACCAACCATGACTTCCAAAACCTTGGATAGTGAAGCGCAGGAACGGGTACCTAATATTGCGTTAGGAGGTTTGCTTGATACTACTACCGTAGCAAGTGGCGATAGCATGTCTTCTAGGTTGGACTCGGATTTGAGAGCGTTAACTCTGGGTGAGCCATCTACACCGTCGGGAGCAGTTAGTTCCAAGTCTAAGGGCCATACATTTTCACCGTCCTGGGGTGCTGAAGGAGACGTACGTGGGGGAAGTAGTAAAGGCTCAAAGCTGAAGCAGTACATAACCATGTTAGTTAGCTCAGGCATGACCATGGGGCAAGAAGTTGTTAGGCTTGCAAGCGAATTGGTTAGAGCTGACGAGGAGAAGCAGCGTCAAGATGATTTCCGTAGGGAAGAGTTGCGTCAACAGGAAGCAGTTAGGCGTGAAGAGATGGAGTTTCGTCGCGACGAGCTACGTAGAATGGAGGAACTTCGTAGGGAAGAACTACGGCAACAGGAGGAACTTCGTAGGCAGGAAATGGAGCTTACAAGGGAAGTGTTGTCTCAATCTCAAGCTGGTTGGTCTTCTGGTAGTGGCTATAGAATAAAGTTGCCCCCGTTTGATGAGAGAGATGATATCGATCAGTATTTGCTTCATTTTGAGCGGGTAGCTGCTATGCACAAGTGGGTTAAAGATACCTGGGCAAGTAGGTTAGTTCCGTCGCTTCAGGGAGTTGCTAGAGAGACAATGTTGCAGTTAACACCAGAGGATGCCGCAGATTACGAAGCTGTGAAGACCGCGTTGCTGTTTCGGTTCAGGAGAGATGCAGACTATTTCCGTAGGCAGTTCAGGACTATGAAGAAAGAAGCCTCAGAGAGTTTTCCCTCCTTTTTGAAGCGGTTGAAGCAAACTTTATCTAGGTGGTTCTGTGTAGCAAAGGTAGACCCAAATGACCCCGACAAGGTGATTGACATGTTTGTTCTTGAACAGTTTGTGTCCACACTAAATCCTGATTTAGCGGTGGCTGTCAGAGAGCATAAAGTTACAACTTCCGAGGAGGCCGCGACAGTAGCAGATGACAGAGTACAAGCGCGCAGAGCCGTCCGTGACGAGAAAGGTGGTCTAACTCGAGATGGTAGCCGACACAAGCACTCTGGTTCCCAAAGTTCGGCCAGTGATGCGAGTAAGTCCAGGTCTCAGGGAGATAACAAAGCGAATACTACGAGTAGAGAGGTTACCTGTTACGAATGCAAACAAAAAGGTCATGTCAGACGGAACTGTCCGAGTGGCAAGAAAATCAGCGCTGTGCGTTCTGATGTGGGTAATACGGCTGGGAAAGAGGTTCCAGTACTCTGCGAGAGATGCGACCTCTTAGAGCTCGTGTCAGAGGCGCAGGTTACTCTTAACGGTCAGTCAGTACTTGCATTGAGAGATACCGGTGCAGAACTATGCATTGTTTCGTCCAGGCTAGTCTCTGAAGAGGATCTTCTCACAGGTTTCAGACATAAGGTGTCATTAGCTGATCCATCTGTCACTAGGGAGTACCCGGTTGCCTCAGTATTGATAGAGTCACCATGGGTTAGAGGTAGGGTTCAGGTGCTAGTGGCAGACCAGCTTTGTCATGATGTCGTGATTGGCAACACGGTGGTATTTGCGGATGGAGAGAGCGTAAAAATTCCAGTTTATGCTGATCGCAAACTGTTATCCGCGGTGCAAACGAGAGCGCAGAGTAGGAAGGAGGAAGTAGTTTCTTTGCCAGTCAAAAGAGCCTCAGGGCTAGACGTCACACCAGATGAGTTAAGCAGATTGCAGAGAGAAGACGACTTTGGCTAGGGCATTGCAGGCGGCAGACTCTCACGAGATAGTTGGTGGTCGTGGAAAGAAAAGGTGTGAGACGTCCTTTTTCCAAAAGAAAGGCATCCTGATGCGCATGGTTAGAGAAGGGAATAAAACGTTCAAGCAGGTCTGCGTTCCTCAATCTCTTAGGAAAGATGTCATGAAACTTGCACATGATACGCCAATGAGTGGGCATCTGGGAGCGAGAAGAACTCAGCATCGGGTATGGGTGGATTTCTATTGGCCGGGTATGTCAGGGGACATTCGCCGCTATTGTCAGACTTGCGACGCATGTCAGAGGGCAGTGCCGAAGGGTAGAGTTCCCAAAGCAACGTTAGTTAGCATGCCTCTGGTTGACCAGCCTTTTGAGAAAGTCGCCGTCGATTTGATTGGTCCAATCATCCCTTGCTCTGAGCGTAATTACCGCTATGTTCTTGTAATGGTGGATTATGCAACGCGTTATCCCGAGGCAGTTCCTCTCAAAGACATTAGAGCCGAGACCGTTGCCGAAGCCTTGTGGGAAATTTGGACTAGGCTTGGTATCCCAGGGGAGGTGCTATCCGATCGAGGATCTCAGTTCACTTCCGAGGTGATGCAAGAAATATATCGCATGCTCGCTGTAAAAGGGAACCTGACCACGCCGTACCATGCGATGTGCAATGGGCTAGTTGAGCGCTTCAACCAGACACTCAAAGCTATGATAAAGAAACTGTGCATCGAGAAACCAAAGACTTGGGATCGTTATATTCCAGCATTGCTGTTTGCGTACCGTGAGGTCCCCCAAGAGAGCACCAAGTTCTCCCCATTCCAGTTGTTATATGGCCGTACCGTGCGAGGTCCGATGCAAGTGTTGAGGGAGTTGTGGACCCGTGAGACTCAGGCGGGAGAAGTCGAGTCAGCTCTGCAGCATGTCATTGATTTGAGAGAAAAGTTAGAAGAAACCTGCAAGATAGCCAAGGAATCTTTGGGCAAAGAAGCTTTTCGACAGAAACATCACTTTGATAAGAAAGCGAGGCTGCGAACCTTTGCAGTAGGAAGTAAGGTTCTGATGCTTTCCCCATGCAAAGAGAACAAGTTGAAGATGGCCTGGAAGGGACCTTATCCTGTGGTGGGAAAAGTAGGCAGCTGTGATTACAAGATTCAAGTTGGAGACAAGGTTAAGACCTACCATGTGAACCTCCTGAAACAATACAAAGAGCGAGAGGTTAACATTGCCAGTGTAGCGGTTTTGGATGAGCCCGAAGAGGGAGAAGAGTCGCAGATCATTTCAGAACCACTTCCAGTTTTCCCCCTGGCGGCAGAGGAAACGGTGGATGATATCCAGCTCGACCCGAACAATCCCGAAGTCCATGAAGAAATTCGAGGGTTAGCCAGTCAGTTTCCTGAAGTTTTGACCGATTTACCCCTTAAAACCAACTTGGTGGAGTGCGAGATCAGGATGGAAGACGATGCTCCAGTGCGTACGCGTCAGTTTCCTATCCCTTTTGCTCACAAAGAGATCATTCGGAAAGAAGTTGAGACTATGTTGAAGCTATTGCTGGACGCGACAACATTGATGCAGATTTTCTATCAAGGAATTTCTAAGGTTATACAAGGAAGATAATTCCGCGACTAATTTCTTAATTAAACGGGTGTTTAATCTTCAGGTGGGGATATGTCGCGGTAAAGTGTTGTTGTAATTGTATAGTGTAGCTTGACATCATAACATAAGCATTTTTGATACTGCATGGTGCGACTTGTTTTGCGTGTTAGGCTAGCCGTGCTCGAGTTTCACGTGTTTTTAACAGCAGCGTAAGCATAATTTGATGATTATGAATTTTGGTAGGAATATAGAGGGGAACGGTAAAGTTGTGAGCTGGGGCATTGGTTATTATTTCATTTTCGCTAGCTATAAGCGGACGTATTTTTTCTGTTTGGAAAAGACACCAGAAAAACAGTGATTGTAGCGGGACCAGAGCTGTTTGAATAGTCTAGAGCTATTACAGTGGCAACAGACCTTAGTGTTCTAGTGACTTAGTCTGTAGAGGGCAGTTTTGTTTAGGCAGAGCTGCACTGCGCCGAGTGTCCGCCCCATCACACCTGCACGGACTGGTAAGTGGCTTTTGCTCTTTCTACCGTGGCTTGAAGCTTGGTGTGAACGAATGTGTTGTGTGCATGGATTTATTTTCAGTCGCTAGGTTTCATTTTGTAAATTTTATTAGCATTTCATAATGAGGGGGGGAAGGAGTGACCGGCTTCATGTAGAGCGAATGCGTACGAAATGTGAGTGTGATAATTTAATATAATTATAGATAATGTTACATTTATTAATCTGTGTATTTACGGACTTTGTAGCAGATTTTCAAGGGAGGCTTGTTTGATATTTTTGGCATGGAATTACAGTATATATACATCGTAAATGTCAGAATGGAGATGTGGCTTTATTAGATCAAGATGGTGGTGCCGTAATTATAATTAGGTAAAGACTATTGATTGACACTGGGGATAACTGTCGCCATTTTGATAAAGACTACGAATAGTAGATTTGGATATGTGTTTATGAATGCACCAATGGTTGCAGGATGAGTCTTCTGTCATCTTCTCCTTTCCACAACTTCAGTTCAGTTTGTTTCACGTTACGTCATCATTTGGTTCCTCGCATGGCATTCCTCACCTGCGTGGTTTGGCTCAAGGGGGGTAACAACCAAGTTCATGCCTAGCTACATCATCACCTGTCTTCTCTCACTCTCGACCTCCGTCGCCGTTTCGTCGTTTTGCCGGAAGGTCGAGGGTTGACAACGTTGAGATACGTACGGTAGGGCGGCATAGGGGCATGCGACGCCTGCCCAAGCTCCAGACAGCAGGAAGTCTCTTTTATTTTATATACGTATAAACTGTGTAGCTTGACTCGCAAGAGAGCGAGAACTACAGACAGATATCTGCATACTACTGTGGTTTATAAAATGAAGAAAAGACGTGACCTGAGATAATCTTCCATCTGGTTAAACACTATTTGAATGATGCCAAGACTATGAAAAGATAACATTTTTTTTTATTCTGAAGTGATTTTTCATCTTGCTTAATTCATGTTTATAGCCTATCATTGAATCATCCAATTTCATTTTTCTTTTGTTAAATATTAAGTTAGAATGTTTAGAATGAATGCTGGTATTGCGTGAGAAAGTGTGAGCGTTTTGTTTGAAATAAATTGTTTATTATTGCACCTTGGGTTTTGTGTTGTTTTGTTATTAAGGGTAAGTAGATAGTTTGCAGGGAAGGGTAGGTGGGTGTAATGTCTGGCCTTATGCCGTGACAGTCATGTAATGTAATGTAATGTTTTTCGTGTGAATAATTTGAACGTGCATACTTCGAGTTGGCTTTATAAAGCAGTAATAGTCTCAATGATAATGGTATGATGCATTTTTCTTCGTTCTCAGTGCATCGGGAGTAAGAAAACGTTACTAGCCCTGTGTATTTAAAAAAAAAATTAAAAATTTAAAAAAAAAGATTAAAAAAAAAAAGACGTCACTTTTGATGGTTTTTTTTCGCTCTTTATCTCTGTACATTAGGAGTCAGTTTAGCATGTTCCCCATGCACAACGCGTTACTGTCGGCATCTTTTGCACAAGGCAGAATAATATAGCAGTTGTCGCGTTTGTCCTACATACCAAAAGAGGTAACTAATGAGCAAGCAGTAGGCCTGTTTAAGGAATAGAACTATTTAGATTTGGCTTTCAACCGACCGACAGACCGACGTTTAGCTTGTTCTGATTCCTCCTAACTATTTCAAAGTATTTTTAGGTATGTCTGGAAATACAAAAACAATACTTGAACAAAATCCCACTAATTCCCATATTCACAAGCAGGTACACATACACAAACACACGACATGTATCTGTTACACTCGGTTTGATGATGGTGTTTTCTTTATCAGTATCTGATTCAGCCCCGATGCTTGAATTCCTGATAGTTGTGTAACTCAGATTCGTTTATTCACGCAGCCCGCTCAATCAGCATACAAGTCACAAAGTCGACGTATGAAGTTTTCCACTTTTATTCAGCATACATCAACAACTGCATACAATTCTCAACTCAACTCAACAACCCCACAAAACACACGGAGCATCGAATATATAATTTTTTTTTCTCCTTCGGGATGACGACAGGTCATTCTAGAAAATGATGCATTACAACCAACCAATCAGAATTAAAGATCGTCATCACTGACTTACGTCATACTTCTCTCTTCCTGCCAAAAGAATATTCTCCATTATCTACGACCATCAAGAAACTTCGATCGATAGTAAACAAACAGATCCAGAAAATTCTCCAACAATATCGACTAACGAAAATTATCAACGTTATACAAAGCCTCTCCTAACAACAATGCAAACTCAAATCAAAGGTAAATAAATTCTATTATTGAATACTTTGCAAATCGAAACGATTAGATCTATCGTGCGCGTTTCCGACGCACTACCATTCGCGTTTCAACGTAACAGTATCATATACGAGCACACTCACTTCATAATTATGTCTTCTTATTTGTAATGTGTTGTTGGTGGAATTTCAAATTCCTTTGAGCATATGAGGTTGTTGTTGTTGGGGTTTTTTGTGGATGCGCTTCTACGCAATATTATTTAGTTCTCTTTCTCTTTTACTTCGATTTCGATATATCCGTCGAAATTTGGTGTTTGGGATAAGACAATAACCTGACTTTTGATGCAAGCGAAGCTACGTCTTAACCGTACGTTTTGGTTGTATCCAGAAAGTTCAGAAAGTTTTAAGTAATAAATAAAAAGAACTGTGGCTATTATTTTTTTGGGTTGTGGTCTTTTTTGGTTTTTGTTTTTTGTTTTTGTGTTTGGTCCTCTTCGTAAAAAGCGTTTTTTGCTGTAACGTGTTCGCTTTGCGTGTTTTCGTCTGCATGTGTGTGCGTGCGTTCTAGCGTAGGTCTATGTCTTACCTGTTTCGCAGTTGTCCCCATTGTATCCTCCAGCACATGTACAGGTGTAAGAGTTGACAGCATTATCACAGTTACCTCCATGTTGACAAGGGTTGGACAGACATTCATCTATTTCTAAACATAACATTGCACGTATATTGATAATGACTGTCACGTATACAATGACAATGTAATATATAATGTAAAAAGTCTGAGAAATAAATTATACTGATACAATACAGGGGCGGACGAGGGGGGGGAGCCGGGGTTTCCGGACCCCCCCCCCCCCCAGCCAAAAAAAAGTTAAAAAAAGGAGAGAGAGAAAGAGAGAGAGAGAGAGGGAGAGAGAGATAAAACTTTAAAGGAAACAGATCAATCACTTGGAAACGGTAACCTCAATATCCCATTATATGTATGTGTATGTGTGTATTATATATATATATATATATATATATATATATATATATATATATATATATATATATATATATATATATATATATATATATATATATATATATATATATAAAATTATAAAAATTTAAATAAAAAAAACTTAAATTAATTAAATAAACAAATATTTATTTATTTATTTTATTTTTATTTTTATTTATGTTTTATTATTATTATTTTTTTTAAGGGGGGGGGGGGTACGAGTATTTGACCTCTCCCACAATATGCAAGCTCTCGCAATCTTCTCCCTAAAAAACTTCAATCATTGCAATCATTCTAAACAATCTCCTGACGAACACCGTCTTTCGTGCTCCACAAAGAGCAAAGCTGATATTTCCCGTCTTCGGCGATAGTGTTGCCATACTCCAATGGTAGTCGCACAAATCTTTTGAATAGTTTTGCAAAGATATCATTATCCAGATAAGTAAAAAAAATCCCTATCAGTCCAAGCATTTTATTTGCCTTTGCAACTGCTGCGTTAATATGGTAATCAAATTTCAACTGAAAATCTTGCTTGCATCAAAGAACAGATTCCAAGTATGTAATAATAATAACGGGTTTTTATATAGCGGGTACTCCAGCCTACGACCAGACTCGCCGCGCTTTACATAGTCATTACATAAAAATACATGCACTCGATCAAACATCGCTTTTGTTACGATACACCAAAAGACGGAACAGTAAAAGTAAGAACTATTTACAACTGTGTACAAAATGACAAAAAAGACAAAAATAGAATAGCAGAAACTTATTCACAGCTATTTATATGCCCGGATAGACCCAGGAAAGGAAAACAGTATAAATATTTACAGCCATGTAAACACTTACAGATCAGACAGAAACAAAAGAGGAGAGAATGGCAGCGGGATACAAATCAGTCTGAATAATGCAATTTGAAGAGGTGGGTTTTGAGGGCCTTTTTTAATGCCTGTGTTGATTGTATGTTGCGGATATGAGAGAGTAGGAAATTCCACTGCTTGGGTGCAGAGTAAGCGAATGCACGTTGGCCGTATGTCTTAGTGCGGGTGACGGGAACCTTGAGTGTGCGAGTGTCAGCAGAAGATCTTAAAGTGCGTGAAGGAGAGTAGACAGACAGTAGATCAGCAAGGTAGGAAGGACAAGAATCTATGAAGAAGTTGTGACAGAGAACAGAGAGTTTGTATTCTATGCGTGCTTGCACATGAAGCCAGTGAAGGGAATGTAGTAGAGGTGTGATGTGATCGCGTTTCTTTGCTCGGAATACTAGTCTAGCTGCTGAGTTCTGAACCTTTTGTAGTTTGTCAATGATGTGTTTTGGGGAGCCAGCAAGGAGAGAGTTGCAATAGTCAAGACGATAAAGGACGAGAGCACAGACTAGGATTTTGGTGGCAGTGACTGTAAGATAGTGGCGAAAGAAGCTGATTTGGCGTATGGCCGTTAATGCAGAGCGACAGACGTTGGAGATGTGGTTGTTGAGGGACAGGTCGTCGGAGAGAATGTAGCCGAGATTTCTTGCTGAGGATGAGAACTGAATGTTTATTGTCCATACAGTGAGCGATATTGGGAGAGGCGAGAGTGAGGAGGAGGTGTTGTGCTTGTGAATGAGGAGGGCTTCGGTGTTATCGTCATTAAGCTTAAGCTTGTTGAGTGTCATCCATGACTTAATGTCTGTGATGCAGTTCTCCAAAGTCTGAACAGTGGAATTAATGAGAGAGGAAGCAGTGGATTTATAAAGTTGTGTGTCATCTGCAAATGACCGACTCTCAACAGCTTGCTTTCCGAGCAGGAGAAGCAGTGGCTTGGTGTACAGAGTGAATAACACCGGCCCTAAAACGGAACCCTGAGGCACTCCGCACACCACGTCTGCTATGCTGGAGAAACAGCCATCGACAGTGACTGCTTGTGATCTGTCAGAAAGATATGAGTGGAACCAAGCCAGGACTGTGACAAGCGGACGACGCACCTCTGAGGCTGCATTGACCAGTCACCCCTCCAATGCTGGCTGGCTCAGCCGACTAAGCCGATTAAGCCCCGCCCCTCGGGAATCACCCTTAAAACCTCTGCCTAACCCAGTCTCATTGTCAACGCGAGCCTCTAATCTTCGAATACGCAACTGCCTGCCCGGACACGTCCCATCACCCGGTGACCCCTGAGCTGCGGCAGTACTCTTGTGATTCGACCCGTCTTAGTCAAGGTAAGAGAGGAGATTTACTTTATGTCATTTAGCATACCCATCACCCGTCGATCGCCCAACATGTTCGTATGTCCTGTAGATATGTACGTTCGTGTTTGTGGTTTTGTCTTGATGTGTGGCTGTGATATGTATTTATTCCTTGTATATATTATCTGCCTTGTTTATGACACATGCCATGTTTGAATTTATACTTGTATGCTCCCTGTTAGCCCCATGTATAAATATCCCTTGCCATGCTGTCCCTCCACATAGATTAAAGTCCCCCAGCACAGCCCCTTGCCTGCCACCCCCATTGTCCTGTATTTACCCCATTTGCTTCCCCCATGTTCCCACTGTATAAATATCTGCCCCTGTTGTCCGCCACCCCATCTTAAGGCGCCGAAGTTATTATATATTAGCGGCTGCCGGTAAACTCCACAATAGCCCCATAGCCATGGTTGCAATTGTTGGACTGTTGGTACGGACCGGTCAACCCTTGGCCGGTCCGACCAAGTTTGAAAATCTGATGGGCACGCGCGCAAAGAGGCACTGCACCCAGGATATATGTACCTAGCTGATTTGGAGTCTGTACTACTTTACAGACGGGCTCCTGTCAGGGCGACTTTACCGGCCCTGTACCAGCTATAAGACGCCAGACCCGCTGCGGGCGACCCTGCCAACCCAGGGTGTCAATGTGAAGCGTACCTCCCAAGTTTCGTCACCCAGCCAGCCAGCCACGAAGGCTGAAAAACCGCACCCTGTATCGCCACCAGAAGTTGCACAACCAAGCCGTCATCCAAGAAAGTGACCTACTGCCCCGCATTGGGCCACAAGCTAACTTCGAAAACTCCTTTGAAAGGCCGACCATCCAGAATCCTGGACCAACCACCGCCCTTCGCAAATCGAAGCTAAGTTACCATCCCACGAGCACCACAATTCGCAGAAACTCTGGCTAAGCACCCAGAACAATCCAGATGTCCTCCTGCTCTGTGATGAGATCAGTCCTCAATCGCCCTAGCATTCCTGAAGCCGCCCACCCAGAATATCTCCAAGATACTCCCCACTATTATTGACAATATTCAGTGACTCACCCTTAGATTATCCAACCCAGACGACCTAATTCTATTTAATAAAAGTGACTAGTTAGAAACTGTAACAACTGGACTTGCCCTTGTTCGAATTATTTCCTAGTCTTGCTAATATTCTTCTCGTCTGCCCTTTTGACTGTCTCTCATTCTTTAGTGGCCCCAGCCTTAGTTCCTTGAATGTCATCGCAACGTTGGCCTAAACAAGGGAGGCAACACAGTGCGAGGGATTAAGTGCTTATCCTCATCCCCCCCAACCCCTTTCTTTGTGACATTAACTTTGGCGACCCCGACGAGACTAAAGACTTAGGTTTCCCATCCCAACCCGACGAGACTAAAGACATAGGTTTCCCACCCCAACTCGACGAGACAAAAGACTTAGCTTTCCACCCCAGCCCAGTAGAGATAGGACCTAGCCCCCCTAAGCCTAGTAGTGTATAGCATAGCCCCATAGGTCCCCTACTGGCACTCCAGAATTGTGGTGTTTCGCGAAGGATTTTTCTTGCATCCATTTTTTTATGCTATTGATTGATTGCAATTTGTCTCTGTGTCTGTGTTGTGTTGTACTCGCCCCTGTACAATTTCATCGTAGTTCATTTCAGCCCGCCCCCTTGTTTACCGTCAGTGTACCCCCTTGTGTGCGCCCCTCATCACGGTTAGGACCTTTTAAGGTAAGTCGCTTCCCTTACCATGGCCGACCGGGGAGAGCTTGCTCTCAAGTACAAGAGTATTGGCGAGAGCTTAGGGCTCGCCGGCACTGAACTCAAGGATTACGTCCTGGCCAACGTAGATGCGGACGTTGCCGAGGAGAAGTTGAAGAGGGAGGAGAGGGCGAAAGAACGAGAGGCGAAGAAAGAGGAGGAGAAAGAGCGTATCGCCGCGGAGGAACGAGCCGCCGCCCGGAAGAAGGAGGAGGAGAAGGAGCGCATCGCCGCGGAGGAAAGAGCCGCCGCTCGGAAGCGAGAGGAGTAGAAAGAGAGAGTCGCAGAGGAGGAGAGAGTCGCCGCCCGGAAGATAGCAGAGGAGGAGAAAGCCGCCGCACGGAAGATAGCCGAGGAGGAGAGAGCCGCCGAGCAGAGAAGAGAGGAGGCGAAAGATAGGATAGCAGAGGAGGAGAGGGCCGCCGCACGGAAGAAGGAGGAGGACGAGAGGGTCGCGGCACTTGAGGAGAAGAGGAAGGACAAAGAACTTGAACGGCGCCAAGCTCTATTCCAGCTCGAGCGCGATCGCCGCGAGCTAGGCATCGGATCGCCCGCGAGCGAGGACTTCTCACTCAGCGCCCCCAGCTTCACCGCCAGCGCCGGAATATCCGCAATCCCCCCGCCGTATCTGCTCACCCTGGGGTGTCGGATAGTGCAGTGGTTGGAGCACTAGCTACTGTGTCGAAAGTGAAGCACCGTCCGGTGCGGTTAGCACTTGGATGGGTGACCGCTAAGGTGTGAAGCGACAAACAACAACGCCCCCAGTTGACTCAACTGTGATTGAGTACCTACTCTCTTGAGGGTGGGGAAGGTAAAGCAGCGAGGGAGAGAGTTGGGCATCACCCTCATTACGCTGGCCCAAGATAAGTGTGATCTCCAACATCACGCTCCCCTACGGCCACAAGGCTATGGGACTACCTTTACCTTTACCTTTACCCCGCCGATTCCGGGGATGAACTTCCCCCTGGACCCCTTCGTCGAACGCGACGAGTCGATAGAGGTTTATCTCGCCCGATTCGAGCGAGTCGCGGGTGAAAACCACCTCGACCCACAGTACTGGTACCGAAAACTTAGTCATGGCCTTAAGGGGAAGGCCTACGAAATTCTAGCCAAGACGCCGACTGCCGAGGAGGGCGACTACCCCGCCCTCAAGAAAGCGCTACTTCATGGATTTGAACTCTCCGGCGAACACTACCGGAAGAACTTCCGGAACTCCCGGAGAGAGAAGGGGGAGAAATTCACGCAATTCGCCGACCGGCTAGCCACTCTACGGGACAAATGGATCGAGCAGACGGACGAACCTAAGACGTACGACGGACTGCTCGAATTGATGCTAGCCGAGCAACTTAGAGGGACCATGCCAGCGGAACTTCGGACCTTCGCCGCCGAACAGGGAGCCGCCCGACTAGAGGATCTTATAATAGTCGCGGACCGCTACCTTACCGCCCACCCCGACGACCGACAGCCTCGCCGGGATCCCCCCGCACCCTCGTCACCAGATACCCGCCACCAGCCTCGCCGGCCCGTCCCGCCAGCGAACAACCGTCCACCCCCGCCTAAGGGACGCCCAAACCCCGGAGCAGAGCCTGGGAAGCGGAGCGGAGAGCTCTACTGCGGCTACTGCCAGCGCCGAGGACACACCCGCGAGAAGTGTTTAAGTCGCCTCAGCGACCAGCGTCGCAAACAAGGAACGGTATTGGCCCTACGCCAAGTCACTCCCGACGGGAACCCGGTAACCCCCTTCGTCACTCCCACCGATCGCCCGGCCGTCACCGAGCAGGTGACAGTCAACGACCACCCTGCACACTGTCTATACGACACCGGACTCACGTTCGACGCCGTCGTCCGCCGCTCGCTCATCAGGGAACAAGATCTGACCGGCGAAACGATCACCCTGAAGTTGGCCGACGCGTCACAGCCCAGCACCACGCTCCCTATCGCCCGGATCAAAGTCACAAGCCGCTACGTCACGGGATCCATCCAAGCTGCCGTGATGGACCAGCCCCTGTATGATTTGATCTTAGGATGCCGTTATGTATTCTTGGGTATGCCGCCCCAGCCTGTGGAGTCGATGGCCGCCGTCCAGACGCGCGCCCAGGCGAAAACAGCCGCGACACCACCACCGATACCCAACCAGATGCCGGAACAGATCCGGAAGGCCCAAGAAGAAGACGTCACCCTACGCAAGTGCTACGGAAAGCTACCCGCCGCACGCACTCCACCCAAGACCGGGGACTTTTACGTCGAGGACGGACTCCTGTTCCGTCAGAAGGACGACCATTCACAACTCGCCGTACCTGCGACCCTTCGCCCCCAAGTCCTGGAACTTGGCCACAGCATGCCCCTAAGTGGACACATGGGCATAGGAGCAACCACGCTACGAATCAGCGCGCAGTACCACTGGCCCGGGATGACAGAAGACGTGAAGCGCTACGTCAAGTCCTGCCGCCAGTGCCAACGATTCTCGCCCCGCCATCACACCGTACCGGTAACCATCAGCCCCACCGTCGTCGTAGGAACGCCCTTCCAACGAGTAGCCGTCGACATAGTAGGACCCCTTCCGCGGACCAAGAAGCGGAACCAGTATCTGCTCACCCTTGTCGACGCATGCTCTATGTGGTGTGAGGCCGTTCCACTGCCGAAGATCGACGCCGCCCGAGTCGCCGACGCGCTCGTCACTATCTTCACACGAGTCGGATTCCCGGACAGCATCATGACCGACAACGGGTCCCAGTTCACTGGAAAACTCATGCAGGAAGTTTTCCACCTACTTCGCATCCGGCATATCCGCACTCCACCCTACCACCCCGCTAGCAACGGACAGGTCGAGCGCCTGAATGGGACGCTCATCTCGATCATCCGCAAGATCGCCGACGAACAACCGGAAGCGTGGGACACCTACGTCACGTCAGCGCTCTTCGCATATCGGGAGACCCCGCACACCTCCACCGGATACACCCCTTCCACGTTGCTTTTTGGGAGACCCCTCTCTGGACCTCTAGCCGCCTTACGACGTAGCTGGACCGACGCCAAACTGGACGAGGCACCGGTCGACGCCACGAAATACGTCACCAAGCTCCAGGAGACTCTCAAGGCCACATGGAAAGCCGCCTCCGCCAACCTGAAGAAGGCGAGAGAGAGACAGGCCCGCTATCATAATCGCCGCGCCCGCGACCGAGAACTGCAAGTAGGAGACCAGGTCCTACTACTTCTCCCCAGCGGCACGAACAAGCTCGACATAGCTTGGCCAGGACCCTACCCGGTGCTGGAGAAACTCTCCCGAACCACCTACCGCATCGAGGTAGGCGGAAGGCCCAGGACCCACCACATCAACCTGCTCAAGCGGTACCTGGAGCAGCCCGCCGTCGCCCCGGACACCCACTCGCTACTCACGGTCACGCTGGCCGTCGAAGTGGATGGAACAGAGACCGGCGTCGCCGAATTTCCGCTACAAGGGAAGGAATCCTTCCGGGACGTATCTCTGGACCCCTCACTCCCCGCCGGCCAGCAACGCCAACTACGCGCCATCGTAGCCGAGTACAAGGAAGTACTTACCGACATACCTGGGAGGACGGACCTCGAAGAAGTCCAACTAACCCTGACGGACCCCACACCCGTCCGCCAGAAACCATACCCCGTCCCGCTATCCCAGCAGCAGGTAGTAAGGACAGAAGAAGAGGCTCCGCCACAAGCCGGAGCCATCGCTCCATCCCGTCCCCCCTACGCCTCCGACAGAGCACCGCCACGCAAGCCCCGCGGAAAGCATCGCCCCCGCGCAGATCATCGTCAGCCGCCACCCCGCAACAGACTCCACCGAGTCCCCACTGAGGGCCGACGCCCCAGCATTCGTACCCGCCGCCGCCCACTAACCGTCGCCGAAACCCGGCAGCTCCGCGGACCCCAGCATTGGGCATCCGCAATCTACCACCCGGAACCCCGCATCGCCCCGCATCACCCGGACCATCGCAACCATCTTCTCATCCCACAGCAGACCTCAGAGCTGATCGGCCGCGCCCCCGTCGAGGCCTACGACCTCGCCTTTTTCCTTGGGGGGGGCCTCTGTGACAAGCGGACGACGCACCTCTGAGGCTGCATTGACCAGTCACCCCTCCAATGCTGGCTGGCTCAGCCGACTAAGCCGATTAAGCCCCGCCCCTCGGGAATCACCCTTAAAACCTCTGCCTAACCCAGCCTCATTGTCAGACGCGAGCCTCTAATCTTCGAATACGCAACTGCCTGCCCGGACACGTCCCATCACCCGGTGACCCCTGAGCTGCGGCAGTACTCTTGTGATTCGACCCGTCTTAGTCAAGGTAAGAGAGGAGATTTACTTTATGTCATTTAGCATACCCATCACCCGTCGATCGCCCAACATGTTCGTATGTCCTGTAGATATGTACGTTCGTGTTTGTGGTTTTGTCTTGATGTGTGGCTGTGATATGTATTTATTCCTTGTATATATTATCTGCCTTGTTTATGACACATGCCATGTTTGAATTTATACTTGTATGCTCCCTGTTAGCCCCATGTATAAATATCCCTTGCCATGCTGTCCCTCCACATAGATTAAAGTCCCCCAGCACAGCCCCTTGCCTGCCACCCCCATTGTCCTGTATTTACCCCATTTGCTTCCCCCATGTTCCCACTGTATAAATATCTGCCCCTGTTGTCCGCCACCCCATCTTAAGGCGCCGAAGTTATTATATATTAGCGGCTGCCGGTAAACTCCACAATAGCCCCATAGCCATGGTTGCAATTGTTGGACTGTTGGTACGGACCGGTCAACCCTTGGCCGGTCCGACCAAGTTTGAAAATCTGATGGGCACGCGCGCAAACAGGCGCTGCACCCAGGATATTATGTACCTAGCTGATTTGGAGTCTGTACTACTTTACAGACGGGCTCCTGTCAGGGCGACTTTACCGGCCCTGTACCAGCTATAAGACGCCAGACCCGCTGCGGGCGACCCTGCCAACCCAGGGTGTCAATGTGAAGCGTACCTCCCAAGTTTCGTCACCCAGCCAGCCAGCCACGAAGGCTGAAAAACCGCACCCTGTATCGCCACCAGAAGTTGCACAACCAAGCCGTCATCCAAGAAAGTGACCTACTGCCCCGCATTGGGCCACAAGCTAACTTCGAAAACTCCTTTGAAAGGCCGACCATCCAGAATCCTGGACCAACCACCGCCCTTCGCAAACCGAAGCTAAGTTACCATCCCACGAGCACCACAATTCGCAGAAACTCTGGCTAAGCACCCAGAACAATCCAGATGTCCTCCTGCTCTGTGATGAGATCAGTCCTCAATCGCCCTAGCATTCCTGAAGCCGCCCACCCAGAATATCTCCAAGATACTCCCCACTATTATTGACAATATTCAGTGACTCACCCTTAGATTATCCAACCCAGACGACCTAATTCTATTTAATAAAAGTGACTAGTTAGAAACTGTAACAACTGGACTTGCCCTTGTTCGAATTATTTCCTAGTCTTGCTAATATTCTTCTCGTCTGCCCTTTTGACTGTCTCTCATTCTTTAGTGGCCCCAGCCTTAGTTCCTTGAATGTCATCGCAACGTTGGCCTAAACAAGGGAGGCAACACAGTGCGAGGGATTAAGTGCTTATCCTCATCCCCCCCAACCCCTTTCTTTGTGACAAGGACTGAGCCAGAGATTCCAAAGTATTGTTGAAAAGTGTTGAAGAGAATGTGGTGGTCGACTGTGTCAAAGGCGGCTGAAAGGTCTAATAAGGTGAGAATGGAGACGATACAATTATCTAAGGCAAGCAACAGATCATTGGTTACCTTTAGGAGGGCTGTCTCAGTGCTGTGGAAGGGTCGGTAGGCAGACTGGTTGGGGCAAAGTAGAGCGTTATCATATAGGTAGGCAAACAGTTGTTTGAGAACAATTTTTTGTTGTAGATGTTGTTGGTGCTGTAGGTATTTCTCACAGATTATTCTGAGGTTAAAAATCTGTTCAGTGGTACTTCGCCCTGCCCTGACTCCTGCTTGTTCTTCAGCTATGATTTCTTCAGCTTGGGGTTTCAACCTGTTGAGTATTATTTTCAAGAGGACCTTGCTGGGATGGCTGATGAGGCTGATGGTGCGGTAATTTTCACACTCCCGAAGGATACGTTTTTGGGAAGAGTGAAGACAAGCAACTGGGTCCATGGTGTAGGCCACTCCCCACTCTGCCAGATCTTGTTACAGATAATGGTGAGGGCATCAATCATCGCTTCTCCTCCTGCTTGTAGCAGTTCCGCGGGTATGTTGTCCACCCCGGCTGACTTCCCTTTCTTCAGCGATTGCACTGCTGCCTCAACTTCTTCCTAGAGAATTGGGAGGATTTCTTCATCTTCTCTCTTCTCGGGACATGCTAGAACTGATGGGTCTCCATTTGGTGTATGGTTGTAAAGGTCAGAGCAGTACTCTGTCCGTCTGTCCAAGACTTCTTGTTCTTCTGTAAGGCATATGCCAGACTTGCTTTGGATCGTGGAGACTTTGGGCTGTTTAACACTTGTCAGCCGCTTCACAGTCTGGTAGGCCTTCTTGCTGTTGTTCTTGTTCAGACTGTTCTCTATTTCCTGGCATTGAGCTTCTATCCAGTTCTCCTTTGCTGTGCGCATGCCTTTTCGGATGTCATTGTTGATTTTTCGGTAGACATCAGCTCCCTGTGAGGTGTTCTTTTTCTTTCTTTTTTTTTTTATCTCTCTTCGTTTATCACACAGATCCAAAAGTTCAGGTGTGATCCACGGCTTCTTCTTTGGTCGGTGCTTGCCAAGGATCTCAGTGGCGGCATCTGTCACAGCTGAGTTGAAGGTGGTGGTCTTGGTGTTGGCATCTACTTCACCAGCCCCCAAAATGAGCAAAGTTGCAAATTTCCCTCCAATTGTGGCCTGAAATAGTTCTGCCACCTCCGGGTCTTGCAGTTTGTCCAGGTCGAACTTCAGTCTAGTGCACTTTGCTGTGTTTACTCTCTTCACGTGGAACCGGAAAGACATCATCACGAGATCGTGGTAACTTCCGATGTCTGCTCCTTCTTGACCATGATGTAGTCTGTTTGGTTGTGATGCTCCCCGCCGGGACTGTGCCATGTCCATCGTTTGGGGTTTTGTGGAGACCAAGCGTGTTTGCCAGTACCAGATTGTTGTATCTGGCAAACTCCAAGAGTCTCAGACCCCTGTCATTTGTCTCGTTGTTGTAGTGGGGTCCACATGTGTCTCCCCAGTTGTGGTGCGCATCTTGGCCAACCTTGGCATTCCAGTCGCCTTGCACTATGACTATGTCATTCTTCGGCACTTGGTCAAGGATCGCCTGTAAATTTTCATAAAAATCCTCCATTTCGCTGTCGTCATATTCTGATGTTGGGGCATAGGCCTGGATGAGGAAATGAAAACATCTTTTACAAAAATCAAGTCGTCCCGAGTTGGCCTTTGTCTTTCTCGTCTTCTAATTGGTCTTTAAAAAAACTCTTAATCAAATTTCAGCTTAATCAGCATCAAAAACATCCTGAGCATTTTGCTCAAACGACTTGTTTCCCAGTCAACTTTGGGATAATTGATGTCACCCATTATACACTTTCCTGAAATACATTATTATTCAACTTGCAGGTCAAAGCATGAAGTTTTTCACTAACATAATTATATTGCCACTCTGAAAACTAGGTCAGATTTCATGAAACAACTAACCGTTGATGGTGTATTCTTCCATGCAGATGTCATTTTGATCCTTCCCTATAATTTGGGTCAATTCCACAATAGTTTTTTTCCCCTTAAATCAGATATAAAAGTTCACTCGTTTTGTTCAAAAGTCTATCCAAATGTGTAACAATCTTTCCATTTTTTTATACATATCACAAGATAATTCTCACATTTATTCACACGAGTAGTCAGCAGTTATTTGTTGTTGTTTTTTTTTGTCTTAGAAGTGGTGTAAAGTCCGGGTTAAAGTATACTCTGTCAGTTCTGTTCATATTCCTAATATCATATTTACATAGCTGCACAGTTATTTATACACATGTTCTTGAAATAAGTGCAACAAGATATAGAAGACTGAACATATTTAAAACTATTTACATCTTTGCAATGCCATTAAGGTCACTGCCCTTTGCCTTTTTCTGGGAAAGCAGCCACTCCCTCATTTACAGCTGGTGAAGCAGTCTCTCCCCCATGCAGCTCCTACAGGTGTTGGCTGTGCAACAATCTTTTTATTTTTTTCCCACTTTTATTTACACACGCAATCAGCTGTTCTTTCAGTTCTTTCTGCTTTTGTCTCTGAAGTGGTGTAAAGTCCGGGTTTAAATATACTGTCAGTTCTGTTCCTGTTCTTGTTCAATTTATAGTAATTGTTCAGTATCTTGTCTTTCACTATCTCGTCACCGACTTTAAATTTCAGGAGTCTTGGCGTTCAGTCTTCCTACCTAAGCTTACGGGGTCAAGAATATTTGTATTACTCAAGGAAACGTCTTTTTTTTTTAAAAATAGAAGTTCTTTCACTTTTTATTATATCTGTTCTTGCCCTGTCTGCCTCTCACACAATCCCACCAAAATCACATTACACTTTCTTTTTCTCAGCCCTTTTATCCGTCCTTTCTCAGCCCTTTCAACTGCTAGAAACCAATAGTGTTATCCACACTTATTACCCTGAAAAGCCAGGTGCTCGCTCTGTAATTTTCATTCCGAATCAAACTCACTCGGACTGAACGGATGTAAAGAGCTAAATGGACTCTTAAATTGAAAGGCACGATAGGGTGGTTGACTTGGTATTTAAGGAGATGGAGAAAGTTTTTATTACTCCATGTGTTTACAAAAATTGAAAAAAAAAAGTTTTAAAAAGTCCAAACAATCCTCCTCCTCTTCTTCATTTCCCTGCCCATCTGAAAGATCTGATGCATGCATGCTACTGACACTAATGTCAGTACCGATCTCTTCCTCCGACTAAGTCCATTTCTCTCACTAATAAATGGAAGCCTGTAAGCTCTCCTTTATCAGTCGAAGAATCCAAACCATCCATTCAAGACACTTGCACACAAAAAATTTGAAAACAAATCGAAAAAACGAACGCATCAAAGAAAAAACTTGTGGAAATGCAGTCGATTGTTTTCGCAACAGGATAAACCGGAAGTCAATTGCGGGAAGGAAGTCTCGCAATCTTTCAAACAACGCGAGAATATAACAGTGGTTGATACGGACGCTTTTTGGGCGTTTTGCCGGTTTTAGACCTTCGGCCGCTACGCCCGGTAAAGGGTTTAAAAAAAAAAAGTCGGATTTTTTTTCCGTAGCAATTTTATGTTTGCCGTAGCATCGTAGCAGAGCTTTATTTTTCGTAGCTGCTACAGCAAAATCGTAGCAGTAGACAGGTCTGAATAAAGTTATCGAAATGTGACTGCAGTTCACTGGACTATCATGGCAGCAGAGCAAAAGCCTCGCTCGATTCCGATCAACCAGTGTCATGATCGGCTCTAGAAAGTGTGGAAGCGGAGATGATTCCAGGTGCCAGTGGCGTCATCGACGAACTGTGCAGTTCATTACAACATTGTTAAAGTTAACGGCTTGAGTTCGGTCCTGATTTGGCTCGGAAGAGTCCGCTGGACCTAAAGCAACAATAAATCAATCAATCAATCACGGCTTGAGTTGTAATAAAGTTATCGAAGTGTGTGTGTGTGTGTGTGTGTGTGGGTGGATATGTATGTGTGTGTGTGTGTGTGTGTGTGTGGGTGGGTGGGTGGGTGGGTGGGTGTGCGCGCGCGCGTGTGTGTGTGTGCATGAGTATTACCTGCTGCACAGTCAGATCCAGTGTATCCTGCAGAACATGTACAGGTGTAAGAGTTGATATCATCAGTACAGTTACCTCCATGTTGACATGGGTTAGGCAGGCACTCATTTATGTCTGAAGACAATAATGCTCATAATAATCAACAGGATGATGATTTCAATGTGATGATAATGTGTGTGTGTGTGTGTGTGTGTGTGTGTGTGTGTGTGTGTGTGTGTGTGTGTGTGTGTGTGTGTGTGAAAATAATGCTCAACGGTTGAAACCCCAAGCTGAACAAATCATAGCTGAAGAGCAAGCAGGATTCAGGGCAGAGCGAAGTACTACCACTGAACAAATTTTCAACCTCAGAATAATCTGCGAGAAACACCTACAGCACCAACAACATCTATATTGTAAGCCCCTTTCACCCCGGGTGTACGGCCCCCTGCAAGAAACCGACAACAAATCCCTCGCCCACTAGCGAAAAAGGAAATAATATGCGTCCCTCTTCCTTGCAAAAAACCCGCACACCACGCGGTCGTCAGGAAGGCTTTAGGGCTCACAAGAGATGTTTATAAAATCAGTTCTGACACCATCTCCGACAAACCTATCTTTCCCCAGGTATAGGCCCGCCGAGACATCCATCCCCACCAAAGACAACACCTCCCGCCCACAGCGGAAAGAATGCATCAAAATTTCTTGGATGGATGCCTTACAGCCCACAACCAAAGGAAACCAAGGTCTGCCAGAAAAAAAAAATCTTTATCTTCAATGTTAGGTGTAAAATAAAATGTAAATTTTAATATGAAATCTTAGTTTTATAATTAAAATAAATTATAGTTTGAGATGCATGTGATGAAAGTGCAATTGTTTAATTCAAAATAGAGATAGAATAAGATTTTATTTTGTACTAAACAGTTAGAGTAATTTAAAAAGTTAAAGAGAAAACATCTAAACTAAAAAGGAATTTATTTACACAACACACTTCACAAAAACATTTTTTACAGACAAGACCACTCGCAGAATGATGGGGGAAATGGAAAACACTTCAATTTTATTTTATTCTTTCATATTTTTGCTCATAGCCATGAAAAGGTTTAAAAGTTGTCTTTCCTGAGGAAAAGCATTGAAATATGTTAATGTTATGCGAGGCGATCCCTTTACGCAAATTTTGTCCGGGGAAACATGCCACCTAGAATTTGAAAGTAGATCTTGCTAGGGTTTTCAGGCGTCCGTGGACTTAGTTTTTTTTTTTTAAATTACCTTTTTCAACACTATTTTCGGCCTTTCTGGAACATACAATATTACAATAGCTCGAGAAGTCCACGTAAAGAAGAAAATTACCAACAAAAATTTCCTAAATCGGAAGAGATTTTTATTACGAAAATCAGAAATTTCCAAATTCTGAAGATTTTTCTCATAAGTTGTGAATAGATTTGAATGGTTGAATTTCTGTTTTCTGAGACCGCAGGCAGGTAGATTAACGTCCCCGGACACTCTAGACATATAGGGGACTTGTCTGAGACCGCCGGTTAGGTTAGGTAGGTAGATTAAAGTCCCGCGTCACATTAGCGAATAGGGGACTGGGAAGGGGGGGAATGAAGCTGAGACCGCCGCCATCAGTAGCTCAATATGTAGTGGAAGGCAAGAGATAAGGCAGCAAATCAGCGGCTGTGTCTCACAACACGTGATCGGTGCTGACGAATCAGATATTACTTTTAACATCCATGTATTAAAGAGAAAGGTTGAACGCTGCGAGGTGTACGGATTCTAGGCCCACCTACTATGAGCGATGTGGAGACACACGCTGTGCACAGTGGAATTCACCCATTTTCAAAACGCAATTTCTTCAACCATAATGCACAGATTTGTTTAAAATATTAAATTTCTAAAAGCACAATAGTTTTATTTGCCTTCCGTGTATTTTTGATCACTGCAATAACTACAATCGCTACACTAGAACGCATTGACTGCAGTGCCTTGAAGCGGAAAATTTTCCCGTGGCCATGTTTTTCATCTGGGTCAAGTTAGCAGAACGTTTGGGTGTTCCCCGAAAAAGCGTCACGGACTTTCCGCCTCTCAACCAATAAGAATGAATCTTATACCGATGGAAAGCTTATTTCCGTGGCTGTGACGTCATGGGTGTTTCGTATTAATATTTTATTTTTTTCAAGGCAAAATATTAAGTTAAAACAGAGGCATCACTTTCTTCTTTAAATATTTTCGTTACCCCGAAACGAATTATAATGTATCATATATGCAAAGAAAGGTCTTTTTTTGCTCTTTTTAATGGTATAAATTATGACCCGGAAGTATTAGCGGCGGAAGATCCGTGACCCGAAAATCGGTGAACCCCGCAGAACAACTTCAATGGCGATCGGCGTCATGGTTTGTGTGCTAACGGAAGTACAGAAACTTTGGACTCGATCCGTTCAATTCTTAGTAAGTACTCTTCGATAGTTCGTTTTTTTTTAAATTAAATTGATATTTGAATGAATATTTGCTTGTTTTGTTTTGTAAGTATCCTTTGTATTTGGCGAAAGATTTGTCACAGAATGATCGAGTCGATGGCAGACATTTTGTGGTAGTGCAAGTGAACAGTGGTCTTCCTAAGATCGCACGGTTTCTTATTCAGTACACCAAATAATCAGCAATCATTTTGTGTCGAAATATTACATATTAATTGTAATATATAAAAAATTTTCTCGACCTAAAATGTGCGATAAGTATTTCATTTTTAAATTCAAATGCAATCAAGAACGATAACTCTTTGTTGACATTAGTCACGTAGGCCTAATGCAGTTTCATTTTGCTTTTGCTTGCAAGCTTTCGACCCATACAGTAAATCTTTAGGTAGCTACCTACGTTATTGTTCTGCTGTTTTTACAGCATTGATACATAAGGAAAGTTTTTAAAATGTATATATTGTTAGTGCCAAATGCAATGACTCAGCTTGTAGGTATACAACTCTACCCTGTATGATCGTTTATCTCAGTTCTTTTGCAATTTTTACTTTTACTACCTATTGTTTTTTGCACTCATCCTTTTTGATATTAAGCGAAGCAATCAGTGATAGATTGATTTGCTGCCACAATCTTCTTTTTCTTCTCCAGTCTCGTAATAATTAAATTAGTGTGTGTGCACTTGACCTATTTGGTTACTTTAAAAAAATACTTCACGTTGTTTTCAGGTCTTCCACCGCATAATGTGGGCCACTTCATTCAAACCTGCATGTACCAGTGGCGTTCTGCAAAGACCCAGGCAGACAACATTCAGGCCTTCTTGAGGAAGAAGATTGACCTTCTTTTTGAATTGAACTGTTATTCTCCTCCACTCCTGCTGCCTTGGACACTTGTGTGTGTGTGTGGGCGCGCGTGTGTGTTTTTTTAACAGCTGCCAAAATAATAAATGAATAAAAAATAAATAATAATTGTAACAATAAGGTGTGTATGATTATTTGTAACTTTTTTTTTTTTACACATGTTGTTGCATTTTTACTTGAAAATGACCCAGAAAAGTGTTTGTGATAAAATAAAGTTAAATTGGTGAAATTCATTTTTCATAAATTTTTGAGTCGTATTGCCATTGCAAAAACTGGGCGAAAGGCCATTTTTGAACCATAATAATTTTTTCCACAGTACTTTGCCTGCTTTGAGAAAAAAATAAAGCCAATGACAGTAATACAGACAGTACATTTTAGCACTTGGCAGACTTATATCTGCAGTATTAAATAAATTATAAGTTCTCAAAAATGGCCGTTTGTTCAATTTGCTCATCGTACGTATTTTGTCCAACTTTCAAGCCATGTATCTCCTATTGTATTGATCACATTATCTTAATAGTTTGCATACTTTCATTTGACATCAATACCAACATATACAGCAAATTTCAAGTCAATCAGAAAATTTTATTTTTTGGGTGATTTTGCAGATTGCACAAAATATCATTTTCATATCGCTATATATATGACATTTGGCATCTAAGAAATAAGAAAACCATTGAGAGTACAAGTCCATACTAATGACAATAGTCATGCAAGTTTTCAGGAATCTGTAATTAGCCATTAATTTCCTATGATTTTTCAAAGCTACCCTGTCGTGTGAAAATGTGACCGTTTCCATCGCTGAAATTGCATAAAATGTCATTTTTGAACCAGTGTACCTCTGCTATTTAATATTAGTATGGTCTAAAAAATATTCAACTAAATGGCAATAGTGGTGACAAAAAGAATACAAAAATTGATCTTTAATTTTGAATTTTTTATGAATTTTCAAATATGCCTTTATGCGCAATTTGCCCTTTTGCGACATTTTCTGCTAAATTCAGGCGGCCGTATCTCCTATTCTATTTGAGATACAGCTATGATATTTTGCAGTTTTTCATAGCTCATCAGCATTTACTATTCCTGCAAATTTCAATTTGATAGAGTAATTTTGAAAAAATAAGTGGTACTACCAGTTCTTTAAAAATAACAGGGTCTACCATTAACATAGGTAAGAAGTTAATTTATAAGACGTTATTATGAACCATCGAGGAATAGGATGTTATAATTCATAAAAATAATACACCGGCTCATGCACCGGTCGCACATTTCAATGGCCGCCCTTTTTCAAGGCATGGTTAGTCGACCCACTCCATCCCGGTGCAAACATATTTCGAAACGGAGAAGGAGAAAGAGAGTCGGTGTTATAACAATATAAAACACTTAGTATTCAGATTCCGAGTGACTCGGATGGCTATACACCGGGTAAGCACGATTTTACACCGACTTTTCCAGACTGTAAACATAATGCTCTGTGCAATTCTTCCATTCAACTTTTTCTTCTCTCTTTATACCCGGTGCAAACATATTTCTAACCGGAGAAGGAGAAAGAGTCGGTGTTATAGCAACCTAAAACACTTAGGATTCGTGTTCCGAGTGACTCCGGGTAAGCACGATTTTACACCGACTTCTGCAAACTGTAAACATAAGGACCTGTGCAATTCTTCCATTCAACTGTTTCTTCTCTCTTTATAATTGCAATTCGTAATCTTAAACTTCTCCCCTACACTACATTTCATTTATAAATCAATTTGCTATAGAAGACCAGCAAACATTCAGAAGGGAAGGCTAGAATTACATTTTCATAAGAAAAATAAGTCTACTGTTTAGATCTAGATTCCCGCTGAAAATTGTCAATCAGGTTACATTGACTACGGTTGGCAACCGGAAATTTCTTTTTAGAGTTTACTAAACAACCACATTTTCTTCACAAGGCGATAATAGCAACTCTACAGATCTATTATCCACTCACATTTCGCCACACAACACATTACAAAATTTGTCGAAACAATTTTTCTCAGGTATTATATTTTCACTACACACACAAAATCCAGCTTCGAAATTTAGATCTACTATTTAATGTCAGATTCAAATTCGATAATCACATCCTACACCAATAGAAACACACAGTTCACAGTAAAAGAATAATACAATAACTTTGCAAGGCACAGTGCAAGGAGGTAAAAGAAGAGGGAGAGCGAAAAAGAGGTGGGAGGACAACATTCGAGAATGGACTGGTTTGACACTGAGCGAAACAATCAGGGTTGCTGATGACAGGGAAAGATGAAGTACGCTGGTTAAACGATCATCTGTGGTGCCCTACGACATCCGAGTTACGGGATCGGATAGGATAGGATAGGACAATATCTCTAGTACCTACATTTCCCTCTTGTCGTCTTTGCTCAAAGCCAATTTCCAAGCCGAGGCACATGTATAATAAAAGGCAAACACAGGCACACGCAACATAGTAATTAAATACATAAAATTGAATTAGTAGCCTAGTTTATTATTTTACCGATACATTTTTTTAATAGCCAACGGAAGTGGCTTACATTATCATGTGTTCGTAGAATTCAAAAAGGCGTTTGATCGAGTCTGGGATGCAACTCTGTGGGCAACCTTGAGAGTGTACAACATCAGCCCTAAAATTATTGAAGTCATCACAGGCCTGTATGACAAGGCTACCAGCGCAGTCCTCCACAACAGCGCCATCGGTAACTGGTTCAGAACAACAATCGGTGTGCGTCAGGGATGCCTACTCTCTCCAACACTCTTCAACATCTTCCTAGAGCGCATCATGTCATATGCCCTTGCAGATCACGAAGGCACAGTCAGCATAGGGGGAAGTGCAATCTCCAACCTTTGTTTTGTGGATGACATTGATGGATTGGCAGGAGAGGAACAAGAACTTGAACAGCTGACACCACCTCCAGAGCCTATGGAATGGAAATAAGTGCATAGAAGACCAAAGTGATGACCAAAAACACCAATGGCATCAACAAAGTCCAAGGCCAATCCCTCAACACAGTGCATAGCTTCAAATATTTAGAAGCATTTGTATCAGACAGTGGTTCCCGACAGGAAGTCTACTCCATGATCGCACAAACAACTGCTGCCCTGGCGAGGTTGAAGCCAATTTGGAAAGACAGGACCATCAGTCTACATTCCAAGGTAAGGCTGCTGCGCTCCCTTGTCATCTCTATCTTCCTATATGCTTGCGAAACATGGACCGTCACAGCAGATCTCCAACGAAGAATACAAAGCATGGAGATGAGGTGCTACAGAAGACTTCTGGGCATTTCCTATACCCAGCACATAACCAATGACGAAGTCCGACAGACCATCACACAAGCCATTGGACAACACGATGACATGCTCACAGTGGTGAAAAAACGGAAACTCCGATGGTATGGCCACGTCACAAGATCATCAGGTCTTGCAAAGACCATCCTGCAAGGCACAGTGCAAGGAGGTAGAAGAGGGAAACTGAAAAAGAGATGGGAGGACAACATTCGAGAATGGACTGATTTGACACTGAGCGAAACAATTAGGGTTGCTGATGACAGGGAAAGATGGAGTACGCTTGTTCTGTGATGCCTCTACGACCTCCGAGTTACGGGATAGGATAGGGTAGGATAGGTGTGTGTGCGTATGTGCGTGCGCATGAGTCTTACCTGTTGCACAGTCCGATCCAGTGTATCCAGCTGGACATATACAGGTGTAAGAGTTGATACCATCAGTACAGCTACCTCCATGTTGACAGATGTTTGGAAGACACTCATCTATATCTGGAGATAATATTGCACATAATTATCAATCATTATGATGATGATTAATGGCGAGAGTGTTTTGAAGACAATGACATCCATTCACACTACTACTTTGTATTGTTTGAACCACATATTGCGCTTCTGTATGGATTTAGCAATAACGTATTGGAAATTCGTGTGTGTGCGTGCAGGGGCGGATCAGTTAGTTTTTGGGGGAGGGTTTACAAAATTCTATTAAAGGGACTTACTCGGTAAATGTTAATGATGGTCAGGAAACGCTTCAGGTCAAGCAGCAACATTGGCAGGACACGCACTTTTCCAGGAGCAGACAACGGAAGTTACCACAATCTTGTGATGATGTCTTTCCGTCTTCACTTGAAGAGAGTAAACACAGCAATGTGCACTAGACTGAAGTTCGACCAGGACAAACTGCTAGACCCGGAGGTGACAGAAATATTTCAGGCCACAATTGGAGGTAAATTTGCACCACTGCTCATTTTGGGAGCTGGTGAAGTAGATGTCAACGCCATGACCACACCTTCAACTTAGCTGTGATAGATGCCGCCACGGAGATCCTTGGAAAGCATCGGTCAAAGAAGAAGCTGTGGATCACACCTGAACTTTTGGACCTGAGTGATAAACGAAGAGAGGTAAAAAGGTAAAGGTAGTCCCATAGCCTTGTGGCCGTAGGGGAGCGTGATGTTGGAGATCACACTTATCTTGGGCCAGCGTAATGAGGGTGATGCCCAACTCTCTCCCTCGCTGCTTTACCTTCCCCACCCTCAAGAGAGTAGGTACTCAATCACAGTTGAGTCAACTGGGGGCGTTGTTGTTTGTCGCTTCACACCTTAGCGGTCACCCATCCAAGTGCTAACCGCACCGGACGGTGCTTCACTTTCGACACAGTAGCGAGTGCTCCAACCACTGCACTATCCGACACCCCACGAAGAGAGATGAAAAAGAAAACGAACACCTGACAGGGAGCTGATGCCTACCGAAAAATCAACAATGACATCCAAAAAGGCATGCGCACAGCAAAGGAGAACTGGATAGAAGCTCAATGCCAGGAAATAGAGAACAGTCTGAACAAGAACAACAGCAAGAAGGACTCTGAAGCCGCTGACAAGTGTTAAACAGCCCAAGGTCTCCACAATCCAAAGCAAGTGACTTATGCCTTACAGAAGAACAATAAGTCTTGGACAGATGGACAGAGTACTGCTCTGACCTTTACAACCACAAACCAAACGGAGACCCATCAGTTCTAGCATGTCCAGAGAACAGAGATGAAGAAGAAATCCTCCCAATTCTCCGAGAAGAAGTTGAGGCAGCAGTGCAATCGCTGAAGAAGGGGAAGTCAGCGGGAGTGGACAACATACCCGCGGAACTGCTTCAAGCAGGAGGAGAAGCGATGATCGACGCACTCACCATTATGTGTACCAAGATGTGGCAGAGTTGGGAGTGGCCTACACCATGGACCCAGTCGCTTGTCATCAATCTTCCCAAAAAAGGTAACCTTCAGGAATGTGAAAATCACCGCACCATCAGCCTCATCAGCCATCCCAGCAAGGTCCTTCTGAAAATAATACTCAACAGGTTGAAACCCCAAGCTGAACAAATCATAACCGAAGAGCAAGCAGGATTTAGGGCAGGGCGAAGTACCACTGAACAGATTTTCAACCTCAGAATAATCTGTGAGAAGTACCTACAGCACCAACAACATCTATATCACGTGTTCGTAGACATCAAAAATGCGTTTGACCGAGCCTGGCATGCAGCTCTGTGGGCAACCATGAGAGTGTACAACATCAGCCCTAAAATTGTTGAAGTCATCAAAAACCTGTATGACAAGGCTACCAGTGCAGTCCTCCACAACAGCGCCATCGGAAACTGGTTCAGAACAACAATCGGTGTGCGTCAGGGATGCCTACTCTCTTCAACATCTTCCTAGAGCGCATCATGTCAGATGCCCTTACATACCACGAAGGCACAGTCAGCATAGGGGGAAGAGCAATCTCCAACCTTCGTTTTGTGGATGACATTGATGGATTGGCTGGAGAGGAACTAGAACTTGAACGGCTGGTACAGAGGCTTGACACCACCTCCAGAGCCTATGGAATGGAAATAAGTGCAGATAAGACCAAAATGTTGACCAACAACACCCATGGCATCAACACGGTCATCAAAGTCCAAGGCCAATCCCTCAACACAGTACATAGCTTCAAATATTTAGGAGCAATTGTATCAGACAATGGGTCCCGACAGGAAGTCCTCTCCAGGATCGCACAAACAACTGCTGCCCTGGCGAGGTTGAAGCCAATTCGGAAACACAGGACCATCAGTCTACATTCCAAGGTAAGGCTGCTGTGCTCCCTTGTCATTTCCATCCTCCTATATGCTTGCGAAAAATGGACCGTCACAGCAGATCTCCAACGAAGAATACAAAGCATGGAGATGAGGTGCTACAGAAGACTTCTGGGCATTTCCTATACCCAGAACATCACCAACGACGAAGTCCGACAGACCATCACACAAGCCATTGGACAACACGATGACCTGCTCACAGTGGTGAAAAAACGGAAACTCCGATGGTATGGCCACGTCACCAGATCATCAGGTCTTGCAAAGACCATCCTGCAAGGCACAGTGCAAGGAGGTAGAAGAAGAAGGAGACCGAAAAAGAGGTGGGATGACAACATACGAGACTGGACTGGTTTGACACTGAGCGAAACAATTAGGGTTGCTGAGGACAGGGAAAGATGGAGTACGTTGGTTAAACGATCATCTGTGGTGCCCCTACGTCCTCCGAGTTATGGGATAGGATAGGATAGGATAGGATATGTTATTTACTTGTAAGATTAAATTATCAAAATAATAATTACCTCCTTTGCTCCCAAAATATGTACTGAGCTTTGCAACACCTTTCGAATTGGAGGGCTTCAACGACGGCGTTCGCGGCATTTTGAAGCGCTGTCGCGAGTCGGAAGAAGCAAGCAAAGGCACGGAACTTTGACTATTTGTCTTTTTGCTAAAACGTCAACGTAAGCCAGGGTTGCCCACATTATGACTTTTTCAGCATGCGAGCTACTGTTAAAATGACCAAGCCAAAATGATCTACCTGCCACCAAAATGCAAAACATATATACAAATGTATAGTCATGTAATAAGCTGACGTCAATTTTTTTTTACTGCTACGCGGTCTACTCAGTCACACTGCCTTCGCGATGGACCGGTCGATCACGATTGACGTATTGGGCACTCCTGTCGTAATCCATTATATTATCCATTAGGAATATTGTTTTCTTTCTTTTCATTTCTTCCGCTCGTGGCGCCCCTCCCCCGACGGGAAATATCAGCTTTGCTCTTTGTGGAGCACGAAAGACGGTGTTCGTTTGGAGATTGTTTAGAATGATTGCCATGATTGACGTTTTTTAGGGAGAAGATTGCGAGGGCTTGAATATTGTAGGAGAGGTCAAATATTCGTACCCCAAAAAATAAAATAAAAAAATTAAAAAATTAAAATAAATATATATTTTATGTTTATTTGTTGTTGTTTTTTTTTTTGAAATAATTTGATATTATATATATAGATATATATAGATATAGATATATATATACACACACACATACATATATGGGATATGGAGGTTATTATTTCCAAGTGATTGATCTGTTTCCTTTAAAGTTTCTCTCTCTCTCTCTCTCTCTCTCTCTCTCTCTCTCTCTTTCTTTCTTTCTTTCTTTCTCTCTCTCCTTCTTCTTCTTCTTCTTTTTATTTTTTTGGCTGGAAACCCCGGAACACCCCCCCCCTCGTCCGCCCCTGGCGTGTGTGTGTGTGTGTGTGTGTGTGTGATCATTTGTGTGTGTGGAAGGGAGAGTTGGAGTGGGAGGCGTGTGTTTCTGTGTGTTGCCTGTTGCACATTCAGTTTCAGTGTATCCAGCGGCACATGTGTGTGTGCGAGAGTGTTACCTGTTGCACAGTCAGACCCAGTGTACCCAGCAGCACATATACAAGCGTAAGAGTTGATACCGTCAGTACAGCTACCTCCATGTTGACAAGGGTTGGGCAGGCACTCATTTATGTCTGAAGACAATATTGCACATAATTATCAACCATGATGATAATGTTTAATGGCGGGGGTGTCTTGAAGGCAATGACATTGATCCATTCATACTACATGTACTACTTTGTATTGTATGAACCACATTTTGTGCTTCTGTTCTCTTTTTGGATATAGCAATAAAGTATTAGAAATGTGTGATGGGGGTGGAGGGTAGGAAGGAGGGGGAGTGAGCGTGCGTGCATACGTGGGGATGGGGGTTGGAGGCATGTGTGCCTGTGTGTTACCCCTTGTACCGTCAGTTCCAGTGCATCCAGCAGCGTGTGTGTGTGTGTGTGTGTGCGTTTACGTACCGTAGGTTATGAGGTTGTGTGTAAGACTTTCTGACGGGGTTGTGAGGTACAAAATTGTATGAGGTACTTTTTCCTATGACCCCACAGTGCCAACCTCAAAAACCGCTTGCTGAGCTACCAAGCATATCGCCTATACATTTATAACCACCTCACAAAACCGTTGGAGAGCCACCACCTACACACACACACACGGATTTTTGTGTGTACGACACAATAATGCTAAAAATGTGCTTACCTCACAACGTGGGGTACCGGGGAGATGTCATTCTTGATTAAAAACATTCGTCACTGCTCGGCAATTATGTTAAAACTGCCCAAAGTCAGCATAACCTAATATTACGTGAAATATGCTATGCAGTGTATGTACCCCACAAAGATGCTAAAAAATGCTTACCTCACAACGTAGGGTACGTAGGCATGTGTGTATGCATGCATGTATGTATTTATGTAGCCGAGCGGAGTATTTGAACCCCGTCTCTCGGCCACGACCTTCGAACACGGCCCAACCCGAGCTGTTATTTTCATTTATCCCTCGCAAGACGGACATAAAATACTTGCCCTACAAACGTGTTGATAGTAAACCGGGTTGCCGGTTACTAGTGCCACACACTCTCTGACTTGCATTAAATGCCTGCCGACAATGTAGTCCGGCTCACCACCAAAAGTAGAAGATGAATGGTCAACCATGAACAAATGTCGTGTCGCCTTGTCCTGCATGACCCAATGGCCTCTCCAAAGGATTCTGCACAGCAGGAGCCACCCAAGGCTAGTCTAACCAAGAAATGGAAGGTAGACAACCTCTCTCCCAAGCTAGCACCAGTCGCTTTCCATTCCGCCACAGATCCCACAGCTCAAATCGAACCATGCCCTCATGGTTTCCCAGTTTGCAACAGGTATGTCTGGAACTGAAACTGACTACGCCCATTCACTGACTTCACAGTGAAAAAACTGCATTCAAACATTACCACGTTCCAGCATCATCTTGTTCCTGGTCGTTGTGCACCACTTGTAGCCGCGCGGAGTATTTGACTCCCGTCTCTCGGCCACCACCTTGAGAACACGGCCCAACCGAAACCGTTATTTTTTTATTATCGCTTGTAAGAGGGATATAGTCTAAAAATATTTTTTCCTGCAAGGCGGAGAAGAGTATTGATTGTAAATCGGGTGGCGGGCTACAAGTGCCACACTCTCTCTGCAAAGTCACTGCCACTGACTTGCATAAAATGCCTGCCGATAATATAGTCCGGGTCGCGATATTTATTTTCCCAACTAGAGTCAAGGCACAAGCCCTAGTCAGTATATAAGTTCTACAACCGGTACGGTATTACGACACGTGTCACTTCCGCTCTTTTGTCGACGATTCTTCTTAATGGCGGTCACTGTAGTTTGGAGGCTAGAAATCAAAAGACAGAAAAATAAATTTTGAGGAATTTTCGTTTGATTAATGACAAAATAACCCTTTAGATAAGCAGATTGATTCAAAATCACTCAAATAATCAAAATTTACACACGAACAGATTTTCGAATTCTTAAATAAGTTTTAAATCTTTCCGTAAAATGTGAATCGAGTGTACGCTCCGAATGTAGCCGTCCGAACAACAGCCGCTGTGCTCTGTTTTGTAAACCTTTTGCTATGAGACTGGTTGGATAATTTGGATGATGTAAAAAAAGTTTTAAAATAAATATTTATTAGCATTTCGATTTATTAGCATCAGATTAAAGTTTGTCAAATTGTCACCTCCGCCAACTTTCATATCAAGGCTGATTGCAGACGACGCATGTACTTAGGCATACTGGCTACTGTGAGTCCTGTACTAACAATAACATGCCAAAAGTGTATCTGTCGTCGCTCAACCTACAAGAAAATGATAATATTCTCTTAAATTACACATCATAGTTAATGCTAAAACTATAGAATAATAATATTAATTAATAGCTAAATAATTTGTTTAGGTAATTAAGTCAATTTGACAAATAAATTCCCTCGAAATTGGTACATAACATTTTGTAGTAGTAGTAGTAGTAGTAGTAGGGACAATAATAGGCTGTGAGGCATTTTGGTATGTCCCATCTTTTTAAAATGTAAATCTTATTGGTCTGTTGCATGCATAAAAAATTTTGCCTAATCATTATTCATCAAAATAGTAAAACCGTTCTTTAACTTAAGTTTAGGTGAAGTATCCAAGTAATTTTTAAAAGAGTCAGTGCATGGTTTAGTTTTAATTTCTTCAGGAAGGTTATTCCAATCGTTAATTATTATTATTATTTTTTTTTAACTTTGTCCTTTTATTAAACAAACAAATGATAAAACAGCAAATATCAAGTTAGGCTCCTAGCCCAGGGGGGCCGTATAGCCAGACAAGGGGGGGAAGATGGGGGGATAGGGATACACAATATATACATAGTGATTACAAGAACGGCACTATATTACAGACACAGCAGCCTCTAACTACACACAATAACATATGCACTAAATGAAAAAGCAACAACAATGTTCAAACATTTATTCTGTTAGTAAAATAAAATTTTCTCAAGTTACTGTTAAACTGATGTTTAAAAATTTTTCCTTCCTGATAACGTGTTATATCACAGACAGGTTTAGTAAAAAAAAATGATTCCAATTTAAATCAACATGCATATTATTATAAATTTTAAATGTTTGAATTAAATCCCCTCTTAGTCGACAGCCATGTAAGGAGTGTAAGTTAATAAATTTTAGTCTCCCTGCATAAGGTAAATTGTTACAGCTTTTGACTAGTTTGGTCGCACGTCTTTGCACCTTTTCTATTTTTATAGATTGTCTTTTTAGTGATGGGTACCATACTACGCCTGCATATTCGAGATGTGGTCTAACTAGGGCTTTATATAATTTGCAGAAAATATCCTTATTTAAATAAATTAAAGTTCTTTTAATTAATCCCATCATCCTATTTGCTTTGCTAGTACAGCTCTGTATATGATAGTCGAAAGTAAGGGTGCTATCAAAGATTACTCCCAGGTCCTTTTCTTCATCACATGCCTCGAGTGGAATCGAACTAGTAATGTTTCCAGTTGATATACTTGTGCTTTCATATGATACACATGCTTGGGATTATTTTTACCTATATATAAAACTTTACATTTGTGCACATTAAAATTCAGACACCATTGTACATTTGAACATTTAAAAGAAATTTTAGTGTGCAAGTATTTGTGCTCACTTTTAGTTTTGGATGTTGTTTTATTTTTTTTATATATACTTAAAACGTGTTTGAAATGGACATATTTTAAAACGTCTTCGTACCAGTTGTGGTACTATTGTACCGACATGGGTTTTACCCTGACTCTAGTTGGGAAAATAAATATCGCGTCCGGGTCACTACCTAATAAAGAAAACGAATGGTCAGCTGGGGGGAAAAAATGTGGTGTCGCCTTGTCCTGCATAACCCAATGGCCTCTCCAAAAGATTCTGCACAGCAGGAGCCAACCAAGGCTAGTCTAACCAAGAAATGGAAGGTGGACAACCTCTCTCCCACGCTTGCACCAGTCGCCTCCCATTCCACCGCGCACACACACACACACACACACATATATATATATATATATATATATATATATATATATATATATATATATATATATATATATATATATATATATATATATATATATATATATATATATATATATATATATATATATATATATATATATAACGACATGTTATCCACTTAATTTGAATTGCCAAATTTTCGGTATTTAATAAACTTCTTCAGGGCATTACAATGTCAGTGTGATAATGTACAAGCGTTTTACCTATTACTAGAATCCATGACTATAATTCACAAACCACACATATATCCTAAGTAAACATGAATACAACTTATAAAAACCACCACACACACACATAATATCACACCACAACCAACACCACACACATAATACAACACACACACACATAATATACCACACACAACACATACACACATAATATACCACACACACACCACACATACACATATATACCGCACACACAACACACACACACATAAACAACACACTCAACACATACCACATAATATCCACACACAACACACACACATACACATATTTATATACATATATATACATACACATATACATATATTATACATATACATATATTATACACACATATACATATACATATACAAGCGGTGTCTCGGAGCCTCCAGCACAAAAAAAAAGTCCGAAGAAGGAAAAAAAACAGCTGAAGAAGGCACACCCAAGCTCCTTCAAGTTTTGGAACATTGGAGAGGAGGATGTCGATGATGAATAAATTATACAGTGCTTGTTTTAAAAAATGAAACAGTTTTTTTGTTGTTGGTATTTATCTTGTTTATTAGCTGCAATAGTTATACAGTTTTAAAAAATGACCGTGCTTTCAATCAAGGGGTCTGGCAACCTGAGAAATATTTTGGCAACTTCAACTTCCCAGGTTAGGAGCCCGGCTGGCTCCTTAGCCTGGCTTGCTAAATCTCAGCCCTGGCAAGGAGGTAGAAGAAGAGGGAGACCGAAAAAAGGTGGGAGGACAACATTCGAGAATGGACTGGCTTGACACTGAGCGTGATATTTCAGGATTTCTTAGGACTGATAAAGATGGAGTACGCTGGTTAAACGATCATCTGTGGTGGCCCAACGACCGAGTTACGGGATAGCATAGGATAGGAGGATTTTTGAGAATTTCCTGGAATTAATATTTATTATCAAACGAAGC
The DNA here is from genome assembly GCA_036898135.1 of Oncomelania hupensis. Classification (NCBI taxonomy): domain Eukaryota; kingdom Metazoa; phylum Mollusca; class Gastropoda; order Littorinimorpha; family Pomatiopsidae; genus Oncomelania; species Oncomelania hupensis. The sequence goes on from CM072526.1 coordinate 26,405,796, forward strand.
TTTCCAGATTTGTCTCGTACTACTTCAGCGATTGTATGTTCTATGACTTAAGACGACAGTGCGTAATTCAGGTGACGATTTTTATTTTAATTGAGTGTTATTGCGTCATTATGGAATGTTTGAAGCTCTTCGGGATTGTAAAAAAAGTATATATTAATGCACTGTCTGCTTGAAAGTTTTTTTTTAATGATTTTCAGAAAGCGATATTATATGCAGTTGGTGCTTGCTGAATAAAGTTGGAAATCTTTATACGACGACACCGGCCTTGTTGCTGAGTAAATAGGCTGCGTGGATAAATGAATTCAAGTTGCACATATCAAGATTCAAGCATCGGTGGCTGAATCGATCTATTGATAAATAACGTGTAACATCAGGTTTTGGCGCTAGTAGGCCGACCATACTTTTGTAACAAAATGCGCCACGGCCATGCCAGCGGCGCCTTGGATTACTGGAGTTCATAGAGGAGAGGCGGGAGCGTAGGCGAGCAATTATGGAAAACAACACGCTTAGGTCCTTCGTCAGATGTACGTTATAGCTAAAGGCATTTTTCGACACGCAAAACGAGACTTCTGTCTTCCAGACTGTCTGCTTGTTCAGCAACAGGTCATGAGTTATTTTCTCTTGAGTTAGCTATTTTCTCAAACCACCTGTTGGGCAAGGTAAATGATCGGGCTCCTCCAAAGAACACGTCGTGATATTCCAGACGCATTCTGTACAATTTTAACTGAGAAGACTGAAACAATCGGGTGTGAACTTGACCAGCATAATTAACAATAGCCCATTGTTTGAAAGCTTTGAAGGCATCCCTAAAGGTTACAGAGAAAAAGACTGATTTAGTTCTAAAAGGGTGCCTAAACAAAAACTTGCTGACCTCTTGATCCCTTACAAACTGATTTGGTTAAGCGCCATCAAGCATATCCTTTGCCTCATATAACACAGATTGTGAACGCTTCCCTCGCAGATGGAATAGTGCCACCTCAGTTGAAGCAAGCACTGATGACTCCTCTATTAAGAAAGCAAGCACTGATGACTCCTCTATTAAGAAAGCAAGTCCTTGATCAGAACCAGTAAACAAAATTACATATCTGTGTTTCCTTTCAACGGTTCTGGTTAAAAGTGCTGTCACAACTGCTCGAGCATCTCGACGGTAACGATCTGAATGAAGTCTATTAATCGGTGTATCGTAGGTCCCACAATACTGAAACAGCCCTGCTAGATGTCACTAGTGGTTTGCTCGATCAGGCTGATGCTGGTGAGGGTGCTCTCTCTTTTAGACCTATCTGCCACGTTTGATACGTTCGATCACTTCAATCTGACACAAAGCCTAGAAACCACTGATGACATTACCTTCTTTCCTGTACAACCAACCCGTGCCGAGGCTTATTAACAGACTGCTGTGCATTTCACACGCACTGTCTCCAGAGAAATTGAGACATTAACTACTGAGTTGTTTGTGCGATCCTGGAGAGGACTTTCTGTCAGGACCCATTGTCTGATACAATGGCTCCTAAATATTTGAAGCTATGCACTGTGTTGAGGGAGTGGCCTTGGACTTTGATGTTCATGTTAATGCCATTGGTGTTGTTCTCATCATTTTGGTCTTCTCTGCACTTATTTCCATTCCATAGGCTCTGGGTGTCAAGCATCTGTACCAGAGGTTCAAGTTCTTGTTTTTCTCCAGCCAATCCATCAATGTCATCCGAAAAACGGAGCTTGGAGATTGCTCTACCCCCTATGCTGACATCGTGATCTGCAAGGGCATCTGACATGATGCGCTCTAGGAAGATGTTAAAGAGTGTTGGGGAAAGTAGGCATCATTCACGCACACCGATTGTTGTTCTGAACCAGTTTTCGATGGCGCTGTTGTGGAGGACTGCACTGGTAGCCTTCATGCAGGCTTTTGAGGACTTCAATAATTTTAGGACTGATGTTGTACACTCTCATGGTTGCCCACAGAGCTGCATGCCAGACTCGGTCAAACCTTTCTTGTAGTCTTCAAACACAAGACATAGATGTTGTTGCCATAGGTATTACATGATATAGATGTTGTTGGTGCTGTAGGTACTTCTCACAGATTATTCTGAGGTTGAAAATCTGTTCAGTGGTACTTCGCCTTGCCCTAAATCCTGCTTGTTCTTCAGCAATGATTTGATCAGCCTGGGGTTTCAACGTGTTATTATTTTCAGGAGGACCTTGCTGGGATGGCTGATGAGCCTGATGGTGCGATAATTTTCAAACGCCTGAAGGTTACCTTTTTTGGGAAGAGTGATGACAAGCGACTGGGTCCATGGCGTAGGCCACTCCCAACTATGCCAGATCTTGTTACAAATAATGGTGAGGGCGTCAATCATCGATTCTTCTCCTGCTTGAAGCAATTCCGCGGGTGTGTTGTTCACTCCCGCTGACTTTCCTTTCCTCAGCGATTGCACTGCTGCTTCAACTTCTTCCCGGAGAATTGGGAGGATTTCTTCCTCTTCTCTGTTCTGGGGACATGCTAGAAGTGATGGGTCTCCGTTTGGTGTGTGGTTGTAAAGTCAGAGCAGAACTCTGTCCATCTATCCAAGGATTCTTGTTCTTCTGTAAGGCATATGCCAGACTTGCTTTGGATCGTGGAGAGCTTTTTAAGACTTGTCACACACCAGCCCAATGCCTATGTGAGCAGCACTGTTTAGTGCCTCCACATTTTGTTGGCTGCGGGCTATTTATAGCTTGCCTGCACCTTCCCTTCTAGTGAAAGAAAAGGAAAGGTAGCATCGGCGAAGCTATTTATAGCTAGCCTGGCTGACTTAACCTCAAAACTAAAAAGCTTTGGTTGAGTCGGTGTGGTCAGCCGCTTCACAGTCTGGTAGGTCTTTTTGCTGTTGTTCTTGTTCAGACTGTTCTCTATTTCCTGGCATTGATCTTCTATCCAGTTCTCCTTTGCTGTGCGCATGCCTTTTCGGATTTCATTGTTGATTTTTCGGTAGGCATCAGCTCCCTATGAGGTGTACTTTTTTCATCTCTCTTCGTTTATTACACAGATCTAAACGTTCAGGTGTGATCCATGGTTTCTTCTTTGGGCGGTGCCTGCCATGGATCTCAGTGGCGGCATCTGTCACAGCTGAGTTGAAGGCGGTGGTTATGGTGTTGACATCTACTTCACTCATTACCATCCGTCGGAGAGCAGCCCCTTTCAAAATCAACATCATCCAGGCCTATGCCCCAACATCAGACTATGACAACAGCGAAGTGGAGGATTTCTATGAACATCTACAGGCTATCCTTGACAAAGTCATACTGCAAGGCGACTGGAATGCTAAAAAAAAAACTGTAGAGACACATGCGGACCCCACTGCAACAACGAGAAAAATGACAGGGATCTGAGACTCTTGGAGTTTGCCAGATACAACAATCTGATACTGGCAAACACGCTTGGTCTCCACACAAAATCCAGACAATGGACATGGCACAGTCCCAGCGGGGAGCATCATAACCAGATCGACTACATCATGGTAAAGACACGCTTCAATTCAGATCAAACATTAACATTGGCAGGACACACACTTCCAGGAGCAGACATCGGAAGTGACCACGATCTCGTGATGATGTCCTTCCGGCTCCACTTGGATAGAGTAAAGACAGCAAAGTGCACTAAAATGAAGTTCGACCTGGACAAACTGGAAGACCCGGAGGTGGCAAAAATATTTCAAGGCACAATTGGAGGGAAATTTGCAATGGATTTGTGCACACAGATTAGAACGTTAGTTTATAATCTCTTCCGAAGGAGTATACGATCATTACCATGTATTGTGTTTCCAATGGAGAGACTATTTTCAGCGGTTAAAAAAAGGTATCTTATCCGATTAACTATAATTATCCTGTAGACACAAATTATACAAATTTAGAAGCCACAAACTATCTCATCAGGCACCCAAGAAGACTTCCAATAGAAGAAAAACATCAGTAACAGATTTTGCTATCAACAATTATAAAATTATGCAACTATACAAGTGCAGAAAACTTTAAGGGCAAAGACCGAATGACTCCCATGCTCCTTAGGAATATCACAATAGTCTACATGAAAATAATTGCCAAGTATGGATTATGTAAAACAAACGTCTGTACAAAGTAATATTGACGTTGATCTTGCGATGACCTTAATTCAATTCAATTCAATTCAATTCAATTCAAGATTTATTCGCGAAGTGACATACATACAGTTATAGTATACATGACACAAAGAATGCTTTAGATCAGCGGCAGGCATGCACAAGAAACAGAACAAACAAATAAAGCATAGATCTAGTGCGACCTATGTAACCAACCTCTGTTACCAACTTTAACCTGTTTCCACATGAACTCATTTATGATCAATTAAACTACAGCAGAAGTCTCTCATAGTGTCAATGTCACTTTAAATAACCCATATTAGCAGCTCCAGTGAGGAACATCAATATCATATGTTTGTAGACTTCAAGAAAGCGTTTGACCGAGTCTGGCAAGCAGCTGTGTGGGCAACCATGAGAGTGTACAACATCAGCCCTAAAATTTTTGAAGTCATCAAAAGCCTGTACGACAAGGCTAGCAGTACAGTCCTCCACAACAGCGTCATCGGGAACTGGTTCAGAAAAATAATCGGCGTGCGTCAAGGATGTCTATTCTCTCCAACACTTTTCAACATCCTCCTATGCGCATCATGTTAAAAGGCACAGTCATTAAAGAAATCTCCAACCTCCGTTTTGCGGATGACATTGATGAAAAACAACACCAATGGCATCAACGCGGATATCTAAACCTAAGGTTCAATAAGGTGCACAGCTTCAAATATTTAGGAGCAATTGTATCGGACAATGGGTTCCGACAGGAAATCCTCTCCAGGATAGCACAAACTGCTGCCCTGGCAAGGTTGAAGCCACTAGGAAAGACAGGACCATCAGTTTACACTCCAAGGTAAGGTAGCTGCGCTCCCTTGTCATCTCCATCTTCCTAAACTCTTGCAAAACATGGACCTTCACAGCAGACCTACGACGAAGAATACAAAGCATGGAGATAAGGTGCTATAGAAGAATTCTTCAGCACATCACCAACGTTGAAGTCCGACAAACCATCGATCAAACATGGCATTGCACAAAACGATAACTTGCTCAAATGATGAAGAAACTGAAACTCCGAAGGTGTGGCCACATCACCAGAGCATCAGGCCTTGCAAAGACCATCCTGCAAGGCACGTTGCAATGAGGCAGAAGAAGAGCGATACAGAAAAAGAGGGAAGAAGACACAGTGACGCCATGAGGACTGCTGAGAACAGAGAAAAGTGGAGTACGCTGGCTAAACGATCATCTGTGGTGCCCCAAAGACTTTTGAATTACGGGATATGAAAATCTAGTGTGTCGGTTAATAGACTTTCTTCTTGGTTTTTTAAAGAGGCTGTAGGCACAGTATCAACCTGTTTGTGTAGTTTGTGTGTACAGATTATGGCCATAATAATTAAAGGTATCACATTTGATAATACTGAAAATAAACTAGTGCAATGTGCGTATGCGCCTAGCTCTAGGTGCTTACATAAGCACATATGATGCTGATACTGATAATACGGAGTTGACTAGCGGGCGATAATCAATTATTTGAAGAATAATTTTCTATAATAGATAACTTCGGGACAATATTAGGGTTACATCTTAATGCAGACGTCCAGCGCACTATGGTTAGTTAACTAATTGTACTATGTTAGATTACAGTCTACACAAAGTGTGGATAGGAAATCCACTACAACATCGGTATTACCTTTGTCACACTGTTTTCCAGTAAATCCAGAAGAACAGTTGCAGATGTATTCTGTTGTATTGGGGGTACAGTAGTGGTCTACACCAGTAGTGCATTTACCTCCATTATGGCAGGGGTTGAAAGCTCCAATGTAATCAATATCTGGGCAACAGATACCACACACAAAAGTAAAAACATCAGCCAGCTATTTATATTGCCTGTGTTACAGGCAGTAATCGTACTTAAAGCCAATACCAATCATTTCAATATTAGGAACGTGAACTGAAACAGTCTTATTTATTAAGATATTAATTCATTAATTAATTAATTAATTCATTCATTCGTTCAATAATTAATTCATTCATTTATATATATATATATATATATATATATATATATATATATATATATATATATATATATAGGCTTATAAACTATGGTTTCTGGGCACCTTAAAAGTCACCAACCGGTCATTTGGGTACCCGACTTTGGATCTGGGGACCCAGCTGGGTCCCCGGATCCAAGGCGGCTCCCAGAAAACGATCTTAGGGTAAGCGCAGTGCCTCGACGATTAGGGTAAGGCAGTGCCTCGACGATTAGGGTAAGGCAGTGCGCTCGAAACGGGTTAGGGTTAGGGTTAGCGGTCCGTCTACAAGTGATAATTTACATATAATTATAGTGGGGGTACCCAAAAGCAAGGGGGTATATCTATATATATATATATATATATATATATATATATATATATATATATATATATATATATATATATATATATATATATATATATATATATATCGTAATGGCTGCTCTAGTGTGTTTTATCCGCAAAGTCCAAGACACATAACCCCGTAGGCGTTTTCGAGGAAAAGATGGCATACAGCATTTTTGGAAAGCCCACTGTTTGTTTTACACATATGGCAGTGAATTTAGGACGCCAGCATTTTGTAATGTTCACTTAAAAAATATGGCCGCTATGCATTTTAGTATGTATCGTGACTGACAAGGACCGGTGCCTTACCTTGTGTGCACTGTGAAAAAAATGCAACTATTGTCCGTATTCCATTAAATCTGAGAGCATCAGCAAATACAAGGACAAAAACTGCTATTTTCAAAAATGTGCTATACATAGCTCAAGAGTGAAAACATTTAAACACTAATATAGAATTCTTTTCATACACCAACTGAATTTTAAGAAAAGTTAAATTTGTACGTGATTTATCAAAACGGAAAGCAATTTTGTCAGACTACGAAACTGGATATGGGTTTTCCTCAAATCACCAGTCAAGCTCAGGCCTATCCACATACACGCTTTCGTGTTACACACACATACATAACAAACACACATATCATTCAAACATGGATGTAAGAAAAGTTTGAGTAATGACTATAGCGAAGATTCTACACGGTACCACTTTAAATGTTATATTTTCCGAAGTTCAATCTCTACCAGTAATGCTTAAATCAAACATTTGTTTATAGGCATGTACAAATCGGAAGGGAAACATAGCGGCGAAGTTGTGAGAAGATTCCACACTTGTTCCTTGTAGGCTGTTTTTGATGTTTTCTATTTTAGTGCGTCCTAGTCTAAAGCAATAATCAAATAACCATATATTGGTGGAAAGAGTAGACGTTGTTAATTCTTTTTTAATATTATTATCGTTTATAATTTTATTAAATTAAAGAGTTAATCTGAGTTTAGAGTAGTGACAGCCTTAAGAGTAACAACCAACTCCATCTTAAATCGCTTATTATTTTTATTTCGTAGCCGATAATTATGTCCGATACTGACATATAATTTTTATTTTAGAATGGAAGGCAGTGATGAAACAAGAGTTTTCCATGCTTCCGGGGAGTAGGAAGTGGGCAGAACTAGGTGCCGCAAGTGGGCACACTAAAGCGTGTTAATGAGAGCCTATGGTTAGTGGTGCTTAACCGAACTTCACTGATGAGGTCAACCTTTATTGCACCATACACTTTGCAGAAAAACATCTGCAGCGTGAATGGTGCGGTTCGCAAGGAAAGTGCCATCACCAAGCCATTCAGCATATGGTTATGATGCACAAACTTCCCAGTACGCCTTATTTGTATAGCCAGCAATGTACGAGGTTATTACATCCAGTCATCCATCGAAACCTGACGGTTTTCATCTTACAATAAGGAATGAGAGCCCACAAGTTCACGCTTTAAGTTGCGACGGACAGTACAGATTGCCTCTCTCCATATTCATTATCGAACATTAGTGTGGAAGTAAACTTGCAGCTCCCAGTTCTGCCGCCCTTGAAACCATTGGATGTATAGGATGGAGAAAACTCAACTTTCATCACTGCCTCCCATTCTAGACGTTTGTAAGGAGCTGACCCCCTGTGCGCCTGCGCAACTAATTTTACATCCTGTTAGGAAAATGTCCTCTCTAGCCCGCCGGTATGCAAACTTGTTTTTTTTTTTCAACCTAGTTCCAGTCATTCGCCCAAAAAGGCAATCACCGAAGTCGAACGAAGCTCTCCGATGTGTTACGAAATTATGCTTACATGACTACGACTAGTTGACATTAAAAATGATCGCTGTTGCTTCTAATTCTGTTCGATTTACACAGATTAGTATTTCGCAACGGTATACTTTGTTAATATGAGCATAATTAGTATCGACCATATTTAATAGTTGCGTTCCTAGATTTGCATTTTGTTAGTTCTCAGCAGTAGGCTAATAATAGCATTCCCCATTTCCTGCCTAGAACCAAGTAGACACTGTTATACAGTATACATCTGCCTAATCTACATTATATATTATAAGTCAGTCTCCGCGCAGCGAAGAAGCTCATTAGCTGAATATAATTATTAGACCTGTATTGTTTGTTTTATACGTAAATAAATGTATGAACTATATTTATTCTATTTAATAATATTTAGGCCTATTCTTTATAATATTCGAATATTTAAATTTCATAACCCGAGATCAGAGTTAAATTAATAGTTAGTTAGTTAGTTATTCATTGCTTACAGGGTCCAGCGGCCTGCAAAGAGCCGAATCAGGACCACAAAATCAAGAAAACTCGAGATCAGATTTAAATTAATAGCTAGTTAGTTAGTTATTCATTGCTTACAGGGTCCAGCGGACTGCAAAGAGCCGAATTAGGACCACAAAATCAAGACCACAACTTCGCTAGTAGCAGCAGCAGCAGCAGCAGCAGTAGTAGTAGTAGTAGTAGTAGTAGTAGTAGTAGTAGTAGTAGTAGTAGTAGTAGTAGTAGTAGTAGGGTTAGTTAATCTTTAATTTATTTATTTGTTTTGTTTGTTTGTTATTATTATTATTATTATTATTATTATTATTATTATTATTATTATTATGTTATTATTATTATTATTATTATTATTATTATTATTATTATTATTATTATTATTATTATTATTATTATTATTATTCCTACTTTAAAAAAAGAAAGAAAAAGAATAGTGTGCTGCTGTGCGTGCTCAATGGTGTAAATATGGTCAGTGACGTTTTGTTTGTTTTTGCTCAAGTTGGGTGTAACCCGAAATATGCAGATGGTGTTACTGGTTATTTTTTCTTATAGATTTACCAAAGTTTTCAGATGATATATGGAAATTTCCGCCTGCCACGCAACAATTTTTTAATACGTGTTTCTCATTAAAATACATATCATTGAAATACATATAACAAATTTACTGTATCAGTTAAAAAGAATAATATTAGTTAAATAAATAATTGTTTTTGGTGCTTGCAATAAAAATGTTTTTTGAGACCATTATAAACCTGCTTTGCCTTGTTGTGCTGAAGGGACATCAACGTATCCTTAGCGCTTTGAAGTTTTGTCATGGTTTTATTGTTGATATAAATGTGAAATCGTTGTATGTATGCATTATGTGTTTTGTATTACTTTTACTCTTTATTACTAATTGTGTCAGTATATTAATCATCATTCATCACAAAATAATAATAATACTAACTGCTTCAAAATGCGAATCTCGACTTGACTTACAGCTTGAAGCTGTGCAGATCGAAACAGAATTAGATCTAGAAGCAACAGCGGCGATTTTTATGCACGGATGTTTCACCACAGGTTCTAAAGTCTTTTCTTTTGTCTTTGTAAACTCGTGGGCCTCCTACATACGTACGTAGTATATATAGTAAGTGAGGCCTATGAAAGACGAGACTTCCCAGCCTGTGGTTTCACGTAGTCCTCCCAGCATTCGTTCGTAAAACATCGGATAGCTTCGCTCGACTCGGAGAGCTTTGTTCGACTTCGGAAATTGCCTTTTTCGGCGAATGACTGGAACTAGGTTGGAAAAAGCAAGTTTGCCGCCGGTATAACTATTGTCATGGTAAATGTTTTTTCATAGTGCCGAGATTGACAGTTCTTTAAGGCAGAGACATTTGTATACAGCTCATGGGGTCCAGAATATACATGGCCCGCGGGAGATTTGAACTTGGGTCGCCTGCACGGTAGGCGAATGTCTTACTAAGTGAGCTACCAAGGAGCTAGGAATCGACCATCACCATACCCCCTTATATATACCCGTATCCCCGTTATGCCTACCCATGCCCCTTTAAACCAACCCGTAGCCCACTTTTACCGACACGTACCACCCCATCCCGATCCGTGGTAATAATAATAATAATAATAATAATAATAATAATAATAATAATAATAATAATAATAATAATATTTAATATAGAATAATACAAATAGAAATCATAAAAAACACCAAGGTTTTAAAATAAAATTTGATATAAGATTTTATAATTATTATAATAATAATTATTATTATTATTAGTTTATAAATAATACTAATAATAATAATAATAATAATGATAATTATAATAATAATAATAATAATAATAATAATAATAATAATAATAATAATAATAATAATAATAATAATAAATAAGTTAAAAATTAAAAGCCTAAATTAAAAAGAAAAATATCCATATTGTAATGTAAAAAAATAACATTAAAAAAATATGGCCCGCGGGAGATTTGAACTTGGGTCGCCTGCACGGTAGGCGAATATCTTACTAAGTGAGCTACCAAGGCTTCATATAAAGACCATCAATTTTTTGGTCTATATGGGAAAACATGCTGAAACCTCGATTCGATTTTTAATTAATGAAATTTAATTAGTTAAACACAAAATTTTGTAAGATTGGTGACATGAGTGCAAAAGTGTTTTGAATGGAAATAAAACAACATTTGCGGTATTACGGAACAGCCCGTTCTGGACACGGGTTGAATCGAAAACCGCGCGCGGAATGAGGCTATTGCAGTTTGTGGACATTTTGTTTATTTATTTATCTCAGAAACGGTTAAACGTTCAGTAAGGAAATGTCGGCTATAACGATTTCGCGGGTTTTGAGCGCACAGCAGGCCGATCCGCAGCGCCCAGCACCTGCGCAGATCAGCGTCCATACCGGACAACTTTACAGTAGAGGCGAAGAAGGACTTCCGGCTAAGCAATTTATATATATAGATATGATTGGTTTTCTATGTGATCACTTGATGTAAACCCCCTATTCCTGAACCTAGCTATAGTCTTAATAAATGCACACAACAACGAACGTTGCCCATAAATAATACATTTTGGGAAGGTTTGGAATAATAGGTTTCACGTATGTACATGCAATTTACACCGTTCCTGAAAGTAACCTCTCTATTTGGACACAATAATTTAGGTGGAAGCAATAGAGTGGCGGTCGGGAAAAATTATTAAGTGCGCATTTTGTGTATGGCGAACAATAACTCAAAATCGGATATGCGCACTGTAACACCTGTGCATGAGAAATACAGAGCTAAATTTAATTTAAAACGATGTCTCATTTGTAAAATTCGACCCAGCGGGTGAAGAATAAATCTGTTTCAAATTGAACTACCGTTTTTTTTAATTTTGGTTAGTCCCATTTTTTATATCTGCTTGATATTCTAAACGACACGGTAACCCGGAAAAACGTATCGTCACCGGCACACGAGACGACTATCAGCGGCTTTCATTTGTCATGATAGCCGGCCGCACCTGGTAAAGTCTCTCGCCGCCCCGTAAAAAAAATTCCATCCAAGAGAACCGTGCGCGCGGCTGCCAAGCCAAAAATGTATCTTGTCTATGTGTGTTGAATGCATGCTTCTTGCGATCTTATAATATATATTTTCTCCGACTCCATGGTCAACTCCTAGCAACGACCAGGAATGGAAAGCTCACGCACACCTCAGTGTAAAGAATCTCTTTTTAGTTTCCTTCCTGGTCCATTACATTCCCCATACCGTGAAGCAGATAAAATTTTCTCTGCCTTTCCTTCATCGGTTAATGTGTTCCTTGCCCGCTATGCCTTTTATAGATAATTCCTCAACAATAAAGGAAAACATTCGCACGTTCTGTGTCACACAGAAAAATTACAAATAAATTTAAATACAATACCAAATAGATGTAGTGCAGATAGAAACGGTATATACTGTTCAGTCTTTTCCTTGTGATTTTAAGAGGAAACATTCGGCTTGAACGAAGCACTGCCTTTCTCTTTTTTCCTCCAAAAAGCTTGCTTCTGCTTCAATCGCTGCTGTTCTTTCTCTTGAGCCAACAACCGCAGCTCTGCATCGACTTCTTCATTCATACGCTCAGCTTTGGCATCTGCATTTTTCCTTTGTTCTTCCAAAGCTGCCCTCTATTTCTCCAGTTCATACTTTTTGTGGGCGAAAACTCCCTGAGCCCTCAAAGCTTCAGCTTTAGACCGCTTACGAGCAGCTAGACTACTGGAAGTTGTGAAGCTCTAGATCTGCTGCTGCTACTGAGATGACTGACTGACCCTATTTCTAACAAGGATTGCAGTGCATCTGTCACTTTCTTGGACTGTTCTTTTTTAAAGTCAAGTTTAGACTGGGCAAACATAAACACACTTTTTCCTGTGTTTACTCGCGAGAAATTCAATATAGTCATTGGCTCTAGTTTCATATTCATGATAAGCAGCCTGTAATTCACACAATAAGGAGTCTGTTTTCCTTAGTTGGAAACTCGCTGGACTGAAAAACTTTGTGCAAGGTGCAGGTTGCTGAGGTGGTTTGTTCATAGTTTTCTTGATCATTGGGATTCAAAGATCTTACACGCTTTCCCTTTTCAGCACTAGCTATATCAGAAAGTTGCACCTTGCATGGTGGATGGAGTCGCTATCAGTTGGGGCAAATATAGAGGTAGTTATCCATGTAGATGCAGACGTACTTCCAGGACGCAGTCGTCTTGATCATGTCCTGATGTTTTCACTATTTGGTCTGACGTTAGTAAGAAGATAAACACTCTCATAGATAGTGTCACCATTAAGCTTTATTCTCTGAAGTGAATGGCTTCACACCAAATCTATCTCAAACCGTCCGAGGCGCCCGCCCACTTGCAGCTTCTGGTCTCATAGTCTGACGCCCAGACAAATGAGAATCCCAGGTTACCAGGGATGGGGGAGAAGGGACTTAGTGCTTGTTGGGTGTATTTGTGTAGGCGGTAACAACAAAACAAGGTGCGTCACTCTCGACATTGTTGACAATCTCCATGGTACCGAGTACAGTCCCTTGAAATCTTCCCTCCTTTCATAAAGAAATGGACAATCAATACAAGAGCATGCGTTACAATTAGAATTATCTTTTTGTTTCGAAACAGTGTCAATATTTTCAATTACATCTTCTTATATTAATTACTGTAAACTTTTACAGTTCCTTTTGCACAATAATTTTCTTCAAACGCTTTAGTTCAATAATTTCAAGTTCCAGCTGTATTTTCTTGATGCTTATAAGTGTCCCGACTGTTTTTAAAACTACTCACAACTTGTTAACACTAACACAAACGTTGAATGCACCAAACTGATGTAAAAGTACATTAGATTTCTTGTAAGCACTTTTACAAAACTTGTTGAATTCTTTCAACATTTTTATAACGCACGTAATTGTTACATTGAAGAACCAACTTTGCTCATCAAAGCGAACATTTTCCCTTCTATTTCTTCCACTACTGCGCAAGGGAATATGATGGAACTGGACTCAACGAGCTTGAAGGCGGAGAAGAAGGTAAGAACCCATGTGCACGTTGTTCTTCGTAGATGTAGACATTATCGTCTTCGTCGTCAGGCTGCGGCATTATAGATGGCTGAAGGTGCCATCTGTTGCGACGAATGATTCCGTCTTGAGTCGTTTGAGCTACAGACCATCTTGTAAGCGCACCCACTCTTGTCACTCTTGGTCAGCGGCCAACAATCTTGCCTATGCAGCTTCATTTGCCCTTCTTGTTCTTGACGAAGACTGCATAGCCTGGTTGTAGCAAAGACTGCTTATCGATTTCAACTGCTTCACTTCGATCCATCTGAAATAGTAATATATCATGAGCAGGAACTCTTTGCCATTAAACATGAAGATGTCAGCTGCAATCTTCTCCCTTTGTCGTGAAGGAAGTTTCGTTGGTTTCAATGGCTCATGGCGCTGCGTGGGTCTGCTCAGCCTGTGTGTTTGGCAGTTTTCCATCACTTGGCTCCGGTCACGGCTTATACTGGCCACCGTACAGTTTGCTTGGCGTTCTCGCCGCCTGTGAATTTGACACTTAAAGTTCGGCTTGCACTTTTCAGTATCAACCTAGCATTACTGGAACTTACCTTGGCCATCCATCTTGCGTGTACTTCATCGCAAGCTGTAACTCTGCATCTTGTGCAGTCACCGCACAAAGAAAGTTCAGTCTTCTGTCAGTGACGTCGTCGTGACTCCATTAAGTGTACGTAGACCTCCACTTCTGCAGCTTCGGCATCATCATCATTGGTGTGCTGCAGTGCACTACGCGACAGTGTGTCTGCAATCACAAGATCTTTTCCTGGAACATAGCGAACGTTGGCGTTGAAACGCATCATGCACATGTGCTGACAGCGAAGGAGCTTGATCGAGGTCCTTTGTATGCATCAGTGGAACCCGTTTATGGTCGGTCTGTAGCTTAAACCACTCACAAGATATTTCTCAAAACGCTCACATGCCCAGACACTGGCAAGATCTCGATCTGTCCGTAGCGCTGTGAGAGTGCGTGACACAAACGCAAAGGGATGCTGCTCTCCTCTCTCGTTGGTCAGCAACCTCCTAATCCATACGAGCAGAAACAGTTGTCGGTCTGTCTGTTCTGTAGAAGGAAAGTGACGGTAGGTTGGCGATTTTCTCTTTCACTGTGTTCAATGCTTCTTCCTGATGTGGAGACCAATGCCAGTGTGCATCTTTCTGCAACCGATCTGTCATAAGCTTCAGCATTTTGGACAAGCTCTCTGTAAACCATCCCAGATATTTGTTCATTTCTAGCACTCGGCGAAGCTCGGGCACATTCTTTGGGGACGCAGGATTAATCACACAGCCTCTAGTTTGTTTGGGTCTGGCTGTATGACTTGCTTGCTGTATATACAACATCAATCTTCATATGTATAAAATACGCTTGCTGTTTACTAGAGCCCCATCGCTGTGGATTCCTGCTCACACAATCGTAACAAAGACCGCGACCACGACGACGTGGGCTGATCTTCGTCTCGCTAACACTAGCTCACCCCTAGCTTGGCTTTGCTTTTGCATTTGCCCCTTGATCGTTTCTTCGGTTAAGCCTAGGTCTGACGACGAACGTTTTCATTGCAATTAGAAGGAAAATCGGTTCGCAGCGTGATTTGCGATGATTTTCTACGTTTAGAACATGCTCTAATTCCGACGAACTGATTGCGAGTCATTTAGCTTGATAATCAATGAAACCGCGCTACTTTGATCACGTGATCTTGATGAAAATGAACGTTGAGTTTAAAAAAATACCTGTTAAGTAATATACTGTAGATAAAACAGTCACATAAATGTTTATGGGATATATTGTCTTTTTCGCTGAACTCAGCAAATGAATTGCTAGCGTTAATGTAAAAATTCTTCGTCGCTGCTTTTCACATATTTTGACGTTGGGCGCAGCAAGGGCAACAACTCTTGTGCTTTTGTTTATGCACAGTGACTGCGCGCATATTTACCAAATTCAAACGTTTTAGTGTGACTACTGACGACTCGCAGCGTCAATCCTCCCATTCAAATCATGACTAGCAAACATGTAGTAGTACTACTACTGTCATTATGATTGCAGTCAAAACGTTCGTCGTCAGACCTAGGCTTTAGATTAAGATATTTATTGGTATAACGTTATTTTTCAGGTGGATCCAACTTTGCCATCCCATGTTCTGCTTTCTGCTTCTTTAGTTCACTTCTGACACTAAATCAGAGTAGGCGAAGGCATTTGATCTGTTGTTACAACTGACTAGATAAGCATGTCTGTTACAGCAGGGTAAGAGTACAACCAAACTCTTGGCATAGTTGACTATCTCCATGGTATCGACTATAATCACTAGAATCATTGTGAATTAGGCCGATTGCCTCCCTGTTTAGCGAGTTGTATGGGAGAAAAAGATCCACTCCAGAAATAGCATTATAAGTTTCATTCTAAGTTTACAACAATCAAAACAAAACTGAGTAGATCAATTTAAAAGAGCTTTATTCTTCATCTGGATGGATGTTTTAGAAACGAGACATCGTTAGAAAGGTAGCGGATTCTTCTGTATGTATGCACTTTTTCATAGTTCTCTTATCTAATTATTACCGCTACATACAAATGCACAATTTAGCACTATTTCCGACCCCCACCCATAATAAGAACTGTTCAATTAAAATATTTCCACCAAAATTATTGTGAGTCGAAATTGATATTTGGCTTTTTAAAGAATGTATAAATTACGGCGTAATTTGTGGGCAACGTTCGTTATGTTGTGTGCATTTATTAAGCCTATTCAGGCGGTTCTCCTCCAGTGATCACACAGAAAACCTATCATATACTACATATCTGGACTGCGAATTGAACTCACATTAACATTCTTTAAAGCATGTTGAATTTTCAGACAGGTAAAAAAAAGTGCGTTTTTTTTTCTGGACCGCATGATTTGTAAACAAAAGTGTCTTACACCAAAAACCAGTTGATTTCCGTACTTACAAAACATTTACCATGACGGCGGTTATATCAGCGGCCTAGCGGACATTTTTCTATTAGGATTTATAATCCATTTTCATCAAAATTATTTTGCGCGTTTGACACAACTTTTAAATCCTTACAATTTTCGACCTTCTCCAAAATCTCTGGGGATTTATGTGCTGATAGTGTATTGCATATTGCAAATGCAGGAAACAAAGTTACACTCGCAATAATTCGGTAGCCTACAGGGGCGGATCAGTTAGTTTTTTTTTGGGGGGGGGTTCCAAAATTCTATTAAAGGGACTTACTCGGTAAATGTTAATGATGGTCAAGAAACGCCTCAGATCAAGCAGGACACGCACTTTTCCAGGAGCAGACATCGGAAGTGACCACAATCTTGTGATGATGTCTTTCCGGCTTCACTTGAAGAGAGTAAACACAGCAAAGTGCACTAGACTGAAGTTCGACCTGGACAAACTGCAAGACCCGGAGGTGACAGAAATATTGCAGGCCGAAATTGGAGGGCAATTTGCACCAAAGCTCATTTTGGGAGCTGGTGAAGTAGATGTCAACACCATGACCACTACCTTCAACTTAGCTGTGACAGATGCCGCCACGGAGATCCTTGGAAAGCACCGGTCAAAGAAGAAGCTGTGGACCACACCTGAACTTTTGGACCTGTGTGATAAACGAAGAGAGATGAAAAAGAAAAGGAACACCTGACAGGGAGCTGATGCCTACCGAAAATTCAACAATGACATCCGAAAAGGCATGCACACAGCAAAGGAGAACTGGATAGAAGCTCAATGCCAGGAAATAGAGAACAGTCTGAACAAGAACAACAGCAAGAAGGCCTGCCAGACTGTGAAGCCGCTGACAAGTGTTAAACAGCCCAAGGTCTCCACGATTTAAAGCAAGTGGCTTATGTCTTACAGAAGAACAAGAAGTCTTGGACAGATGGACAGAGTACTGCTCTGACCTTTACAACCACAAACCAAACGGAGACCCATCAGTTCTAGTATGTCCAGAGAACAGAGAAGAAGAAGAAATTCTCCGAGAAGAAGTTGAGGCAGCAGTGCAATCGCTGAAGAAGGGGAAGTCAGCGGGAGTGGACAACATACCCGCGGAACTGCTTCAAGCAGGAGGAGAGGCGATGATCGACGCACTCACCATTATGTGAAAAAAGATGTGGCAGAGTGGGGGGTGGCCTACACCATGGAACCAGTCGCTTGTCATCACTCTTCCCAAAAAAAGGTAACCTTCAGGAACCTGAAAATAATACTCAACAGGTTGAAACCCCAAGCTGAACAAATCATAGCCGAAGAGCAAGCAGGATTTAGGGCAGGGCGAAGTACCACTGAACAGACTTTCAACCTCAGAATAATCTGTGAAAAATACCTACATCACCAACAACATCTATATCATGTGTTCGTAGACATCAAAAAGGCGTTTGACCGAGTCTGGCATGCAGCTCTGTGGGCAACCATGAGAGTGTACAACATCAGCCCTAAAATTTGTTGAAGTCATCAAAAGCCTGTATGACAAGGCTACCAGTGCAGTCCTCCACAACAGCGCCATCGAAAACTGGTTCAGAACAACAATCTGTGTGCGTCAGGGATGCCTACTTTCTCCAACACTCTTCAACATCTTCCTAGAGCGCATCATCCCAGATGCCCTTGCAGACCACGAAGGCACAGTCAGCATAGGGGGAAGAGCAAACTCCAACCTTCGTTTTGCGGATGACATTGATGGATTGGCTGGAGAGGAACAAGAACTTGAACGGCTAATACAAAGGCTTGACACCACCTCCAGAGCCTATTGAATGGAAATAAGTGCAGAGAATACCAAAATGATGACCAACAACACCCATGGCATCAACACGGACATCAAAGTCCAAGGCCAATCCCTCAACACAGTGCATAGCTTCAAATATTTAGGAGCCATGGTATCAGACAATGGGTCCCGACAGGAAGTCCTCTCCAGGATCGCACAAACAACTGCTGCCCTGGCGAGGTTGAAGCCAATTTGGAAAGACAGGACCATCAGTCTACATTCTAAGGTAAGGTTGCTGCGCTCCCTTGTCATCTCCATCTTCCTATATGCTTGCGGAACATGGACCCTCACAGCAGATCTCCAACGAAGAATACAAAGCATGGAGATGAGGTGCTACAGAAGACTTCTGTGCATTTCCTATATACCCAGCACATCACCAACGACGAAGTCCGACAGACCATCACACAAGCCATTGGACAACACGATGACCTGCTCACAGTGGTGAAAAAACGGAAACTCCGAGGGTATGGCCACGTCACCAGATCATCAGGTCTTGCAAAGACCATCTTGCAAGGCACAGTGCAAGTAGGTAGAAGAAGAGGGAGACCGAAAAAGAGGTGGGATGACAACATTCGAGACTGGACTGGTTTGACACTGAGCGAAACAATCAGGGTTGCTGAGGACAGGGAAAGATGGAGTACGTTGGTTAAACGATCATCTGTGGTGCCCCTACGACCTCCGAGTTATGGGATAGGATATGTTATTTACTTTTAAGATTAAATTATCAAAATAATAATTACCTCCTTTGCTCCCAAAATATTACGGAGCTTTGCCACACCTTTCGAATCGGTGGGCTTCAACGACGGCGTTCGCGGCATTTTGAGGCGCTGTCGCGAGTCGGAATAAGCAAGCAAAGAGACGTAAAACGTCAACGTAAGCCAGGGTTGCCCACACTATGACTTTTTCAGCATGCGAGTTACTTTTAAAATGACCAAGCCAAAATGATCTACCTACCACCAAAATGCAAAACATGTATATAGTCATATAATAGGCGGAGGTCTTTTTTTTTTTTCTTTAATTGCTACGCAATCTACTCAGTCACACTGCCTTCGCGATGGACCGGTCGATCGCGATCGACGTATTGGGCACTCCTGTCGTAATCCATGATATTATCCATTAGGAATATCGTTTTCTTTCTTGTCATTTCTTCCGCTCGTGGCACCCCCCCCCTCCCCTCTCCCCGCTATCCCCCCTTAAAAAATAAAAAATAAAAAATAAATAAAAATAAAATAAATAAAGAAATAAATAAATAAAGAAATAAATAGAATGTCGTCGAAGACGGGAAATATCAACTTTGCTCTTTGTGGAGCACGAAAGACGGTGTTTGTCTGGAGATTGTTTAGAATGATTGCAATGATTGAACTTTTTTAGGGAGAAGATTGCGAGGGCTTGCATATTGTGGGAGTGGTCAAATACTCGTATAAAAAAATAATAATAAAATAAAATAAAATTTAAAAAAAATATATATATATATATATATATATATATATATAAATATATATATATATATATATATATATATATATATATATATATATATAAATATATATATATATATATATATATATATATATATATATATATATATATATATATATATATTATATATATATATATATATATATATATAGTATTTATTTATTTATTTTATGTTTATTTTTATTTATTTTTATGTTTATAATTGTATTATTTCTCTCTCTTTCTTTCCTTCTTCTTCTTCTTTCTTTTCCTTTTTTTTTTTGGGCTGGGGGGGGTTTCCGGAAACCCCGGAAACCCCCCCCTCGTCCGCCCCTGGCCTACATTTAAAATTGATGGATCATTAGAAAAACGTTGCTTCTGACGGCTTTCAAAAAAAAAGTTTTTATTACACATTTTTATATATTTTTGCAGTGCTGATATCACAAAGTCGATGATTTTTTATGAACATCTACAGGTTGTCCTTGACCAATTGCGCAAAATGTATTTATTACACACTTTATATATTTTTTGCAGTGCTGATATAACAAAGTCAAGGATTTCTGTGAATATACAGGCTGTCCTTGTCGAAGAAGGACATAGTCATAGTGCAAGGCGACTGGAATGCCAAGGTTAGCCAAGATGCGCACCACAACTGGGGAGACACATGTGGACCCCACTGCAACAACGAGACAAATGACAGAGGTCTGAGACTCTTGGAGGTCGCCAGATACAACAATCTGATACTGGCAAACACGCTTAGTCTCCACAAAAAATCCAGACGATGGTCATGGCACAGTCCCAGCGAGGAGCAGCACAACCAGATTGACTATATCATGGTCACGCTTCAGATCAACCATCAACAGCGGCAGGACACGCCCTTTTCCAGGAGCAGACATCGGAAGTGACCACGATCTCGTGATGATGTCCTTCCGGCTCCATTTGAAGAGAGTAAACACAGCAAAGTTCACCAGACTGAAGTTCGACCTGGACAAACTGCAAGACCCGGAGGTGGCAGAAATATTCCAAGTTACAATTGGAGAGAAATTTGCACCTCTGATCATTTTGGGAGCTGGTGAAGTAGATGTCAACACCATAACCACCACCTTCAACTCTACTGTGACAGATGCCGCAACTAAGATCCTTGGCAAGCACCGTCCAAAGAAGAAACCGTGGATCACACCTGAACTTTTGGACCTGTGTGATAAACGAAGAGAGATTTTAAAAAAAAAAAAAAGCACAGCAAATGAGAACTGGATAGAAGAGCAATGCCAGGAAATAGAGAACATTCTGAACAAGAACAACAGCAAGAAGGCCTACCAGATTGTGAAGCGGCTGACAAGTGTTAAACAGCCCAAGGTCTCCACGATCCAAAGCAAGTCTGGCATATGCCTTTAAGAAGTCTTTTAACAGATGGACAGAGTACTGCTCTGACCTTTACAACCACAAACCAAACGGAGACCCATCATTTCTAGCATGTCCCCAGAACAGAGAAGATGAAGAAACCTTCCCAATTCTCAGAGAAGACGTTGAGGCAGCAGTGCAATCACTAAGGAAGGGGAAGTCAGCGGGAGTGGAAAACATACCCGCGAAATTGCTGCAAGCCAGAGGAGAAGCGATGATTGACGCCATCACCATTATCTGTAACAAGATCTGGCAGAGTGGGTAGTGGCTTACACCATGGATCCAATCGCTTGTCATCACTCTTCCCAAAAGGGTAACCTTCAGGAGTGTCAAAATTACAGCACCATCAGCCTCCTCAGCCATCCCAGCAAGGTCCTCCTGAAAATAATACTCAACAGGTTGAAACTCCAAACTGAACAAATCATAGCTGAAGAACAAGCAGGATTCAGGGCAGGGCAAAGAAACACGGAACGTATTTTCAACCTCAGAATAACCTGCGATAAATACCTACAGCACCAACAACATCTATATCATGTTGTTACGTTGAAACGCGCACGATTGTTCGTGTGTGACGCGCACGATAGATGCGATCGTTTTGTTTTGCTAAGCATGCAATAACAGAGTGTATTTATGTTTGATTTGATTTTGCGTTGTTATTAGAAGAAGCTTTGTATAACGTTGATAATTTTAGTTGGTCGATATTATTTGAGAATTTTCTAGAGTTGGTTGTTTACTATCGATCGAAGCGTGTGCATAATTCTAGTGGTAACTAGAGACGCTTCCATCCTAAATATGGTTGTATGACGTGAGACAGTGATGACGAAATTAGTTATGATTGGTTATAATTGTCTCTTGCCCGAATGTTCTTTCTTTCTCTGGAGTAGAGAGAGACTATATAAGTGCCGCACTGTTTCAAAATAAGAGAGTTGAAAGTAGAAAGTGTTGGAAGTAAAAAGTTGAGAGTGGAAAAAGCGATTGTATGCAGTTGTTGATGTTCGCTGAATAAAGTTGGAAAACTTTATACGACTCCAGCCTTGTTGATGATTGAACGGGTTGCGTGGATAAACGAATCTGAGTTACACTTATCAGGAGGATTCAAGCATTGGGGCTGAATCAACAACTGATAAAGATAAAACCAACATCGAGTGTAACATTTTTGGGGCCAAGTCGCGATCAACGCCATAACCAAGGGTTCAACTGCGACAACAAGCGAGTCAACGTTACGAGAGGCAGTCATCGAGGGTAGCCGCCAACGAGTTGCGTCGGAAGGGGCCAACATATTGGGACTACATTCCCGATAGATTCGGGCGTGTAGTCGCTGAAGAGTTGCTTCGTGATTGGGACTACGTGGCTGCCGCAAGACTACGTCGAGGGATAGTCTCGAAGCTACATCGCCAGTATTAGAGAAAGCGACGAGCGGACGTCGCGTCTACTTGAGCACAGGAGCGTATACATCAACACCAGCGTGGTGCAGCGTCGCATACGACGAGGACAGCGGGGCCTATTTATTTATTTATTTATTTAATCAGTTTATAGTCCCCTCTCTTCCCGGTAAGGATTTTCAGAGAGGAGACTTTCTAAAAAAATGAGCGGGGCCTGCGTCAGCGAAAGCGACTAATGGCAAGCATCAGCGCTACTGCAGAAAGTGTGCTGTTCTAGAACAGTCTAGAAAGGTGCAGCATATTCAAGAACTTTCCAGAAAAGCATCAAGATGGCTGACTTCTGGCAGAAAGGGATTGAACTGAATCTAAAAGGCACACAGCTGACGGAGTACGTCAAGTCCCAAGAGAGAATACTGCGTGAAGAAAGAGAAGAACAGCGACGGCGCGAAGAAAATGAATTAGAAGAACAGCGACGGCGTGAAGAAAGAACATTAGAAGAGCAGCGTCGCCGAGAAGAAACAGAATTAGAACAGAAGCATCTGGAAATTGAACAGCAGCGGCAAGAAAAAGAAGAGCAACGACGTCGTGAAGAAAGAGAATTAGAAGAACAGTGACGGCGTGAAGAAAGAACATTAGAAGAACAGCGTTGCCGAGAAGAAACAGAATTAGATCAGAAGCGTCTGAAATTGAACAGCAGCGGCAAGAAGAAGAAGAGCAACGACGTCGTGAAGAAAGAGAAATAGAAGAACAGCGGCAAGAAAGAGAAGAACTGCGTCGGCGAGAAGAAAGAGAGTTCGAGCTGAAGCGTCTTGAAGGCGAGCGTTAGTACCAGCTAGAGTTGGCGCGCATCCAGCAACAGCAGAACGCGCCACATGTTATCAGTGACAACAAAAAATTAAGGCTCCAAAATTGCCAGCGTTCGTCGACGGGAAGGACCAGATCGATAGTTATCTGGCGAGATTTGAAAGGTTCGCCGGAAGCTCTAACTGGCAACCTCAAGACTAGACGATTCGGCTCAGTGCACTTCTGACGGGGCAAGCACTCGAAGTTTACACCAGACTGTCGAACGATGACGCCAAAAACTACGACGTCTTGAAAGAGGCCCTATTGCATTGCTACAACTTTATAGAGAAGGGCTACCGTAAACGCTTCCGTGAATGCCAGCCTCTGTCAGATGAGACGCCAAAGCAGTTTGTATAGCGCCTGTCGTCATACCTACACAGGTGGGTGGAATTATCAGGCAAAGGGAAGACTTACGACAGTTTCCGTGGCCTAATCGTGAGGGAGCAATTACTCAACGCCTGCCCAAAGGACCTCGCGATCCACTTGGAAATACAGAAGTTGCAGACGCTAAAAGACGTTGCTGAAGCTGCTGAAAGATATCTCATCGCATATGGGAAGACGCTGGGGCCTCCCCTAGGCGACGAAACATTTTCAAAAGACTGGAAACCATGGGATCCAGATCCAGGGAAGTCAGACGAGCCAGAGACAGACGAACTCCACGCCACCTTCCAGGGGAGGGCATTCAAGGGGCTGTTTCACCTGCAACGCTACAGACCACAGAGCTGCTAACTGTCAAAGCAAAAGTAGCGGACAGCAGAGCAATACGGACACTGAAGAGGCGACAGAGGCGTTTCTTCAATCGACGGTAAACCATCAAGTGTGCGGCGGGAGCGTCATTCTTCCGAGTGAGACAGAAGAGTGTATTTGTATTTTTGTACAATAAACTGGACCAAAAGGAAGTATTACTTAAAACAAAGGTATTCTCTTTGAATTTCATATTGGTATTGGATCTACATCCAAATTTAAGAAAATATCTTTCGATTTCCTTTCCGTCTTTTATTAATCTCCCTGCCTTTACACCCCATTTGAGTGATACTGATAGTTTTTTTGTGTGTGTATGTGATAGGGTGGTTTGTTTTTTTTTACATGGGAGCGTGTATATGGCCCTATGGGTACAGATCCCCGCAGTTTGACCTTGATTGGTAATTTGAGAAAAAGCCGTATATAGCATTCAGTTTTACTTCGTTGTCACTGACACAATTTCTGTCCGTTTAGATAAATCATGTACAAATTTAACTTTTCTGGAAATTCAGTTGGTGTGGGGAATTCTATATTAGTTTTAATGTTTGTGTTAAAAATTTTTCAAGGAGTTTAGGGTGTAGACTTTATTTTTTCAGTAAATTGAAAATTATTCATTCATAGTTATTACATATATTACGTTTATAATTACGTATTTTTGTCATGTCATTATGTAAAGAATGTTGCATAACATATTTTTGTTTAAGTTATAAACAGTCAATGAAACCCTCCCACCCATGGTGTTGCTTGTTTATAGCGCTGTTTGTTTGCAATAAATAAAGAAGGGGTCGCCATTTTGTTTTTGTGATTTGCGCACAGCTTTGCATTCCACAAATTTGGATTCAATACCAACAAATTATTTGGTCGTGTTTTTCCTCAAAAATGCCTCCCGCTTTTTATTTTTATCTTTTCTCTCTAAAGGACCAAAACACATCAAAGAAATTTATTGAACAAAGTGAAGAATAAAGTGTACTGACAGCCAGGCGGCAAGCAGTCTTTAGGACATGTCTTGGGAATGCTCTCGTTGAGTTTACGGTTCATGCAGCACGTGTATTGACACAGCTTTATGTCCAGAGGTCCTGTGCAGATACCAGTGCAATAGTTTGGCACTGAGTCATTGCACACAGAGTGCGGCTCCTCATTACACGTCTTGTAGTAATCAGCATCGGCGTTTTCTTCTGCATAGACAATCATTGTTTTGTAATCCTCGCTTTTCCTGCATATAAAGTCGCTGTTTTTGTAAACCCCCATTTCTCCTACACAGACAATTATTGTTTTTGTAAACCCCGCTTTCCCCTGTATATATACTGTTTTTAGTAAACCCAGCATTACACTGTTTTTGTAAATCCTGCTCTTTTGCATATAAATAATTGTTTTTTGCAAACCCCGCTTTCCCCTGCATAGACAATCATTGCATTTGTAACACCCTGTTTTCTTCTGAGTAGACAATTACTTTTTGTAAACTCCGCTGTCCTAATTATGGGCGCCATTACTGAATATCTCACTTTCCCCTGTATAGACAATCACTATTTAGGCATATCCAGGCCAACCACCCACACTTTATTCTGCATTATTGTTAATCTAGTTTGGACTTACCATCATCAACACCATCAACAAACCAAACCCAAATCCTCAGCGCAGGACTACACGTCAGAAGCACCCCCTGACTTTCCAACTCCCATCCTGTCGTACGCTCTACCGACAACAGTCCTTCTTCCCTCGAACAATCAACGAGTGGAACAAGCTCCCTGCCCATGTAGTCTTAGACCCTGAGCAGGTGAGCTTCAAATCCCAGATGTAACCCCTCCTTCCCCTTCCTCCTAACCCCACCCCCCACCCCCTACTCTACCCCCCCAACCCTAAACCCCTCTGCCGTACTTTATAAGCGCGATGTACCACCTCCCCTTATGTTGGCTGCAGCGTCCTCAATAAGTTGAGGTTGGCAGCCCCAAATGAAAGAAAAAGAAGAATCCGGTGATATAAGCTTTTACATAGGCTTTTTTTCTTTTTTCTTTTTAAACTTTCTATTTCACACAACGTATACCTAGATATTGCTAGCAGATCTCTTTCTCAATTATAGAATATTAAAACTAAGGCAGTGATACGGCACGCTGGAAGGTAGTAAGTAGATGTTACCGCAGAGTTTGCAGAATTTCGGGCAGAAGAAGGTAGCGGCCTTCACGTCCTCACACACATTGGGAATATCACCGCAGCTGAAGTTTGAGTTTGCTTGAATGTGGTCCCGACACATGAATCCTGCACAATGGCATTACACGCTGACGTTAAAAAGCGTATATCCCAGTGTATCATAGATAGGCATCATACACACACGCTGAAAGTGGACCCCATAATTATAATAAAATAAGCCTCTATGGTTTACAGAGAAGCAACAGTGTGTGTGTTGTGTTGTGTTGTGTTGTGTGTGTGTGAAGGGGGGGGGGGGGGTTGTCTGTGTCTTTTGACACTTTTGCCGACAAATTCGTAGTTACACACCCGCATACCGCTGACGTGCGTATTTCTGCCGACGTCGGCACAACGAAAGAGGCATGTCTATGGACTCAGGGGACATAATTTCACCCTAGCACGTTAAAAAAACACGTGGTTACAAATTGTCGGCAGAAGTCTATACACAGCCTTCCGTGTGTATAATCTTGAACATCGCGTGTGTATCCAGCAAAATTTTGTGGTCGCCGGTTTCACGGGATGTGACTACGTTCACCTGACGTCACTTCACTTCCGCCCCTCTCTCTCCTTGGCCGAGCATTTTATGTAAGCATTATGAATAGGTTAATAATTACTATTATTATTTTTTATTTTTTTTTTTATAATTTTTTTAAAATTTATATTTTTATTTTTTTATTTGTATTTAAATTATTATTATTATTATTATTATTATTATTATTATTATTATTATTATTATTATTATTATTTCTATGGGGTGTGGGGGGTGGGGGCTTGGAGGCCCAACTTCAACTTTCTGTAAGACGCAAAATGACATTCATAAGTACTTCGTTCCTCACAGGTAAAGTTGAAAGTTCCACTTTTTTTTTTATTTGTTTCTTAATGTTAACTAATTGTTATATGGGAATGTATGTTGTTAAAAGTGTGTATGTCGAGTAGTAGGATGATTTTTATGGTTTGATAATGTGAAAAATATCTATGATGTGTGCATGGTAGATTTCGTAAATTGTTTATGTTACATCAATACAACTTATGTTAATCTGATGAATAAAAATTGATACAACAACAACATGATTTTACATGGCTTCACACATGTTTTATTGACTACTGACTGTTATTGTAGTTAATATGTGCTGCAAAATGTAAGGAGACTGGTAATTTTCTCTGCAGAAGGAATAAATTGCTAATGAAATTAGTTTGGTTTTCGTTTTCTTGTAGATCTACGTTGCAAACCTGCTCTGCCTATCGACATGGCGACTGCACAGATTGTTTGATTTCCTGAAGAAAAAGTAAGCATCTTTTTCTTTATCAATTGATTTCATTGTATAACTATGAATATGAGAAGTTTATTAGAATAAGAAGTGTACAGGAATGTGATATACTTGGACTTTTGTCTAAAGTTGTAAATCTTGCCTCTCAAAATGAAAAAAAAAAAGATTATACGTTGGTTATTTATTGCTTGTTTTTCCTTTCTTTTGTATAAAATTCATATTTTGCATACAATATGAAACCACTCAACCTGAATGGCTGGAATCCTGGAAATAAACAAACAATTCTCAAATTCTTTTAGTGGATTTGTCTGTGTATTTTAAAAAAATCTGATTATTTTTTTTTTTTTTTTTTACTTTTTTTTATAACAAACTTGTTTTATTTACAAATCATGCATGTTCACAATTTATATTTCTAATTCATAATGCATTACATTTACATATAATTGTCTCTCTCGTTTAGCAGTAAAAGCATATTTATACAATTACAATTCAAACCATGTACAGTTACAAAATACTTAGACATAATACATATTTTAAAGAAATAATACAAGAACTGCGAGTCCTACATGCAGATTTGTTTGTTACGATTTTAGATAGAAAGAAGCAAGAAAGGAAAAGAGAGAGAGAGAGAGAGAGAGAGAGAGAGAGAGAGAGAGAGAGAGAGAGAGAGAGAGAGACCATGGAGGGTATCAATCCATATAACATTCCGTGTGGAAACGAAGCAGACTCTTCAATAAACATTCAAAATAAAGATTTATACGCGTGCCATGCTAGTGAAAAATTTTCATACCTCATGTTAATATTTGCAATATATCTTTCAATGGCGTACCTCTTGTTCATAACAGATTTATATGCAGGAAAGAACGGCAATTGTTTTTCAAGTTTGCATCTATAAATATATGATTTCGCCAACATTATTAATAAATCCAACACTTCATCAGTTTTTACATTTCGGTCACATGCAAATATAACTAGATGTTCGCTAAAGCGGAAAGCACAGGCATTATAACACTTCTCATTTATCTCTGTTTGAAAATTCAGCCAAAACGTCTGAACAATCGGACACTGCCAAAAAATGTGTTGAATATTTTCTCGCGCATCATTACAAAAACTACAGTTAGTACTATCCCCTAATCCCATGCTTGCTAAAATTACATTCGTCCCTAAAATCCTTTGAATAATCCTAATCTGTAACCACTTTAAACTAATTTCAGAAATTTTTTGTACTTTCCTAAATATAACTTTCCACTCTACCCGACGTTCTAATCTATTGTCCCAGCTATTACAACACTTTGGATCTACATTATCCTGAATCAAACTATCGTAAAACTGTTTTGCGCCTCTACAGCTAGCGTATATCAGTCTCAGCACAGTACCGACATTATGATCAATAAAATTAACATTAGCCGTGTGCATTCCGTTCATGCGAAGATATTTGGCAACAGCATTAATACATCCATTGTATGCAAGAAAATTCGTGTTTATATTATATTTTGCAACGAACAACTCATATGACAAAAAAATACCATTTTCATCGAGAAGTTTACCAATATTATAAACATCCACAATTAACCATTCTCGGTAGAAAACAGGCATGTTCCGAATTAAAATATTATTATTGCAAAACAATGGTTCCGATGCAACATCTTCAACACATTCAACATTCACCTTTTTTCCTAGTGTTTCATATGCATTAAAAACATCACACCAAAATATGTTAACATTTTTATCTTTATCATAAAAACATGTACCCAGTTTATCCAAGAAATGTACTTTACCATACAATAACTTAATTATGTGTGTCCATTTATGCTGAGACGTTCTTAATTTTCTGATCCATGTTAATTTTAGAGCATTCATATATTGACGTACATCAGGTATTCCTATACCACCTTCAGCAATACTCTTAACAGACGATTTTCTACCAATTCTATCGTTCTTTCTGTTCCAGACAAACTGAAAAATACTTTTCTGAATTGAACTTACAAGATCATCAGGCGGATTTGGCAATAAAAGCCACAGATAAATAATTTTAGACAAAATCAACGATTTCAGAATTGCAACACGGCCCAAAGGCGTCAACATTCGTTTCAACCATGTTCTGTACAGGACTTGAATTTCCAAATATTTGTCTTCGAAGTTTTTTTTAACACACTCCTTCAGGTCATTCGTGAACCAAATTCCAAGTATCTTAAAATATTCCGGATTCCATTCCATGCGCAAATGTGGCACGTAGACAGTTCGTGAAGTTTTCATAGCCCCTAGCCATATGGCACTGCTTTTTTCTGTATTTAATACTAAACCTGAGACAGTTCCAAAACGTTCAAGAGTACTTATTGTTTCCATAAAAGACTTCTCATCACCTTCAAGCATAACTTCCGTATCATCAGCGTATTGAGAAATCTTATTTTCAATATCACCGATTGTAATGCCTTTAATATCATCGTTTTGTCTAATCATTATTGCCAGAATTTCAACACACATAATGAATAAATAGCAAGAAACGAATTTCGAATATTTCTGTCAGGATTCTTTCAACGTTGGTGTTGATATTGCTGATTTGCTTGCCTGTCCCTTCGCCTTGATTAGCTGCATCCATGCTTGTGTCTTCTATGTTATCATCATCTTCTTTGTTTTCTCCGTTTGCCGTCTTTCTCTTTTTGCTAGTCGATCTTTCTCTATGTTGTACATCTAGTTCTGTATTATCACTCGCCGGTCTTTTCTTTTTCTTGTCCTCAGTATTTCTCTTTCTTGTCATTTTGCCTGCTAAGTTTTCAAACTCAATCACCGTGCAGAAACAGTCAGTAATCACCTCATATCGGAGCGCTGCGAAAACACGTCTGCTCCGGTCGGTGAACGAATGCTCAATCAAAAAAAAAAAATCTGATTATTGTCTATGAAAAAATATTTTGCTTATTGAACATACCTGCCTGTCATGTAAACAAGCATCAACCCCTCATGAGGGACAGCATGCCTCCTGGACCCTAAACATCTAGCTTTTGGATTGTCCCAGAATTTAACCATGCTTTTCTTGACAATGTGATGGAGGAAATTCTATACTATCTCATAACTCGGAGGTCGTAGGGGCACCACAGATGATCGTTTAACCAGCATACTCCATCTTTCTCTGTCCTCAGCAACCCTCATGGCCTCGCTCAGTGTCAACCCAGCCCATTCTCGAATGTGGTCCTTCCACCACTTTTTCGGTCTCCCTCTTCTTCGACCTTCTTGCACCGTGCCTTGCAGGATGGTCTTTGCAAGGCCTGATGATATGGTGACGTGGTCATACCGTCGGAGTTTCCGTTTCTTCACCACTGTGAGCAGGTATTCGTGTTGTCCAATGACTTGTGTGATGGTCTGTCGGACTTCATCGTTGGGGGTGTGCTGGGTATAGGAAATGCCCAGAAATCTTCTGTGGCACCTCATCTCCATGCATTGTGTTCGTCGTTGTAGATCTACTGTGAGGGCCCATGTTTCGCAAGCGTAAAGGAAGATGGAGATGACAAGGGAGCACAGCAGCCTTACCTTGGAATGTAGACTTGGGGTTCTGTCTTTCCAAATGGGCTTCAACCTTGTCAGGGCAGCAGTTGTTTGTGCGATCCTGGAGAGGACTTCCTGTCGAGACCCATCGTCTGATACAATGGCTCCTAAATATTTGAAGCTATGCACTGTGTTGAGGGATTGGCCTTGGACTTTGATATCCATGTTGATGCCATTCGTGTTGTTGGTCATCATTTTGGTCTTCTCTGCATTTATTTCCATTCCATAAGCTCTGGAGGTGGTGTCAAGCCTCTGTACCAACTGTTCAAGTTCTTGTTCCTCTCCAGCCAATCCATCAATGTCATCCGCAAAACGAAGATTGGATATTGCTCTACCCCAAATGCTGACTGTGCCTTCGTGATCTGTAAGGGCATCTGACATGATGCGCTCTAGGAAGATGTTGAAGAGTGTTGGAGAGAGTAGGCATCCTTGACGCACACCGATTGTTGTTCTGAGCCAGTTCCCGATGGCGATGTTATGGAGGACTGCACTGGTAGCCTTGTCATACAGGCTTTTGATGACTTCAATAATTTTAGGGCTGACGTTTTACACTTTCATTGTTGCCCATAGAGATGCATGCCAGACTCTGTCAAACGCCTTCTTGAAGTCTATGAACACATGATATAGATGTTGTTGTTGCTGTAGGTATTTCTCACAGATTATTCTGAGGTTGAAAATATGTTCAGTGGTACTTTGCGCTGCCCTGAATCCTGCTTGTTCTTCAGCTATGATTTGTTCAGCTTGGGGTTTCAACCTGTTGAGTATTATTTTCAGGAGGACCTTGCTGGGATGGCTGATGAGGCTGATGGTGCGGTAATTTCACACTCCGGAAGGTTAACTTGGGAAGAGTGATGACAAGCGACTGGGTCCATGGTGTAGGCCACTCCCCTCTCTGCCAGATCTTGTTACAGATAATGGTGAGGGCATCAATTATCGCTTCTCCTCCTGCATAAAGCAGTTCCGCGGGTATGTTGTCCACTACCGCTGACTTCCCTTTCTTTAGCGATTGCACTGCTGCCTCAACCTCTTCTCGGTGAATTGGGAGGATTTCTTCTTCTATTCTGTTCTCGGGACATGCTAGAACTGATGGGTCTCCATTTGGTGTGTGGTTGTAAAGGTCAGAGCAGTACTCTGTCAATCTGTCCAAAACTTCTTGTTCTTCTGTAAGGCATATGCCAGACTTGCTTTGGATCGTGGAGACTTTGGGCTGTTTAATACTTGTCAGCCGCTTCACAGTCTGGTAAGCCTTCTTGCTGTTGTTCTTGTTCAGACTATTATCTATTTCCTGGTATTGATCTTCTATCCAGTTCTCCTTTGCTGTGCGCATGCCTTTTCGGATGTCATTGTTGATTTTTCATAAGGCATCAGCTCCCTGAGTGGTGTTCTTTTTCTTTTTCATCTCTCTTCGTTTATCACACAGATCCAAAAGTTCAGGTGTGATCCACGGCTTCTTCTTTGGTTGGTGCTTGCCAAGGATCACAGTGGCGGCATCTGTCACAGCTGAGTTGAAGGTGGTGGTCATGGTGTTGACATCTACTTCACCAGCCCCCAAAATGAGCAGTGTTGCGCATTTTTTTCTACCAATTGTGGCTTGAAATAATTCTGCCACCTCCGGGTCTTTCAGTTTGTCCAGGTCGAATTTCAGTCTAGTGCACTTTGCTGTATTTACTCTCTTCAAGTGGAGCCGGAAAGACATCCTCACGAGATCGTGGTCACTTCCGATGTCTGCACCTGGAAAAGTGCGTGTCCTGTCAATGTTGATGCTTGATCTGAAGCGTTTCTTGACCACGATGTAGTCTATGTGGTTGTGATGCTCCCCGCCGGGACGCAAACTTGTTTTTTCCAACCTAGTTCGAGTCATTCGCCGAAAAAGGCAATCACCGAAGTCGAACGAAGCTCTCCGATGTGTTACGAAATGATGCTTGCACGACTACGACTAGTTAAACATTAAAAATGATCGCTGTTGCTTCTAATTCTGTTCGATTAGCATTTTGCAACGGTATACTTTGTTAAGATGAGCATAATTATTATCGACCATATTTAATAGTTGCGTTCCTTGATTTGCATTTTGTTAGTTCTCGGCAGTAGGCTAATAATTGCATTCCCCATTTCCTGCCTAGAACCAAGTAGATACTGTTATACAGTATACATAGGCTTAATCTACAATATATTAGAAGTCAGTCTCCGCGCAGCGAAGAAGCTCACTACTGAAAATAATTATTAGACCTGTACTGTTTGTTTTATACGTAAATAAATGTATAAACTATATCTATTCTAATTAATAATATTTCAGGCCTATACTTTGTAATATTCGAATCTTTAAATTTCCGGAAAAAGACGAGTAGGCTAAGCGAATTCTTCTTCTTCTTCTTTTTTTTTCATTTAAAAGAATAGTATGCTGCTGTGGGTGTAAATATAGTCAGTGACGTTTTGTTTGTTTTTGCTGAAGTTGGGTGTAGCCCGAAATATTCAGATGGTGTTACTGGTTATTTTTTCTTATGGATTTACCAAACTTTTCAGATGATTTATGAAAATTTCCGCCTGCCACGCAACATTTTTTTAATACGTGTTTCTCATTAAAATACATATCAATGGAATACAAATAACAAATTTACTGTATCAGTTAAAAAGAATAATATTAGTTAAATAAATAATTGCTTTGGTGCTTGCAATAAAATTGTCACAGTCACTATAACGGAACAACTATAGCAGGAAAGGATTGGAGTGGTGGGAGGGGGGCGCTGCAGAAAGTGTGTGACTGGAGGGGAGAGGGGCCATTTGGGTGGGGAGAGCGAGAGAGACAGAGACAGAAAGACAGACAGAGAGACAGATAAACAGTGCAGACAGACACCTCCCCTCCCCTTCTTCTCATTCCCACCCACTCCACCCTCTCACAAAAATAGGAAACAACAACAGAAACAGGCAAACAGACAGACAGTCATACGAACAAACATAGAGACAGATAGATCTAATTATGCAAACATGCAGGGAAGGAGAGTTTTAAACTTTTGTTCATATTAACCCCGCCCAAACACTTCCTTGTTGTTCGTCTTTTAAAGCCATCCTTTTTTTTTCCCCCAAGTCTGTAGTATTCTCCCTTGCCAGTCGTGTCTCGTACATTCTATCCAGACATGTGCAAACATTGCAAAAGTTTAAAAAAAATAATAATAAAATTAAAAAAAATGTGTGGAAGGAGTCTGTTATGCTATCTTCCAAAACCCACTTTCCGAATTTATTATTATTATTTTTTTAAAGCCAATAAAGTTTTGGGTTGCCTTTCGTTGTCTGTCGCCTAGTACTCCCTAAAGACTTGTGCAAATACTGTATTTTTTATGGAGAGATCTTGCCAGCCTGTCTCGCCCGCGTTTGGAGTCTGTGTCAGCTTGACCAGATTATCGTCCTTGTGCACTGGTCTATAACTTACCTCCCTTTAGCTCGCATTTTATTTGTGCAAGGGGTTATATTTTACTTTTGGTATTAAATGCAATGTTTGCCGTTTGCAAAGAGTTTCTCTTAATCAGGAACTATTTATTGGTTTAGTTATAAATTTATTAGAAATGATCGCCCGGTGTCTTTACCTCTCCTCAACCCATTTTCCCCTAATTCTAAAGTGAACTGGGGTAGTCCAAAGTTTGTCCCGCAACTTTTATGTCGTGCAGAGAGGTGTTAAACATCTTCTTTTCTTCCAGCTAGTTTCATGAGGGCGATGTCAATCTACCCTACCTCACAGCTTTACCTTACCGTTTAAATCGAGTCGCATCATGCAGGGCTGAATGGTGTGCTCTGTTTCGTTTGTGTTGTTGTGTGACCTTTCGTCGGTCCCATCTAAGTACTAGCTGATCCCATGCAAGTGTTAACTTAAACCTATTTGAATGGGAACGATTAGTACTTGGATGCAACAACACAAAGAATGAAATCGCGCACGACCACACCCCAGCCCCCCTCCCCCCCCCCCCCCAACTGTGAATTTATTTATTTATTGGGTAAATTAACGTCCCCGGCCGCGAACTTGTTTTTTCCAACCTAGTTCCAGTCATTCACCGAAAAAGGCAATTACCGAAGTCGAACGAAGCTCTCCGAGTCGAGCGAAGCTATCCGATGTTTTAGGAAAGAATGCTTGCAGGACTACGTCAAACCACAGGCTGTGAAGTCTCGTCTTTCCTAGGCCTCAATTACATACTAGAAATACTACGTACGTATGTAGGAGGCCCACGAGTTTACAAAGACGAAAGAAAAGACTTCAGAGCCTGTGGTGAAACATCCGTGCATAAAAATAGCCGTTGTTGCTTCTAGATCTAATTCTGTTTTCATCTGCACAGCTTCAAGCTGTAAGTCAAGTCGAGATTCGTATTTTGAAGCAGTTAGTATTATTATTATTGTTTTATGATGATTAATATACTGACACAATTAGTAATAAAGAGTAAAAATAATACATAACACATAATGCACACGCACAACGATATTTCACATCTATATCAACAATAAAACCATGACAAAATTTCAAAGCACTATGGATACGTTGATGTCCCTTTAGCACAACAAGGCAAAGCAAGGTTATAATGGTCTCAAAAAACAGTGACAATTTTATTGCAAGCACCAAAGCAATTATTTATTTAACTAATATTATTCTTTTTAACTGATACAGTAAATTTGTTATTTGTATTCCAATGATATGTATTTTAATGAGAAACACGTATTAAAAAAATGTTGCGTGGCAGGCGGAAATTTTCATAAATCATCTGAAAAGTTTGGTAAATCCATAAGAAAAAATAACCAGTAACACCATCTGAATATTTCGGGCTACACCCAACTTCAGCAAAAACAAACAAAACGTCACTGACTATATTTACACCCACAGCAGCATACTATTCTTTTAAATGAAAAAAAAAAGAAGAAGAAGAAGAATTCGCTTAGCCTACTCGTCTTTTTCCGGAAATTTAAAGATTCGAATATTACAAAGTATAGGCCTGAAATATTATTAATTAGAATAGATATAGTTTATACATTAATTTTATTTACATATAAAACAAACAGTACAGGTCTAATAATTATTTTCAGTAGTGACCTTCTTCGCTGCGCGGAGACTGACTTCTAATATATTGTAGATTAAGCCTATGTATACTGTATAACAGTGTCTACTTGGTTCTAGGCAGAAAATGGGTAATGCAATTATTAGCCTACTGCCGAGAACTAACAAAATGCAAATCAAGGAACGCAACTATTAAATATGGTCGATAATAATTATGCTCATCTTAACAAAGTATACCGTTGCAAAATGCTAATCGAACAGAATTAGAAGCAACAGCGATCATTTTTAATGTTTAACTAGTCGTAGTCATGCAAGCATCATTTCGTAACACATCGGAGAGCTTCGTTCGACTTCGGTGATTGCCTTTTTCGGCGAATGACTGGAACTAGGTTGGAAAAAACAAGTTTGCCGCCGGGACTGTGCCATGTCCATCGTCTAGAGTTTTTGTGGAGACCAAGCATGTTTGCCAGTATCAGATTGTTGTATCTGGCAAACTCCAACAGTCTCAGACCCCTGCCCTGTCATTTGTCTCGTTGTTGCAGTGGGGTCTACATGTGTCTCCCCAGTTGTGGTGCGCATGGTGTGTGCAATACAAACATCATTATAAAATATCAACAAAATATATAAATATAAAATGCCTACATAGCTAAATAATAACATCATAGGAAGCCATAGCGACCACCTGGCAGAAAGCGTCCAATAGTCCCAAGCTGATCCAACAGACCTCATACACAAACTTGAGGCAGCAGTGCAATCGCTAAAGAAAGGGAAGTCAGCGGGAGTGGACAACATACCCGCGGAACTGCTACAAGCAGGAGGAGAAGCGATGATTGATGCCCTCACCATTATCTGTAACAAGATATGGCAGAGTGGCGAGTGGCCTATACCATGGACCCAGTCCCTTGTCATCACTCTTCCCAAAAAAGGTAACCTTCAGGAGTGTGAAAATTACCTCATCAGCCATCCCAGCAAGGTCCTCCTGAAAATAATACTCAACAGGTTGAAACCCCAAGCTGAACAAATCATAGATGAAGAACAAGCAGGATTCAGGGCAGGGCGAAGTACCACTGAACAGATTTTCAACCTCAGAATAATCTGTGAGAAATACCTACAACAAACACAACATCTATATCATGTGTTCATAGACTTCAAGAAGGCGTTTGACAGAGTCTGGCATGCAGCTCTATTGGCAACAATGAAAGTATAAAACATCAGCCATAAAATTATTGAAGTCATCAAAAGCCTGTATGACAAGGCTACCAGTGCAGTCCTCCACAACAGCGCCATCGGGAACTGGTTCAGAACAACAATCGGTGTGTGGCAAGGATGCCTACTCTCTCCAACACTCTTCAACATCTTCCTAGAGCGCATCATGGCAGATGCTCTTTCAGATCATGAAGGCACAGTCAGCATAGGGGGTAGAGCAAACTCCAATCTTCGTTTTGCGGATGACATTGATGGATTGGCTGGAGAGGAACAAGAACTTGAACAGCTGGTACATAGGCTTGACACCACCTCCAGAGCTCATGGAATGGAAATAAGTGCAGAAAAGACCAAAATGATGACCAACAACACGAATGGCATCAACACGGACATCAAAGTACAAGGCCAATCCCCTTAACACAGTGCATAGCTTCAAATATTTAGGAGCCATTGTATCAGACAATGGGTCCCGACAGGAAGTCCTCTCCAGGATCGCACAAACAACTGCTGCCCTGACAAGGTTGGAGCCCATTTGGAAAGACAGGACCATCAGTGTACATTCCAAAGTAAAACTGCTGCTCTCCCTTGTCATCTCCATCTTCCTATATGCTTGCGATGCATGGACCCTCACACCAGATCTCCAACAAAGAATACAAAGCATGGAGATGAGGTGCTACAGAAGACTTCTGGGCATTTCCTATACCCAACACATCACCATTGACGACGTCCGACAGACCATCAAACAAGCCATTGGACAACACGATGACCTGCTCACAGTGGTGAAGAAACGGAAACTCCGATGGTATGGCCACGTCACCAGATCATCAGGCCTTGCAAAGACTATTCTGCAAGGCACAGTGCAAGGAGGTAGAAGAAGAGGTAGACCGAAAAAGAGGTGGGAGGACAACATTCGAGAATGGAGTGGTTTGACACTGAGCGAAGCCATCAGGGCTGCTGAGGACAGAGAAAGATGGAGTATGCTGGTTAAACGATCATCTGTGGTGCCCCTACGACCTCAGGGTTACGGGACAGGACAGGATAGGATAGGATGTTTGTATTCTATTTTGTTTTTGTAAACGGGGGTTCGATAAATTAGAGTACCGCCTCAGCGTCCCCTGCGTGGGATGTCTTTATTGTAAAGTGACTGGCTGGTGGAGAGCTTTCAGTTTTTCCACTAGGGTTGTATCAACAGATCTTTTATGCGGTTCAGGGGTTGTCCGGTCTTGATTTGGAAGCAATATTAATGTAATGTAATGTAACATTCCAGGTTCCTATGACGATGTTGTTTCTCGTGCGGATCTTGCTAAATTGTTTATCAGTAGTATACTTATCACCTCCGTCCTGGTGGCCAACGGAAGGCGCGGTCCTTGCTGACCCTGGCGACGACCGATCCGGTATGGAATTGGTGGATAGTTCATCATGTAGTGTGTCTTGGGCAAAAAAAGACCTGGCGGTGCCCAATCCACTCCAGGCTGTTGGCAACAGCCGAAATCCACGAATACAGTGTGGCTCGCCTTGGCCCTGAGCACGTGGTCGTTGAACCTGTAGTAACGTGAGGTTCCTCCGCCCTGACCGGTGACTTCTGTGTAGAAGACTTTCGCCCAGTGATTCCATGCTAACATCACCCCTGTTGGTCGCCTGTTACGCCGGGAAACGTTGGGTCTATTCTATTTAGTGCCCGAACCCACAGGACTTCCTATGATATTATTATTTAGCAATGTAGGCAGTTTGTATGTATGTTTTGTTGATATCTTATTATGATGTTTATCTTCTATTTTGTTTTTGTAAACGGGGTTCGATAAATTAGAGCGTAGCCTCAGCGTCCCCTGCGTGGGATGTCTTTATTGTAAAGTGACCGGCTGGTGGACTGCCTTTAGTGTTACCACTAGGGTTGTTTCGGCAGATCTTTTTTTGGATCAGGGGTGAGTCCTAAAATAATAATAATAATAATAATAATAATAATAATAATAATAATAATAATAATAATAATAATAATAATAAGCTACCTAGCCTAATAATAATAATAATAATAATAATAATAATAATAATAATAATAATAATAATAATAATAATAATAATAATAAACTCTTCACTTTGCAACACTGTACATGTTTGCAATGCTGGCTTTTGATCTGTTTGAATGTAGTAAATGGATGGATGGTCAGCAGAAATTTAACACATGTGGTCACCACAATTAGTTGTGTGTAAAGTGACAATTTTGGCGGGAACGCGAATGTCGGCAGAAATTTAACACATGTGGTCACCACTTCTTCTTCTTCTTCTTCTGCGTTCTTCCAAATGGGGCCTCAGATGTCCAGGTTTGTCAAACTTATGAAGCGGGCGGTGGTTTCGAGGTCTTGCTTGGAGCCCCAGAGTTTTACGTCCAGCGTCTGTCCTGCAGGCCAGAGTTGTGTCCTGGCATTCTGGTACTGGGGGCAGGACTGCAGGATGTGCTCTGGGGTCTGGAGGTCTGTTCCACACGGGCAGTCAGGGGTGTGTGACAGGCCCAGGCGATGCATGTGGTAACGCAGGCGGCAGTGACCAGTTCGTAGCCGGAAAATCGTGGTCTGTTCATGGCGCTGGAGGTGTGCCATCAGGTCGTCAGATGGAGGGTCATGCTGGGTGGCCCAGGTTGCCTGGAAGTGCCGCTTGACCAGAGTCTTGGCTTCCTTATAAGAGACTGGGGGGTGTGGCTGCTCCATTTTGCTGCCCGACTTAGCCAGCCTGTCCGCCTCCTCGTTTCCTGACAGACCACAGTGAGCAGGTATCCACTGGACTGCTACCTTCGTGTATTGCGAGAGGGCAATCAACAGGCGCTGTGTGTCTCTTTCCAGCTGTTCACTGGGCGACTGCAGGCTCTCGATGATGGAGCGGCAGTCAGACAGGAAGACGATATTTGAGGCGGGCGCTTCTGCAGCAAGGAGCCGGGCAGCCTCATGAAGAGCATTGAGCTCAGCCCTGTAGTTGGTGGACCGGGCTCCAGCAGGCAGGGATCTGGAGAGGGTGCTTCCATCGGTGAAGCGCAGGTGTAGTCCGCTGCCTCCGTTGCTGACGGCTGCATCAGAGGATCCATCCGTGTATGCGTGGATTCACATGGGCCTGGGATACTTCAGGTCCAGGAGCTCCAGAGTGAGGGAGCGTAGCGCAGCCTCTGACTGCTCGCCCTTGTACCTCACTCCTGGGACGTCAGGGCAGAACATGAGTTCGGTAGTCGGGGTGTCCCAGTCCTCGGCGTCCTGGAGGAGCTCTCGTTCTGCTGGGAGGTCTGGGACGGCAGCCGCCAGCTTCTTGACCTGATGGATGACGCTATCCCGCTTCAGCCTGTTCTTGGTTGGCTGTTGTAGATATTGGTGGGCTGGGTGTGAGGGCAGCCTCTGTAGTTTTTCATGTTGGATCAGAACTTTTTCTTCTCGTCTTTGGTCCAGGGAAAGGAGTCCTGTTGTTGTTTCCAGCTTGTGGATGGGTGTTGTTTTCAGTCCTCCTGTGATGAGTCTCATGGCAGCGCTTTGTACTTTGGCCAGTCTCCTGGTGTTGCTCTTGGCTGCTGTGGACCATGCTGCTGAACCGTATTCCATCACAGGACGGACGTTGCCGGTGTACACTTGCTTGAGGATTCTGCTGATGGCACCCCACTTTGTGCCCGAGAGCTTCTTCATGAGGGCCAATCTTCTGGTTGCTCTCTTCTCCATCTCCTGGATGTGAGGACTCCAGGTAAGCCTCCTGTCGAGCTTGACACCGAGGTACGTTGGAGTTTCCTCCTCCGGTATCACTTGGTTGCCGACTTTCAGCTTCAGGGTCTCTTTGGTGTTGGAGAGTGAGAAGCAGGTGGCTACTGTTTTCAGGCTGTTGATGGTGACACACCAGTCGCTTGCCCACCTGGAGATGCTGTTGAGAGCCTCTTGCATCCTGACGACAGCAGTGGGAGTGGACTCGGCAGCGTTCCACATTGCGACGTCATCGGCATGCAGGGCGCGGCTGATGTGTCGAGAGAGGTTCTTGGTGATGTCGTTGATGAAAACGACGAAGAGAGTTGGGGAGATCACTCCTCCTTGTGGGACTCCTTCCCTGATCTTTACTGTGTAGCTGAAGTTGCCGTTGAGCTTAACCCTTGCCGTTATGTGTGCCAGGAAGCTTCTGATCCACTTGAACAAGTTGCCAGCGACACCTGCGGTCAATAGCTTCAGGAGTAGGCCTTCCCTCCATGTCTTGTCGAAGGCCTTGGAGAGGTCTATGAAAGTGGCAATGACCTTCTTCTTCTGCTGGAAGGCGTTCTCTATTGACTGAGCAAGATACACCAGCTGGTCCTCGGTGTTTCTGTTCTTCCTGAAGGCGGTCTGTTCTTTGGTGATCAGGTTGTTCGATTCCTTCGTTGTGGAGGGACATTGATGGTGCTTTCAGCCTTGAAGGCTTCAGCCAGAAGGTTTGCAGCTCTCTTGCCAGTGTGGTAGGTGCCACTCTCCTCAAGCACGGTGGTTCCATATGCTGCTGTGGTGTCCTCGTTCAGGGCCTTCACGAGTTGCCACAGTTTGCTGGTGTTGTTGTCCAGGCTCAGAGTTGAGGCCTTCTCGTTCCAGCTTTCTTGGAGTTCCTTGGTTTTGATAGCCGAGAACTCATCCTTGATCTTGCTGTGCTCCGTGGTTTATTCTGGGGAGGGGTTCTGCTCCATGGCTTTTCTGGCCTCTGATAGTCTCTGGTGGAGATCCGCCAGCCTCTTGCTCCAGTAAGGCTTGTAGTCCCTCCTGAAGCCACGAGGAATAGCTTTCTTGGCAGCAGTCAGAATGGTGGAGGTGAGGTTCTTGACATTCTGGTTGATGTCTTCTGTGAAGGTGACATTGAGAAGGTCTTCGGCATGCTGTTGGTACTGTCCCCAGTTGGCCTTCTTGAAATTCCAGCTGGCTCTCTTCCTGCAGTACTCTGGTGCAGTTGCTGCATCTGCAATGAGGAGTGTGATGGGGAGGTGGTCACTGCCACCTAGCTGACTGCCGACTGTTCTGGTGGTCCGCTTCTCAATGTCCTCTGTGGCCATGGCAAGGTCAGGGGTGGAGGTGCTCTTCCATGCTCTGGAGTAGTACGACGGCTTGTCCTCTGGTTGGTTGATCAGGATCAGCTCGTTGTCCATCCAGTCCTAGACTTCTTCTCCCCTGGAGTCCGTTGTGCTGTAGCCCCAAGCCGGTGGGTGACTGTTGAAGTCGCCGGTGATGAGATGCCTCTCTTCTGCTGCCTGGATGGTGTGCAGGTCGAGCCTCGATGTTGTAGGGCTGTAGCAGTTGCTGATGAAAAGTTCTTCTCCTTGAAGAAAGAGTTGAATTGTCAGGAGTTCTAGTTCTCCGGTTGTCTGCGCTGTAAGCACTGAGGGGATTCCTTGTCGGACGAGGGTCATGACTCCGCCTTTGTGCCCTGAGGGTCTGTCTCGCCTGTAGGTGTC
Organism: Oncomelania hupensis; assembly: GCA_036898135.1. Classification (NCBI taxonomy): domain Eukaryota; kingdom Metazoa; phylum Mollusca; class Gastropoda; order Littorinimorpha; family Pomatiopsidae; genus Oncomelania; species Oncomelania hupensis. The sequence continues at coordinate 26,448,836 of CM072526.1, forward strand.
GTAACCTCTGACAAAGAATCTCCGGGTTTCTGTGAGATGGGTTTCTTGGATGCAGATGACGTCTATCTTGTTGTCTCTTAGGAAGGCTTGAAGCTCTGGTTTCTTGTTCTGGATGCCTTCCGCATTCCACTGCACCACACGTAGGCCTGTCACCGCTGTTGGTTGTGGACCAGTCGCTCTACTCTGCCTCCCCCTGGTTCGCAGGTCAGCAGAGCCGCCAGTCGCTAAGGCGGGCCCCTTTGAGGCAGAGGGCCCGGCACCGTCCCCGCCTGGCTTTGGTCCACGGGGACGACACCATGTCGAAATATCCATCTGAGGCATTGTCCATTTTTCTGGTAGCGTGTGCGCTCGTTTGGACTCCCACACAATACCCAAGGGGTATAGTCAGCAGCACTCCGTCTTCGTTGGGACATTCGGTTTTAGCGAGTTTTCCTTCTCGAGGCCGTGCACAAGACTGGATGTGGCCCATCTCATCCAGCCCCACCTGGTTATCCTGCCAGGTACTCAGTCGCCCCCATAGCAGACTTGGTGGTAACAGGGGCACCAAACTGGTAGACCAGTAGTGGGTGCTGCTATGGACACATTAATGTAGGAGAGGCCATATGCAAGTAACCTCCTGCCAGCTTGGCCAGACAGTGGTTCCGCGGCTATCACTACATATGGAGAGTGAGAGGTAATTAATTGAACATCACTCCCCTTGGTGAGCGGGACGTCTAGCACCAGACCTCACTGCCCCCGTGGTCACCACAATTGGTGGTGTGTAAAGTCGTGACAATTTTGGCGGGAAAGTGAACGCCTTCAGAAATAATTTGTGACATCACGGCTTGACTTCTGCAATTCTGTTCTGGTTGGTCTTCCAACTGAACAAATAAATCGCCTTCAACGCGTACAAAACAACGCAGCGCGTCTTATTTTGAAACGGAAGAAAAGGGATCACACCACTCCCTTACTATGCAAGCTTCACTGGCTGCCGGTGAAGTTTTGCATTCAATTCAAGGTCTGCGTTTTGGCTTTTCGGTTCTTTGAAGGCACACTACCATCCTACCTAGCCAATGCACTTGTAGCCTATAAACCAACTCGGGCACTACGTTCTTCGTCTGAACGTCTTTTGACAGCGCCACTCTGAAATATGAAAACTTTCGGAGAACGTGCATTTTCTTTTGCTGCGCAAACATGCTCTGGAATTCGCTGCCGGCACAAATATTCAACTGAAAACATTCAAATCATTCAACTCATTAATTATTATTATTGTTGTTTTTTATTTCATTGTAATATTATGCCAATATGTGTTGTAATGACAGGATGTACAATGAATGCGAGTGGGTGTGATGATGATTGAGTTGCGCGATAAGTACCATTTATTATTATTATTATTATTATTTATTATTATTAAATATCGATGTCATGTGCGAATGTAAAAGTATGTATGTATGTAAAGTTTATGTAACTTATTACTTATTATGTAAAATTTAATTTTTTTTTTCCATCGAATGTATATGTAAAATATTGTAGATAAGTAAGAAGTACTATCAAAAATTGAAAGAGTCTAGTGGAAAAAACTTTATGTAGCAGAACAAAGAAAGGTGTGTGTGGGGTGTGTTGTGTTTGTGGTTTTGTGCAAGTGTGTGTGTGTGGGTAGAGTCTTTGTTCTGAATATTGAAAAACGTAGTTAAGTAAATTTCTTTTAGGTTATGACTCTGTTATTTTGTCAAAATAATTAAGGGGGGTTAGGGATAGCTTCAAAAACAGATGTAAAAACAAAGTATGTTACGTAATGAAAGTCATCACAATGTGTTTCTACACGTTGTGTTTGTTTGTGTGTGCTGTCTTGTTTTTGTGTGTTATTGTTACGGAGGGCGGGAGTTTTCTTTAGGGTTAGGGTTAGGGCTTAATAAAGTTTTAAATAGGGTTACAAATTGACCAAAAGACAAAGATGTAGGTGTGTGTGTGTGGGGTGTGTGTGTGTGTGTGTGTGGGTGTGTGTGCAAGTGTGTGTGTGTGGCTAGGTAGAAACGTCTTTGTTCTGACATACACTTGAACCTCAACGTACTTTCTTTTGACGGACTCTGTTATTTTGACGTCAAAACAGTGTTCCGTTAGGGTTAGGGCTGTGTTAGGATTAGGGTTAAATTAAGGGTAAGGGTTAGGGATAGCTTCAAAAACTAGACATATTTGTAAAAATGTCAAAGTAACGTATATAGAGTTTCATGAAAGTCATCACAACGGCGTTTCTACACGGTTGTTTGTTTGTGTGTGTGTGTGTCTTTCTTTTGACGGACCCCGTTATTTTGACGTCAAAACAGTGTTCCGTTAGGGTTAGGGCTGTGTTAGACTTAGGGTTAGAGTTTGGGTTAGGGTTAGGGTTAGCTTTAAAAAATTGACAAATTTGTAAAAATGTCAAAGTAAGGTATGTAGAATTTCATGAAAGTCATCACAACGGCTTTTCTACACAGTTGTGTGTGTAAGGGTGTGTGTGTGGCTAGGTACAAACGACGTTACTCTGACATACACTTGAAACTCTACGTACTTTCTTTTGACGGCCCCGTTATTTTGACGTCAAAATAGTGTTGCGCTAGGGTTAGTGCTGTGTTAGGTTTAGGGTTAGGGATAGCTTCAAAAAATTGGAAATGTCAAAATTATGTCCAAAAAATTGGAAGTTTGTCAACATAATGTATGTAGAGTTTCACAAGTCACCACAACGTCGTTTCTACAAAAATATGTGTGTGTGTGGGTGTGTGTGTGTGTGTGTGTGTGTGTGTGTGTGTGTGTGTGGGCATGTAGAAACGACGTTACAGTGACACACTCATGGAACTCCACATGGTTTCTTTTGACTTTTTTGGAAGGGCGCCCTATTTTGACGTCAAAATAGTTCCCTGCAGAGTTAGAGCTGTTTTAGGCCTAGGGTTAGGTTAAGGGTTAGGGTTAGGGTTTGGGTTAGGGGTTAGGGTTAGGGATAGGTTCAAAAATTTGAAAATGTCAAAATAATGTCACGAAAATGAAAAGTGTGTCAAAATAATCCCTGTTTTTTTCACAACAGTCATCATAATGTCGTTTTTACAAAAATTGTGTGTGTGTGTGTGTGTGTGTGTGTGTGGGTGTGTGTGTGTGTGTGTGTGTGTGTGTGTGTGTGTGTGTGTGTGCGCGCGTTTTGCACTATAAAATGGTATGGTTTTAGATAGGCTTAAGTACTTTAATTCGCATTTTATTTTAGATTGTTTTTTTTTCTTGTACTAAATTTGACGTAGTTATGGTGACTTTCACCTTTGTTGTTGTTTTTTTTTTTTAATGTTGTTATATTAATTCAGCAGCAGGCCCGTGTGATACACTTTTAACAAATTATTACAATTTTTTTCTGTAAAGTAAATGTTTATCTCTGAGGGTCGTTTTTATTATTATATAAATGTCAAATTATGATGTAAATTTAACTATGTGTGACAGGAGTTGCGAGTGCGGTGTATTCGAGCGTGCGTGGGCGACAGATAAGGCACTTTACATTTTATATATGTTTCTATTTCCTTTCTTAAGAAAGACGGGAAAAGATTCAATCTCGCCAGGGCAGCAGTTGTTTGTGCTATCCTGGAGAGAACTTCCTGTCGGGAACCATTGTCTGATACAATGGCTTCTAAATATTTGAAGCTATGCACTGTATTGAGGGATTGGCCTTGGACTGATGTCCATGTTGATGCCATTGGTGTTGTTGGTCATAATTTTGGTCTTCTCTGCACTTATTTCCATTCCATAGGCTATGGAGGTGGTGTCAAGCCTCTGTACCAGCTGCTCAAGTTCTTGTTCCTCTCCAGCCAATCCATCAATGTCATTCCCAAAACGAAGGTTGGAGATTGCTCTTCCCCTTTGCTGACTGTGCCTTCGTGACCTGCAAGGGCATCTGACATGATGCGCTCTAGGAAGATGAAGAGAGAGAGAGTAGGCATCCATGACGCATACCGATTGTTGTTCTTATGGCGCTGTTGTGGAGGACTGCACTGGTAGCCTTGTCATACAGGCTTTTGATGACTTCAATAATTTTAGGGCTGATGTTGTTCACTCTCATGGTTGCCCACAGAGCTGCATGCCAGACTCGGTCAAATGCCTTTTTGAATTCTACGAACACATGATATAGATATTGTAAGTGCTGTAGGTATTTCTCGCAGATTATTCTGAGGTTGAAAATCTGTTCAGTGGGACTTCGCCCTGCCCTGAATCCTGCTTGTTCTTCAGCTATGATTTGTTCAGCTTGAGGTTTCAATCTGTTATTATTTTCAGGAGGACCTTGCTGGGATGGCTGATGAGGCTGATGGTGCGGAAATTTTCACATTCCTGAAGGTTACCTTTTTTTTTGGGAAGAGTGATGACAAGCGACTGGGTCCATGGTGTTGGCCACTCCCCACTCTGCCAGATCTTGTTACAGATAATCATCGTTTCTCCTCCTTCTTGAAGCTGTTCCGCGGGTATGTTGTCCACTCCCGCTGACTTCCCCTTCTTCAGCGATTGCACTGCTGCCTCAACTTTTTCTCGGAGAATTGGGAGGATTTCTTCTTCTTCTCTGTTCTCAGGACATGCTAGAACTGATGGGTTTCCGTTTGGTGTGTGATGTTAAGGTCAGAGCAGTATTCTGTCCATCTGTCCAAGACTTCTTGTTCTTCTATAAGGCATAAGCCAGACTTGCATTGGATCGTGGAGACCTTGTGCTGTTTAACACTTGTCAGCTGCTTCACAGCCTAGTAGGCCTTCTTACTGTTGTTCTTGTTCAGGCTGTTCTCTATTTCCTGGCATTGATCTTCTATCCAGTTCTTCTTTGCGGTACGCATGCCTTTTCGGATGCCATTGTTGATTTTTCGGTAGGCATCAGCTCCCTGTGATGTGTTCTTTTTCTTTTTCATCTCTCTTCGTTTATTACACAGGTCCAAAAGTTCAGATGTGATCCACAGCTTCTTCTTTGGCCGGTGCTTTCCAAGGCTCTCAGTGATCTACTTGATGCTCAAGTATTCAGATACTCGAGTATTCAGAGCTGTAAAAAGGTAAAAGTTGTACACAGTACTCAGGCATATGAATGAGGCTGTACTAAGTGTTATTACTAAGACGTAAATTATACACCAAAATTAACATTTTTCCGCCGGTAACAATTATCATGTTTTCTTTACAGAAGGCACCTAGATTTTGTCAGACTACTTTAAGAACTGTAATAAAATGACGAAAGTTTTACGGTAAAGGTGCGTTTTCGTGCCAGAATGTGAGTAAGGTGGACATACCCCAGGGGGCAAGCAGACTTGCCCATCGCCTACGTGAGGTTAGGTCTCTGATTGAAATTTTAAAAATGTTCTTTGTTGTTTTGAAAGCTTTAAGTGTAGAAGTCTGTCTTTCAGACAGCTGTTTTCAGTTACACCATTCAGTTACACCAAGACCACACACGTCAAGTGCAGATTATGTTCTGGTTTTATTCTCCAATTAATCAACTAAGAAGTAAATGCATTCTAATAGTGAACACATAGCACTCAAAGACATGGACATACACAATGACGATTATTATTAAAGTGTGAGATTAGTACTCACACTGCTACATCTTTTTCCTTACAAAACAGAAAAATAAAACGAAATTTAAAGTAAATAACACATTTATTTAACTACGAATGCATAACAAATTTTAAGAAAATTTGAGAGGATAAATTTACTTAAGGAAAACAGATTTAGGAATAATAAAAGATTGCGATTCAAATATTATTTATGCTACAAAATGTCATTTATTTGGGAAGTGTACGGGAGGTCTGCTGTGTCTGCCATAACGTGTGGTGATGACTGGTTGTGCAGGTCTGAGTGCCTCCACGTGAGCAGGCGTGTCTTTGACGTCAGGTTCAGGTGGTTGAGGGTCATCAGTAGAAACTGGTTCATCTGGTGGTGGAACAGTCAATGTTTCTTTCGTCTTCCTCAGCATAGCTCTGTTTCTGCGATACGTGCTGCCACCCTCAGAACGTATCACATACGAGCGCGGCTCCGGTGCTGCCGAAATCACGACAGCCGGTCTCCAGGTGCTATCTTTCTCCATCTGCATGCGTACATGGTCTCCGGGATGCATTGTAGGAAGGGGCTGGGGAAGGGCAGTCTTGTTGTTGTCCTTTGCTTGCTGCGTCAGTCGTTTGGTCACTGCCTTCTGAACCTGTTCCTTGCACGGAATTTTGGGCAGTAACAAAGAGTCTGTTACTGGCAGTGTGGTTCTGAGGCGTCTGAGGCGTTGTCTGATAACGGCTTGTTGCGGTACAGCAGCAGGGCGATATAGGGATCCTGCTGGGCTGCTTTGGCTTTCTTTAGTATGTTTTTTAGTTTTTGTATGCTGCGCTCAGCCAGACCATTAGATTGAGGATGCCTCGGACTGGAAGTATGGAGCTTGAATCCCCAACCCGAAGCAAACTGAGTAAACAGCGTACAGCTAAACTGTGGCCCATTGTCAGTGATAAGCAGCTTCGGGATTCCGTGATGTGAAAACTGCGACTTCATAGCCAGGATGACGTCGGTAGCTCTGGTGTGAGTACTAATCTCACACTTTAATTAATAATATAGTCATTGTGTATGTCCATGTCTTTGAGTGTTATGTGTTCACTATTAGAATGCATTTACTTCTTAGTTGATTATTGGAGAATAAAACCAGAACATAATCTGCCCTTGACATGTGTGGTCTTGGTGTAACTGAATGGTGTAACTGAAAACAACTGTCTGAAAGACAGATTTCTACATGGTGTCAGAGCATGGATCGTTTGAACCCACCAGAAGCATTAACGCTGCAAAGCAATGTAGCAGACAACTGGAAAAGATTCAAACAAGCTTTCTTGATTTACCAGGCAGCAAGTGGACTTGAATCTAAAAGCAGATTGATTGATTGATTGATTGATTTTTGCTTTAGGTCCAGCGGACTCTTCCGAGCCAAATCAGGACCGGACAACCCCCAATCCGCATAAAAGATCTGCCGAAACAACCCTAGTGGGAAAATTGAATGCCCTCCACCGGCCAGTCACTTTACAATAAAGACATCCCACGCAGGAGACGGCTGAGGCTTTACCCCAACTACTCGAACCCCCGGTTACAAAAACAAAATAGAATACAAACATCATTATAAATCATCAACAAAACACATACATATAAAATGCCTATAGTGCTAAATAATAACATCATAGGAAGCCCTAGCGACCACCCGGCAGAAAGCGTCCAACACTCCCAAGCTGATCCAACAGACCTCATACACAAACAAGGAGTCTTGTCCAGGAAGAGTTTTCAAGAAAAAAAGGTAGGTCATTGATCTAGCGAAGAAGAAGATAGTATAGCAGAGTGATAGGACAGAGCAGGAATGGGAAAGAGCAAATGAGGAAGACAGCGACAGTGGGAATTTAAAGCACTAAATTTCCAGAAAGTGGGGATACTATTTATACTGAAACCCCCGGCACTCCAACGGGGGTACTGTTGCCGCAGTGAATCAGTTATGCCTACAAAGGCAAGACAGGTTTTCAACTGGGGCTTTCACTTTTCCCTTTATAGGTTAGAACAATCTACATCTAAAAGCAGAAAAATACAAAGCATAACTCTTCTTCACATCATCGGCCCTGAAGCACTTGATATCTATAACACTTTCCAGTGGCGACAAGAAGACTGTAATGAACATTGCAGCGTTGCAACAGAATTCCACGTTGTCGACTGCATTCTCAACAAGTACGAGCAATATTGTGCGCCGAAAAAAAACGTCACTATCGAGAGGCACATATTCTTCTCCCGCAGTCAGAATGAAGGTGAAACATTCAACACCTTCGTGACGGATCTCAAGTTGAAAGCAAAGACTTGTGAATTTGGAGCACTAAAGGAATCGCTGATGAAAGACAGAATCGTCGGGGGGCGTCTTGAATGATCAACTGAGAACACGGCTGTTGAGAGAGGCCGATCTGACTTTGCAGAAGACGGAAGACATCTGCAGGGCAGCAGAAGCATCAGAGGTACAGGTGAAGATGATGAAAGACCAGCAAAGCGTAAGCGCAGTGAAAACAAGACCAAACAAAGACAGTTGTTTTCAGTTACACCATTCAGTTACACCAAGACCACACACGTCAAGTGCAGATTATGTTCTGGTTTTATTCTCCAATAATCAACTAAGAAGTAAATGCATTCTAATAGTGAACACATAGCACTCAAAGACATGGACATACACAATGACGATTATTATTAATTAAAGTGTGAGATTAGTACTCACACTGCTACATTAAGTACTTTAATGGGCTAACTGTGCCCATTTATCAGTTATTATTATACTATTATTATTATTATTATTATTATTATTATTATTATTATTATTATTATTATTATTATTATTATTATTATTAAGTAAAATAAAGCACAGCAAGTGACCTTCGAAAAAGGCTAAGGTCAAGGTGATTTGTCAGTTATTAAATTTTGATTTGCTGGAATGTCCCAAACCATAAATAGAACGACTTTTATTTATTTCTGATTTTTTTTAAAATTTGTAAATTAAAACATTTTGTGATAAGTAATTGCTACACTGGATATGTGATGTGAAAAGTTGTTTCCCTTTGTCAAGTTACTGCTTAGTTACTGTTAAAATCGCTCCATAATTATGATATTAAGACGTGTCTGATATAATTTTGTATGTTGCTTCTGTTTACTGCTCGAAAAATGGTATTTTGTGCAGCATTCAACATTTTCAAATAATTAATTGCCAGATTTCCCAAAACTGGCTTACCTTCATTTCCAAAATATTTTAGCAGTGATAGGTATGAAAACGGCTGCTTACCTTTGAATTCGCAGGCCTTAGGGCAGAGTCGCTTCTCAATGTCAGTGCAACTGTGATCTGTGTTAGTCGTATCGATGATTTCTTCACAGAAGTTGGCGTCCTCATTCCTGCACTTCGTGTCAGAACTGTTGATGTTCAGCACGACACGCCATTCTTTGTACGAATCTGTAAACATATCGGACGCCCAAATCTGCCAACGTACTGAACATTGTTAATCTTTGTTCGACTCTATATTTGACACCCAATTAGTGTTAGTCTCTGTACGACTGTTAGCATGTTGAGCATACTGTTCATTTACTGCACACTGTCGTTGGCTTCTGTACGACTTTGTCAACATATTAGACACACTATTAGTCAACATAATCAACACATTGTTAGTCTCTGTACAACTGTCTAAATTTGTACGAATCTATCAACACACATCTGTCTTTTTGCAGTTTAACCTATGCATACCAAATCATATGACAAACGTACTTTTATCAGGGACCAAGTATTTGGAATAAAGCTGCCTCTTTTTTTAATTATTATTAAAATTGGTTGGTATTCGAACTGGAATATTTCCTGATGCTAGGAAAATAGATAACGTTGTCCCCATTTCAAAAACAAAGGACACTTCTGATCAAAATAATGTTATATCTATTTCTTTATTAAATCACTTGAACAACATGTGAATTCTTGCATAGAAAACATGCTTTTCATCCAATCTCGTTGCTTAAATATTATACCTGCCACACTGCTTTGGTTAGATTATGTGACATTTGGCTTTGTGCAATTAATAAGAATGGCTAGGATTTTAGTTGTTGTTTTTTGTTTTTTTTAAATAATACCGATGATCTTTCGATGCACTTGGCCTTGAGATGACATTGATCTCCAGCTCCATTCGCGTACGATGAAATGAACTACATCAAAAGTTGTTTGTATTACGCCAAAAAAATCTGACCTTGGAGTCATATTTTATTAATATTTAATTTATAAGATTTATAAATTATTTATGTTTTAATTATATTATATAAACATAGAATATCTAAATAATAAGTTTAATAGTACTTGGGATTACTTAAACTTTCACGTGACCTCTGATGCTCATGTATGATCAAATAGGCCAATTTTTAAGCATAATCAATGTTGGTGCATGCAAATATAGAGCCATTCCACTGTATGATGAGAACATTCCACTGTACGATGAGAAAGGTTTTAGTGTTCTTGTAAGACCTTGACCTTGAAGATCAACGCAAAACTATATGAAAGATCGATCTATTATCGCTGAAAATAGCATGTTTGGGCTGTTTATCACTAATAGTTTCGAGTCAAGGTCACTTAAAAGTATCTATGCTTGTAACTGTTCGCCATCTCAGCAAATCGAGCGGCTGCAATGAATGCCATCACCATTATAGGAGGGGACCAACTGTCGTCGACTGTAAAAAGGCAATTTATCATTTACCTCTATCTACCCCGGCCTTCACCATCAGCGTCTCGACCTGACCCATGACCTCGGCCTTGAACATATGGTGTCCTTCCCAAAAGGAGGTGAGAACGTGCTAGACTTGTATCAGTACAACTTATGTTAATCTGATGAATAAAAATTGATGCAACAACAACAAGACTTGTATCTGACAAACAGCCCATGCCTCGTGCCCCTCGGAAGTCTCCCAGGATTGTCAGACCACGACACGGTATACATGGAATTGGACATCAACCCTCATTACCAAAGTCAGGTCAAACGCAAGGTCCCACTATACAACAAGCCTTCCTTCCACTCTTCAGCTGCTGGCCTCACGGACTTTAGCACAACCACAGACAACGTTGACAGCAACACAGAGGATGTATGGCAGACCATTATAGGAAGCATCACTGACATGACTCAGCAGGATATCCCTAAGAAAACCATTGGCTGTAAAATGAAACCTGAGGAAGTGGACAAATACTGAACTTTAGAACTGTGAAGGTCTGCAGACTCACAAGTGACATACAAAGGCGTCTACTCCGTTCGTACTGTCCAGGCATCGAGAAGACAATAGATCATTGTTTCTTCAAGGGTGTCCGGTCTTCCCCACTAAAGCACTTTCTCCCCGACTACATCCCCCCCCCTCCCTCCCCCCCGCGGTCAGTTCCCCCTCTTCCCCCTCTATTTTTTCCCCGTGGTTATTCCCCTTCCCACAGAGATTTATTTATTTAGTATCATCCTCTATATTCGCAACTTAATGTTAATTGACCAGATGTGATTGTAATATGGAACTGTATTATTCCACTGGTCATACTCTCCCCTCCCCCTTTCCCAGAGAGTTCATATTTATTTATGTATTTATTATAATCCCCTCCCAGTTTATTACATGTTTTAATTTCACACTAATAACTGTTAGTGGCTTGTATAAATGTAATAATTCAAATGTTTAAACTGATATACTCTTGTACAATGTCTTGTATATATTGGTAATTTATTAGATGTAACTATGATAGTAATGGAATGAATGTGTTCTATTAATAAGCTGTGATATTTTATAACTTGGATATTTGCTTGCATAAATGTATTTATAAATGGATGTGATAGTAATAGTATGAATTTTTTTTATTGATAAACTGTGATAGTTGCTTGCATGAATGTATTAATAAATTGATATATTTTATGTTTTTGTTAAATCACTACGGGGTGGTTGTAATGCTTTGTCGATTTTACACATATAGCTTTAAAATGTTCTTTCTCTTTCATGCGAAATGAAATACGCTTGTGTACATTCCTTATCTGAGGTAATAAAGATGTGTTGTAATGAAAATTACAGAGATATGATCAGAGAGAGAGAGAGAGAGAGAGAGAGAGAGAGAGAGAGAGAGAGAGAGAGAGAGAGAGAGAGAGAGAAGTAAGACGTTTTATTTAATAAACAATGCATTGTTCATTTGAAGGTCACAGGCCACATTAAAAAAAAACAGCATTGAAACGCCAGTATGCGTCCTAAAATCAGCCATGGTTTAAATGTGATTAAGACAAGAGAGTAAAAAACATTTCTGCCATGAAGTTAACACATAAGTGTCCTTTTAGTTTTACATATATAATTCCTCATCGTCTCCCAAACTCTTGCTTTAATTCTCGCTGTTAGTGAACTGTCTAGCATTATTTTCTTTCAGATATACGTATTCTCTCTCATATTCTTAATTGCAACTATTCATTGCATCATTTTCTCACAAACATCTGCATCTTTACCCACATTCGCATCATGTTCTAATAAACACCTGCTTTTTGACATCAATCTGTCCATCCGCAAACATTTTATTAAACACTTGCATTCTAACACACATCGCTCAGTCTTGTATCATTTTCTCTCAAACACCTGGTGTGGCAAAACGTCTTGCTATCTATCAACCATTTTTCCAAAAAACACCTGCATTTTAACACGCATCTATATCTGTAAAATTTGCATCATTTTCTCTCGGACATCAGCATATCTTACAAACACAACTTTCTATATTGCATAATTTTCTTTCCAGAAATAAAAAGAAAATACACCAAAAAAAAAACTCAATGATAAATAATTTCTGCCTCTCAATTCTCTCTAGCATTCTCTTGTCCTTTTGGGGAAAAAAATACGTAAAGATATTTTCACAGTTGCATAATAACTTGTTCTCCATCGTTTGCCATATTCGGATTACTCCAAAACAGGTCTTAATTCAGCATACCCTCTTCATTTGCACTTTGAAACACTGGGCACAGAAGATGTCTTGGTATAACATCTTTAGGATATCTCAGTTTATGTACAAAAGATTGGTGAAACTCCAAATCTGAACTCTCTGAAACAGCGAAGCTGGCTGTCATTGAAATAATTCTCAGATCCAAAAGAACGTTTAAAACTGGCAAAAACTCCAGAAGATCAGAAGAAGTCTTGTCTGTACTGATCAATCAATCGCTGTTTGGTGGCAGGGACGTGGGTTCGAATCCTGACTTTAGCAAACTATTTTGTGATTGTTAGATAGTACGGGCCAGCGCCTCGAGAAGCTCTCTGAGCTTGTAAGTGCGCTTTATAAGAGAAATCTATTTCTTTCTTTTTTGTTTAAAAATGCCCAAAAGTACCTTCATCCTTCCCAACCCCTGCTGCATCCATACAAACCCATTTCAGAATAAAAGTACTGTCACAAGATGTGCTTAAGACCTCTTGCCCAGGCTCTAAAAGTGATATAACATCTTATAAGCCTTTCTAAGGAGTCTCTCGTCCGGCAAAGCCAACACTCTTAGCCAATATTTAACACACATCACTACAATGGTGACAAACATAGGGAGCCGATCACGGTATATCATCTTGTTCGGTGTGTTGAGTCCAACAGTCAAAACCGCTTACGTGCAAACTAGAGAGAGAGAGAGAGAGAGAGAGAGAGAGAGAGAGAGAGAGAGAGAGAGAGAGAGAGAGAGAGAGAGAGAGAGAGAGAGAGAGAGAGAGAGAGAGAACTACTAACGAACGAACGAGTTTATTCCGTATAAAGCCATAGCCCCTCTTGGAAAGGGTGTATAAACAAATACAAAAAAATCAACAAATTAATGAGCGGAAAGAAGGCATCAAGACCTGACACTTTCACGTAATTTAAAGGCTTTGTACATTTAAAAAAAAGCATAATTTTCGTACAACAACATCAGTAGTAGAGAACAGTAAAGACAGATGAGAAGCGCTTGGTGCTCTATAGTATTTAGCTGGAATAAATTCTTTTCTTAAATCATCCAGATTTGGGCAACAAAATACAAAGTGTAATTCATTATCTTCCGCTGTTTTACACAAAGGACATAGAAGATTATTTGGTGTATGAGGCCTGTACCTATAAAAGTGCACGAATAAATCAGATATACCAAACCTAAATTTTGTCATAATAAATGTTAAATATTGATCTAAACCAAGTTGCAAATATCTAGGAACACAATATGTGGAAGTACAAAATCTAGTGTACATACTAAAGCGATCACTTTCACTTACATGTTCATTCCAATTTTGCCATCTACAATCAATCAATCGTTCTTTCAACACACGAATAAAAACATTCACGTTTCCAACACCTTGATTATACCATACATCACCAAAACCGTTCTGTAGCAAAAATAAACGCACATTTGATATCCAATTTTTTTTCCCTTTACTATCTAGATTATGTAACATCAAATAGGCTTTATTAGGAAGTCTACTATTGTCCATCTGTAACAACTTAAACCAACAACGAATGCAATTAACATATGAATTAATAGTTATTGGGTATCGGTTCAGCTCTCTATAAATACAGTCATTGGGAGTACGCAAATCAACCCACAAAAACTTTTTCAAACCGTATAAATGTGTGGGTTTTTTTCACAATAATTTGCAGCTTTATTTAATCCCCAGACTTTCAGACCCATATAGCTTGATAGGTTGTATTTGTGCATCAAACAATTTAAGAAAAAAATCAATAGAATGATTATTAAAAACCTTTAGTCTGGACATGATAGATAATGCCTTTACTAGCTAAATCACGACAGGCAGAAACAAAACTAAGACGGGTTGAAAAATAAATTCCTAAATATTTATATGCATTTACAATTGGCATTATTTCACTATTATAAACCCATCTTTCCCTGGCAGCCAAATATCCTCCTTTTCTGAAGACTACAATATTACTTTTCTATAAATATTAGAAACTAGACATTGGACATTACCACTGTGCTGGACCAGTTGAAAAGAGGGAAGAATACAGGAGAGAGGGGGTGGGGATTACTGCAAGGGGAGAGAGGAAGAATACATTATAAGGATGGGGGTGGGGGTGACCAGGGGGAACAACACACGAGAAAGTAACCGCAAAGTAGAAGTGGTTACGGAAAGGGGGTGGGGGATATAGTCAGGGTGGAAGTGGGCTACGGGGGAGGGGAGGGGGAGACTGAGGAGAAAAGAACGGGGCGAAATGTAGAGGAGGAGGGGGGAAGTGACCGGGAATCGTCTTCAAGACCCAACAAGTTCTGGGTCATTCATCAAGGCCAAGCGAACAGAAGCTGATAGTGTTGCCCCTTTTACGGTTGAAGGCGAAGCCAGAGACAGGACAGAAGTACCCAACCAACATTTTCAAACCCAATTCAGCCCAAAGATCAACTCCACCACTGAAGAATTCAGGGTGCTAACCAATATGACTATAGAACATGACACCCCCACGCTCTCTTCCATCGAAATCCGTATCAGAAACCTCCTGAAGAATTTGACCTTTGGAAAGCCAGGCTCAGATATAGTCCCAGAATCCTAGAGGAGCTCTCACCTGCCTTCACTCTGCTCCCTTAAGAAGGTCCGGAAGAGCACGATATCATCTGCGATGAACAACACGGCTTCCGGAAGTGCCGCACTTGTGAGAGCTAACTGCTGGACCTAGTCGATGAGCTCTTAAGATGACCTCGAGCGAGGTAAACATTGCGAAACCTTCGATGAATATTGAGGTTTAACGTCTACACCCACCATTGGCGATAGGGCAGACGGGGATAACCATCCCAGGAAAAGAGGGGTAAGGACCTAAATCAACACTGAACCACCAGAGCAATCACACTGCTAAAATGGACAGTGAAATATGGCCACTTTTTATTTCGCCCACCATGGGATTCGAACCTGGGTCATCGGTGTGCCAAGCGAACGCTCCCACTTGAGCTTCGGCGGTGGGACAATACACTGCGTGAGATTGGCGGAGTTTTAAGCCTCGGCGGCGCAGTGTGGCGTAACTCTTGACCCCGCGGTGGCATCGCCGATGGTTCTGCGCATGCGTGAACTTCCAGAGGTCCTTTTTGTCAAGTTCTACGCATGACTGGAAAAAGAAATGATGACGTAAGGCATCGAAGAATGTCCAAATATCGTAAAAGTTTTCGTAGTACAATAAACAAGAGTGCACTTATACCCAGTGCAAAGTAGGCCTCTAAGACGGTCCCCAAGCATTTTGACTAGCATAAGAAACGAATCCTAGCCAATAATTTCCGATATTTTTTCATTCCTTTATAATCGGGTGCCAAGGAAATTGTGAATACAATGTTGATAGAGTTTAACAAGTCTTTCTATGTGCAATGACCCTATTCCTATTAAAAATAATAATAATAATAATAATAATAATTTTTTTTTAAATAATAATAAAATAAATTAAAATAAAATAAAATACACAAATTAAATCATTTAAAGTGCAGTTTTCGGCTTTTTTCCCAACTCTTCTCTCGTGTTACTTTGCAACCAGAATTTCCCAGAATCCACGTTAAGCTTGAGCCTGTTAGAATATGGCGGATTGGATTACCGAATACGATGATTAATGCTGACTCCCGTATCCGAAAAAATGACCTCCGGATGTTCACACATGCAACGAACAATCGGCGATGATTTATATTTGGTCGATTCCACACAGTTATAAACAAACAATCACAATAATTAAAATTATGAAATAAGTTAATAACTGCGGAAGGAAAATTAAAAGAACTGGCCCACGAGCTGGACCACTATCGACGGAACGTTTTAGGTATCAGTGAACTGCGCTGGAAAGGCCTAGGTGAAACAACAACCGACAAAGGCCACAAGCTTTATTTCAGCGGGAGAGATGACAGGCACGAACATGGCGTTGGATTCTTGGTCCACAAGAACATTCTAGCCACTGTCATGGGTTGCCGCCCAGTCTCCAGTAGACTCATTACCATCCGTCTAAGAGCAGCCTCTTTCACTTCACCAGGCCTACGACCCATCAGATTATGACGACAGCAAAGTTGAGGACTTCTATGAAAATCTACAGGCTGTCCTTGACCAAGTGCCGAAGAATGACATAGTCATAGTTGAAAGCGACTAGAATGCCAAGGTTGGCCAAGATGCGCACCACAACTGGGGAGACACATGTGGACCCCACTGCAACAACGAGACAAATGACAGGGGTCTGAGACTTTTGGAGTTTTCCAGATACACCAATCTGATACTGGCAAACACGCTTGGTCTCTACTAAAACTCCTGACGATGGACATGGCACAGTCCCGGGGGGTGGGGGGGTGTGCGGTGGAGCATCACAACCAGATCGAACACATCATGGTCAAGAAACGCTTCAGATCAAGCATCAGCATTGCCAGGACACGCACTTTTCCAGGTGCAGACATCGGAAGTGACCACGATCTCGTGATGATGTCTTTCTGGCTCCACTTGAACAGAGTAAACACAGCAAAGTGCACTAGACTGAAGTTCGACCAGGACAAACTGTAAGACCCGGAGGGGGCAGAAATATTTCAAGCCACAATTGGAGGGAAATTTGCACCACTGCTCATTTTGAGAGTTGGTGAAGTAGATGTCAACACCATGATCACCACCTTCAACTCAGCTGTGACAGATGCCGCCACGGAGATCCTTGGAAAGTACCGGCCAACGAAGAAGCTGTGGATCACACTTGAACTTTTGGACCTGTGTGATAAACGAAGAGAGATGAAAAAAAAAGAACACATCACAGGGAGCTGATGCCTACCCAAAAATTAACAATGACATCCGAAAAGGCATGCGCACAGCAAAGGAGAGATCAATGCCAGGAAATAGAGAACAGTCTGAACAAGAACAACAGTAAGAAGGCCTACCAGACTGTGAAGCAGCTGACAAGTGTTAAACAGCCCAAGGTCTCCACAGTCCAAAGCAAGTCTGGCATATGCCTTAAGGAAAAACAAGAAGTCTTGGACAGATGGACAGAGTACTGCTCTGACCTTTACAACCACACACCAAATGGAGACCCATCAGTTCTAGCATGTCCTGAAAACAGACAAGAAGAAGTCCTCCCAATTCTCCGAGAAGAAGTTGAGGCAGCAGTGCAATCACTGAAGAAAGGGAAGTCAGCGGTAGTGGACAACATACCCGCGGAACTGCTTCAAGCTGGATGAGAAGCGATGATTGACGCACTCACCATTATCTGTAACAAGATCTGGCAGAATGGGAAGTGGCCTGCACCATGGACCCAGTCGCTTGTCATCACTCTTCCCCAAAAAGGTAATTTTCAGGAATGTGAAAATAGCCGCACTATCAGCCTCATCAGCCATCCCAGCAAGGTCCTCCTGAAAATAATACTCAACAGGTTGAAACCCCAAACTGAACAAATCATAGCTGAAGAACAAGCAGGTGAAGTACCAGTGAACAGATTTTCAACCTCAGAACAATCTGCGAAAAACACCTACAGCACCTACAACATCTATATCATGTGTTCGTAGACTTCAAGAAGGCGTTTGACCGAGTCCGGCATGCAGCTCTGTGGGCAACCATGAGAGTGTACAACATCAGCCCTAAAATTATTGAAGTCGTCAAAAGCCTGTATGACAAGGCTACCAGTGCAGTCCTCAATAACAGCGTCATCGGAAATTGTTTCAGAACAACAATCGGTGTGCGTCAGGGATGCCTACTCTCTCCAACACTCTTCAACATCTTCCTAGAGCGTATCATGTCAGATGCCCTTGCAGATCATAAGGGGTAGAGCAATCTCCAACCTTCGTTTTGCGGATGACATTGATGGATTGGCTGCAGAGGAACAAGACCTTGAGCAGCTGGTACAGAGGCTTGACACCACCTCCAGAGCCTATGGAATGGAAATGAGAAGACCAAAATTATGACCAACAACACCAATGGCATCAACACGGTCATCAAAGTCCAAGGCCAGTCCCTCAACACAGTGCATAGCTTCAAATATTTAGGAGCCAATGTATCAGACAATGGTTCCCGACAGAAATTCCTCTCCAGGATCGCACAAACAACTGCTGCCCTGGCGAGGTTGAAGTCAATTTGGAAAGACAGGACCACCAGCCTACATTCCAAATGTAAGGCTGATGCGATCTCTTGTCATCTCCATCTTCCTATACGCTTGCAAAACATGGACCCTCACAACAGATCTACAACGAAGAATACAAAGCATGGAGATGAGGTGCTACAGAAGACTTCTGGGCATTTCCTATACCCAGCACATCACCAACGACGAAGTCCGACAGTCACCACACAAGCCATTGGACAACACGATGACCTGCTCACAGTGGTGAAAAAACGGAAACTCCGATGGTATGTCCACGTCACCAGATCATCAGGTCTTGCAAAGACCATCCTGCAAGGCACAATGCAATGAGGTAGAAGAAGAGGGAGGCAGAAAAAGAGGTGGGAGGACAACATTCGAGAATGGACTGGTTTGACACTGAGCGAAACCTTGAGGGTTGCTGAGGACAGGGAAAGATGGAGTACGCTGGTTAAACGATCATGTGTGGTGCCCCTACGAGTTACGGGATAGGATAGGATAAAGACATCTAAAAATGAAAGTAGTCATGACGTGATGTACGTACCACAGTGGCAGCAGGAGGCTGGACACATGACGTGAGCCAGAAAAGGCTGTTCCTCGCACAAATTTGGAATATCGTCACAGCTAACGTTATACATATTTTGTAGATCGGTACAGTTACAACTCCGGTCATTCAAAGATCCCTCTCCTCCAGCATCATCGCAGACCGACCCTGTCGCATGTAAGTATTAGTAGAAACTATAATTAATAATAATAATAATAATAATAATAATAATAATAATAATAATAATAATAATAATAATAATAATAATAATATTATTATTATTATTATTATTATTATTATTATTATTATTATTATTATAAACCCATTTAGCACATTTCCTAAGGATAATGAAAGTAGTATAACTTGATTTAACATGTACATAAAACAAACCATTAAAAACTGTCACTCCACCAGGCATTCTCTTAATAAAGCTAACAAACCCGGTCCCAACCATCTCTCTCCGTCCACTGATAGCAGTAAGTTTGCCCCTCCCCCCCACCCCCTCCCTTCTCCTCCAAATCCACCCCTATTACCATGAACTTAACAACTTTTTTTTCCGATTTCACGATCCTAGAGGAGAGAGTTTATTTGCACCGAAGAGTGCGTAGCCTATCCCAACATCGCTACATTTCAAGGGCCGCAGTTCCAGAATAATATATCCCTTGTGCTTAAGCATCATCATCAGAAGTATCAGTCATCATGAGTAATGGTTCATACCCAAAATAACATATATTTCCACAGGAGCTGCAATTAATTTCAGAAAATTTAAATAATGTATGGGTAAAAATCTGGAAGTGGATCTCGTTACTCTTATAACAGGATACTAACAGTGGAGAATTTAGTGGAATGGTACTGAATAGTCAGTGCTCAAAAGAGCGTCATGAGTTTATAACATTACAGTCAATAAAGTGGGAAGGGGTATAGGGGGTGGGGTGGGGGAAAGGATGAAACTTTATCTTATTTTAAAGCAATGAAATGACCTACTTTTCCACACGTCATCTTTTCTACTGGTCAAACTGTTTTACCAAGTAATGTCGACAAGTGCTACTTGAACTCACCAAATAGGACGATCAGCAACAAGATCATGGTGGAGATGAAACGTATTTATTCAACCCACAGTCAATTGTGTGATGTTGACTCCGGTACCGAGTCACTTGGAACAGCGCAATAGAACACAAGCAAGACTCCTGATAAGAAATTGCCACTAGAGTGACCTAAATAGTATACACCTTAAATGCAGCCTCGGTTTTAATTAATCATCAGTGCAGTAGAAAAGGCAGAAGGCACATTATCTTAGTGTCATATTATCATTGAACAGAAGTAGAGCGCCATTAAGTAAGTAGATCATGTACACAGCATTTACACATTTAATCTTATTCTCGTCCATATGCCCTCTCCCAAGATAACCTTTAATGGTCGCAGCCATGGGTCGCACTAAGCTGCAATCAGTTGCTGGTTTTCGATTTAATTACCACGATCCAAAATGCAATCCGGTACAATAGTGAAGTAGGCTAGATCTACATCAATTATCCACGTTATGAGGACGGAGTTTGACCCAGGCTTCACTTTAAATACTCCTCTGTGGAGATACCGGGGGATCTTTCAATTCCTCACTTTCTGGAAGTTTAGTGCTTTAAATTTCCTCTTTTCTATCACTCTTTATATATTTCTGTCTTGGTTTTTCTTTTCGGTTGTCTACAGTATTCGATATGTCATTCACCTTATTGTGTCTGTGGCGTCTCGGTAGAGAAAATGTTACACACCGAGAGGTTCTTTGGGTCTCAGGTGTTATTTGCCGAATCGGCCTCTTATATATGTATTTTGAGTCTTATGAATATTTATTTAATATTTTCCCATTACTCAATTTTTCTGTGGCCCCCTGCGTTTTCGTGCAAGGCGACTCGTTTCGGAGGAGAATGGGATCATGGAGATTCTGAAGGAGTGTAGCCTACTCCTTGAAACCAACAAACTTCTTTGGCCCGGACCGCGAACTTGTTTTTTTCCAACCTAGTTCCAGTCATTCGCCGAAAAAGGCAATTACAGAAGTCGAACGAAGCTCTCCGAGTCGAGCGAAGCTATCCGATGTTTTACGAACGAATGCTAGCAGGACTACGTGAAACCACAGGCTCGAAAGTCTCGTCTTTCGTAGGCCTCAATTAGATACTATACTACGTACGTATGTAGGGGGCCCACGAGTTTACAAAGACAAAAGAAAAGACTTCAGAGCCTGTGGTGAAACATCCGTGCATAAAAATAGCCGCTGTTGCTTCTAGATCTAATTCTGTTTCGATCTGCACAGCTTCAAGATGTAAGTCAAGTCGAGATTCGCATTTTGAAGCAGTTAGTATCATACCTGTCAAGGGGTTTACGGGTTGTGGTGTAGCAATTTAACAGAAAAACCATAGCAAATGGAGGTTTGGTGTAGCACTAATGTGAATCACGCGATTCGCAACAAAACTGGAAACTTCTGCATCCAATATAAACACAGACATCCAATGTGTTTATCTTGTTAATGCACAACACTTTAGCTATTACCATTATCATTATCATTATAAACATTTTCATGTACGTTTTTCAAAATAAAAGTGAAAATGCAAAAAAAAAAAAAATAAAAAAAAAAATAAAACATACAGACAGAAAATAAGCTAGGCAATCATAAAAAAACAAACCAAAAAAAAAAACAAGGGAGACAATCACTGTCACAGAAAAAGCAGATGAACTTTTTTCCCCCAAACAAATTTGCTTATTTACAAAACATGGTTTAAGGTGCCTTCCTGGTCGTTTGAGATTTTTAGGTGGAGGCTTTGCCATTTTCTTTGTTCAACTCCGTCTGTCTCTCCCTCACAAAGACTGCTTGTAGACTGAAGTTCTGAACGAACACGTGTTGCGGAAGTGCGGTGCTTTTACTAAGTGTCTTTAAACCGGACTCGACCGGAACAGACTACTTTCGCGCGAAAACCCCCTTGGTTAAAAATATTATCGTCACTTTTGAAAAATTGCGTAGCAGCTTTGTGATACGCCGTAGCAATGGGAAAATGTTTAAAATGCGTAGCGCTACGCAAAAATCCGTAGCACTTGACAGGTATGTAGTATTATTATTATTTTATGATGATTAATATACTGACACAATTAGTAATAAAGAGTAAAAGCAATACATAACACATAATGCACACATACAACGAGTCGATTTCACATCTATATCAACAATAAAACCATGACAAAACTTCAAAGCGCTATGGATACGTTGATGTCCCTTCAGCACAACAAGGCAAAGCAAGTTTATAATGGTCTCAAAATACAGTGACATTTTTATTGCAAGCATCAAAGCAATTATTTATTTAAATAATATTATTCTTTTTAATTGATACAGTAAATTTGTTATATGTATTTCAATTATATGTATTTTAATGAGAAACACGTATTAAAAAAAAATGTTGCGTGGCAGGCGGAAATTTCCATAAATCATCTCAAAACTTAGGTAAATCTATAAGAAAAAATAACCAGTAACACCATCTGAATATTTCGGGTTACACCCAACTTCAGCAAAAACAAACAAAACGTCACTGACCATATGTACACCATTGAGCACGCACAGCAGCACACTATTCTTTTTCTTTCTTTTTGTAAAGTAGGAATAACAATAATAATAATAATAATAATAATAATAATAATAATAATAATAATAATAATAATAATAATAATAATAATAATAATAATAATAATAATAATAATAATAACAAACAAACAAAACCAATAAATAAATTAAAGATTTAACTAAGTAACTATACTACTACTACTACTACTACTACTACTACTACTACTACTACTACTACTACTACTACTACTAGCAAAGTTGTGGTCTTGATTTTGTGGTCCGGATTCGTCTCTTTGCAGTCCGCTGGATCCTGTAAGCAATGAATAACTAATTAGCTATTAATTTAACTCTGATATTGAGTTGTCTTGATTTTGTGTTCCTGATTCGGCTCTTTGCAGTCCGCTGGACCCTGTAAGCAATGAATAACTAAATAACTATTAATGTAACTCTGATCTCGAGTTATATGTTTAAAAAAAAATTCGCTTAGCCTACTCGTCCTTCTTCGGAAATTTCAAGATTCGAATATTATAAAGTATAGGCCTAAATATTATTAATTAGAATAGATATAGTTTATACATTTATTTACGTATAAAACAAACACTACAGGTCTAATATTTATATTCAACTCGTGAGCTTCTTCGCTGCGCAGAGACTGACTTATAATATATAATGTAGATTAAGCCTATGTATACTGTATAACAGTGTCTACTTGGTTCTAGGCAGGAAATGGGGAATGTTATTATTAGCATACTGCTGAAAACTAACAAAATGCAAATCAAGGAACGCAACTATTAAATATGGTCGATAATAATTATGCTCATATTAACAAAGTATACCGCTGCGAAATGCCAATCTGTGTAAATCGAACAGAATTAGAAGCAACAGCGATCATTTTTAATGTCAACTAGTCGTAGTCATGCAAGCATCGTTTCGTAACACATCGGAGAGCTTCGTTCGACTTCGGTGATTGCCTTTTTGGGCGAATGACTGGAACTAGGTTGGAAAAAACAAGTTTGCGCCCGGACCTCCTACAGGGACGGGTAGACTGGCGTGTCCCGCGTCAATCGAGCGGCTGGTCGTATTTTGGCCTAGCTTTGCTAGAAGGCTGCGGCTCATGGGTCTGTGTTGGCAGAATAGATTGGCCTCTGTGTATATCCCTCTGGTGTGGTCCTGGTGGATCTCCGTTCGACCGCGTCCCCTTGTTGTACTTCGTCGTGGATGGGGAGCAAGAGGGATGAAACTTACACCCAAAAAATAAGACATTTAAAATTGCTTCAAGAAAAACAAAACGACCTTGGGAAGAGAATGACAGTGACAGTGAGGGTGAGTCACGGAGAGATGCATTTGAATCCGGGGTGGAGGGTGCATGGGCTCGGTTTTTAGTGGTGGGTGAGAAAGATCCTCATCGACCGTTGGCAAAATTGTCCTATAAACGAGGGCCTTTAAGCGATTTTCATGAACGGATTTAAAGAGATCAAAAAGATTAGGCCTGAGGCCTTCTTAGTAGAATACCTGACGAAAAAAGTATCGGATGCGCCTCTGAGGAGGGACCGAGGTTTGTTTGTGGACCGAGACATCATGGTTTCGGTCCAAGAAACATTGACTCCTTCAAGGGAGTCGTACGCTGTGTGCAGGCCTAATTGGACGCCCCTGCCTAATTGGACGTCGGCGTTCAATAAGGTCTGACATAGAGGCCTAATTGGACGCCCCCGGCCTAATTGGACGCCGGGGCGTCTAATTGGGCATGGAGTGCAAGTATTTCATGTGACATAATAACGTGTATGTATGTATTTATGTATGTATGTATCTATGCATGTATGTATGTATGAAGTCCTGTCCTGGCCGCCCCGCTGCCTGCCCCCCCGCCCCCCACCTTCCTGTAGTTGTATTATAATTAGGTCATTTTTTATCTTAATCTTTTAATTCCATGTTTAATTTTAGCTAGTCTGCGTCCGGGGTTGCTGCGCCCCTGGTGCACAGTGGCCCGACGGGCCGGTGCCGTGTCGCACCGGTGCTTTTTTTTTTTTTGCTTAACGTTCACAGAGACCATCAGCCTATTAGGGACGTATTGACGGGGATAACCATCCCAGGAATTAGGGGACTGAAACCTAATTAATTAATTAATTAATCATCGAACCATCCCAACAATGGAAATATTAAGATGAACGAAGAAATAGGGCCATGTTGTTTTCCGCCCGCTGGATTCGAATCCTGGCATTCTTGCTTGTCAGCCCGCACCGCTGCGCGCCCTCATTTTATTTTCTAATAGGGGGGCTGGTGTGGGGAGGGTCTGCGTTGTGAGGTTCGTACATGGAGAGGGGGTTGCTGTCTCCCTCTCCTCCGTGGGGGTTCTGTCCCGGTCCCCCGCCCCCCAGCCCCATCCCCGATTGTACAAAATTCACTGTATGTACAAAGTTTTACTATAAGTTTTAATATCTATGTTTTAATGATTTCGTTCCGTGTCCCGTTTTAGTTGTACATTTGATTTTTTTAATTTGAATACATAATATGCGTGTGTTATATACTACTCAAAATAATTCAAGGGCCACTTGGACATATGGGTCTCTCTTTAAATCAGAAAAACGAATTCAATTTATTAGTGCATCATATTTTATTGCAATCATTTCTGCATCAATAACAAAACAGATTTTAGACATCAGTCGCTTAAAATTCGAGTAAATTCAATTTAACTGGACATACCCCTCATTTACAAAATCAAAATTTTAGAAACCAAAAATCTATAGAGTCAGTATCGGGTGTGGTCACCGTTTGCATCAATGCAGTCTTGGCATCGTTGTCTCATGGACCGTATCAGGTTATGGAGGATGTTTCCTGGGATGGTCAACCACTCTTGCTGGAGAACTTAGGCCAGAACTTCAAGGTTAGCTCCTGGAGGGAGGTTTGCCCGTGTCTGTCGACCCAAGACATCCCACAGATGTTCTATGGGGTTCAAATCGGGTCATCAAGCCGGCCAATCCATCCTTAGTACGTGCTGTTGCTGCTGGAAGTCATTGACGATACGCGCTCGGTGGGGTCTGGCATTATCGTCCTGTAGTAGGGCACCTTCCCCAATGGCCCGCAGAGCTGGGAGAACCCTAGGTTGTAGGACGTCATCCCTGTAGCCAATACCGTTTAAGTTCCCATAAATTTGGAGCAGGGGTGTTCTGAAGTTTAATGCGAAGCCACCCCACATCATGACAGATCCGTCACCAAAGCGGTCATGCTCGCGCACCGTCGCATCAGCAAAACGCTCCCGTGGACGCCTCCAAACATTCTTTCGACGGTCGTTGAAAGACAAGGAGAACCGAGACTCGTCTGTAAAGAGCACCCTTGACCAATGTTGCCTAGTCCACACCAAAGGAAGCCGAGCCCAGGCCAAACGCGCTGCTAGGTGAGCTGGGGTGAGCAAAGGCCGTACTGCTGGTCGTCTTGATCGCAGGTTTGCCTCGTGTAGACGGTTACGAATTGTCTGGTCGCTGACGTTAACATTGCTGGCTGTGTGAAGCTGTCTTCTGATGGTGTTTGCTGTAGCGGACCTCATCCTCATAGCTGACAGGGTGATGAAATGGTCTTGTATTGCAGTGGTAACGCGGGGGCGTCCGGACCTTCTTGGTTCTTGGACGCTTCCAGTGTTGTTAAAGCGCTCCCGCAGCCTTTGGACAACAGAGTGGGACACTCCCAGCTGCCTGCCAACTTCTCTCACCCCCACCCCTTCCTGAAGCCATGCAATAGCTCTGCCTCTATCCGCATCAGTCAATCGTCGCCTTGGGGACATGGTTAGAAAAGCAGCAAAAGCGCTGCCATTTATACCCAGAAAAAAGCGCCGATTGTTGAACTGAACTCAGAAAATGCAAACCTTTCGCGTGCAAATCACTTTTTAATGTTGAAAATTTTGCTTTATTAGCAAGACAACAGTAAATTAGGGTCATTTTTTTGGTAAAAATTGGGTTTGTTTTTCAACTCAGTGCAGAAAGTTCAAAACTCACACATGTGATTACTTGCCAGAATAAGATTGTCTTGAATGTTACTGTACAGGATAAGTATTGAAATAAGCAATATAAGCGATATTATTGATAGCAGCAAAAAATAATTAAACTAAATGAAATATGAGAGTGGCCATTCAATTATTTAGTTTTTAGCAAAAAGTAATATAGAGCTTATTCTAGGGCGCGGGATGCGCGGGATCACGCACAAAAAGTTTTTTTCCCGCAAAGAAATTCGATTTGCGCGTTCGCGATCCCGCGGAGATTGGAAATATCCCGCTACATGTCTTGATCGAAGCGGGCTTTACTGTGACGTTTCTGTCGTCTGCTAGGGCGTAGCGGAAACTGGAGTTAAACGGAAGTTGCTCTCTTGTATATGCGATTTGTCTCAAATTTTCATTGGCCGATGCTATTCTTTTTGACCAATCACTTTTCTTCTGAGTGTGGCATCGATGAACCTGACCGGTTGGAACTGGTTTACAATCAGAATCAGAATGGCTTCGAAAAAGCGCACGCTTTTCGACTTCGAAGTCAGTGGAGGAACTGTGAAGAAAACAGTCACACTGTTTTCCCATGACTGATCTTCTAAAATAGCAGAGCTTTTATGCAACAGTTGTGAAAGCAAGGTTACAGATACCAGTTTGTGATATATTTTGTCTGCGATTTGTGTGTACATACTGTTTGGAGAGAATGCGACACTTGACTGTCTCACAGTTTATCCGGGAATATCACGGGAGAAAACAGATATGGATATTTGTTTGTGTGTACACCCTATATATGCCGAGAAGACGCCCCCACTGTTTTGGTCAGAGGGGGGCCTAATCCCCATCTTTTTTTCAAGGAAGGGGGGCCTGCCCCCACTTCTTCAAAATCCTAGAATAAGCTCTGCAGTATACCCAGGGTATAAACTGGCCTAGCCCAGACTATGCCCCCGTATAAACTGGCCTAGCCCAGACTATACCCCTGGGTATTATCTGGCCTAGGCTCGTTTAACCCTCTCCTGCCCATTATAAGTACAGAAATGCGACCCTAAGGCGTTAATTGACGCTTCAGCCATATTTTATACAGTATGTGTATTTCTAGGAATTTTAATTCAAAATTTTACTTTACACACTCCCTCAAGTCATTTGTAAACCAGATTCCGAGTATTTTAAATGTCTCTGGGTTCCAGTCCATGTGCAGATGAGGCATGTAGACAGTACGAGAATTTTTTTTTACTTCCTAGCCAAATAGCGCTATTTTTTTCTGTAGTTAAAGCTAGGACAGAGACAGAGCCAAAATATTCAATAGTATTAATGGTTTGCTTAAATGAGTTTTCGTCGCCTTCTAACATAATTTCAGTATCATCCGCATATTGAGAAATTTTATTTTAATTTTCTTTAATTTTAATTCCCTTTATCTCCGTATTCTGTCTAATCATAACTGCTAAAATATCTACACACATGATAAATAAATAACATGAGATCGGGTCTCCCTGCCTACAGCCCTCTGCACACAAAACCAGGATGTTAGGCCCCCATTCACTGTAACAGAAGACTTAATATTATTATAAAAAGTACCTATCCATCTACCAAAGTCATGGCCACATCCCAAAGCTTGCAACACCTTAAACATAAACTTCCAACTTAACGAATCAAGGGCTTTTTCAAAGTCAATGCTAAGCAGAAGACAAGGTTTATTATATTTTTGCAGATAATCAATAATTTCATAGATTAAACGAATGTTATCTCCTATATATCTATCACACATAAATCCTGTCTGATCTTCATTAATGATAGAAGGTAACACTAACTTAAGTCTATTAGAAATACGTGATAAACCAATTTTATATACTACATTTAGTAAAGACATAGGTCTCCAATTTTTAATGAACTCCCTAGGTCTATCCCCTTACGATACGCAAATAATCACTCCATATTTCTGTGTTGAAGATAACGCTCCTTTCCTAAACCCTTCCTTGAGCGATCTAACTACGAAAAATAACAAAGCTGCGCCCAAAAAAAATTTTTAAGTTCTACAGTAAAACCATCGCTACCCATAAATGCCCATATATTTTAAAAATATTTCTAATAGAGCCACAAGCTTAAAACCTCCGATTAAAATTGGTATATTAACAGATAATATGTAAATTAACATTCTTAGGTATCTAAATATAACACGCATTTGCTCATTGGGAAAAATTGACTTATCTAAAACTCCCCACAGGGTGGGACAAGCATCATAGGAGAAACAAATAAATGGGGTTACGGTAGGATCCACTTCCATACCTCCGGTCAGGCCTGGGTGCCATACACATTCTCTCCTCCCGGCACTCTGGGTAAAAACCCACTTCTTTCAGAAATAATTTAAAATAGGTGAAGAAAAATTTTTAAATTCCTGTTCCATTCTTTCGCATTTGTTCAATAGTTCAGTACTAAAATTTTTAGGGTGTCATCCTTCCGACTGGCAGCTAGATCCGATCTGGTACCGGCTCTTTCTTTCGAACTACAATAATTAACCCGCTGGGGACCGATGTATAAGTACAGCCGCACCAACAAGGAAACCCAACCCCATGGTATGAAATGTCAGACGGAATCCAGCCATGCTCAACGAGTGTCCCAGGCCAGACACGGTATCGACCAAACCGGTGAAGTGCCGCTCCAGACCGGGACAGGCGAAGAGGCTGTGCTCAAAGCTCACCGGGGGCCCGCATAGGTACACGGCCGGCGTGTAGCGTGTCCTCCAGTGACCAGAGCACAACCTGAACGCAATTTGTTTTATGTGAATATTTGGCTTTCCCCGTTAATAGCTCCCCCATCCTTCTCAACGCAAATGGGATATTTGCGTTGAAAAGGATGGGGGAGCTATTAACGGGGAAAGCCAATGAAGTTCTCCCGGCACTCCAGACAGAAAACTCCCTAACCCATTCGTCCCACAGACGTCAGCGGATCTCCGACTCCCACCCCCACTCCACCCCCATCCCCCCACCAAATCGACAACGGACGGAAGAACCGGTGCATAGAGGAATAGGCCAACCCGGAGGATCCGAGTGCGGACGCCCTGTCTGCCTCTCGTTTCCTGGGATACCCACATGGGACGGAACCCAACATATAGTGATGGAAATCCCTTTGGCAGACAGTGCCGCCGCAGCGGATAGGACCTCGTCCACCAGACCAGTTCTGGCAACCGAATGGCCCCGCTCCAGACACTCAATGGCAGATTGGGAGTCAGAGATCACTAGGATCCCCATACCAGAAGTCAAGTCAAGTCAAGAAATATTTATTCCACAAAAAAAACCATGGGAAAATTTGTTGTGTCACAGTGCACACATGATAAAAGAAAATAATAATAATACAAGACATTAGAACACCCCTCCATCGGTATAGCAGCAAGCTGAATACAGTCTCCTCTCCCCACACACACACACATACACACACACACGGTATGCTTATATACACACGCATACACACGCGCACATACATACACATCATACACCCACACATATATCAGGGATGTTGCTAGGAAATTTTTTCTTCGGCTATTTGGCCGAAACAGCCGTGAAACTTTCGGCTTTTTACAGAAAGTTTAGGCTCTCTCTTCCAAAGAAGTTTTTTGACTAGATTCACTACGTTAACGTGCACACTCCACCTCCATATATTAAAGGTGTTCTGTGGATGCATATCTTTGTAATAAAACATACTTTTAAGAGTAGAATAAGAACATTGAAAAGAAATTTTATTTTCTTAAATTTTAGACACAAAAACAATAAAAAGTTTAGACTGTTCCTTGACAGACCACAATACTGTCAGAGTTTCTGTTTGGCCTACAGCTTTCTGGGTTTAGCCTGACGCCAGGCAGCCAAAGCTCTATTCAGGTCAATGCTGCGCCCGTGCAGTTTCACCCTCATCAGCATGTCTTGATTTTCAGCAGTGAGTCTGTTCCTGAGGGCTGTCAGTACCAGGTTGTGTGCTGAAAACCCTCATTAGCATCCAGCAGTGTGGACAGGGCTGGTCAGTGCAAGATGCCCAAGTTTCAGCATGTTCGGAAAGTCTTCTGAATGGAACTTCCCAATCAGGTGCCATAGCTCAAGCATGTTATCCCGTGGGTATCTCTGAGCCACCACTACCTGCTTCAACTTCATCCACTGTACTTCTTTTTTGCCAAACGACAGTATACTTTGTCCGGCCAACAATTTCGATTTCTTTTTCGGAGGCATTTTAAAAATGATTTTCAAGCACTCTTAATGCCTGTATGAGAAAGTGACGTTTTATTTCGTACGTCACTGGCTTCAATTAGGCTACTATTGACGTCAATTTTATCATGGACGACATCGGGCTATGACTAATACGGGTCTGTTCGCTGAGTGCAACTTTTTCAGGAAAACAGAATTTAGTACTTATCGAATCCTCACCTAAACTGCAAGCGTACCGCACAGGAATAAGCAAAAATGGACACAACCGAGCCGATTCACCCGTGAAAACTTCGGCTCGGTGAGCCAACATGACGGACAGTTTATCGGCTTCTTTATAAAAATTTCGGCTAAAAGCCGAAGATCCCACCCAAACGACATCCCTGATATATGCATGTATACACACACACACACACACACACACACACACACACACACATATATATATATATATATATATATATATATATATATATATATATATATATATATATATATATATACACACATATATTATATTATTCATATACATATACACATATATACATATGTACACACACATATACATACACACATACATGTATACATATACACATATACATACACACATACATGTATACATATACACATATATATATATATATATATATATATATATATATATGTATATGTGTGTATATATATATATATATATATATATATATATATATATATATATATATATATATATATATATATATATATATATATATATATATATATATATATATATATATATATATATATATATATATATATATATATATATAAGTGGTGCAAATTTCCCTCCAATTGTGGCCTGAAATATTTTTGCCACCTCCGGGTCTTGCAGTTTGTCCAGGTCGAACTTCAGCCTAGTGCACTTTGCTGTATTTACTCTCTTCAAATGGAGCCGGAAAGACATCATCACGAGATCGTGGTCACTTCCAATGTCTGCTCCTGGAAAAGTGCGTGTCCTGCCAATGTTGATGCTTGATCTGAAGCGTTTCTTGACCATGATGTAGTCGATCTGGTTGTGATGTTCCCCGCCGGGACTGTGCCATGTCCATCGTCTGGATTTTTTGTGGAGACCAAGCGTGTTTGCCAGTACCAGATTGTTGTATCTGGCAAACTCCAATAGCCTCAGACCCCTGTCATTTGTCTCGTTGTTGCAGTGGGGTCCGCATGTGTCTCCCCAGTTGTGGTGCGCATCTTGGCCAACCTTGGCATTCCAGTCGCCTTGCACTATGACTATGTCCTTCTTCGGCACTTGGTCAAGGACCGCCTGTATATTTTCATAAAAATCCTCCACTTCGCTGTCTTCATAGTCTGATGTTGGGGCATAGGCCTGGATGATGGTAATGTTGAAAGGGGTTGCTCTCAGACGGATGGTAATGGGTCTACTGGAGACTGGGCGGCAACCCATGACAGTGGCTAGAATGTTCTTGTGGACCAAGAATCCAACGCCGTGTTCGTGCCTGTCATCTCTACCGCTGAAATAAAGCTTGTGGCCTTTGTCAGTCGTTGTTTCACCTATGCCTTTCCAGCGCAGTTCGCTGATACCTAGAACGTTCCATCGATAGAGGTCCAGCTCGTGGGCCAGTTCTTCTAATTTTCCTTCCGCAGTTAGGGTCCTGGGCCCGGTAACATGAGCGCGCCTGTCGCCACCGACATGACGAAACAGTCGAACGACAAGACAGTCGGTCGATCGCTTGACCGTCAGTGAAGGGGTAACATGAGCAGGCGTGCCGCGGGTTCAGCCGTGCGACTGTTTTGTCGCACGACCGCACTATCGTGATACTATATTTAGAATCGCAACAACTTCCGGACTATTCGAGTTTTTAAAAAGTTCCTCACTACTTTGTTATAGTAAGATATAATACAGTGAATAGTTTTCTCTGTACATCCTGAACAAGCTCTTAGTTGAAGACAAGCATAACACGACTGTGACAGCGAAGAAGAATAAGACAAATATGATTGATATTTTACTCCACAATAAAATAATTGGGAGTTGGCGCAGTGGTGAACGATTCATCTTACCGATTTGATAGGACGGGGTTCGACTACAAGTTTTTTATTTTATTTTTTCCCCTCCCACCCCACCCACAAGATTGTTAAAGTTATTAGTCTATTGTAAGAGATTTGTTAGTGTGATTGTTTTTCATTTTCTTACATTTTTAATTTTTCCTATTTAGTTGTTGCAAGGGGAGGGGCTATTTTTTGTGTAGTTGTGTACAATATATATATTTGATTTGTGATATTATTTTTACATAAGTGACGCATTCCGGTAACGACAACCGACAACTATCCTCTAAAGAAATCAACATGGTGGACACATATGACAGAAAACTACTGTCAATGTATATTCCCAACAAAAGTTTGTTGGAAGATAAGCACAGCACAAAGGTAACAGATGCCAAAAAAAGGTTGCAATGGGATGAAATTTTGACACACGTTAGTGCGGGCGGAGTTAAAAGAAACTCCATTTCAATTACAAAAAAAAAATAGAGATATGAAGAGCGTGGCTCGAAAATGGATAAAAACTACACCAAAGACAGGCGGCGGTCAACCACCCCACAAACCGTAGTGTGTGGGGGTTGTATTAGATCACCTTATTGGACATGATTCTGACACACTATCAAATATCAAGGGTGAGTATGTGGATTTTTAAAAAAATGTATACAGAAACAAAGCTCTTCCTAGCATTGTTAAATGTTGATTTATCTTATGGGTATATTAATTAGTACTAATACAGGTAGTCACGTGGAAGAATACGAGGCGGAATAGAAACATCAGTATCATCTCATGATGATTATACTGTTGTCCACTTGCATTTTCTATGTATACAGTTATTACTGAACACTTGTTATCAATCATAGTAGAAGTATTACTATTTCTGAAATTGTGATTGTAGCACAATTTGCCTTTATGTTCTGAATCAACGATTAACTATTTTTAAATAGTAATTGCATTTTTTTATTTGTGTAAGCTAAAGCAACTTGTTTGTATATACTTTATTAATGAAGATGCTTTTGCTTCTGTCTCATGTGGATGTGAATCCATGACTGACGAATGTGACAGCGTGCCGTGTCAGTTCATAGAGAATTCACGTTGTAAAAAACTCCAAACTTTACAACTTTCAATATGATTTTTTATTTTTTATTTACCTTTCTACTAACGATATAGGGTGAGAGTACTGGCTACTAAATAAGCCTGTATACAAAATGTTGTTATATTTTTATTGCATTTGTTTTTTCAACATGGTCATCAGCGTTATGTGTACAGTTCTTAGTGTAATCATAGATATGTAGAGAGACATATCTACATATCTATGGTGTAATAGTGTGCTGCAGCGTTTACTAAATGCTTGTGCGTTCACTTGACAATAAAATTGTGTATTGTTTTTGCAGATGAAGGGATTGTTCCGCTGGTTCTATGCTACGGAATAGAACTGCAGTAACCCCCAAATTTTTTAATAAACTAATTTATTTAATAAACAAAATTACTTATTATTATTTCTGTTGTTGTAATTTACGAGTATTGATTAATATATTAATGCATTTTATTAATGGACGCTATACTATATAGGCTTTTTACCAAGCATGAAACGTAGGATATTTCATTAACAAAGTAGATGAATAAAATACACAATGTGTTTGTAAAGCTATATATTAACAATTCAGAGAGTAAATCATATTATGTAAACGTATGCATTGTGTGACTGTTTGGAATTATAACTGCGTAAACTGTATATAGCAGCCACTGTTGTTGTCGTCAAACGACCGTCGCGAAAACTGGCCTACCGACGGTCACGGTCGTGGCTGTTCATACGACTGCGGTCTTACCAAATTCCGTCGTTCGACAGCACGTCGGGCGACGGTCAAATTGTTTCATGTTACTCGTTTTGACGTCATACGCCGTTCCGACGGCGTGGTTGGCAGTCGTGCGACCTTTCTCGCCCTCTCATGTTACCGGGCCCTGACATTCCAGGTTCCTATGACGATGTTGTTTCTCGTGCGGATCTTGCTAATTTGTCCATCAGTAGCATACTTTTCACCTCCGTCCTGGTGGCCAACGGAAGGCGCGGTCCTTGTTCCGGGCGACGACCGATCCGGCATGGAATTAGTGGATAGCCTCATCATGTGTTGTGTCTTGGGCAAAAAAAGACCTGGCAGGGCCCAATCCTCTCCAGGCTGTTGGCCACAGCCGAGATCCACGAATACAGTGTGGCTCGCCTTGGCCCTGAGCACGTGGTCGTTGAACCTGTAGTA
This sequence comes from Oncomelania hupensis, assembly GCA_036898135.1. Taxonomy (NCBI): domain Eukaryota; kingdom Metazoa; phylum Mollusca; class Gastropoda; order Littorinimorpha; family Pomatiopsidae; genus Oncomelania; species Oncomelania hupensis. Next base: position 26,483,941 of record CM072526.1, read on the forward strand.
ACGTGAGGTTCCTCCGCCCTGGCCGGTGACTTCTGTGTAGAAGACTTTCGCCCAGTGATGCCGTGCTAACATCACCCCTGTTAGTCGCCTCTTACGACACGCCGGGAAACGTTGGGTCTATTCTATTTGCCCGAACCCACAGAGCATGATGTACATTTCAGGCCACAATTGGAGGGAAATTTGCACCACTGCTTATTTTGGGGGCAGGCGAAGTAGATGTCAACACCATGACCAATACCTTCAACTCAGCTGTAACAGATGCCGCCACTGAGATTCTTGGCAAGCACCGACCAAAGAAGAAGCCGTGGATCACACCTGAACTTTTGGATCTGTGTGATAAACGAAGAGAGTTAAAAAATAAAAAGAACACCTCACAGGGAGCTGATGTCTACCGAAAAATCAACAATGACATCCGAAAAGGCATGCGCACAGCAAAGGAGAACTGCATAGAAGATCAATGCCAGGAAATAGAGAACAATCTGAACAAGAACAACAGCAAGAAGGCCTACCAGACTGTGAAGCGGCTGACAAGTGTTAAACAGCCCAAAGTCTCCACTATCCAAAGCAAGTCTGGCATTTGCCTTACAGAAGAACAAGAAGTCTTGGACAGATGGACAGAGTACTGCTCTGACCTTTACAACCACACACCAAATGGAGACCCATCAGTTCTAGCATGTCCCGAGAGCAGAGAAGAAGAAGAAATCCTCCCAATTCTCCGGGAAGAAGTTGAGGCAGCAGTGCAATCGCTAAAGAAAGGGAAGTCAGCGGGAGTGGACAACATACCAGCGGAACTGCTACAAGCAGGAGGAGAAGCGATGACTGATGCTCTCACCATTATCTGTAACAAGATCTGGCAGAGTGGGGAATGGCCTACACCATGGACCCAGTCGCTTGTCATCACTCTTCCCAAAAAAGGTAACCTTCAGGAGTGTGAAAATTACCGCACCATCAGCCTCATCAGCCATCCCAGCAAGGTCCTCCTGAAAATAATACTCAACAGGTTGAAACCACAAGATGAACAAATCATAGCTGAAGAACAAGCAGGATTCATGGCAGGGCGAAGTACCACTGAACAGATTTTCAACCTCAGAATAATCTGTGAGAAATACCTACAGCACCAACAACATCTATATCATGTGTTCATAGACTTCAAGAAGGCATTTGACCGAGTCTGGCATGCAGCTCTATGGGCAACCATAAAAGTGTACAACATCAGCCCTAAAATTATAGAAGTCATCAAAAGCCTGTATGACAAGGCTACCAGTGCAGTCCTCCATAACAGCGTCATCGGGAACTGGTTCAGAACAACAATCGGTGTGCGTCAAGGATGCCTACTCTCTCCAACACTCTTCAACATCTTCCTAGAGCGCATCATGTCAGATGCTCTTGCAGATCACGAAGGCACAGTCAGCATAGGGGGCAGAGCAATCTCCAATCTTCGTTTTGCGGATGATATTGATGGTTTGGCTGGAGAGGAACAAGAACTTGAACAGCTTGTACAGAGGCTTGACACCACCTCCAGAGCTTATGGAATGGAAATAAGTGCAGAAAAGACCAAAATGATGACCAACAACACCAATGGCATCAACACGGACATCAAAGTACAAGGCCAATCCCTCAACACAGTGCACAGCTTCAAATATTTAGGAGCCATTGTGTCAGACAATGGGTCTCGACAGGAAGTCCTCTCCAGGATCGCACAAACAACTGCTGCCCTGACAAGGTTGAAGCCCATTTGGAAAGACAGAACCATCAGTCTACATTCCAAAGTAAGACTGCTGCGCTCTCTGGTCATCTCCATCTTCCTATATGCTTGCGAAGCATGGACCCTCACAGCAGATCTCCAACGAAGAATACAAAGCATGGAGATGAGGTGCTACAGAAGACTTCTGTGCATTTCCTATACCCAACACATCACCAACGACGAAGTCCGACAGACCATCACACAAGCCACTGGACAACACGATGCCTGCTCACAGTGGTGAAGAAACGGAAACTCCGATGGTATGGCCACGTCACCAGATCATCAGGCCTTGCAAAGACCATTCTGCAAGGCACAGTGCAAGGAGGTAGAAGAAGGGGGAGACCGAAAAAGAGGTGGGAGGACAACATTCGAGAATGGACTGGTTTGACACTGAGCGAAGCCATGAGGGCTGCTGAGGACAGAGAAAGATGGAGTATGCTGGTTAAACGATCATCTGTGGTGCCCCTACGACCTTCGGGTTATGGGACAGGATAGGATAGGATATATATAGAGCCGTCGGTAAACACTCGCAGTGAGCTAAGGATGCCCCCCCTAGCCTTTCCCTGGCTAACTGTGTGATCAGGGGGAGGTCATCCTTCGAACGCGCCGTGGCAGCAAAAAGGCGGCGGTTCCCATGTGGGCCTAAGGCTACGTTCATGCTAAGCCCGGCAAGTTGCCGTCAGCCAGTTGCCGTCACCAGTGTTCACGGTAGAGCCCGAAGTTGCTGTCCGGCGAATTGCTGCCACACTTTACTTTGTATACAAAGATGGCGCTTTGACCAGCCAGCCGTTTTTTTTTGTGACATGCGACAAAGCATTTTGCTGGCTGACGGCAACTGGCTGCAGCATGAACGTGCATCGCCGGTTTTCATGGTGGGAAAGAAGAAAAGGGCATAACCACAGATTCCAACCAGTGGCCGGCGGCAGCCGACGTCAAATTGCCGGGTTTAGCATGAACGTACCCTTAGGGGAGGGACCCTTTCTACCGGTACGGACGATCCATCCATGGACCCTATATACTATGGACGGCTGTCTTTGGAGTCAAGGTCAGTAAGTTCCACGATCGGCGTTCCGGGCAACTGTTGTCTAAGCTTACTTCCGGTTGGTCGGAATAGCAGTGGTTCACGCTGTTTTTTCTTAGAATTGTCTGCTGTTGCATTTAATTTTTGTTCGGAATTAATGTTAAGAAGTAATCTACCATCGGCTTAGATTTCAAATCTAATAACTCGGTTATCCTCTTTGCTCTCTCTGGCTGTATTTGTGTTTGAGACTGGCCTTCTAACTTTCAGTTTGGTACTTGTTGAAATGCAAGTAGCCTAAGGCTAAGAAACTTTATTCTTGCATCTGGATTGCCTTAAGTTATTAGTGGAATACATTGTATCTAGCCGCATAATTTTTGTGTGGTTCACTGCACCTTGATTGTTAAAACTGATTTGTGTTTTATTTCATTATTTGCTAGCTTAAAACAAAATAGCTTGAATTTTTTCTTACCACTCACAAACATTCAACTTTTTCAAGTAGAAACCGAGAATTTCATGATTCAGTAAATCACTAAATGCAGTTATTGCATTGTATCTGGCTGTTGTGTGTTAAAGACTGCTATTCTTATGACCTTTTTTGGGGGGTGGAGAGGAGTTGGTGGGTGGGGTTAAGAGGGTGTGGGTTATAACAATTACTAGAAGCCTTGTGTACTTTTAATATGGTATGATCTCACAACTTGGTTATTAATACAATCTGAATTGATCCACTGTACATGCTTGATTTTAATTGTTGCACATGTTGTACATGATTATTTGTTCACTTTCTACATTTCCTTTCACATGCCTTTTCGTTCACTTTCTGCTTGCACTGTATATGTTAGTTCATTTTTTGCTTGCACTATATATGTTAGTTCATTTTCTGCTTGTGTGTTTCTTTTAATGTATGTTTGTTCACTTTCTGCTTAAGTATTTCCTTTCACTATACATGTTTGTTCACGTTCAGCTTGTGTGTTTCATGCAACTATACATGTTTGTTCACTTTCTGACTTTCTGCTATTGTTTTCGTTCACTCTTTACTATGTTTGTTTACTTTCTGCTTGTGTGTTTCTTTTAGCTATACATGTTTGTTCACTTTCTGACTTTCTTACAGTGTTTTCGTTCACTCTATACATGTTGTTTGCTTTCTGCTTGTGTATTTCTTTTAACTATACATGTTTGTTTACTTTCTGCTTGTGTATTTCTTTTAACTATACATGTTTGTTTACTTTCTGCTTGTGTATTTCTTTTAACTATACATGTTTGTTTACTTTCTGCTGTTTACTTTCTGCTTGTGTATTTCTTTTAACTATACATGTTTGTTTACTTTCTGCTTGTGTGTCTCTTTTCACTCTTTTTGATCATGAAGACAAGACTCACAATTTCCATTCAAATCATAGTTATTTCTTTATTCTGTACATGTCCATCAAAACTCAGTTAAATGTAAACCAAGTTCGATTATTAACACATACAATAATATACAAAGTTTCGCATTCATTTAAAAAAAACTGAGTTGCTGTCATCCTACGCAAATAAAAAAAATTAGATGCTGTGAGCAAATACAAATATAAAAAAAACAACCAAGTTTACATTCAAAATTAAAAAAGAAAAACAATTTTTGTCATCATACACCATGTTAATTAAAACTAAAAACAAGCATCCCAAACGCAACACCGGATGGACCCCAACTAAACAACTTCCATCAAAACCAGCAAAATGCTTTTGTTATAATTCTTGTGTAAGAAGTGGAAAAATTGTGTACCAAAATCAACAGAATAAGCTGTTGTCATCAATATAAACATCCTGTTGTGAGACAAGCAAAACATGCATTTAGTCAAATATCAAATTTGGCAATACAATTAGCAGAAATAGAAACAAACCAAAAAATAAGCTGGAAGTAATGTATGTACACATACGAATGTAATTGCAGTGGTTTTAAAAAAATACCGGAATATCAGAAATGTTAGTTTTTGTGTTCCTTTGCATCCCGTGTTTTTGGATGCGGTTCTGGCCTTTCTGTAGTTCCATAAACATTCAACATTCATGATGGACATGATTTTTGAAAAAGAGCTGCACTGATTTACCACTTGATAGGCTGCTGTCACAGTTTCATCATCTTAAAACAAATTTGCTATAATTGTTATTAAAAAGTTTTAAAAAATATTTTAAAAAAAATATTTTACACACTGGGTTTATGGAAATTTTGTTATAGTCTAGTTTAAAACTACTTAAGAGGACATCATCAGCCTCTTTTTAAAAAAGTTACCTTGGACAGCTTTCTAGACATATCTAATGCAGCGAGATGATTTCCACTTTTAGTGGTAGTGACATCTTCCAGATCAAAAATTGCATCTTCTTCCTGAAACAAAAAATGATATATTTTAAATAGTCATATAGATATTATTGGTGATGATTTTGGGAAGAAGCTAATTCATTCTGTTTCTGTGTATTAATTACTATACAGTATCAACTACACGGCTGATGAATCATGATCAGTCCGACCTATTTGTCGCCAGTCTCTTTTGACAAAATACATGTATTCAGAATTCATCCCACAATAAAACATGCGATTAATAAACACAACAAATGCATTTCTGACGTATCTGTCGTGCACACTATTACGATGCAAAGAAATGATAATCAAATAACCAGTGACACTGCTTCAGACAGGACGAGTGTCTGTTGAAACAAAAGCTGTTGTTTGTGTGGCAAACTAGTTTTTTTTTTTTTTTATTGGCCAGACACTACACCTTAAAATGCATTTTTTAACATGAATGTTTATGACATGATTTTTGTAATATTATGATAGGCTATGGTTATTAGTACTCAAAAAGTGTCATTTCTTACAAATAAGTTTCTTGGTAACCATGGCAACAAAACAAAATGGCCGCCAAACACCAAATTTCAAAGCTTAATAACTAAAAAAGTTTTTATCTGATTTTAATTGTAATTAATGACTTGAAATTGTATTATTTATGGCTTCATTTCTATGGTGGGGTTTGACTATATATACAATAGAAACTTTTTTACATTTTATTTCCTGTTTTGCTACCGTTTTGACGTGTCATTTTTCAAAACAAAATACGTACATACATTTAACTATTCAACATAATCAAAATTCACACCATAGAAATGTTAATAGATATGTAAGAAAATAACATGCAAAGTTTCAAGGCTGTAGGTTTAATGGTTAGTTAGTTATCAAGGCTAGACTGTAGCATGCGGACGTTAGAAACAAATTTTGAGAAAATATAAAAATATGTTTACTCACAGTCTTGCAAGTGCAGATGTGAGGAAAAATTGCATCCCAAGTCCAAATCCAGGTATTATTGTGTTATGAAGTCACATTAACATCACTTTTACAGTTTATATTTGTCCACAATCACAGTAATTATTTACACACTAAAGACTATCAGTGAGACCAAAGAAAAAAGTATGAGTGTCTTTGATGATAGCACCTTGATTCTTACTCTTAGTTGGCAAATAACACTTCTTTCTTTTTTCTTTTTTTTTACCAATATTTACAATATCTACAGTGACTTCCAAAATACATTCATTACTTAGAATCCCCCTGCCTGGTATACAGTTCCCTCTATCGCTTCTTCGTTGCGGACGGATTGTCTCTTATGTGCAGAGCGTTCCTTTCGTTGATTGCAGGCAACTTGTGATGTAGCTGCATCTCCTTTCTCCATTCTATTGCTGTCCTTTCTTGTTAGAAGGTCAACAGTGGTATTTGCTACATCTATCTGCAGTCTGGACATCACATGCATCATCTCTGTAGCTCCCTCATTGAAGATGCTAACAGCTCGCGCGACCGATGCTTTCACGCGACGCAATCCCATAAAGGATGTCTTTGGGCATCTGTTCCAGATCATAGAGTTGAGGCACTCATTGGTGTTTTGGGTGCCCCCATGGATCATTTTTTTCAGCAAGTTCTCATCTGCCATGCGTCTATAAATTGGTATCATGTGATGGGCAACATCGGTGGCCAAATATGTTGACGCCATGTGATCCCGATGGCTGGGCTCCACCTCCCCTCTTGCGTTTGCAGCTTGGAAGAAACACCAGCTGTCAGCTCCCTTTGGGCATTGGTGATGGCGAGGTTGTTGGTCAGTAGACATGGAGTGCCACAGAGTTGCCCAAACAGCATTCTTCATTTTGCTGACATCAGGCAAGTTTGTGATGATCGCTCCATAGTAGTATTTCTGAAGATCATCGCACTTCTTGGCTGTCAGCCGACCAACACCACGACCACCCAGTTTACCGTCCTTAGTCAGCTTGCGCAGTGCTGTGCCCATTCTCTTGCTAACATGATTTAGGCACTCAAGCTTTGCCACTGGGGTGTCTGAACCATAGGGGGCTTCATGGCAGACTGCAACATGGGCTGATGAATCACCGTCACTAAGCATCTCTGTGTACCGCAGCTTCTTTTTGTCAATAGACCGGTTCCAAATGGCCGTTGCTGCAGCTTGCTCAATTGATTTGCTGGAACCTGTGTGATTTATGCAGCAATCTGTTTGGTGCTGTCTTTTCCAAAGTGTTAGCTCGTCTGCAGGTAGATTTTTTGCCTCTTGCAGTTTGCAGCTATGACAATACTTTGAGAGAACTTCATAGTCCACAACAATCCCAGTCAAAACATCAATGGCAATCCCAACACCATACAGAGAAGTGAAGCCCCTCTTCATCCAAGTGCCATCATAGGACACAGCGATATCAATTACAGGATCCTCACCTCTGTCGTATGTTGCACGCAGGTCCGGGTCAATGTCGGCATAAGCAGAGCGAACTGTGGCTACAGAGCGCTCCAGTTGATCTTCACCAGACTCACTTTCAGCAGCTGAAACCAAATACATTTTTCATATTATAGTTAATCATAATGAAATGTACTGTACCTGTAATTTTTTCAAATTATTATGAACATTTATAAACGTCTATATAGGCGTATACAAGTATGCAAACATACATACACAACACACACACACATTCAAAAGTACGATTACAATAATAAAGAATGACAATGGACTTAAAGTTACTGGAATACAAGAATAAGAACAATGTAAATACTAAACAAATCTAAACAATAAACACATACATCAGAGAAAGGGTAATGAATGATAAACATTTTCTATAATTATACTCTCATACTCTTTGCTTGCTTCTTTACTACACGCATACACAGAGACCCACATACATACACACTTCACGCACTCACACACACACACACCCATATCTACACACACACACACACACATGCACGCACAAACACACACACAATAAATAATACAGATAGGCCTACACCTAATGTAAAAGGTGCTGCAGGATCTGTAATACTAATAAATAGGCCCCCTGGCATAGGCATATGAAGCTAAACATGGCACTGAATTTGTGTCAACTTATTGGTTACACAACAATTTGATATAAATATTTATAGGGCATATGCTTATAACAATTATAATATAACTCACCTGTAACTCTCTTATCATGGCTTTGATATGTCCGAAGTGTCATTGGGGGGACCCCTATCACTGCACCCAGCTTGTTGAGAACTGCCAAACTTCCACCAACTTCATGACTAAACATCACCAATCTTGTGTTGATGTCAAATGGAGCACAGCCTGTCTCATTGACACGTGGGGATGACATGACAGAAGATGTATAGTCACAGTCAACTGACTTGCATGTCAGTTTCAGCTTGGACGAAAAGCCATAATTTTCACCTTGCACAATATTTACAGAAAGTTCACTACACTCACAGTTGGGACACAAAACCTCTTCAATTAATCTGTTGAGTTGAAGAATATGTACAATACTATACATCTGTCCACGGATGTCATTTTCCCCATTGCGATCAGCACGCCGGTGTGGCGACCTGGCAAACAGTTCAATTTTCCTCCGAGATGCACTTGGCCGTGTTGCGCTTGTTCCGACACTAATTTTCCTCCTCCGTGCAGAAACAGCTAACTTGCTAGCTACTTCCAAGTGCTTCTTACGTTTTTTGCTTCCTGAGAGAGGCATGATGATTCCAACTCTTTGAGAAACGATGAAAATAGCCCAAAATCAATTTTCCAGCGTGTGAAGTAAAAGTACTTTTCATTCAAAGGCCGCCATTGTTTGTCAGCCAGCAACCAGTCACATGGGGCGAATCCTGGGCTTGGATTGGTTGGAATACTAATGACCTCCATATATGGTATAGATGACCTCATTTTATGCTTCAAAACAACGCTTGTTGAATGAAGCAGTCGCTTTGAAAGAGCGTGAAAGAGCTTTAGTCTTGTAGAGAGAAGGATGCTCTTTCATTCGGTATATTGCATGGCGGGAAGCGCGAAGTTCGTCATGCAGTTGCTAGGTTGCAAACTTTGTCTTTTGGGGAGTTTTTCGATCAAAACACCCATCGATCTAGCGATGGTACCTCTCTTTATTGATAAAATAAAGTTACTAAAACTTATTTTTATGTTTAATCCCTTTAGAATATGATAAATAAGACCATAAAGACTAAAAATGAGCAAAAATCTGAAAATCGAGAAAAAAGAAAAAAATCACATTTTTAGGGGTCGTGTCTGGCCTTAGGCTGCTGGGCCATAGAACCTCACGCCTCACGCCTCACGTGTCACGTATCACGCCTCACGCGTGATGATAAAAATGAACAGACATGGTATCTCTTGGTGTGGGCCATACAACGTCACACACGCCACATGCGTCACACCTCACGCCTCACGTGTGGAGAGAAAAGTGAGCATGCCCACTTTTTTCGATGCGTGTTGTCACGTTCTAGCTTACCAAAGTGGTCAGACACGAGAAATTAGATCTAAATGGATGACTTTAGAGTCAATTTAATCGAGTTGGTCCGGGCAAGGCCTCTTCTCTGGGACCCACATGTTCCGGATTACAAAGATAAAGACCGGAGAGCACAAGTTTGGGAGGAGTTGAAAAAATTTGTGAATACACCCAAAGGTATTTACTGTAATTCATAGCACAGTCAACGAAAAGGTGGCAGACTTATCTCAGGGCTTGTACACATGTATCCAATTTTCTAGATCTAATCTCATCTTCTCAAAAAGTCACAGACCACAAATATTGTGTGTGATCAGTTGAGGAAACACAAAACTGACGCATAAAACGTGAAGCGTGTAGCGTGTGACATGAAGTCCTATGGCCCAGAGCATGACACGTGAGGCGTGAGGCGTGAGACGTGAGGCGTGAGGCGTGAGGTTCTATGGCCCAGCAGCCTTAAGTCAGCAATTTAGATTTTACTTACCGCAAGAATCGCTTCATAAACACACACCATCTTCGCACTAGCAGACGACCGGAAATAGGTTTAGCATACACTGGCCTAGATAAGCTAGCGTGGAACTTGCTTAGTCTTGGAAAGGGCTACCAGCGCGAGAGACAGCCGTCCATTACATATAGAGTCCATGATCCATCTGTATGGCCGAGCAACGGTGCTACGTATTCGCCTATTCCTACTGTATGATTGTGTCCCTCAGGCCACAAGAAGCTGGGGGAGAGCTCCTCCCCGTAGAGTTCGGGACGCGAACTTGTTTTTTCCAACCTTGTTCCAGTCATTCGCCGAAAAAGGCAATTACTGAAATCGAACGAAGCTCTCCGAGTCGAGCGAAGTTATCCGATGTTTTACGAACGAATGCTGGCAGGACTACGTGAAACCACAGGCTGAGAAGTCTCGTCTTTCGTAGGCCTCAATTACATACTATACTACGTACGTATGTAGGAGGCCCACGAGTTTACAAAGACGAAAGAAAAGACTTCAGAGCCTGTGGTGAAACATCCGTGCATAAAAATAACCGCTGTTGCTTCTAGATCTAATTCTATACAAGATTATTGCTTTAGGTCCAGCGGACTCTTCCGAGCCAAATCAGGACCAGAGAGACGTTATTTTAAAATATTATAAAATATTTCAAATCTTAAAAAACAAGCCTGTTACTCTTAAATACTCAAACAGACTTTCACATGACACCCCTTTAAAAGTCTTCTTTAAAATTGATGTATTAAAAATATGTTCTCTTTCTTCAAACAAATCACTAAATTCAGTCCAATCAATAAAATCCAAACTAAACAAAACATGTCGATATGATTTATATGCGATAAAACAAACCAACATCATTTAAAAATTGAAACAGATGTTGACCATTACATACTTTAAAAATCTCTTTAAAAGGTATTGAACCAAAATATATTTCTCTTTCCTCTATCAGATCAGCACACTCAGACATAAAATGGTGAACGGAAAAGGATTGATCACATGCAAAGCACCATGGTGGTTCTTCTCCTTTTAAAAGAAAACTGTGGGTGACATAAGTATGCCCAATATGAGGGCGAGATAACACTGTTTCTTCTTTGCGAGTGGATGCAAAGTTAGGCAAAGAAGCGGACAAATCGGGAAGAATTTGAAATAATTTGTTGTTAATATGGTTAGACCAGTCAGTCTGCCACAGCCGTTTACAATAAGATCCAGTCATACAACGCAGATCAGATTAAGGAACAAATTGGAAAATCTCTGAAGGGAAATCGAGATGCAGAGCATCTATAGCCGCTTTGTCCACTGCAATGTTGCCGCGGATGCCCATGTGACCAGGTACCCACATAAAAACTATCTTTTTACCCTCAGAAACAAGTTGTGTATGGAGGTCATGGATCTCTGCCAGAAAAGGGTGTGATATCTTTCTAGTGGAAAGAGCCTGAAGTGTTGACAATGAATCAGACATGATTAAAAACGAGGTTCTTTTGGATTGATAAACTTGTTTTAGAGCGAGATGAATTGCCTTGAGCTCAGCTGTATAAACAGAACAAAAATCAGGTAAAACGCTGTTGCAAAGGCTTGTCTAAGTGTCTCCCGGAGAACGACGCAGCAGCAACTGAATCTCCTTTCTTTGACCCGTCTGTAAAAAAAAAGTATCCTGGGTATAAGGCACACTGTTCTAAATAAAGTTGGTTATATACGGTTTCAGATGTATTGTTTTTGAGGAAAGCGCACAATTGCCAATTAATGTTGGGGGTACATAATTTCCATGGAGGAGCTTCAGTCCTAAGCTCATCATCGTTGATGGAAGCAACATCGATGCCTGATTTTTCCAAAATGAGCCTGCATTCTGATGCCAAACGGAGGAATTGTGTTAGGTTTGGTTTCAAACTTCTGAACAAAATCTGGGTTGAAAACACAGTCATAGGCGGGGTTCCTGGGATCAGTTTTTAATTTTAAATAGTAATTCAGTGACAATTTTGTATGTCTCAGCTCCAGCGGGGGTTTGTTAGCTTCCACATAAAGGCTTTCACAAGGGGAGGTGCGAAAAGCACCCAAAGTAATGCGTAATGCCTGATGAGCAACTGGATCTAACATTTAAAGATACGATTTTCTAGCAGAACCATAAACAATGCAACCATAGTCTAACTTGGATCTAATTAAAGAACGATATAACAGCAGTAAAGTTTTCTTGTCAGCTCCCCAGTCTGTACCACTGATAACCTTGAGCAAATTGCAGGCCTTCTGACATTTAATTTTCAAATTTTTCAGATGAGGAAGGAAGTGTTACGTTGAAACGCGAACGAAAGTATGTCGGAAGCGCGCACGATAGATCTAATCGTTTCGTTTTGCAAAGTATTCAATAATGGAGTTTATTTACCTTTGATTTGAGTTTGCATTGTTGTTAGGAGAGGCTTTGTATAACGTGGATAATTTTCGTTGGTCGATATTGTTAGAGAATACTCTGGATCTCCTTGTTTACTATCGATCGAAGTTTCGGGATGATTGTCGAAGTAAGAGAAGGTTCGGGGTATGTGTGGAGAGATGAATGACGTAAGTCAGTGATGACGATCTTTAATTCTGATTGGTTAGTTGTAATGCGTCATTTCTAGAACAAACTGTCGTCATCTCGAAAGATAGAAAAAATTATATATTCGAGGCTTTGTGTGTTGTGAAAAGAGTTGCTGTGAGAGAGATTGTTGTTGATAGCGAAGTTGGAGAGTTGCTGTGAAAGTTGTTGAGTTGAGTTGAGAATTGTATGCAGTTGTTGATGTGTGCTGAATAAAAGTGGAAAACTTCATACGTCGACTTTGTGACTTGTATGCTGTTTGGACGGGCTGCGTGGATAAACGAATCTGAGTTACACAACTATCAGGAATTCAAGCATCGGGGCTGAATCAAATACTGATAAAGAAAAACACCATCATCGAACTGAGTGTAACATTTTGGGGGTCAAGCCGCGATTCACGCCATAGCCAAGGGTTCAACTGCTACAACAAGCGAGTCAACGTTACGAGAAGCAGTCATCGAGGGTAGCCGCCAACGAGTTGCGTCGAGAGGGGCCAACATACTGGGACTACATCACCGATAGGTTCGGGTTGACTGCAAGGGCGTGTAGTCGCCGAAGAGTTGCTTCGTGAGCGAACAACAGAGCGGGACTACGTGGCTGCCTCAGGACTACGTCGAGGGACAGTCTCGGAGCTACATCGCCAGTATTAGAGAGAGCGACGAGCGGACGTCGCGTCTACTTCAGCACAGGAGCGTATACATCAACACCAGCGTGGTGCAGCGTCGCATACGACGAGGACAGCGGGGCCTGCGTCAGCGAAGGCGACTAGTGACAAGCATCAGCGCTACTGCAGAAAGCGTGCTGTTCTAGAACAGTCTAGAAAGGTACAGCACAGTCAAGAACTTTCAAGAAAAAGAACTCTACAGTCAAGAACTTTATAGAAAAAGAACTTTCCAGAAGCATCAAGATGGCTGACTTCTGGCAGAAAGGGATGCAACTGAATCTAAAAGGCAAACAGCTGACGGAGTACGTCAAGTCTCAGGAGAGAATACAAGAAAGAGAAGAACAACGTCAGCGTGAAGAAAGAGAAGATGAGCGACGGCGTGAAGAAAGAGAAATAGAGGAGCAGCGACGTCGTGAAGACAGAGAATTTGAACTGAAGCGTCTGGAAATTGAACAGCAGCAGCAAGAAAGAGATCGTCAGTACCAGCTAGAGTTGGCGCGTATCCAGAACAATCAGCATGCGCCACAAGTCGCCAACGACCATACGGCTCCAAAATTGCCAGCTTTCGTCGACGGGAAGGACCAGATCGACAGCTATCTGGCGAGATTCGAAAGGTTCGCCGAAAGCTCCAACTGGCAACCTCGAGACTGGGCGATTCGACTAAGTGCACTTCTGACAGGGCAAGCGCTCGAAGTTTACACCAGACTGTCGAACGATGACGCCAAAAACTATGACGTCTTGAAAGAGGCCCTACTGCAGTGCTACAACTTTACAGAGAAGGGCTACCGTAAACGCTTCCGTGAATGCCGGCCTAAGTCAGACGAGACGCCAAAGCAGTTTGTGGAGCGCCTGTCGTCATATCTACACAAGTGGGTGGAGTTATCAGGCGAAAGGAAGTCTTACGACAGTCTCCATGACCTGATCGTGAAGGAACAATTTCTCAATGCCTGTCACAAGGACCTAGCGACCCACTTAGAAGAACAAAAGCTGCAGACGCTTAAAGATGTGACTGAGGCTGCTGAAAGATATCTTATCGCTCATGGGAAAACCCTGGGGCCACCCAGCGCGACGAAACATTTTCAGAAGACTGCAAACCATGGGAACCAGATCCAAGGGAGCCAGACGAGCCAGAGACAGACGGACTCCACGCCTCCTCCCAGGGAAGGGCATTCAAGAGGCTGTTTCACCTGCAACGCTACAGACCACAGGGCGGCTAATTGTCCTCAAAACAAAAGTAGTGGACAGCGGAGCAGTACGGACAACGCAGCGGCGGGCAACCGGCAGAGGCGGTTCTCCAATCAACGGCAAACCAGTAGATCTGACCATCAGGTGTGCGGCGGGAGCGTCATTCTTCCGAGTGAGACCGAGCGCACAGCTACCCCTGCGGACGTGCAAGAGTGCATGACCGATGGCCAACTTCTCCTTGCCAACGGAAAATCCATCCCCGTCGTCGCCAGCGCAGCTGTGACCGTCCAGAACATGCCTGTTTCAAAGGGACGCGTCGGAAATCATGAAGTGACTGTCTTAAGATACTCTGGCTGTAGTGGGGTCATCGTCAGAGAAGACCTAATCGCTAAAGAACAGTTCACTGGCGATTCAAAATGGACACTTATGGCCGACAGCAAATGTTTGAAAGCGCCAGTTGCGAAAATTCTTGTCAACACCCCTTTCTACATAGGCGAAGTCGAATCGGTTTGCCTGAAGAAGCCGCTGTATGATTTGATGATCGGGAATATCGACCCGACGACCCCGATCCAGAGTGGAGTCCCGCCTCAACTCAACACGTCGAAGTTGTGGAGGAGGATCCATTGCCGTTTCCCGATGGAGACCTTACAGAGCTGCTACGGGACAATGTGGTTACTCCGGCTCAGCCCTGCCGACCAGAGATCGTCGGTGCTGTTACTACCAGGGCCCAGGCCAAGAGAGACAAGATGTCTACGCCACTGAAGGTCGCCGACAACTCCAAAGCTGCCATCGTGGACAGAGATAAGCTGATCCAGCTGCAGGAAGCTGATAGCACTTTAAACAAGTACAGGAACCGCCAAGACAACGTGACCAAAGGCAGTGGTACGGTCTATTTTGAGGTGAAGGCCAAGATCCTGTATCGAATCTTCCAGCACCCGAGGGTCAACGGAGGGAAACCACTACGTCAAGTATTGGTACCGTTACCTCTAAGGCGCCAAGTGATGGAAGTAGCTCATGACTCTATCATGGGAGGTCACCTAGGCATCAGGAAGACGTCAGACAGAATCCAGGCGGTGTTCTACTGGCCAGGGCTTCATGCGGACGTCAGTCGTTTCTGCCGATCATGTGACATTTGCCAGAAGACCATACCTCGAGGAAGGGTCCCGAAAGTGCCTATGCAGAGGATGCCTCTGATCGACCGACCTTTCAAGAGGGTGGCCTTAGACTTAATCGGCGAAATAAGACCTCCGAGTGAAGAAGGTCATCGATGGGTACTGACTTTAGTGGACTATGCGACTCGGTACCCAGAAGCAGTGCCTCTGAAGAAGATTGACACTGAAACTGTGGCAGAGGCGCTGGTGGACATGTTCAGTAGACTTGGAGTGCCTGAAGAAATTCTGACAGACCTCGGGACGCAGTTCGTCTCTGACTGCATGAAGGAAGTCAACAGACTGCTGAGCATCCGGCATTTAACTACGACACCCTACCATCCGATGTGCAACGGGCTTGTCGAAAAGTTCAATGCTACGCTGAAGTCCACCCTGAAGAAACTGTGCAGCGAGCAGCCCAGACAATGGCATCGCTACATCAACGCCCTACTTTTCGCCTACAGAGAAGTACCGCAGGAGTCCACCGGCTTTTCTCCGTTCGAGCTGCTGTACGGAAGAACCATCAGAGGGCCGATGCACATCCTGAAAGAACTGTGGACGAAGGAAGTGGACACCCCAGAGGTGAAGAACAGCTACCAGTACGTGTTTGAGCTACGGGAGAAGCTGGAGCAGACTCTCGAGATAGCCAGAGAAAACCTGAAGAAGTCCCAGGACTGTGGAAAGCACTACTATGACCGTAGGGCTGTGAACAGGAAGTTTAAACCTGGCAACAAAGTGCTGGTGCTGCTACCTACTGATCACAATAAGTTGCTGATGCAGTGGAAAGGCCCGTACGAAGTGGAGACCGTGGTGGGGATCAACGACTACAAGGTGAAGGTCGGCCAGCATTCCAAGATATACCACGCCAACCTCCTTAAGCTGTACGTGGAAAGGCCATCACAGATTGTGCATGCAGCAACAGCAACTGAGATCGACAATAGCTTTGACAGCGAGGAACTGTTGGAACTGGGAGACTTCCACAGCAAAGAAGGCATCGATGATGTTAAGCTAGGACCGAGCTTGACGGAAGGTCAAACGTTGGAGCTCGAGGACCTTATGGGCGAGTTTCCCCCTAACTTCAATGATGTCCCAGGCTCTACGACTTTGGTCGAACATGAAGTCCACACCCAGACCTGGAAGGAGCATCTGCAGACCATGAGGGAGCTGTTCCACCGTCCCGCAGAAGCCAACCTGACCGTGAGACCCAGCGAATGCAATCTGGGAGCTGACAACGTCGACTGCGTCGGACATCCGATGGAAGAAGGAGACAACGGAGGACGCACTGATTCCGGGGAAGCCCACGTGATCATCGTCTTTGACCCTGGGCCGATGACGACCGCAACTGACGAGGGCGTCGATTCCTTGCGAACGAAAGAACATTGACTGTGTGGACGAACTAAGAATATTGGTAATGACAGACTTGAAAATGAAAAACGTTGACTGGGTAAATGATCTGTGAACATTGACAGTATCCAGAAAGACTTGCAGATGAGAAACTTTGACTCTGTGTGAATGAACTGTGAACATTGACATTATCCAGGCAGATTTGAAGATGAAAACCATTGACTCTGTGTAGATAAGCTGAGCGCAATTACAGTATTCAGAAAGTCTTAAATTAGTTTCAATTGAGGACTTTGTTTGTGCATTACGTTTCAACGTTGTTGAAAGAAATTGGGTAAATTTCTTCTTGAGTGGGGGGTTATGTTACGTTGAAACGCGAACGAAAGTATGTCGGAAGCGCGCACGATAGATCTAATCGTTTCGTTTTGCAAAGTATTCAATAATGGAGTTTATTTACCTTTGATTTGAGTTTGCATTGTTGTTAGGAGAGGCTTTGTATAACGTGGATAATTTTCCTTGGTCGATATTGTTAGAGAATACTCTGGATCTCCTTGTTTACTATCGATC
The DNA here is from genome assembly GCA_036898135.1 of Oncomelania hupensis. Lineage (NCBI taxonomy): Eukaryota > Metazoa > Mollusca > Gastropoda > Littorinimorpha > Pomatiopsidae > Oncomelania > Oncomelania hupensis. The sequence continues at coordinate 26,501,429 of CM072526.1, forward strand.
GAAGTTTCGGGATGATTGTCGAAGTAAGAGAAGGTTCGGGGTATGTGTGGAGAGATGAATGACGTAAGTCAGTGATGACGATCTTTAATTCTGATTGGTTAGTTGTAATGCGTCATTTCTAGAACAAACTGTCGTCATCTCGAAAGATAGAAAAAATTATATATTCGAGGCTTTGTGTGTTGTGAAAAGAGTTGCTGTGAGAGAGATTGTTGTTGATAGCGAAGTTGGAGAGTTGCTGTGAAAGTTGTTGAGTTGAGTTGAGAATTGTATGCAGTTGTTGATGTGTGCTGAATAAAAGTGGAAAACTTCATACGTCGACTTTGTGACTTGTATGCTGTTTGGACGGGCTGCGTGGATAAACGAATCTGAGTTACACAACTATCAGGAATTCAAGCATCGGGGCTGAATCAAATATTGATAAAGAAAAACACCATCATCGAACTGAGTGTAACAGGAAGGATAGCCTTTGATAAAAAATAACACCCAAAAATTTGACTTGTTGGACCGTCTTTATTGGGGTTTTATTGAGGGTAATATTAGGATCTTAAATAATTCCCCGGTGCTTGGAAAAGTGAATACATTCAGTTTTTGCTTCAGAAAATTTAAAACCATTTTGTAAAACCCAGTCTTCAACGGCATTGACACATAACTGTAGCTGACGTTCTGCAGATGCCAAGGTTTTACCTACTAATGCAAAATCGTCAACAAAGAATTGTCAATTCCCCGTTTAACGGAACGAACAATATTATTTATTTTAATATTAAACAGCAAGGGAGACAAGATGCTACCCTGAGGCACTCCCATCTCCTGTTCCCTCGTATCTGACAAAGATCCCCCAACCTTTACCTGAAAAATTCTGTCCGTTAGAAAATTGGATATAAACAGAGGTAAATGTCCCTTCAAACCCATTTCTTGTAAATCTGAAAGAATGCCATATTTCCATGTGGTATCATAGGTTTTTTCCAAATCAAACATGATGGCAACGACCTGTTCACCCTGGACGAACGCGTTACGGATAAAAGTTTCCAGTCGCACCAGGTGGTCAACAGTACTTCGACCACTTCGAAAGCCACACTGAGTGTTGGATAAGATATTATTTGTTTCCAGATACCACAGTAAACGGGAATAAACCATTCTTTCCAGCGTCTTGCATAAGCAAGACGTTAAGGCTATTGGTCTATGGTTTGTTGGATTAGTATGGTCTTTGCCAGGTTTAGGAATGGGTATAATAATGGCCTTTCTCCAAGAGGGAGGAAAGGTGCCAGTGATCCAAATCTGATTGAAGATGTCCAGCAGTTGAGACCGTGAGTAGAAATTGATAATGTACATCATCCGGTCCAACTGCTGATTCTGCACTTTTGTTAATGGCATCGTCAAGCTCGACTAATGAGAACGAAATGTTGTCGTCTTCAGAATTATCAGAGGTAAAATTTACCCCTTGTTTTTCTTTACGTGTTTTAATTGTTTGAAAAGAGACGGAATAATTATCAGAAGAAGAATTTGCAGCAAAAGAAGAGGCCAAAAGATCAGCTACTAGTTGTTTTTTTATCTCCGATTACGTCCCCCTGCACAGTAAGGCATGGGCTGACCTGTTTGTTAATTTTATTTTTGAGTTTGGGGACCACTTTCCAAACCTTCGACAGTTTCGCTTTCGAATTTAGCATGGAGCAGGAACCTCTCCACGATTCTCTTCTCTTACTTTTGAAGAGCTGTCGGCACTGGGCTCGCAAACGTTGGTGGTTCTGTTTATTTTCAGAGCTTGGATGCAGATACATCATTCTTAAAGCTTTTTTACGGGCTTGCTGAAGTTTTTTACATTCATCATCAAACCAGGGTTTTTTAATTGTATACGGTTTTGATGAAGTTTGCGGGATGGACTCCTTGGCACTGTTTATAACTATGTCAGTGTAGAGCTGAATTGGATCTATGGCATTTGAAAAATCCTGTTTCTTAGCACGTAACTGAACCTCAGACAGGTTAAAAAACAGACTCCAGTTAGCTTGTTTCAGTTTCCACCTGCCATGAGTTTGCTCAAGGTTGTCTGAATCATGTTTTAATAAAACCGGAAAATGGTCGCTGCCATGGAGATCTTCTAAAACTGTCCATTTAAAATCCAAAAGTAAGGAGGGATCACAGATCGATATATCAATGTGGGACAAAGAAGCGGTTCTTGAACATGAAAAAGTTGGAGCACCCTCGTTCAAAGTTACTAGATTCAACAAGTCTAAAATGTCTTCAAGTATTTTCCCCTGAGAATCGGTACGATCGCCGCCTACCCCACAGGGGAGAGCGTCCATTAAAATCTCCCAACAACAAAAAAGGGGTAGGTAACTGTTGGATCAAATTCTCAAGTTCATTTTTATTTACATTTATTGATGGGGTCAAATATATAGAGCAAACTGTGAGGGATTTAAAAAGAGATACTCTGGCTGCAACTGCTGGTAAACTTGTATTAAGTGAAATTGGGTTAAATGGGACGCTTCTATGAATAAAGAGTGAAACGCCTCTAGAAGATATACAATCTAGAGACGAATAACCAGTAATATCTATAAGCTGTTTCTCTGATAAGAGAGTTTCCTGAATGGCTAACACCTCAGGTTGATGCTCCATCAGCAAGCAGAGCTCCTCATAATTTGCCCTTATCCCTCGGATATTCCATTGCAAAATGGCCATAAAAATGAAGTAAAAGAATGCTAAAATTTTCATCTCTGAGAGCACAATTACGACTCTTTAGCTTTCGGACCCTCGTCCATCTCTTCATGGTCCATAAACCCCCCTTTGATTTTTCGTCAAAGCCCCGGAACCCGAACTGCCTGCCGATTTCCTCCCCTTCTCCCCAGCACCTGATTTTATATCTTCCTTCTCTCTTTCACCCCTTCCAACCTTTCCCTCTCCCCCTCTGACGCTCCTCTGTTGAGCTGCTAGAATTTTAGCCGCCTCAGCAACTGCTCGGTCGCTAAAACCTGTCGTTGCTGGTGCGGCGGCCTGAGGCATAGCCTCCTTTGCAGCAGGTGTGACGGCTTTAGACACGGCCGTCTGCGTGTTGTGGGTGACAGTTGGGGACGTGCCCGTCGGCACGTTCTCCAGTGTAATCGGTGGGGCTGGAGAACCCCCCTTTTGAGCAAACAACGTGAGCATTTTTTCTAGTGCCTCCATTCGTCTGCACAATTTTTGCAAGATCTGCGTCATTTTATTCATGGCAGTGTCTATTGACGGGTGTGCGCTAGGTTCCACATGAGATGTGGATTCCACATGAGATGTGGAACCCGCCACAGACGCAAAGGACCTCTCTTTAAGAACCGGCCTACTTTCAATAACTTTTTTCCTTGCGTCTCCGAAGGAGCAACTCTCAGTGGCCCGCACCTTTTGGATTTCCAGCTCCAACTGCCACTGAGGACAATCTTTGGAGCTGGAAGAATGATTCCCGGCGCAATTCACGCAGCAAATCGGATTATTGCATTCATTTTCATGTTTGTCTTTTGCACAATCTCGACATATCTCTTTGTTTTTACAGGTTTTGCTACCGTGACCAAACCTTTGGCAACGGTAGCATCTCAACGGTGACGGTATGAACGGTGTCACCTTCACCCTAAGGTACCCCACCTTGAGTGACTCCGGCAACTTGGCCATAGCAAAGGTCACAAAAAGTGTGTTGGTGGGGATACGTTGGGGTCTTTTGGTGACAAAAACCCGCTGGACTGCTGTGAACCCCTGGCTGGAAAGCTCATCTCGGATTTCCAATTCCGACATGTCAATCAAATCCTGACTTTGGATGACTCCCTTGGAGGAATTCAACCGTCCATGCACAGAAACTTTGATTTGTCTGTCAACAAAGACGGTCAAATTCCTCTTTAGCAGACAATTCGATGCCCTTTTGGTCGAGCACTCCACCAGGTAGGCCCCAGATCTACGTTTTTTCACATCTTTGAACCCGATTGTGCAGACGGATTGTAAACCCTTCTGGATGGCGAACGGAGACAGCTTGCCTAGTGGCATAGCCGGATCCGCCCCATCCACAACCAAAAAACGAGGCCAGGCCCCTTCCACCCCAGATGCACAAGCTTTTTGTCTCGTCTCCATGTCGCTATCCGTGTCTGTGTCCAGTCCGTCGTCATGCTGTCGTTTTTTTTTTTTTTTGGTTGATGCCATGTTAGTTATTTCTTAATTCATCCCCCATGCTCCCCACCCACCACGGAGTCCAACAAGGAGATTCGTCCAAGCGGAAAATCCAGCAAAGGAGCGCACCAGGGCTACAGGGGGGATATACACCCAGACAATCCCGCACTGCCACTACGGTTTTGTTCAAGTTTGACCCATGAGTCGCAGCCTTCTAGCAGAGCTAGGGCAATACACGACCAGCCGCTTGATTGACGCGGGCAACGCCAGCCTCCCGTCTAGGAGAAGTCCGGGCCAAAGAGGTGTGTTAGTGTGAGGGACCGCAGTCCCTCAGTGACCTCAACCTCCAGGATCCCATTCTCCCCCGACACGGGTTGCCCTGCACGGCAAACGCAGGGGGCCAAGAGAAGGCCACAGAGAAAAAGGAGGGTAGGAAAAGAAGGAATGATGGGGAAAAGGAAGACAGGAAAAGTCCGGTAAGGCAGAAGAGAGGAAGTCAAAACTGCACAGTTTAGTGGGAGAATTTATGTGTGAAAAGAATGTATAGATGAAAGGACCAATAAGACAGAAAAAAGACAAAAGAGAAGAAAAAGGGGTAGGCAACTTTGTCACCCAGCCAGAGAGAGACTGGGGTCCACCCCTGGCGCGCGGAGCCGAGCCCGTGGGGGCATCTAATTCTATTTCGATCTGCACAGCTTCAAGCTGTAAGTCAAGGCGAGATTCACATTTTGAAACAGATAGTATTATTATTATTTTATGATTATTAATATACTGACACAATTAGTAATAAAGAGTAAAAGTAATACATAACACATAATGCACACATACAACGATTTCACATCTATATCAACAATAAATCCATGACAAAACTTCAAAGCGTTATGGATACGTTGATGTCCCTTCAGCACAACAAGGCAAAGCAAGTTTATAATGGTCTCAAAAAACAGTGACATTTTTATTGCAAGCACCAAAGCAATTATTTATTTAACTAATATTATTCTTTTTAACTGATACAGTAAATTTGTGATATGTATTTCAATGATATGTATTTTAATAAGAAACACGTATTTAAAAAAAATTAAAAATTGCGTGGCCGCTGAGAACTAACAAAAGGCAAATCAAGGAACGCAACTATTAAATATGGTCGATAATAACAAAGTATACCGTTGCGAAATGCTAATCTGTGTAAATTGAACAGAATTAGAAGCAACGGCGATCATTTTTAATGTCAACTAGTCGTAGTCATGCAAGCATCATTTTGTAACACATCGGAGAGCTTCGTTCGATTTCGGTGATTGCCTTTTTGGGCGAATGACTGGAACTAGGTTGGAAAAAACAAGTTTGCGTTCGGGACCCGTCGGGCCGTGCAAACATATGCTGCACAAATTTTCTTGATCTGGAGCCACAGCGGTAGTACTCCTGCCAGGTAATATACTATTCTATTCGGCGTAGATTTCGGCAGCGATAGGACAACGCGCAAGATGGAGCATTCGGCCGCGCCAAGCCTACCCAACTGATTCGGCGACAAGTCATAGTACAGCTCCGAACCAAAAAGTAGCCTGGATCTGACCAGGGACCCTACGAGTGTCACTAGGTTTCTCGGGTCACGACCCCAGGGTTGTTGTTGTTGTTGTTTGTAGATTATAGTCACACGACACTTTCGCATTAATTTTAGGTGACTACTGGACCGATTTATACTGACACCAGCGGGCCAGTTGGTAAAGGGGAAAATAATATGATCACACGTTGACCAATCCGGGATTCGAACCAGCGACCTTTCGATTACTAGCAAGACGCTCTTACCAACTGAGCTACCCGGCCCCTCGACCCCAGGGTTCACGTCTCACCGCCTTGACTACGCCTGCTGCCCTGTGTGCTCCCTGAATTACTTTGTCTATGTGTAGCCTAAGCCCCCCCTGCTGCTGGAAAGTCACACCCAGGTAACGAACCTGCGTGGACATAGGAATGATAGTACAATTTACCAGGATAGTTAGTTGTTTTATTTCTGTGTTACAGTGATGGGAGAATGGAACAAAAATGGTCTTCTCAGGAGCAAAAGCTAAACATATGTGGTCCAGGGACGCCGAGACACGGTCGATGTCGGATTGGAAATTGAGTATATCCTGGACAAAAAATGGATGCCCAGGGCCCACAGGGCGCCCTCGTGTAGTCCTCCACATCGCTATGTCTTCGGCGTACATGGTACAAACAGTGGAAGAGTTATGAGCGGCAAGTGCTCCCGATACCGCTATGGAGAAAAACAGGGGGGGCCACCACTGACCCCTGCGGGACACCCATAGTTATCCGTCCCAATTCGGACGATGCGCACTCCCCCCCCCCCTCCCCTGACTCTAATTACCCTGTCCCTAAGGAAAGATTCCACGAAGAGCAGCGTGGCCAGGTCCAGGCCTAGGGATTTTAGTTTGTTAATTAGCCCTCTGTGCCAGACAGTGTCAAATGCCTTTGACACGTCGAAGAAACAGGTCATTGTGCAGGCCTATTATTGGACGCCTGCGTCCAATTGGGTCTGACATAGAGACCTAAATGAACGCCCCTTGCCTAATTGGACGCCGGGGCGTCCAAATGAGCATTGAGTGCACATATTTCATTTGACATATAATAACGTGTACGTATGTATGTATGTATGTATGTATGTATGTATGTATGTATGTATGTATGTATGATACAGTATAAGAAGAATGACAATCTGTATTGAATATAAAATTTATAAATAAATTAAAGAAAACATACTTAGGATAAATTATACCAAAGGAGACTAATTCAGGTAATTATTTGTATCTGTCTGACCTTAGCAAAGAACTGTAAGAAGGTTCCGGCATGTGTATGCTCTAGAACAGGGATGCTCGCGATCGACTGGTCGATCGGGAAGGTATTGTGAGTAGATCGCGAAGCATTAAAACAAATTGACGTCAGCCTATTATCTATAATTATATATGTTTTGTATTTTTATGGTAGGTAGATCATTTTGGCTAGGTCATTTTATAAGTAGATCGCATGCTGAAAAAGTGTGGGTACCCCTGCTCTAGAACCAATATTAGAGTCTTCTTTTTCGAAGTTTTTTTCCTCCTCGTCGTCTTATATAATAACATTACGTAATGGTGGTGTAATTTAATATCAACTGAATACAATATATGCGTGTGACTGTTTCACTGTGTATATGTATATGTCTTGGTGTTATAGTTTTTAGCAAAAAGTAATATGCGTTTTGGGCTAGGTCCCTCTTCTCTGCATCTTTCCGTAATAATACAAGATCAGTCCTATATAGGTCTAACACATCGAAGGACTTTAAACAATTAACAGATCATCTACATCATCATCATATTGCAGCATGCTTTTTTTTAAATCCCACAGACTGGCACAGAGACTCCATGATTGAAGTGAAGATGTTGCAGATGACTTTAATAATAATAATAATAATAATAATAATAATAATAATAATAATAATAATAATAATAATAATAATAATTCATCTACCAATGTGTCAGTGGCAACTGTTAGCGCGTTACCGTCGAAGGCAGCAGCGTATTTTACAGACAAGTTCATTTGTGTACTAAAGGCACTGTTGAAGAGCTTTCAAGTCATTATTGCATGTCTGCTTGGTGGATAATATCATCAAATCGCCTCATCTCTATTGGTTCGAATCAATTAGCTTTTGAGCGCCATTTCCCAGTTGTTTATTATATAGGTATAATATTACATCCATCCATCCATCCATCCATACATAGGGATAATATTACATATAGATTAGTGTCCCCAGACACCTGAGCATATAGGAGAGATTAAATATTACATACAAACAACGATTTATATTTGGGGCGTCCAGTTAGGCAGGGGGCGTCCAATTAGGCCTCTATGTCAGACCCAATTGGACGCCGGCGTCCAAATAGGCAGGGGCGTCCAATTAGGCCTGCACAGGCCGTGAGTGACTGTGCGCCTCCTATTTCTGGCACGTCTAATGTGCTCATTTAGACGAACCAGGTGGTCCGTGACCCCCCGCCCCTTTCTAAGGCCCGCCTGTGCTACGGGGATAACAGAATCTTTTTCACAAAAATATTCTAAACGTGTTTTTATTATCTTTTCGTAGATTTTGCATAGGTGGCAGTGAAATTGGTCTGTAGTTTTGTATGAATTTTTTGGACTTCTTTCCTTTAGGTATAGGCATGATGGCTGCACTCCGCCACGCTTCCGGGATTGTCCCAGAGGCGTAGCACAGGTTAAAGAAGTTTAATATATGTTCTTTGAAGGCCGGCGGGGCACGCTTCACCATAGTGTACGTAGTGAATCCCGTCCGGCCCTGCACCCTTATTGTTACCATAACTAAATAGTGCACGGGCCAACTCCAGCGTGGTGAGTGGCACCGAGGGTGTCCCCCCCCCCCTCTCCCTAGGTGCGGGTCCAGCCTCGGCCTCGCTGTCCAACTCACCCGGCGGCAACCGACTACCGTCACCGGCCGACACGTAGTGTTCAAGGAAGCCCTTTGCCATAACCTCATCGGTGCTGTGGACGCGGGTGTCATCGACTAAGGCAAAGTTCATTGTTCGATATCGGCCACGCATCTTCCGGACCTTCGTCCACAGCTGCCTGATTGTTTGTTTACCAGACTGAGAGTATTTGTTCAGCCAATAGTCGCGCTTTGCAGCCGCGATTCCCCCGTTGGGGTGCCGGGAGTTTCAGTATAAATAGTATCCCCACTTTCTGGAAATTTAGTGCTTTAAATTCCCACTGTCGCTGTCATTCTCATTTGCTCTTTCTCATTCCTGCTCTGTTCTATCAATCTGCTATACTATCTTCTTCTTCGCTAGACCAGTCACCTATCTTTTTTCTTGAAAACTCTTCCGCAGACCTGTTTACCCTAGAATTGTGGATGGGGTACTTTTCAGAAAAAAGGGTGTATTTTTAAGAAAGTAAGTGTATTCCACGAATAACTTGAAAATTCCATATATTAGACACAATTCATTCGCAACTTACGTACCTCATGTTTTGAGACAACACAAAAAATATGTTATCTTACATCAAAGAACATAAATTGCCTTAAAATACAGATATTGCAAAATCAAAGCTCTCAAGAGAAAAAGGACCGTGGTAGGCAATTATGATTGTAGTTATTTTTACAAATTGACTTTTAGTAGGCTACAGTTTTTCTCTCTGTTCGTTTGAGCCATCAGTGGCAACACAAAAAGGTCCATTGCACATCTGCTCTTTAACTGAAGCTTTGATGTCTTCTGCCATTGACGTAATTATCGCCGTTGTTTTGTTCCTGCCGCAAGAATACATCTGAGCGATTTTCGAGTCTGGAAAAGCACTTTTCACAGTTTTACTTATATCTGCTGTGGTGAGAGGTAGGTTAGTCTTTACAATAAGTTCGGAAAACATGGCCTCGGCTCGGATAACATCTTGCTCGGTTTGCGATACTTGCTGTGAAGGCATGAATTTTAGTATGCTTTGGCATGTTGCAGCGGCCTACTGAATTCTACCAAGTCGATCACGGTGGCTTTTAGTCTCACAATGGCCATCGATATCAAATTTTCCAGAATGATTATTCGAAATAGAAAAATCAACTTCACAGTACTTGCATCAAGCATGCACTTTGCTGACAGAAGATTCGACGATGCCAGGGATTAGTATACTTTGAAATAAATTCCTGCTCACGTATTTTTTGGGGGGCCTTTTGAGGGCCAGCAACACTTGCACTTGCTGCTTGACGTTTCATTTTTCACCCAAATATGGCACCGTGATTGTTGTCAACGAATGACCATAATAAAAGCGGAAATAGCCGATCCGTGATGTCACTACTCGTAAACCAATCATCCCGGAAGTTCCGGGACAAGACTCCTTATTTGTGTATGAGGTCTGTTGGATCAGCTTGGGAATATTGGACGCTTTCTGCCAGGTGGTCACTGAGGCTTCCTATGATGTTATTATTTAGCAATGTAGGCATTTTATATGTATGTGTTTTGTTGATAATGTATAATGATGTTTGTATTCTGTTTTTGTAAACGGGGGTTCGATAAGTTGGGGTGAAGCCTCAGCCATCCCCTGCGTGGGATGTCTTTATTGTAAAGTGACTGGCTGTGGAGAGCTTTCAGTTTTACCACTAGGGTTGTTTCAGCAGATCTTTGATGCGGATCAGGAGTTGTACGGTCCTGATTTGGCTCGGAGGAGTCCGCTGGACCTAAAGCAATAATCATGTAATTAAATGTAATGCAGCCGCAATAACCTTTTTAGCTGCTTGTTTTGTGTTTTTCATATGGGTGTGATTGTCCGGGGTGTTACATCTCCTGTATGCAGTATATGCCTGTTTTTTAAGTTGTGTGGCCTCTTTACACTTCGCAGACCACCAGGGTTTGGAAACCCCGGCGTTGCGACGTTGTGGCGGTGAAAGGGCGGCAACGGTGCCTGTCATGCAGGCTCGCAAAGCCTGCTCCAGCTTAGTTAATTTTACACCTCCCCAGGTGTAAAATTAACTAATTTATTGTAGTATTCCTCCCAGTCAACCTTGGCAAGGTTGGGTTTGGGATCAGTAGTACTGCTGATTGGTTCTAATTGTAGGTGGATGAGAAAGGGTAGGTGGTCAGGAAAAAACCGGCTCGCCAGCGACTGACCAGTCAGCTATGGCTGCTACATCTATAGTTGCTAAACTGATATCTATCGCAGTCATGTTGTGATTAGCCTGGTCTGGTATACGTGTAGGTGCGCCATCATTTAGCACCACCAGACCAGCTTCTGTCAAAGTTCGGTGAGTGCTGTGTTTGTGGAGGGGTGGTTGGAATCCCAGAGACTGTCGCGTCTATTGAAATCGCCCACCACAAGCCAAGAGCCTGCCTCCACCACCGGCGGGAGCCAGGCGAAGTCTGCGCAGTCAGTTGGGTTATAGTAATTTAGAATGTGAAGGGTGCGCACAGGAGCGCGCTCCCCCAGGGTTAGATTAATGACTGCCGTGAAACCACCACCCTAACCTTCATCGACCGGACCTAAGTTTTCCACCATTACCCCTATCCCAACGTAGGTGACTACATAAACTTTATCATGTTCGTCTGTGGTAAAAGCGGGGGTAGGGAGGGGGTGGGGGGTGAAGTGGAACCCCGGAACCACAGGCAGGTTATTTTATTTGCAAGCAAGAGACGGCAGACACAGCACATGTGCCTTAGATAAATAATTTGATAGTAAAGGAACTGAGTCATTGAATGAGATTACAGTCCTGCAATTGAGTTGCAGGACAAACAGATTATTAGCAGTAGTGGCAGACATGACACCCGCAACCACAGCGAATAACAACACTAACGCATACGTATTTCTTACACTCACCTGGTTTGTAGGACATTATATAGCATTTTAAGCATAGTCATTAGCATCCTCACCATGGATGTTAGCGGCGTACTCTCAGCCGGGAGGCCCAGAAGGCCCTCCTCGAGCGAGGCCTCGAGTGCCGCATACTCTTCTACGAGGGAACCAAGACCTCCTCCCCCCCCCCCCCCCCCTCCGCGTTTCGGCAGCAGCAACCGTTCTAGGGCAGTCCCGGTCTTGAGCATGCCCGGCGCCGGCCGCCGGCTGAGCACGAACGTGCTCGGTCGCCCGTGGAGTAACGGGCCGTGTGACACTCGGACTATCCGTCGCAGGACAACCCCCCCCCCCTCCCCCTCGTGTCCGGCCCGTCATGCCGCGCGCGGGTCGTCCCGGCAGCGGCGCCACCGGTTTGACTTGCACCCACAGGTCGCCCCGGGGGAGGGGGGGGCCTTTCGCCAGAGACACGCTCGGCGACCCGCCCAAATACCTGTCTATGTGTTAAAGTTTGGGATTGGGTTTGAGTTTGGGCCGGGGCCGCCACGGCCCCCGGCATAGAGGTGGGGGTCGGCCTCTGGGCCCCCATAGACTGTCTGCTTGGACGAGAACGTCCCGGTGGGGAGCACGCGGTCGTATCCGCCCTCGCCTCCAACACCGCTGCTGCAAATGGCATAAATGTTGCGTTTCGACCCAGGCGCACCTCGTTTGGCAGTTCTTTTAAGTTAAAAGTTACCTTCACCGCCGCGGACGGCTGGCCGCCTGCGAAAGGGAGACGCAGCACCGACACTACTGGCAAATTCTGGCCACAAAGGTCTTCTTTAATTCATTTCATAAAGGCTGCATCGTCTCCCTCCCCCGGGAGACCCCTGATGACCCCCACCGTGGTGGCCCGCGGTATGAAGGTAACTATTGGGATATTGCCAATGGTCTTTGCTCTAAATAGCTTTCCCTGCTGTGCGGCAGACATACAAGTAACCAGTAAGGTCCCCGGATGGTGTTTTCCTAAGTTATAATTTTAACCTCCCCGAACAAGTCGCGCATAATGCGCGCCTGTCCGAAAGACCCCAGCCCGGTGAGCGTGGCTGGACCAGTCCCAGTATCCCTTATCCCCACCGGGAAATCGACTACGTCGGCCCTCCGCCTGGAGGTGGGTATTCTGAAGGGTCTCGCTCCCTTGGTGGTACCAGGTTTCATCCGGGTTTTATCTGCATAACTCACTTTAGGGAGGGGGGGGGTCCTTTGCGCTGGCGGGGGTTCGATAGCCTCCTCCCCCGCTGGCTGAGAGACCACAGGGTTCACCGAACAGGGGCACCGATTATTTCCCACACGGACGCCACCTCAGAGGTTGGCGTCAGTGGGGTATCTTCCATGTCAGTATGGGAGTGACTCGACGGGCTTTTCCCCGGCGGTTACATTTTCCGCGCTTTCACTGCTGTCCCCGTTGGGTGACCGCTGACGCTTTGCCGCCCTCGGGGTGCCAGGCACCGGGGAGGCATCCATCAGCGGCTCCGACATAGCCCGTGGGGACTGTTCAAGAGTTAGTTGCGGCGAGGTGTTCTCGGTCACCGATACTTTCCTCTTTGATTTCTTTTTACTCTTTTTATTCTTAGTTTTGGCCTTCTGATTTTGTTCCAGGAGCTCATCATTAGGCTCTTTCGTTTTTCAGGGACATTTTTGCCGAGCAGTAACCCCCGAGCGGGGTGCCCGGCGCGCCTCGCTCTCGCGTGTCCTCATCCGGTGAGGTGTTCTCGGTCACCGATACTTTCCTCTTTGATTTCTTTTTACTCTTTTTATTCTTAGTTTTGGCCTTCTGATTTTGTTCCAGGAGCTCATCATTAGGCTCTTTCATGTTTTTCATGAACATCTTTTCCGAGCAGTAACCCCCGAGCGGGGTGCCCGGCGCGCCTCGCTCTCGCGTGTCCTCATCCGATGAGGACTCTGACAAGGTCATCGCGGCGAACAGACGGGGATTGACACCCTAAGACTAAAACTATAAAATAGTACTAAAATCAATGTGTATGTGACAAAAGATGAGGATAGAGGATGACAATAGGAGCGTGATGAAAGACAGAGATCGACAGCTGCAAAGGGTGCTATAAATCAAACAATGGACAAGAGGAAAGCTCAGTGTCTGAGAAAAAACCAAACAAAACAAAACAAAAGTTTCGAGTGGATGAAGGCTCAGAATAGTTTCTGCACGCCGCTGTGCAGATGTATAAGTGTAGTAGATATAATCTCTTGGATTTTTTTTGTCTTCTTCTTTTATTAATAATGACCTTATGTCTGATCACAGTGCTGTTATGTGTAGGTTAAATATTCCAAAGCTTATTCCTGAATCTCATGTTATAAAGTATCGTAGTATTAATAAGATAGACAAGCAAGATTTTAGAGATGATTTATCCATGTCTGTGTTTCTAAACTGTACTGTTGCTGAGTACAACGCATCATTACTGTCTGTCCTTGACAGGCACGCCCCCCTCCGCCAACGCACGCTTCGCCCTCGGAAATTTAACCCGTGGTTCAGTAATATTGCAGGGCAGTTTAGCATACTGAAACGTGAGCGTCGTCAGGCCGAGAGGCGCTGGCTTAAGTCTCGACTGACTGTTCACAAAGAGATTTTTGAAAGAATTAAGCACAAAATTAGTGATCTTATTGACAGTGCGAAGACAAATTTCTTTTCTGCTCAGATCCTTGCCACTTCCACTTGTAAAGAACTATTTCGTACTTTCAACTCTTTGCTTGGTAAACAGACTGACTCTCCCCTTCCCACCATTTATGATCCGCACACTCTTCCTACTGTATTCTCTGATTTTTTTTCAGACAAGATTTCGAATATCAGAAACAGTTTTCCTCCCTCTGATTCTGCTGCTCTGCCTGTCTCTTGTCATTTTTCGGGCACTTTCCTGGATTCTTTCTCTCCTGTTTCTGAACAGTTTGTCCTCAACATCCTTAGAAATACCGCTCCCAAGTCATGTGAATTAGATCCTATACCTACAAGACTATTGTTGATAATCTTGACACACTTCTTCCTGTCATCACTCAAATCATCAATACCTATCTCGCTTCCGGCTCTGTTCCTGCAGATTTGAAAACGGCTGTTGTGAAACCTCTTCTAAAAAAAGCTTCCTTAGATAAAAACGAGTTAAAGAACTTCAGACCTGTATCCAACCTTCCCTTTCTATCAAAAACTCTAGAGAAAGTTGTGCTCTATCAGCTACTGCCTCACCTTGACTCTAACAATTTACACAACCCTTTTCAGTCTGCGTATCGGGCGGGCCGAAGCACCGAAACTGTTCTGCTTCGTATTGTCAATGACATTCTCACTGCCCTGGATGAGGACAAACTCTCTATTCTACTTCTTCTTGATAACTCTGCTGCTTTCGATACTATCGATCATTCTATTCTCCTTTCTCGTCTTGAAACTGTTTTTGGTGTTCGTTCAGCAGCTCTTCGGTGGTTCACTTCCTATCTCCAAGACCGTACTCAGTATGTGTCTGCCAATAATTCCTCTTCAGTTCCTTCTCCGCTTCTCTATGGTGTGCCCCAGGGTTCCGTTTTAGGCCCTGTCTTGTTCATTATGTACACCACGCCCTTATCTACAATCATAAAACAGCATACTGTCAACCACCAATTATTTGCAGATGACTACCAACTACAGCAATCATGCAAGCCTGCAGACATTCACTCTGTTATACAAACACTTCAGAATTGCACCACTGACATAAAAACCTGGATGAATGCAAACATGCTTAAATTAAATGATGACAAGACTGAGGCCCTTCTCTTCACTCGCTCTTCCGTCACTGATCTTTCTCTGCCTACCTCTATCACTGTTGGTTCTTGTGATATTTCTTTTTCTGACTCCGCTAGAAACCTGGGGTTTATCATGGATTCTACTCTCTCTATGAGACAGCATATCACTAGAGTCTGTCGGGTTTGCTACTTTGAGTTGAAGAGAATTAGTTCAATTAGGAAATTTCTATCAGAAGACGCCACAAAGACCTTGGTTACTTCCTGTAATCTATCGAGATTAGATTATTGCAATTCCCTTCTCATTGGCTGTCCAGATTCTGTCCTCTCTCTGCTTCAAAAAGTTCAGAACTCTGCTGCCCGTCTTATCTTTAAAGTAAATCATCGCCAACCCTCCACACCTCTCCTTGTTAAGCTACACTGGCTTCCTGTCGCGAAACGTGTTAATTATAAAACTGCCTGTATCTGCTACAATATTGTCATCGGTTCTGCTCCTTCTTATCTATCTGACCTTGTCTCCCTTTACACTCCATCTCGTTCCCTTCGCTCATCCACTGACTGTCGTCTTCTCCGTCAGGGCCGTTACAAAAGAAAATCTAATGGTTTCCGCTCTTTTGCTGTCCACGGCCCTCACCTATGGAATTCTCTCCCCTTTCATGTTAGACATTCTACCTCCTGCGAATCGTTCAAATCCCACCTTAAAACGTATCTTTTCTCAAAAGTCTTTCAGCAGTATCTGTAGTTGTAAAAGGGGTTTGGAGGAGTGGGGGGTTAAGTAGTAATTTAGTATGTTTTTGTCATATTGATTTACACAGCAGTAGTATGTACGCGTGAAAGAGTAACTTGTCTTATAATTATAGTATATGTATAGTGTGTATATGTGTTTGCGTAGGAAAGTGTGCGTGTATAGCGCTTAGATCCTTAGGGTAGGCGCTTTATAAATGCTAGTAATTATTATTATTATTATTATTATTATTATGACAAAGTAGACAGGGTATTGGCTAACCCACTGTGTAAAAGGAAAAAGGAAGTGTAGGGTTGTGTAGTGTAATCTAGTAGATTACGACAGAGTAGTCAGGTTATGGGTAACCAATGGTAGCAGGCGTGCAGTGGTGTGGTGGAATAGTCTTTTAGACTATGACGAAGTAGACAGGGTATTGGAAAACCCATGGTGTAACAGATGCGTAGCCAACACAGGCGACGCGACGAGAACAACAGCAGCAGCCCGCAGGTCGATGGAAATACGTCACGAAGTCAGAAAACATTAGCCAAGACACCCTCTCTCAGGGATCGACAAGACATGAATGATGCGCGTATAAGGGAACCAGCGAGCGCTTTTTAAAATGTATGAAATCACACGAGACAGGGGATTTACCTCCTAATATTAAAAATGTTAAGGACAATTAAAATTTGGTATAATACCACTCAATAAGTAAAAAACCAGACCAGGTCTGGCAAAAAGGGGGTTGGGGGTGGTGACAATGTTTTCTTGTCAGCACCCCAGTCTGTACCACTGATAACCTTGAGCAAATTGCAGGCCTGTTGACATTTAGTTTTCAAATCTTTCATTTGAGGAAGGAAGGATAACCTTTGATCAAAAATAACACCCAAAAATTTGACTTGTTGGACCGCCTTTATTGGAGTTTTAATGAGGGTAATATTAGGATCTTGAATAATTCCCCGGTGCTTGGAAAAGTGAATACATTCAGTTTTTGCTTCAGAAAATTTAAAACCATTTTGTAAAACCCAGTCTTCAACGGCATTGACACATAACTGTAGCTGACGTTCTGCAGATGCCAAGGTTTTACCTTTGGCTACTAATGCAAAATCGTCAACAAACAAAGAATTGTCAATTCCCCGTTTAACGGAACGAACAATATTATTTATTTTAATATTAAACAGCAAGGGAGACAAGATGGTACCCTGAGGCAATCCCATCTCCTGTTCCCTCGTATCTGATAAAGATCCCCCAACCCTAACCTGAAAAATTCTGTCCGTTAGAAAATTGGAAATAAACAGGGGTAAATGTCCCTTCAAACCCATTTCTTGTAAATCTGAAAGAATGCCATATTTCCATGTGGTATCATAAGCTTTTTCCAAATCAAACATGATGGCAACTACATGTTTATCCTGGACGAACGCGTTACGGATAAAAGTTTCCAGTCGCACCAGGTGATCAACAGTACTTCGACCACTTCGAAAGCCACACTGAGTGTTGGATAAGATATTTGTTTCCAGATACCACAATAAACGGGAATAAACCATTCTTTCCAGCGTCTTGCATAAGCAGGACGTTAAGGCTATTGGTCTGTAGTTTGTTGGATTAGTATGGTCTTTGCCAGGTTTAGGAATGGGTACAATAATGGCCTTTCTCCAAGAGGGAGGAAAGGTGCCAGTGATCCAAATCTGATTGAAGATGTCCAGCAGTTGAGACCGTGAGTACCTTGTTAAATGTCTGAGAAATTGATAATGTACATCATCCGGTCCAACTGCTGAATCTGTACTTTTGTTAATTGCATCGTCAAGCTCGAGAAAAGAGACGGAATAATTTTCAGAAGAAGAATTTGCAGCAAAAGAAGAGGCCAAAAGATCAGCTACTAGTTTTTAATCTCCGATTACGTTCCCCTGCACAGTAAGGCATGGGCTGACCTGTTTGTTACTTTTATTTTTGAGTTTGCGGACCACTTTCCAAACCTTCGACAGTTTTGCTTTCGAATTTAGCATGGAGCAGAAACCTCTCCACGATTCTCTTCTCTTACTTTTGAAGTGCTGTCGGCATTGGGCTCGCAAACGTTGGTGGTTCTGTTTATTTTCAGAGCTTGGATGCAGATATATCATTCTTAAAGCTTTTTTACGGGCTTGCTGAAGTTTTTTACATTCATCATCAAACCAGTTTTTTTTTTATTGTATACGGTTTTGATGAAGTTTGCGGGATGGACTCCTTGGCACTGTTTACAACTATGTCAGTGTAGAGCTGTATTGGGTCTATGGCATTTGAAAAATCCCGTTTCTTAGCACGTAACTGAACTTCAGACAGGTTAGAAAACAGACTCCAGTTAGCTTGTTTCAGTTTCCTCCTTGAACCTAGTAACTTTGAACGAGGGTGCTCCAACTTTTTCCTGTTCAAGAACCGCTTCTTTGTCCCACATTGATATATCGATCTGTGATCCCTCCTTACTTTTGGATTTTAAATGGACAGTTTTAGAAGATCTCCATGGCAGCGACAATTTTCTGCTTTTATTAAAACATGATTCAGACAACCTTGAGCAAACTCATGTCTTCAATTATTTTCCCCTGAAAATCGGTACGATCACTACCCCACAGGGGAGAGCGTCCATTAAAATCTCCCAACAACAAAAAAGGGGTAGGTAACTGTTGGATCAAATTCTCAAGTTCACTTTTATTTACATTTATTGATGGGGTCAAATATATAGAACAAACTGAGGGATTTAAAAAGAGATACTCTGGCTGCAGCTGCTGGTAACCTTGTATTAAGTGAAATTGGGTTAACTGGGACGTTTCTATGAATAAAGAGTGAAACGCCTCTAGAAGATATACAATCTAGAGACGAATAACCAGTAATATCTATAAGATGTTTCTCTGACAGGAGAGTTTCCTGAATGGCTAACACCTCAGGTTGATGCTCCGTCAGCAGACAGCAGAGCTCCTCATAATTTGCCCTTATCCCTCGGATATTCCATTGTAAAATGGCCATAAAAATGAAGTAAAAGAATGCTAAACTTTTCATCTCTGAGAGCACAATTACGACTCTTTAGTTTTCGGACCCTCGTCCATTTCTTCATGGTCCATCAACCCCCCGAAACGGTTCTCCGTTTTGAGAGCAGAGGTTGATGGTGCTTGGAAGAAAGGGGTCCGGGGCCTTGATTTTTCGTCAAAACCCCGGAACCCGAACTGCCAGCCGACTTCCTCCCCTTCTCCCCAGCACCGGATTTTATATCTTCCTTCTCTCTTTCACCCCTTCCAACCTTTCCCTCTCCTCCTCTGACGCACCTCTGCTGAGCTACTAGAATTTTAGCCGCCTCAGCAACTACTCGTTCGCTAAAACCTGTCGTTGCTGGTGCGGCGACTTGAGGCATAGCCTCCTTTGCAGCAGGTGTGACGGCTTTAGACACGGCCGTCTGCGTGTTGTGGGTGACGATTGGGGACGTGCCCGACGGCACGTTCTCCAGTGTAATCAGTGGGGCTGGAGAACCCCCCTTTTGAGCAAACAACGTGAGCATTTTTTCTAGAGCATCCATCCGTCTGCACAGTTTCCAAGATCTGCGTCATTTTATTCATGGCAGTGTCCATTGACGGGTGTGCGCTAGGTTCCACATGAGATGTGGAACCCGCCACAGACGCAAAGGACCTCTCTTTAAGAACCGGCCTACTTTCAAGTACTTTTTTTCTTGCGTCTTTGAAGGAGCAACTCTCAGTGGCCCGCACCTTTTGGATATCCAGCTCCAACTGCCACTGAGGACAATCTTTGGAGCTGGAAGAAAGATTCCCGGCGCAATTCACGCAGCAAATCGGATTTTTGCATTCATTTTCATTTTTGTCCTTTGCACAATCTCAACATATTTCTTTGCTTTTACCGGTTTTGCTACCGTGACCAAACCTTTGGCAACGGTAGCATCGCAACGGTGACGGTACGAACGGTGTCACCTTCACCCTAAGGTACCCCGCCTTGAGTGACTCCGGCAACTTGGCCATAGCGAAGGTCACAAAAAGTGTGTTGGTGGGGATACGTTGGGGTCCTTTGGTGACAAAGACCCGCTGTACTGCTGTGACCCCCTGGCTGGAAAGCTCATCTCGGATTTCCAATTCCGACATGTCGATCAAATCCTGACTTTGGATGACTCCCTTGGAGGAATTCAACCGTCCATGCACATAAACTTTGATTTGTCGGTCAACAAAGACGGTCAAATTCCTCTTTAGAAGGCAATCCGATGCCCTTTTGGTTGAGCACTCCACCAGGTAGGCCCCAGATTTAAGTTTTTTTTCACATGTATGAACCCGATTGTGCAGACGGATTGTAAACCCTTCTGGATGGCGAACGGAGACAGCTTGCCTAGTGGCATAGCCGGATCCACCCCCTCCACAATTAAAAAACGAGGCCAGGCCCCTTCAACCCCAGATGCACAAGCTTTTTGTCTCGTCTATATGTCACTGTCCGTGTCCGTGTCCAGTCCGTCATCATGCAGTCATTGTTTTTTTTTGTTGATGCCATGTTAATTATTTGTTAATTCATCCCCCCTGCTCCCCACCCACCACGGAGTCCAACAAGGGGATTCGTCCAAGCGGAAAATCCAGCAAGGGAGCGCACCAGGGCTACAGGGGAGATATACACCCAGACAATCCCGCACTGCCACTACGGTTTTGTTCAAGTTTGACCCATGAGCCGCAGCCTTCTAGCAGAGCTAGGGCAATACACGACCAGCCGCTTGACTGACGCGGGCAACGCCACGTCTAGGAGAAGTCCGGACCAAAGAGGTGTGTTAGTGTGAGGGACCGCAGTCCCTCAGTGACCTCAACCTCCAGGATCCCATTCTCCCCTGACACGGGTTGCCCTGCACGGCAAACGCAGGGGGCCAAGAGAAGGCCACAGAGAAAAAGGGAGGGTAGAAAAAGAAGAAATGATGGGGAAAAGGAAGACAGGAAAAGTCCGGTAATGCAGAAGAGAGGAAGTCAAAACTGCACAGTTTAGTGGGAGAAGTTATGTGTGAAAAGAATATAGATGAAAGGACCAATAAGACAGAAACAAGACAAAAGAGAAGAAAAAGGGGTAGGCAACTTTGTCACCCAGCCAGAGAGAGGCATGGGGTCCACCCCCGGCGCGCGAAGGCGAGCCCGTGGGGGCTATAGGTAGGCAGAGCAAGGGTTTTTTTATTGATGATGGGCCGAAGGGCGACTCGTTTCCTTGAGGATTGAGAGGCACGAGAACTAGCGCTGCCCAGGACGTCCCTCACTTGGCAGGGTACTGCGAAGGTGGCAACTTCAAAGCCAGCAGCAAGCTCTCTACACTGTCACTTGTCACGCAGGGGAATCCATCCGATTTCCTGGTACACAAGATTGTTGATTGCGCACCTAGGAAGTCCAAGTACGATTTTTACTGCAGTTATCTCGGTGGTAACTAAGCGCGCCCACAAGGTATCGGGAGCGTTGGAGAACACCTGGTGGCCATAGATAAGTCTAGAGCGCACCAGGTCCCCCGTCAAGGTAATCAGAGTGCGCGCTGTGAAGCAAGTCTGAGTCGTGAGAAACTTCAGGAGGGAGACAGAGCGCCAAGCTTTGGTGATAAGGCTGGCGATGTGGGGGCCCCAAGTGAGGTTTTGGTCGAGGGTAACCCCGAGAAAGACAACCCTGTCACTGAGGGGGAGATACAGTGTCCCTGCAGGTCGTTCCAAAATGACGTCGTAATTGGTTGTGTCTGGTGAAAATGACTAGAGTAGTTTTGTCCTGGCTTAAGGTGAAGCCGTTTAGGTGCATGTAGTCGGCGACCGCATCAATGCGGTCCTGGTAGCGGTCCAGCCAACGTGTGGTTGGCGTTTTTACCTAGGTACATTGACCAAATAGCAAGGTTGTCGGCAAACAGGGAGATATGCAATCCAGGATGCGCTAAGACGGCGTCGATGTCGTGGAGCATGACCGCGAAAAGAAGAGGCGCTATTACCTACCCTGGGGGACCCCCATGTCCAAGGAGTGACGAGGGAAGGTGGCAGAACCGACTCTAACCCTCATGCCACGCTCGTGGAGGAAGGATTCCACAAAGTTGAGGAGTCGACCGGAGATGCCAAGAGCTGCCATCTTCTGTAGTAGTCGACCATGCCAAATGGTATTAAACGCTTTTGTGATATCGAAAAAGGTGGCCACAGCTGTGTCACCCTCAGCTATCGCTCTTTTAACGTGTTCCACAAGATTCACCACGTGCTCCATGCAGTTTCTGCCCCTCCTGAAGCCTGCCTGGTAAGTAGGGATGATCCTTTTTTTGTTTAGGAAATATTCCAGGCGTTTTTTGCATAGGTAGGGTGTAAGGGGGGTAGGTCTGTGTTACACTCGTTTGATGTTGGTGTTTTTCTATCAGTAGTTGATTCAGCCCCGATGCTTGAAGTACTGATAAAGTGTAACTCAGGTTCGTTTATCCACGCAGCCTGCTCACTCAGCAACAAGGCAAAGTCTTCGTATGTAGTTTTCAAACTTTATTCAGCGTTCATCAGCAACTGCATACAATCGCCTTTTCACTCTCCTCCCTTCTCTCACACAGAGCATCGAATATATAGAGGTGCCAACCTCCTAATCCTCTTGTCAGTATTATTTCCTGACCCGTTTGTCAGTATTTTTTAACACTTGTCAGTATTATTTTTTTTCGCAAACCCCAGCCTATAACGACAGGCTATTTTCAGTCCTCTAAAATCACAATGAAAATCAGCTTGTTGAACACCACACTTGGTTTACTATAAAATCACCATGAAAATCAGCTTGTTGAACACTACACTTGTTTTACTTAAAATGAATGATACTGATAGTCTTTCCAATAAGAGCAATGTCAGCAACATTGTTTCAAGGACTTAGCAGTTGCCTTTTTCAGAAGTGTTGGAGAGAGTTTTGTTTTGTAGCAGTCAGTATTTGAATTTCTTGATTTCAACTGCAGCATGGCATTCAGTGTCTTACTTCCCATAGTCCCTCTAAAGTCAGTTTTACTTTTTCTAACCAGAGAAAAGACCCTTTCACATGAACAGTTGGACACAGGGATCAGGAGAATCCTCTGTATGATCTTGGACAGTAAGTAAGCTTTGTTTTTAGCAGATGCAACATGCCTGGTAACATCGTCAAAGCCACCATGACTTATAAAAAAAATCGAAGCCACAGACAGTACAGCGTGCGTACTTTGTTGACAGTTTCGACGCAATGATGCATGGGTGTGCTTCTGTGTATGAATTCAGAAAATCTTGCGGACGTTTAGTTGCAGGCTTTGTTTTCTTTGATGAGGAATTGGCTTCATTATGAGACTTAGCAGCTTTTCTTTTTCTGGGTCTACCACGTCCTGCCATTTTCGCGATTTTGAAACACTCTAAAAGGTGGTGAAGACTTTTATGGAGGGAACTCGTACAGGTCTATTTTTAGACTAGGGGTAGGGTACGGGTCGGGTAGGGTTGGGTTGGGTAGGGTAACCCTAACCCAACCCTACCCTAACCCCAGTTTACGTCAGTCTAAAAATAGATCTGTACGAGTTCCCTCCATTATAGTCTTCACACCGAAAAGCTAAGAACGAGTGTTTTCACGTGTTTGATTCGGGTCGCGCGTGCTCGGAAAATACCGCAGGCACACAGCGACGTTTAGTGAGTGCACGAGTACTATTCTGAGACCAGAAACCGGTACAGAAGCACCGATGGCAAAGATAAACGATCGGCAACTTCTCCTCCGTATTCTTATAAAAGCTACCGTATTTCCGTATTTAATTCACTTCGCCGGAATTAAATACGGTCAATCCGTACTGGTTGGCACCTCTGTATATAGTTTTTCTCTACTCCAGAACACGGTGGAACGATCGAGTATGACGCAATTATAACCAATCATAAATAAATTCGTCATCACTGTTTTACGTCATACAATTTTCCTTTCTGTCCAAGAATGTTCTCAAATGTCGCGAAACTTCGATAGTAAACAAGCAGATCTAGAGAATTCTCCAATAATATCGACTAACAAAAGTTATCAACGTTATACAAAGCTTCTTCTAACAACAACGCAAACTCAAATCAAATGTAAATACACTCTATTATTGAATACTTTGCAAATCGAAAAGATTAGATCTATCGTGCGCTTTTCAGACATACTATCCTTCGCGTTTCAACGTAACATAACCCCCCACTCAAGAAGAAATGTACCCAATTTCTTTCAACAACGTTGAAACGTAATGCACAAACAAAGTCCAGAATTAAAACTTATTTCAGTCTCTCTGAACACTGTCAATAGGCCCAGTCCATCCACACAGTCAATGGTTTTTATCTTCAGGTCTGTCTGGATATTGCCAATGTTCTCAGTTCATCCACATAGTCAATGTTCTTTACTCACACACTCTGCTGAGAAAGTCCGCACCAACATTGTCTGATCCTTTAATAGATTCTACTCGCATGTTAAAGTTCTGCAAGTACATAGCCCATCTCATAATGCGACTGTTCACAAACTTGGCAGAGTTCAAGTAGGTTAGCGGCTTGTGATCAGTCTGTAGCACGAACTTCACTCCTTGAAGGTACAGTTCGAACTTCCGGATTCCCCATATGATGGCGAGGCACTCTTTCCCCATGGTCGAATAATTCTTCTCGGCCCTCGACTGTTTTTTGCTGGCGTAACTGACCGGAAATAGTTTCCCTTCGTGTTCTTGCATCAGTATGGCGCCGATGCCTTCGTCCGCTGCGTCTGTTCTTAAGACGAATTCATTGGAAGTGTCGGGCAGTCGTAGCACCGGATCCTTCGAAAGGAGGTCGCGCACAGTCTGATATGCCTTCTCCTGAGACGGCCCCCACTGCACTTGGTTAGGACAGCCTTTCCGCACCAGGTCCGACAAAGGTGCTGTGATGGCTGATCACGGTCAGGTTAGCTCCTGTTAGACGGTGAAACAGCTCCCTCAAGGTCTGCAGATGCTCTTCCCAGGAATGGGTGTGGACTAGCAAGTCGTCCCAGTAACACGCGACGTTGTCCATCCCTTTGAGCATCTTCCTCATTCCTCTCTTCAGGGTAGCTCCGCTGTTAACCATGCCAAATGGCATCCTTAGGCACTCGTACGTCCCATCAGGTGTTATAAAAGCAGTCTTTGGTATGTCCTGTTGATGCACGGGGACTTGCCAATAACCCTTGCTGAGGTCAATCTTCGAGAATATTTTACTCCCTAATAATTGGCGGAAGAGGTCTGCTGCAGTAGGCATCGGCTCGGGGTCGAAGACGGTAATCTTATTAACCTTCCTGTAGTCGAAGCATACTCTGTTGCTCCCGTCCTTCTTCTTCACGACCAAGACAGGGGACGCGTAGGGGGAACTGGACTCCCTGATAATGCCCATCTTCAGCATCTCATCGATGTCTTTTTTCAAGGATTCATGGGCCTTGAAAGGGATCGGGAAGGGTTTGGATCGAACGGGAATATTTGAAGTGAGGTGGACTTCATGTTCGACCAAAGTCGTAGAGCCTGGGACATCACTGAAGCTATGGGGAAACTCACCCATAAGGTCCTTGAGCTCAATCTTTTGACCTTCCGTCAAGCTTGGTCCTAGCTTA
Source organism: Oncomelania hupensis (assembly GCA_036898135.1). NCBI lineage: Eukaryota > Metazoa > Mollusca > Gastropoda > Littorinimorpha > Pomatiopsidae > Oncomelania > Oncomelania hupensis. Next base: position 26,526,866 of record CM072526.1, read on the forward strand.
ACATCATCGATGCCTTCTTTGCTGTGGAAGTCTCCAAGTTCCAACAGTTCCTCGCTGTCAAAGCTGTCGTCGATCTCGACTGCTGTTGCTGCGTTTACAGTCTCTGATGGCCTTTCCACGTACAGCTTAAGGAGGTTGGCGTGGTATATCTTGGAATGCTGGCCGACCTTCACCTTGTAGTCGTTGATTCCCACCACGGTCTCCACTTCGTACGGGCCTTTCCACTGCATCAGTATCTTATTATGATCGGTAGGTAACAGCACCAGCACTTTGTCGCCAGGTTTGAACTTCCTGTTCACAGCCCTACGATCGTAGTAGTGCTTTCCACAGTCCTGGGACTTCTTCAGGTTTTCTCTGGCTATCTCGAGAGTCCGCTCCAGCTTCTCCCGTAGCTCAAACACGTACTGGTAGCTGTTCTTCACCTCTGGGGTCTCTACTTCTTTCGTCCACATTTTTCTCAGGATGTGCATCGGCCCTCTGATGGTTCTTCCGTATAGCAGCTCGAACGGAGAAAAGCCGGTGGACTCCTGCGGCACTTCTCTGTAGGCGAACAGTAAGGCGTTGATGTAACGATGCCACTGTCTGGGTTGCTCGCTGCACAGTTTCTTCAGGGTGGACTTCAGCGTAGCATTGAACTTTTCGACGAGCTTGTTGCACATTGGATGGTAGGGTGTCGTAGTCAAATGCCGGATGCTCAGCAGTCTGTTGACCTCCTTCATGCAGTCAGAGACGAACTGCGTCCCGAGGTCTGTCAGAATCTCTTCAGGCACTCCAAGTCTACTGAACATGCCCACCAGTGCCTCTGCCACAGTTTCAGTGTCAATCTTCTTCAGTGGCACTGCTTCTGGGTACCGAGTCGCATAGTCCACTAAAGTCAGTACCCAACGATGACCTTCTTCACTCGGAGGTTTTATTTCGCCGATTAAGTCTAAGGCCACCCTCTTGAAAGGTCGGTCGATCAAAGGCATCCTCTGCATAGGCACTTTCGGGACCCTTCCTCATGGTATGGTCTTCTGGCAAATGTCACATGATCGGCAGAAACGGCTGACGTCCGCATGAAGTCCTGGCCAGTAGAACACCGCCTGGATTCTGTCTGACGTCTTCTTGATGCCTAGGTGACCTCCCATGATGGAGTCGTGAGCTACTTCCATCACTTGGCGCCTTAGGGGTAACGGTACCAAGACTTGACGTAGTGGTTTCCCGCCGTTGACCATCGGGTGCTGGAAGATTCTGTACAGGATCTTGGCCTTCACCTCGAAATATACCGTGCCACTGCGTTTGGTCACGTGTTCTTGGCGGTTCCTGTACTTGGTTAGAGTGCTATCAGCTTCCTGGAGCTGGATCAGCTTATCTCTGTCCACGATGGCAGCTTTGGAGCTGTCGGCGACCTTCAGTGGTGTAGACGTCTTGTCTCTCTTGGCCTGGGCCCTAGTAGTATCAGCACCGACGATGTCGGGTCGGCAGGGCTGAGCCGGAGTAGCCACATTGTCCCGTAGCAGCTCTGCAAGGTCTCCATCGGGAAACGGCAATGGATCCTCCTCTACAACTTCGACGCGTTGGGTTGAGGCAGGACTCCATTCTGAATCAGGGTCGTCGGGTCGTCTTGCGCCGTCGATATTCCCGATCATCAAATCGTATAGCGGCTTCTTCAGGCAAACTGCTTCTACTTCGCCTATGTAGAAAGGGGTGCTGACTTGAATCTTTGCAACTGGCGCTTTCACACACTTGCTGTCGGCCATGAGTGTCCATTTAGAATCGCCAGTGAACTGTTCTTTAGCGATTAGATCTTCTCTGACGATGATCCCACTGCAGCCAGAGTCTCTTAGAACAGTCACTTCATGATTTCCGACGCGTCCCTTGGAACCAGGCATGTTCTGTACGGTCACAGCTGCGCTGGCGACAACGGGGATGGATTTTCCGTTGGCAAGGAGAAGTTGGCCATCAGTCATGCACTCTTGCACGTCCGCAGGAGTAGCTGTGCGCTTGGTCTCACTCGGAATAATGACGCTCCCGCCGCACACTTGATGGTCAGATCTACTGGTTTGCCGTTGATTGGAGAACCGCCTCTGCCGGTTGCCCGCCGCTGCATTGTCCATACTGCCCCGCTGTCCGCTACTTTTGTTTTGAGGACAGTTAGCCGCTCTGTGGTCTGTAGCGTTGCAGGTGAAACAGCCTCTTGAATGCCCTGATACAACTCTAAAGAATTAACTGGACCTTAAGCAATGTACAAAACAAACAGTGACAACAAGCGTTATAGAAAAGAAAAAAAGTAATCATACAAAAACAACAAAGAAAACCAAACCAAAGGAAACAATAACATATTTACACATTGAACTGAATTTGACAATCATTATGATTATGCAAAGCAGTGTTAAATTTTCACAAGTTCTCTTTTATTCAATTGACAACCAACGTTCTTTGGCCCACTAATCACTATTCAATGGGGGATATTAATTTATGAATACAATTTAGCACTCTGGCATGCTGCAAGTTTTGTTTTATGATTCAGTCACCAACAGCACAAACTAACTTGAATATCATAAAAAGGCCTCATGTTTGCATGAATTTAAAAAAAAAAAGTAGGATTGAACTGCTTTCATTCACCATTTCGATGTAGATTGTAAGCTCTATATCATAATGTTGACGAAAAACAAAGATGCAAAAATACCAGCATTATTGCAAGGAGTCATTTTCCTACACATTACACAGTAATTTTGTTGCAAAATATGTTCGGGATTCATCAGAAACACGCCGATACAGTCGAGCAATATCGTCTGTATTTACATGTTGCTATGTGGTCTGTTTACCTCCTTTGACCTGCTCCGCAATGCAGCCGCTTGACGGCGCTGCTCTTAAAACGTCTTCACTTTTCATATAGGGAAAGCCCTCTTATGATTCTTTTTGGTAGTGTACCCATATTCTTTGCTGGCAGCGAGGGGTTAAACTTTAGGAGTAGGAATCCTGCTGGTCGTCAACAGCATTTTGCATAACTAGTCTTCTGTTTTGCTCGCCGACAACTGGGTCTCTTCGTTCAAGTCTCTTGAGAGCTACAACGAGCGAGAGTTGCTCGGAGCAATCTAGCTTCGGTCGTCATTGTCAGGACTGTGGGTAGCGCTGCAACTGTTGGAGAGTGCTCTGGAACGTTGAATAATAAGGTTTGGGCTCGGAATATATGGATTTTTCTTGTTTCTGTCACTGTCCCGTTTTGCGGTTATTACTTTTCGAATTGTTAGTAACTCTGAAATTTTGGATTCATAGGGAATGTATGCGCGTGTTTTCGTTCACATATCGTACAATGTGTTGTTTTTTAATTAAATTTTGTAAACTTTTCCAAAGCCTTGTATTTTTGCCTCCTTTTTCTTTACACTTATTCTTTGCTGAAAGAATGATCAATTCGCGCAAGTGAGCCAAATCTGGTTGTGGCACAAGAGAAAGAATGAACGCATATGGGTGTCTTTCCTGCAGTGTCGAAGCTGGAGCTGTTTGTATCCTCTGGTGGCACGGGAGACTGGCTGCACAACCCAGAAGGTAAAACTATGTCAACAAGACCAGCAGAATTTTGTACATCATGCCTGCCTTGGAAATTGTTCTGGGTTGAAACTGTTCCAGTGACCTCTATGCAACTGCAGCGTCAATAAGTTCACTAGTACTCACCTGTTTGATTTATGAATAACTCTGAGTCAGACATTAACATAATATCAGTTAATTGCCGGGGTCTTGCCAATTCAATTAAAAGACGGGATGTTTTTCATTATTTACGACAAAAATCTTCCATTTATTTTCTACAGGACACGCACTTTGACCCCAAATTAGAAGAGTACATTAGAGCTGAATGGGGGTACCAAGCTTTTTTCGCATCATATACTACAAATTCAAGAGGTGTTGCTATTTTATTTAACAATAATTTTGAGTTCGAAGTCAAAAGGGTATGTAGGGATGTAGAAGGCAATTTCCTTTTATGTCACATCAAAGCTATGGATAAAGATTTGCTATTAGTCAATGTTTATGGTCCAAATTTAGATGATCCAGACTTTTACGTTAATCTGGAAAGCCATGTTACAGAAATAAATGTAGATAATATTATTTTTGGTGGAGATTGGAATTTGGTAATGGATTTTGAAATGGACTGCGACAATTACAGACACAAAAATAACCCACGGGCTCAAGATCAAGTTTTTGATATGATGGATAACTTAGACTTATTAGATATATGGAGGGAACTAAATGTAGATACAAAACGCTACACTTGGAGAAGAAGTAATCCCATTCAGCAGAGCAGGTTAGATTTTTTTCTCATCTCTGACTTCATGTCTACTTTTGTTATAGACGCTGATATCACCCCTGGTTACAGGACAGACCATTCAGTTATAACTCTCAGGCTAAGTTTCGGCCCCTCACCTCAAAGAAAGATGTTGTGGAAGTTCAACTCATCCCATCTTAAAGATAAGGCATATGTAGATCTGATTAATGAAAATATAAATTCAGTGATAGAGGAATATGCAGCTACGCCATATCACAGAGTCGAACTTCAAAGCATTCCTACTAATGAAATACTTTTTACTATCTCGGATCAATTGTTTCTTGACGTTCTCTTAATGAAAATAAGACAAAAAAACTATTTCATATGCAGCCTATAAAAAACGTCAAAATACAGAAGTACAGAAAGCTTTGGAAGAAAGTATCAGTAGATTAGAAAAAATAGATTATAGGACAGATGAAGAAAACAGGCAGTTAAGTGAAAGTAGAGAAGAGTTAGAGAAACATAGGGAGAAGATAATGGAAGGGGTATTAATTAGGTCAAGGGCAAGGTGGGTGGCAGAAGGGGAAAAGGTAACTAAATATTTTTGTGGACTGGAAAAGCGTAATTTTGTTAGTAAATGCATGAAGAAGATTATAAAGAACGATGGATCCGAGGTTAGTGAGCCACGCGAGATTGTTAACGAAGTTAAGACTTTCTACCAACATTTATATGAAAAGAAAACATTAGAGGATATAAATATTTCTGACTTTGTAACTAATATAAAATCTTTAACAGCAGAAGAAAGGCATGCACTTGAAGGAGAAATAACACTAGACGAAGCAAGTTCTGCTCTGAAAAACATCAAAAACTATAAAAGTCCAGGCTCTGACGGTTTCACTGCTGAATTTTTTAAATTTTTCTGGCTAAAATTGGGTCCTTTAGTTATTCGTTCTCTTAATGAAGGCTTTAGAGTAGGTAGTCTTTCTACAACACAAAAAGAGGGCGTCATAATCTGTATACCGAAAGGAGATAAGGATAAGGAATATATTAAGAACTGGAGGCCTATATCTCTTTTAAATGTTGTATATAAAATTGGCTCCTCATGTATTGCAAACCGTTTTAAACTAGTTCTATCATCGTTAATCAACGAAGATCAAACGGGCTTTATTAAAGGACGTTTTATAGGGGACAATATTCGATTAATATATGATATTATCAGTTATCTGAATAAAAACGACAAGCCAGGATTACTTTTATGCCTAGATTTTGAAAAGGCTTTTGATTCCATAGATTGGATATTTATGAATAAAGTGTTGCTTGCCTTTGGCTTCGGCAATGATTTCTGTAGATGGATAAAAACTTTTTATAATGATACTAAAGCGTCCGTTTCTGTTAATGGTCAAATGTCAAGCTGGTTTAGTATTGAACGTGGCTGCAGACAAGGAGACCCAATCTCACCGTATATTTTTGTTTTATGTGTCGAGATCTTAGCAATAATGATCCGTGAAAATAAGGAAATCGAAGGCATAAAAATTAACGAAGTAGAACATAAAATTACACAATACGCAGATGACACCGAAATGTTATTAAATGGCACTAGAACTTCTTTTGAAGAAACTATTAAAACCATTGACAATTTTTGTAATCTGTCAGGGCTCTCTTTGAACGCAACAAAAACTAACGCAATATGGCTGGGCAGCCAGCGGAACTCATCAACAAAATTTATGCAACATCTTCGTATAACCTGGAACCCTGAAAAGTTTCAAGTGTTGGGTATTTGGCTGACAAGTGACTTAGAAAATTGTATTGGTATCAACATAAAAGATAAATTGTTAGAAATAAAATTATTGTATAAAATATGGCTCAAAAGACAAATAACCCCCCTGGGAAGAGTAGCGGTGTTGAAATCACTTATTTTGTCAAAATTAGTTCATTTGTGGATGCTACTGCCAAACCCTCCAGATGATGTAATAAATATGATTCAGACATCAGTTTTTGAATTTGTCTGGAAAAACAAAAGAGATAGAATTAGTCGAAAAAGTGCAGTAAAAAATATAACAAATGGAGGTCTTGGTATTCCAGACATTAAAATGTTTATTAAAGCCTTAAAAATATCATGGTTAAAAAAACTTAAATATGGAAATCAGAAATGGAGATCTATACTCTTGACGGAATTTTCATGTTTTAAAAACGTTGAGAAACTAGGTGCGGATTTTCCTATGCTAAACAACTGTAATAATTTTTGGAAAGATGTTTTGCATTCGTACAAAGATTTATCAAATCATATTATTTTGGAAAAACCGGAAGAGATTATCTCTGAAAGGATTTTTTACAACCAGAATATACTCGTCAACAACAGACCCATTTTCTATAAAACTTGGTATGAGAAAGGGGTGTTTTGTATTGGACACTTATTAAAGGAAAATGGGTCTTGTTTATCTTTTCAAGAGTTTGTACATAGATATGTTCAAACCGATTTTGTTACGTACACAGGTTGTGTGCAGGCTGTAAAAAAGTATATTAACTCTTTTGAGATACCGATCGTTAATAATAACTTTTTAGAATTCAATAAACTATGGACTATTCTGAATTCAGTTAAAAAAGGTGCACGAGTTTACTACGATCTTCTGACATCAAACGAAATACAACCTAACTGTTGTAAGACATGGGAACAGAAATATGGTAAAGATTGTAATTGGAAAATAGTTTTTAAGAAAATCCAAAATATACCCGATGTTAAACTTAAATGGTTCCAGCTACGAATAGTGCATAGGATTATTGCCACAAACACTATTCTGTCAAGTATGGGTGTTCGAACGGATTCATTATGTTCTTTTTGTACAATCGAGCGAGAAAGTATACAACATTTGTTCTGGCAGTGTGCACACATCCAGGCATTCTGGAATCAGTTTGAACATGTAGTAAGGAATAGTTGTCAGAATGTTATTAATATGCATTTAAACGAAAACATTGTACTATTTGGTTGTGGTGATCATTTTATGTCAGACGTGATTTTCGATAGGATAATTGTTCTTGCCAAGTTTTTTATCTATAAGTGCAAGTTGAACAACTGTATTCCAACGTTTGCTGTGTTTAAGTCTTATTTGAAAACTCGGTATGAAATAGAGAGACAAGCATCATATTTATTAATGAATACACACAAAGTGTACAATGAATGGCATCCATATACACCTTTGTTTATGTAATCTTGTTGCATACTAGAAGTAGTTTGTATAAGTTAGATAAAAAAGAAAAGAAAAGAATAAACCGTTTTATTTTCTCTCGTTGTATATCGAACGCTGCAGTGCATCTTTACGAAAGTGGTTGTTATTACCTTTTGTTGTAAATGCATTAAGTCAACGCCAGTCTATCCCTCTACTAACTTTTTTTCCCTCCCACTTTTTTTTTAAAAACTTTAATTCATGTAATTATTTTTTTGATTGGTTGTTTTGTACTGTGCTTTCAAAAAGTTTTTATGATTTTTTTTTTTTTTTTACTTTCATTTTAAGTTTATCCCACTTACAGTAAAAGAGAGACTAAGTGTACGCGGATTGATTTTATTTTGTTTCAAGATTCATATTTTTTTCACACGAATGTGATGTTTGCAATTTGTTTTCTGTGCTAAACACTTGAAGTGAACAATGGTAATGTGGGGCTTCTTTTTCTTTTCAATTCCATTATTATTAATTATTGTAACCTAGTTAGCTAATCTGTATTGTAATGTTATATTTATATATGTATGTTTATATAAAATACTTTGACATACATAGCGGATTGACATTGGAAATGAACATTGTATACAACTGTATTGATGTCAAAGAAAAAATAAATCAAAGAGAAAAAAAGAAACTGTTCCAGTTGGATATGCTCAACCATTTCAGAGGCATTAGAGGTTCTGCTGTAGTTGGGGATCCTGCACGTGCAGAACTGTACAGACTCGTGGGCGTCTTGCTGGTTCTGCTGATGCGGATCGCAGACTATAGAAGTGTATTGTAGGACGGGTCAGACCAAGCCCTTGTAGCACTGAACCTATACTTTTATTGGGACATCCCTCGACGTTTCTGTTTGCGAAGGCACAGGATCTGGGCTTTGGCGGTTGTCGCATCTTAGTGCTTGCCCCAGTCAAGACCCTAAGATACTTCGTACTTGGAACACTGGAGAGTTGCAGTCAGTGAAGGAAATAAGCTCAAGGGACTTGGCGTTTTTTGGCGACACAGACATGGCATTTGTCTACATTAAAAGCCAAGCTGCCACTTCTTTTCCTACGCTTCCAGCTTGAGGGTCTTCTTGTATAAACTGGACGTCAGCCTGGTTTTTTGATGTGGGAATAGAGAAGGGTGTCGTCGGCAAAGATTCTAACTTTGACTTGGATTTCCTTAGCAATATCGTTGATGTAGATGAGGAACAGAGACCTGTGGGACACGGGAGAGAAGTGGCCCTTCAATCGAATTTGTGCCCTTAACAACACCTGCTGGTTGCAATTGGACAGGAAGCTTGAAATCCACTCACTCGTCTTGCCTCACAGTACAGCTTAGTCAGAATATGCAGGGCTGAGCTTTAACTTTCGCCAACTCGCCAATGGCCCCTAAAAATAGTGTGTGGCGAGCTCGATTTGGGGTACCATTCGCCCGGCTGGCGACTTGAAAATACCGCCAGTGGTAGAGATTCTGTACCTGTACACGGACTTTTGACTTGCAATGTAAAACAAAACACGCGCCAACCGCTTCTGCAGTCAGCACCGGAGACCTGTTCCGATGCATGCTAGGAAGTTAGGTAACGCTAGCAAAGCGAGGGATTTGCGAAGTAAAAATAGCCTTTTCTCGCGAGACTTTCTTCTTTCCCTCGCCGCGAAACGTTACTGCCCTGCGAGATCCTAGCCTTCTTGCTTCCTTGCATGTATCGGAACGAGTCTCTGACTTCCTTGATGAGTCACGCGAGACTTGCCGTACTTTCGATATTCCCCATTCTCGGTCTTTTGTCAATCTCGAACGATGTGGCGCTTTTTAAGCGGTGTCTCGGAGCCTCCAGCAAAAAAAAGTCCGAAGAAGAAAAAAAACAGCAGAATAAGAAATACGAAGAAGAGAAGCGAGATCGGAAGTGGGTGCCTGGTTGGAAAAAGACAGACACAGGGGAGGAGAGAGCATGGCTTGTTTACAATGACGAAGAAGAAGGCACACCCAAGCTCCTTCAAGTTTTGGAACATTCAGGAGGAGGATGTCGATGATGAATAAATTATACAGTGCTTGTTTTAAAAAATGAAACAGTGTTGTTGTTGAAATTTATCTTGTTTATTACCTGCAATAGTTATACAGTTTTAAAAAAAATGACTGTGCTTTCAATCAAGGGGTCTGGCAACCTGAGAAATATTTTGGCAACTTCAACTTCCCAGGTTAGGAGCCCGGCTGGCTCCTTAGCCTGGCTTGCTAAATCTCAGCCCTGAATATGCTACTGAGGTACCTTATTAATGACTTTGGCCAAGGTGTTACACTCCGTTTGATGTTGGTGTTTTCTATCAGTATTTGATTCAGCCCCGATGCTTGAATTCCTGATAGGTGTGTAACTCAGATTCGTTTATCCACGCAGCCTGCTCACTCAGCAGCAACAATGCAAAGTCTTCGTATGAAGTTTTCCACTTTTATTCAGCACACATCAACAACTGCATACAATCGCTCAATCGCCTTTCCACTCTCAACTTTTTACTTTCCAACTCACTATCAACAACAACACAACACCTTTGAAACAGTGCGGCACTTATATAGTCTCTTGATACTCCCGAACAATTTAGAACACGGTAGAAATGACGCACTACCACCAATCAAACTGAAGATCGTCATCACTGTCTTACGTCATACATCTCTATACACATTCCCGGAACGTTCTCAAACTTCTACAAGTTTCTATCGACAGTAAACACGCAGATCTAGAGACTTCTCCAATAATATCGACTAACGAAAATTATCAACGTTATACAAAGCTTCTTCTAACCACAACGCAAACACAAATCAAAGGTAAATATACTCTATTATTGAATACTTTGCAAATCGAAACGATTAGATCTATCGTGCGCGTTTCAACGTAACACAAGGTCAATAGAGTAGTTTTGTTGTTCGGTATACATGTACTTCAAATCATGGGAAATCCTTCAGAAGCAGCCTATTTGTCGGTCTGAGCAAAGAACGTACAGCTTCACAAAGAAGGATCATAACGCCACACCGCTATATAAAAAGTGATGACAGATGCGTTTGGCGCGCACCAAGCGGATGGTCTGAACGCTCGTTGCAAGGGACGTAATCCTCTGCTTAGCAATACGTAAACAAACCTTGCCGCAGGACTTTTTTTGAACCCTAAACATTATCCTTTTGTAGTAAAACGAACTCAAAAATGTTTTATTTATACAAGTAAATACTTTTTTTTAATTCACATTAATTACCAAAGCTGTTCGATTCATGATTTTATGCAGACCTATAACACAGCAACTGACCAGCAAAAAAGTGTGACATTAAAAACAAACACGGTGCTTGCCTTTATTATAGATTCATTAGTGCGCAACCACTTGGCAACAAACCTGTTAATGCAATTATTCAGTATTACTGAATTGCTCTTGTTGTGCAGTTATTGCCTTGTTTTCTCCTTTATATGAAAGTGTGAATCTGCCTATTAATTGAGTGCATGACTGCGTGTGTATTAATTTGTGCTGTAGGCCTACACATGCAACAGGGTTTTTTTTCTTCTGAGAAAGCTCGAGTGCATTTATAACTTTTGTCTGAACTTGTTATGAAATAACTTCATAATGCATTCCTGTGTAGCCTACTCAGGCCTGTATGTGTGCAACTGTATAATAGGCATATTTGCCAAGAAATAGAAATCGGTGACCATTCATATAATAAGACAGGGAAAAGAAATCAGTGACCAGACAGTTAAGAAGACGGACAAGCAAGTGAAAATGAACAAAAACAGTGCATTACTGAAATTGCATGTCATTTAATTGTATTACAATACAACATGCAACAAATTGAAACATAGCCATGTAAAGTGCCAAAGCACAAAAACATGCCCAAAGTTAATTGATAAGAATTTAGAGAAGCAATATGAATTATTAGGAAATCTACACACACACACACACTTGATTCTGAAGAAACATTTTGGTTTTAATAATTCACTTCACTTTTAAGATTCCTACAAACTTGATATTAGTTTGTAAACTGTTTTTAATGTTTCAATTTCACATATACAGGCATTCATCAAAAGGCCTTTCTTATAGAATTACTCAAGTTAAGACAGGGAGATAAACTAGAAACACTGAAGACGCAAAAAATACACAACAGTTGGAACGCAACACCAATTTACGTTTTGCTAATTTTATGGTTCTCTTCTTCCTCACATAAGATAATAGAATAATAATTAAAACGGAATAAAAAAAAAACTATTTTCAAGAAAACTATAAGTCTTATAGTAATAAAATAATAAGTATTAAGTAGCTGAACTTTAATATGAATTTATCTCTCTCTGAAACAACCCCGTTCCGGTCTGACAGACAATTACGTTTATGAAAATATGAAAACATTGTTACAAACTTAGTTTCAATATTATATTTTGAACAAGTAAATCATAAAAATATAAATATTCAAATTACCGTGTCTGTCATGAACAGACTCCAGAATCACCACAGTGAAAAATAGAAATAGCATACACCACAATATTTTCGAGTCGCAAAGAATAGCATTCACTCTTTTTTTTCACAGTCTATCTTTCATTCCAATTTTTCTATCCTAGCCCTACTTCATCCGCATGCTTGCAACCTCCCGCAGCTTCACACATGCTGTCCGCCATGTTATCAACACCAGCCTGCTAGCAAAGCTTCAGACCCCCCGCTTGGGGGCGCTGTACTCTCGATTTTGCACGCTTTTGAGTTATGCACCTTCTTTGTGAAGCTGTACGTTCTTTGGTCTGAGTCACAAGGTCAGTCCCATCGTTGTTTACTTCTCAAGAATATCCTATTCTATATCTCGAAGGTCGTTGGTGCACCACAGATAATCGTTTAACCAGCGTTTTCCATCTTTCTGTCTTTATTAACCCTCACGGCCTCGCTCAGTGTCAAGCCAGTCCATTCTCGAATATTGTTCTCCCACCTCTTTTACTGTATCACTCTTCTTCTGCCTCCTTGCACCGTGCTTTGCAGGATGGTCTTTGCAAGGCCCGATGCTCTGGTGACGTGGCCAAACCATCAGAGTTTTCGTTTCTTCACCACTGTGAGCATGTCATCGTGTCGTCTCAAGAATAACTAAACTTAAATTCATTATATTTGCATACATTTTAACTAATGCAAAGCATTTTTAGATCGGTATTTGTTCTTTCTCACAGTTCAAGATCGTGCTTCACCATTTTCTACTTAGCATTTTATCTTAAACTTGGCTCCGATTTGGATCATTACATTACATGGTTATTGCTTTAGGTCCAGCGGACTCTTCCAAGCCAAATCAGGACCAGAGACATTATCTTAAAATATTATAAAATGATTCCTATCCTATCCTATAACTTGGAGGTCGTAGGGGCACCACAGATGATCGTTTAACCAGTGTACTCCATCTTTTCCTGTCCTCAGCAACCCCGATTGTTTCTTCAGTGTCAAACCAGTCCATTCTCGAATGTTGTCCTCCTACCTCTTTTTCGGTCTCCCTCTTCTTCTACCTCCTTGCACTGTGCCTTGCAGGATGGTCTTTGCAAGACCTGATGATCTGGTGACGTGGCCATACCATCGGAGTTTCCGTTTTTGCACCACTGTGAGCAGTCATCGTGTTGTCCAATGGCTTGTGTGATTGTCTGTCAGACATCGTCGTTGGTGATTTGCTGTGTATAGGAAATGCCTAGAAGTCTTCTTTAGCACCTCATCTCCATGCTTTGTATTTGTTTTGTAAAACAGAAGCCTGTTACTCTTTAATATGCAAACAAACTTTTACACGCAACCCCTTGAAAAGATTTTAAAACGTTTACATTTAGTTAGACAGTGACCTATAATTCCATGGGTTCATTTTGCTTTGTTAGGAATAAAGCCACACCACCGAGAAAATTTTGAAATAATATCTGAAAATATAATACAATGGCTTGCTATTTTGTTTTTGTCTAGGGTCATTTCAAAGTACCCATATGAACAGCTCCGGCAACCTTGAAGCCAGGATATGATTGACAATAGCTGCCAACCCTCCCGATTTTTTTTAATTCCCGAATCTCCGGTTATGTGTACATTTCTCCCGCTTTTCATATTTTCAAGCTTTGTTTTAAAATTCGAAGCATTTTGGCGTACCGCGTGGTGTCAAGTGCCTATAGTTGAGAGCCTACCGCTATACTGTACCGCTATGCTTTCAGGGACCAGACCTGACTACCTTCCGTTTTTGGCGGAAGATTCTTCCGAATTTTAATGCTTTTTTCCGCCCTTCCGCCTCTGACAACTTTTTTCCGCTGAAGAAATCGAAAATCTTCTGCATTCCAATCTAGTCTTGAATCCGTAAAGCCCTAGCTTAACTGGGCGAGACAAACCGAACCTTGTCTCGGCGAACCAAAGGTCAAAATTGCGGTTTTATTCTTAATTGGGTCTTCCCGAGACCAGCCGAGACGAGACAGGAGATCGGGCGTCACGGCGAGCTCTTTCGTTTCTGAACTGGGTCTATTTTTAGCTGCGTCGAAACTGACATACCTGACAAAGTTACGTTAGCAACAATGGCGGCCTTCGATCGTGAATTGAAAACTGCAGAAGATTTTGGCGTTGTTCTAGCGCTGTATGTCATAAGCGAGAACGAAGGGGCAGCAGAAAGAGAAAGAAAGCAAAAGGCAACAATGCCCTATGTGTTGCAAAGGCACCAGCAAGGTGCATTTCATGCACTGGTGCAAGAGTTGGCTGAACAGGTCAATGGCTATTCAATGATTTATAATTTTTACTGATTCAGTATTTTCACTGTTCTCTAGTCTAAATTAAGTTTGGATTTGGTGCACCTACTTCTTTTAAGTGTTGTAGTATTTCTTTAGATCAGTTGTCATTGACATTGATAGATTTTTCAGCAAATCAAAATAGTGTCTCGGGCAGGTTTGCTGCGCACGAACGGCAAGACGAAAGGCCGGCCCGCGACACGGCGAGACACGTCTCGATGTTCTCGCCGATCCCGTCTCGGATTGCTCGCCGAGCCTAGTTAAGGGCAAGGATGGTTCGGGTGTCTCGCCGAGACTGTCTCGGGTGTCTCGCCGAGACAAGGTTCGGGTTTGTCTCGGCCAGTTAAGCTAGGGCTTAAGAGAGATCGTTTTTTTTTTTTTTTTTTTTTACAGAAGGGAGATAACCACTGTGCTGCACTCTTCTGTACTGAAGAACACAAAAGAAGTCTTTCTGTCTCAAACATGGCGACGAAGCGCGCGGTTCCCGTTCATGAAACGGACAACGAAGAAACCATTCACGTTGACAAAGATGAGAGTGAGACCGTAAAAAAGAAGAATAAATATGAAATTATGAGAATTCTTCAGTGATGACTGCCTGTGTGTACAAAGAATGAAACTTACTGTTGGGTAAAAAAAAAATTTTTTTTTTTAAGTTGTAATGTTAATTGTTCTGTTCAAGGATCTTTGTACAAGTGCGAGAGGCATATTCAGCGACAAATTTTTCTTCTGCTTTTGTGCTGGATTCTTCCGCTTTTTCCTGAGTGTTCTGTCAAGGCAAAAAGGAGGTAGGCAGGTCTGAGGGACCCACAGCCAGTCTTGATTACGCATGCGCATGAGCAGCAAATTTTCGTCCATTCGTGTTTGTTCCGGTTTGCCCTGGTCCGAAGCAACTTAGCGATTGTCTGGTATTTTTTTATTTTCAAACAAATCATGCCTCCAAATAAGCAGAAGTGGTTTGTTAAGTTTTATCCAGACTACAAGAGTTCCTTTCCTTATATCGAGGAAAGGGTGAACACTTTGCCTTTTGCAAAATGTGCCGGGCAGACGTAAACATCGGTCATGATGGCAAAAAGACATTCACAGGGTGGGGAACAACTCATTGAGAAAAACTCTGAAAAGGCCGGGGTCCAGGGGCCGCCTAGGGCCCGGCGGGGTCAAGAAGCAGGGCCCTTGTAGGGAGTTTAGGGGGGCAAAGCCCCCCCTGAAAATGTGCACGTTTTTAAGCCATACCAAGAGTGGCATAGTATAATAAGTGTGTTCTACAAATTGCGCTTGAAAACAGTGTTGTTTACAAGTCTAAACTGCTAGATCTAAAAGACCTAACATTATGCTTCTTTTAACCTACTTCAATTAGCCCTTCCCCTCCCAATCTTATCATTCTTCCGATCTATGTAATCCCATTTTAAAACAGGGAAGTCGTTCTATGCCTGCTAGATCTAGAAGTCCTATAATAGGCCTATTCTACTAACCTACTACCTCCCCTTGACCCTTCCCCTGCCAATCGTTTCTTACTCCCATCAACATCCCGTGCATAATAAATTATTCAACAACCGTAAGGAAAAAGGTATGTGTATAAATTAAAAATAAAAGCCTACCTGGAAGTCGGCCCTGCTGTTTTGTGGCTTTCATTGCGTGTTGATGCATTTTGGTCAGCATGTGCTCGACCAGTGTCGATGTTACACTCCGTTTGATGTTGGTGTTTTCTATCAGTATCTGATTCAGCCCCGATGCTTGAATTCCTGATAGGGTGTAACTCAGATTCGTTTATTCACACAGCCCGTCCAAACAGCATACAAGTCACAAAGTCGGCGTATGAAGTTTTCCACTTTTATTCAGCACACATCAACAACTGCATACAATTCTCAACTTAACTCAACAACTTTCACAGCAACTCTCCAAATCACTATCAACAACTTTACTCTCTCAACAACACACGGAGCTCCGAATAAATAATTTTTCCTCTCCTTCGAGATGACGACAGCTCGTTCTAGAAAATGACGCATTACAACCAACCAATCAGAATTAAAGATCGTCATCACTGACTTACGTCAATACATATTTTTATATCTTCCAGAACGACCTCTTGCTTCGACATGTATCGGGAAGTTTCTATCAAGAGTAAACACGCATATCCAGAAGATTCTCAAATAACACCGACCAACGCAAATTATCAACGTTATACAAAGCCTTTCCTAACAACAATGCAAACTCAAATCAAAGGTAAATAAACTCTATTATTGAATACTTTGCAAATCGAAACGATTAGATCTATCGTACACGCTTCCGGCATACTTTCGTTCGCGTTTCAACGTAACAGTCGACAAGCCACGATTTGCGTAGCTCAGCTCCTTGTTGCAAAAGATGCATCGAGCTGTGCCACTCCTATCTATTTTCCGAAAGCAGTCACCGATTCGCTGGTCCTCGTCCTCAATTTTTGTTGTTTTGTTAATCCACTCCCACTTCCATTTATTGGCAATGGTCCCCTCTTCAAAAATATCCCCGCGCTGAACTATTCTGGACACACACGCCATGATAACAGCCGAAAACGCGTTCAACACCATTTCGCCCGCTCTAAGCAAGTCGCGTTTATGTGGTCGTAAGAATCAACAAGAGCGGGCGGGGAGATGTTGCACGCATTCAGTTCTAGCGGGCCCGTTCTAGCAATGAGAAAGTAAAAGGTGGACACGGATGGGTACTTGTAATAATAGGTCTACTGGATTCGGAAACGGACAAATTTTTTTTCCTCTGAACTCTTTTTTTTCCCCTCTGAAATGGCTGCCGATTTCCTCTGAAATCAGCGGATCCGAGGAGAGTTCCCCACCCTGCATTCAGTCTGCACGAAAAAAGAAACACCAAGAAAATCAGCGGCAAGAGAAGGTTCCATGACCTCTCAACTATATGATGATTGCCAAGGGAAGCCTTGTTGGAGCCTGCCACAAGCAGTTATTTACCTAAATTAGCAAAGATTTGCTCCTGAAAGCCAAGTCTGCAACGGCAAACATGGTTAAGAAGAAGAATGAGGGTTACCTCAGAAACCGCAGAAAAAGCCTGTGACACTGCCTTTTGTCTCCTCAACATGAAAAGTTTTGCAAACCTCAGACTGCTGACATTACCACCTAATATACGAAAAGACTAAGACACAGTTCAGTTGTTTTTTTTTTTTGTTTTTTTTTTTTTGGT
Source organism: Oncomelania hupensis (assembly GCA_036898135.1). Taxonomy (NCBI): domain Eukaryota; kingdom Metazoa; phylum Mollusca; class Gastropoda; order Littorinimorpha; family Pomatiopsidae; genus Oncomelania; species Oncomelania hupensis. The sequence goes on from CM072526.1 coordinate 26,544,207, forward strand.
AGTTTCTGCTCTTATAAGTTTTACAGCAATAAATGAGAAGACTGAAAACACTTTTTTTTAAAACATCTGCTTTATTTGTGAATTATTAATTCTGCATTTGAACAAGACAACTGCACCATGGGTTGTGAGAGTATTGCCCCCCCTCCTCCCCCCTCTCTCTCCCTCCCTCTTAAATGTTATAATTATATTATTTTATATATATTATGTTCTTTATATTATTATTATTATATTCGTTTAAATATTATATCATATCAGGAATTTTGTTGGCTCCGGGTTGGCAGCTAAGCAAGTCTGTGACCTTGATCTTGAGGGTCATTCATCGACTGATCACTTTCAATCTCTTGAATATACACTATCCTACTAAGTTTCATTGAGATAGAAATACGTTCTGAGAAATTACGTCACTGTAAAGTTTTGCACAGACATCAAACAACAAAACCAATTTATATCATTATTAGTAGTAGTATTAGTACCGAACTATTTAGGACTTACTTCACACAGATTTGCAAAAGTCTTGATTTGTATTTCATTTGGTGAATGCCCTGACTCGCAATGCTGCAAGCACATTACATTACATTACATTATTATTGCTTTAGGTCCAGCGGACTCTTCGGAGCCAAATCAGGACCGGACAACCCCTAATCCGCATAAAAGATCTGCTGAAACAACCCTAGTGGTAAAACCGAAAGCTCTCCACCAGCCAGTCACTTTACAATAAAGACATCCCACGCAGGGGACGGCTGAGGCTTCACCCCAACTTATGGAACCCCCGTTTACAAAAACAAAATAGAATACAAACATCATTATAAGTTATCAACAAAACACATACATATAAAATGCCTACATTGCTAAATAATTACATCATAGGAAGCCCTAGTGACCACCTGGCAGAAAGCGTCCAATATTCCCAAGCTGATCCAACAGACCTCATACACAAACAAGGAGTCTTATCCCGGAAGAGTTTTCAAGAAAAAAGGTAGGAGACTGGTCTAGCGAAGAAGACGATAGTATAGCAGATTGATAGAACAGAGCAGGAATGAGAGCAAATGAGAAAGACAGCAACAGCGGTAAAGCACTAAATTTCCAGAAAGTGGGGATACTATAAGCACGAGTGTCAAAAAATCAAACACTGGTTAAAAAAAACTAATCACGTTTGCAACAAATTTTTCTGTTGGGGACAATTTTTTAAACATTAAAATTGTAATCTGTGTTTTCCCTTTTGTACTGAAGACAATAAGTAATAAAATAACAAAATGTATTTTATTTTCAAACAGTATTTTGTCATAAAGAATACAAAGATACTGCTCGTTGCCTATCCTGTAAATCATTGTTAATTATATGTTTTTCCTTGAATAAAACATTTGTTTACACCAAAAGAAAAAAAAGCAAGTATTCGAACACATCGGATATAACCAAAGGCTTCCCTAAGGTTAATTACTCGCTCCAATTCTTTCTATATTTATTGTAATCACTTTTATACAGCGCTTTTCCAGCTTAGTAGCTGCTTGGCGCTGGCCAATATAGGACCTAATTCCCACCTGAGGCGCCCACTTGCAACCTTTGCAGTCTGATGTCCAGATGACTGAGCACAATCCTGGGAGACTGAGGATGTAAGACCTAATGCATGCTGGATGAATTTGTGTAGCCAGCACTTCTCCGTCTAGGATTTGAGCGTCAGGATGAAGTCCATGTGATGGAATAGACCCCGTTTTATACTCTCATTCAAAGAAGTAGTGTTACTCATTGCTCACAGGGTCCAGTGGACTGCAAAGAGCCGAATCAGGACCACAAAATCAAGACCACAACTTCGCTAAAAAAATGACTCGCCCCTGATCCACATAAAAGATTTGCCAAAACAACCCTAGTGGTAACACTGAAGGCACTCCACCAGCCAGGCACTCCACCAGCCGGTCACATTACAATAAAGACATCCCACCCAGGGGTGTCTATACTCTAATTCATCGAACTCCCGTTTACAAAAACAAAATAGAATGCAAACATCATTATAAAATATCAACAAAACACATACATATTAATTGTCTACATTGCCAAATAATAACATCATATGAAACCCCAGTGACCACCTGGCAGAAAGCGTCCAATATTAGTCCAAGCTGATTCAAAAGACCTCACACACAAACGAGGAGTTTTGTCCCAAAAGAGTTTTCAAAAATAAAGGTAGTTGACTGGTCTAGCAATGAAGAAGATACTATAGTAGATTGAACGGAGTAGAAAAAAGACAGAACAATGGAGAAAGACAGAGAGAGTGGGAATTTAAAGCACTAAATTTCCAGAAAGCGGGGATACTATTTATACTGAAACCCCCGGCACCCCAAAGAAGTAGAAGCGCAGCGTTTCAGGGTAATTTTTATTTTAATCCAGGCCGTTAACAGGCTTTGAACCATTGACTGTACAGGCTGCAATATCATCTGACATTTTATTACACTGCGTACACAACCGAGACAACTGCACTTTTTTAACAGCAAGGTAAAGACCACACATACATGAATCATAGGTCGATGTCATAAGCATCAAAGATTTCAGCCAAGCCACCAGGATTTGTAAGACCAAAGATGTAGTCATCCATGTCAAATGGGGGTTCAAGGGCAAAAAAAGCATCATCCACATCCTGGTCAGTGGTCTGAAGTAACAGGCTGTGCTCCACAGTCGGTGATAGGCCTTGCTCCTCCAACAGTGCTCGCTTCTTCATATCACCATTGTTGCTTCCCACACCTGCACACATCAACATATGTGCCTTTAGCACAGGGTTCATACAAACCTCCAACATCAAAATGTAGGGACTTTTTAGGGCCATCAAAAGGAAAAATTAGGGATTACACACATGCCACAATAACTAAACATAAGGAACCACAAATTCATCAGATCATGGAGATTTTCTACAAAATGAAGAACCACTATCACTGAAAAATAAAACATGTTGTGACCCCGTCTGCCGTATGGCCAATGGTGGGTGCGGATGTTACACATCAATGTTCATTCTTCACATCGTGTGACATGACTTACATGACTTAAAACAGGTCAAGCTTCAGGTCAGTCTATGTCGCTTACAATAACAACAGATAAAGAATCACCTCACCATTGCACACTTTGAAAATGAAACATCTTGTGACTTGATTTTTTTTTTTAAAGAGTCAAGACGTCCAACAAAGGAATGACAAACAACATTGCTATCTTTATTTCAGATCTTTAAGATGGCTCTACTCGATTTCTTTTACCAGTTTTGGAAAACTTGTTTCAATGTCTTTTCATTTTTTTCTGAAAGCGTTGCTTTCTCTTAAAAGTGCTAGCTCACTCTTGCGCTCGGTTTCTTCAGATAGCTTGTCTGCCCTCATTCTTAGATGTCTTATATATTCCTCTTCTCTGGCCTTTTTAGTTTTTAAGCCAGCAAGCTTGTCCTCAACATCTTTACTTTTCAGTCCCCTTGCAACTTCTGCTTCTGAATTTTTGTCATCAAGGTGCTGCTGGTATTTGCTTCTTGCAAATGATGCAGAGAGAAGCCATTCCTTGGTCACTGCTGCTTTCTCTACACCGCCAGTTCTGTGAACATACTCCACAAGTAGCCTCTCAGCAACAAGAGCTCTCTGTGCCATCTTCCCTAAAGTCAATTCCTCGTCAGGGTTCATACAAACCTCCAACATCAAAATTTAGGGACTTTTTAGGGGCTTTTTAGGGCCATCAAAAGGAAAAATTAGGGCTTACACGCACATACACGCCACAATAACAAAACATAAGGAATCACAAATTCATCAGATCATGGAGATTTTCTACAAGATGAAGAACTACCATCACTTAAAAATTAAACATGTTGTAACCCTGTCAGCCTATGGTGGGTGCGGAGGTTACACATCAATGTTCATTCTTTCACATCGCGTGACAAGTCAACAGGTCAAGCTGCAGGTTAGCCCATGTCACAATAACAACAAATAAAGAATCATCTCACTAATGTATACTTTGAAAATGAAACATCTTGTGACTTGATTTCTTTTTAAAGGGTCAAGATTTCTAACAAAAGAATGACAATAAATACAACCAGCATCGCTACCTTTTTTTCAGATCTTTAAGATGGCTCATCATCTTCAATTTCTTTTTCCAGTTTTGGAAGACTTGTTTCAATGTCATTCCATTTTTTCTAAGAGCGATGTTTTCTCTTAAAAGTGATAGCTCACTCTTGCACTCGGTTTCTTCAGATTGCTTGTCTGCCCTCATTCTTAGATGTCTGATATCTTCCTCAGCTCTGGCCTTTTTAGTTTTTAAGCCAGCAAGGTTGTTCTCAACATCTTTACTTTCCGGTCCCCTTGCAACTTCTGCTTCTGAATTTTTGTCATCATCAAGGTGCTGCTGGTATTTGCCAAGGCTTCCAATGGTCTGAGATAAAAAAGGAGGAAAATGACCGAGTGACGAGGTCACGAGCGCACGACCCCAAACACTGTCACAACACTGTCTGCTATAAAAGAAATAATTTTATTAGTGAGAGTGAAGTAGAAGAAAGAAAATGAGTGATTTACAAAAGGTTTGATGTAAGGTCTCACATGAATAGAGAATAATTAAGGCAAATATGGAATTTACCACATTTTAACGATCTTAATTGCTTCATATCTTAAAAGCAAAAACTGAAGAAAAAAAATGGAATGTTCAGCAAAAAGTGACTTACCAAAATCTGCAATTAGAAGATATTTTTCTTGTGCAGCTGACTTAGTAAAACCATAATGAATTCAGAATACAATACAGAATACAATCCTCACTAGCAAGTCACTCATGGTCTACTCTGTTAGTGTTACATAGAATGTTCATAATATTAAACTACTCCTACTAGTTCTGCTTTTACAAAAAATTATGGTCAAATGCATACACAGTTATGGTGATGAAAAATGGTTTTGCACCTTTTAGGCCATCAGTAGTAGGAAAGGCAGTGAAACAAGTCTAAATTTTCGCTTTTTAAAAATGTTTTTCTAGTCGGCAGGAAAAGATAAGGTTGCAAACACAAATGACCTAAAAATGTTATAGACACATTTCCTTAATATCACATTTGTAAGTTAATGGAAAAGATCATATTAGAGAGACTAACATACTATTGTACTAAACAGCATATAATTCCTGTAAATCAGGCAGGTTTTCAGAAAGGCCAATCTACAGTAGATCATCTAGTAAAATTAACTACCCAGGTTAAAAGACAATTCGCAAGGAGAAAATGTACATTAGCCATGATTTTTGATGTATGCAAAGCTTATGATAGATTTTGGCATGCGAGATTGTTATATAAGTTGAAACAAATGGGGTTGTCTGGCCCTGTATACAGTTACAGGGTTCAGCCTAACACAAAAAAGCTATGGGCCATTGGGCCCCTCAGATCAAATTTCAATGGGCCATGATTTCAGCAGTAATTTACGTACATGTAAAAGATAACCTGGAGATATTATTACAGAAATTAAAACAAAATAGATTATTGTGAGTGTGCATATGTTGTGAAGCATGTTTACCAACAAAACACTAACCAGAACAGGGATCAGTTTACTGTGCTTTTGAAGAGAATATAGCTCGTCGCTTTTCAGCACGCCACCTCTCTACAGCAGCTATTCTTCAGTTCACCACCTTCTATTTTCACCCTCATTAATTGAGACAGTTTGTCCAGACTTAATCTGATCCTGAGGGCAGAGCTAGATTTCGGACACTGAAGGTCCGCTCACAGTCACATGAATGCACAGGCCGGGTGTGTCAACACAATGCTGGCTAGGTGGATCAAGTTTGGGCATTCAAGTGACCCCTCTTGCTGGAGACAGGCTAGAGCTTCCCACAAGGAGTTCAGGGAGTGAACTGGGTAATGATTTGACTTCACAATGTTCTTGCACCTGTTCCACTCTTCTGCTGAACTTGCCTTAGCAAAAGCACGTTTGTCGCCTCCAGTACAGTGCACTGTTATTGTGGTGGTGCACTGGTACCAAAAATCGAAGCGCCATTCGGCCCCTGGCAAGAATTGTAGATGGGTCATTTTTAATTTTTATGCGTCAATGGCGCAGGGCGCGCTAGTAAACTGATCCCTGCAGTTATATTAGAACGTTTCTTACAGGGCAAAAAATAAGCATAAAAGTTGGTAATTCATATTCTTCACATCGCACAGCAGATATGGGAATTCCACAAGGTTCTAGTATCTTTGATTCTTTTTAATATTTTAATTTATGATTTACCTAAGGTTGTACAGGCATGAGCATTGCCAAAAGGGCTTGGGGAGTACAGTGAAGTGCGCAAGCTAGGGGGGTCCGGGGGTATGCCCCCCCCGGAAAATTTTCAAAAAAATGGTGCAAATCTATGCATTTTGGTGCATTCTGGCAGTGATTTTGCTGATGTACAAAGGCACGAGTCTTGAGATGAAAATATATGTGAAACAGACTTTTGGGAAGAAGACTGCTTTACTTTAGATACTTACTGAACATAATGTGGCTTTCTCAGTAGTTTTACGAAAATTGTGCATGATTTGAGTTTCAGTCAACTGCTTGTTCATCCAATGCTACATTCACTTAAAAGTCACAACTATTTAGATTTTATAGCAGAAAAATCAACCCCACACTGGTGTTTAAAAAAACACCCAATTAATAACTATTTAGATTTTGTTACAGTTAATCACTTGGGCTTCGGCTAGAGTATACGATTACTGTCAAGTATATTTCATACACTGAAAACTGAAATGCAAGAAAAAATTCTTGTTAGGTTTCTGTCCAATAAAATTCACTCCAGCTACTTTTTAAAGAAAGATTTGATGCTGCATTGCTTCTTGTTTTTTTTTTAATGGGAGGCTCCTCTACTTCCAAAGGAATATCATCAACCAAGGTGTCACTCTCTGCTACTGCTACTGTGGCTGCTTCCATCATCACCTCCCTAGCTGTTCTCTTTGGCGATGCCTTTTTGTTGTTTGCACCCAGCTCAGTTTTTCTGTGCTCATTTTGAGTTACTGTGGCTGCTTCCACAAGGCTCTGGCTGTGGTCTTCTTTAGCCTTTTTGGCTTCATTCATCATCACCTCCTTAGCTGTTCTCTTTGGCGTTGCCTTTTTGTTGGTGACACCCAGCTCAGTTTTTCTTTTCTCATTTTGAGTTCTGGTAATTGACTTCCTGACGTCATTTTTTTCCAAGCTGTTTGCATGTTTTGCACAAGAAGTTTGTCAACTGGCTGATGAATGGGCTTGGACTTCTTAAAATAGTCAATAGCACTGACTTCTTTTGCAGCAAGGGTGCTTCTGACTGTCTGAAGGGCTGCGTACGTTTCCACATCAAGCCTCCCACTTTTTTCATCAATCAGTTCACCCATTTCACTGAATGATCCCTCCACAAGAGGCCCATGAAAATCACACAGTATGACTTCCCCGGTTCCTGAAGTTTTCTTATCCATTGCCCGTAGCGCACAGGCGGAGGTTTTGACTTTGAGTCAACACTTGGCGGCTGCCACTCCTCGTCTAACCATGCCCATTTCCAATGATATCGGCAGCCGTCATCACTGAAACTTTCTCTTCTTTTGATGATATCACGCCTAGTCGCCATTTTGGTCAAGTTGTACACGTGTGCGCATGTCAGAATCGCTATTTTCCGGAAGAGCCGAAAGTGACTAAATGCCCAAAACGACAGAAAGTAGACTAGCAGACGCTTTTTTTCATATCTTGGAAGCGGGCGTATTGACTAAGGTCGGGGCGTTTTTAAAATGTTCTTGGGGCGTATATACGATCAGAGGCGTACAATGCTCATGCCTGGTTGTAAGTAAAAGTTTCCCTTGTTCAATATGCAGATGCTATTGCTATCTGGATGAACGCATCCTTGAAGAAAAAGACGTCTATGAAATAAAACACATCACTAAAATATATCAAATGATATGAATATCAATGGACTGAAACTTTCAAAAGAAAAGACCAAATATGATTTTATTTAATAATGGGCATGAACCTAGACAATTATAAAAGATTTATGTTGATAATGTGGAACTCAAATATGTCAAAGAGGTAAAATTTTTAGGTGTTTACCTAACCTCTAAATTACACTGGAAAAAGCACATCGAGTACTTAATGCAAAAAGCTGTGAAAAGTTATAATTTGATAAAAATCATTAGTAAAGAGCCTTGGGGTGAGGATTCCAAAACCTTAGTGCATTTGGCATGTTCTCTTGTTCGTTCCAAATTATCATATGGACAGGAAGTTTATTTTTCTGCGCCTGTATGCTACATTAAAAAATTACAGAGTTTAGATAGTGAAGCAATAAAATTGGCGCTTGGTGTTCCAATACATACAAAAACAATATATGCATATGAAGCATCAGGAGTTATCCCTTTAGATGACTGGAGAAAACTGCTTTGTGCTAAATATGTTATTAGAGCAACAGCAGTAGAAAACAGTACCAATGAGGAGTTGCAATTAAGATCGGACATACAATTTCCAAAGCAATCGCAAAAAATTAAATATTTTCAAACTATAGCTACATATACTAAAGAATTAGTACAGAGATACATTAAAAATACGGATCTTATGAATAACAAGGAAATTGTGTCTCCTGTTCCTTTATGGGAACTTGAGAAAGCGAATTATGATATTTATATCACTGCAGAAAAGAAGAATCATAATACAGGGTTAATGATATCCGATATTCACAATCATTTAAATGAAAATACTCCGGTTACAAATATATACTGATGGCTCTGTCCTAGAAAATGGAGATAGTGGTGCAGCTTTTGTTATTCCCGATTTTAAATTTACACAATCATACTATTTAGGAAAAGGATTTTCAATTATCATGGCAGAACTGATTGCAGTACTAATGGCTATAAATAAAATGTATAGTATGCCCTTAACGTTATTTAGTATTGTAATATGTGTTGATTCCAAATCTGTTTTAGAGGATTTGAACTCAAATAATAAAGAAATAAAAGATATATTAGAAATCAAAGCCTCGATTCATAATCTTATAATTAATGGTACACAAATAAATTTTTGTTCGATTCCTTCTCATTGTGTTGTTTTTTTTTTCCATTGAGTGGGCTGATCGAGCTGCCAGAAACGGGGCTGCGAATATTAATGCAATCTCTTTACATAGTTCACTATCTGGTAAAGAAGTTAATAATCTAATTGAAAAAGAAATGAAAAAACATTATAAATTTAATCAGCAGTATGAAAAACACTGTAGAATTTCTAGATCTGTAGTGTCAATGGTGTATAGAATATATTTTAATGCTATAAAGACTAAGTATTGCAAAACTGTTAAATGTGTTTGCAACAAGACATTTTCTTTGAAACATTTGTTGCTTGAATGCACCATCACTAGGCAGAATTAATTTTTATAGTTGCATTATTTTAGGAAAAACGTGTATCGGTTCTTCTGTTGGTTCTGATAAACAATAGTATATCTTACTTAACCCTCTAACCCCCACAGGAGCCTAAGCCTTATCTGCTTCTATTTGCTAGGTGAAGGCAAGTAACTCCATCAAAATGCTACGCCATGCACATACAAAAATGAATTAAAAATGCACCACCCAAAATTATGTTCCACTTATCAGTATTAATAAATCAACCACATATTTTTCTTCAAAATGAAATGTTACACATACATTTTTACAATGTGTTGCAACTGGAAAAAATATCTGAATGTCAACATTGCATACTGCACAACACTATGATAATACAGCAATACGATCACTGCCACAAATAATAAAAGACCAATAATTGTTCATCGTTTCTGTTATTCAAATCCGACAGAAAAAGATCGTCAAAGTGAAAGTCCAAATCACTTTCCTCTCCATCATTAACCTGTACCAAATCAGCCTCCTAAAATCCTTCAAATGGGTCATTTTCTTCATCAGATTGTGCAAGAACCCGACGCCATAATTCTCCGCCTCTCAAACTTAAAACTTTAATCAAACTATAAAAAATTCACTGTGTGCGTTCTACACACTCTAAAAATGCAGTGAAAACACCGCCGCAAACAAACAGCAGGAAATCACGATCACGTGCGCGAGAATCTCGCATGTTTGCTATAAATAGATTTTCACATGGCAGCCTCTGATCAGACCACATCATTACCGGCCGCTGCCGGTCGCTCCACGAGCATGCACATAGCAAAAATATCGATCGTTCGAGGTCGCTCCGCGTGTTAAGGGTTAATAAAACAACCAATCAACTCATTACAAAATTCAAATGAAATCTCACCTGAGCCAAGGTCACTGGACCTGGAATCTTCAGACACCAACTCATCTTTGACAGCAACAGATGCTGAGCTGGCCATAGGCTGTGAAGGGTCACTTGATCTCACAATGGACTGCGATCCAAGCCCAGATGTCAAAGATGATAGAGATGGCTGCAGATTCACAGAGTCAATGCATTCTAGCTTACAGTGGGGCTGGGTGGCCAAGGGATACACAGTATCAGGTGATCTGTTGAGCAAGAATGGCCTTCCGTCCACTTCATCACTACCTGAATGAGCAGCTTCAGAAGAAAGATCAGTGGAACTGTCAGTGCCAGTATCCGATTGCAGCAGGTCAGGACACAGAAACACATCAATTGGGCCCCGGACACTCTTCAACCAGATTTGGATCTCCTGAAAATGGTCACTAATTCACTTGCCAATGGCACAAAACATAACAAATAATTGTTCAACCTTACTATTAAGTACCTATTCATATAGATAGAAAGATATTCAGTGTTTATAGGGTCCAGCGGAATGCCAAAAGCCGAATCAGGACCACATAAAATTAGGTAAAATCAGACTAAACTGTTAACATTTACATAAGATATTATAAAAAATTTAACTAAAATCAGTCTTTCCAATAAATTCCAACCAAGAATACAAAACAAGGTATGATTTATATGCGATAAAACAAATCAACATCACGTAAAAATTAAAACAGGTGTTGACTATTGCATACTTTGAAAATCTCATTAAAAGGCATTGAAACAAAAACATATTTCTCTTTCATCAACCAGATCAACCCCACATTCAGACATAATGGCGAACAGAAACAGATTTGTCCCTTGCAAAGCACCCTGGTGGTTCTTCTCCTTTTAAAAAGGAAACTATGGGTGACATAAGTATGCCCAATATAAAGGCAGCAAGCCAAAACACTTTCTTCTTTGCGGGTGGGTGCAAAGTTAGGCAAAGCAGCAGACAAATCTGGAAGAATTTGAAATAATTTGTTATTGATTTGATTAGACCTAGGTAGTCAAAAGCCATTTTTAAAAAATGATTTCCTCATCACAAAACTGACATAGATTTAAAGAGCTTTTCATTCTGAACACAGTGGTATATTTTTTTCCCCCATAGGACAAATAGGTAAAAAGTTATTAATGTTTGAAAATGCCGAATGTTGGTGTTTTTTTGGCAACGTTTTGGAATTGAAGAAATTGACAACTTTGGAGTCTCAAAGTGAAGCCAATATTGATACCAGAAAGCTGATTTTTGACAGGTAACCCCTTCATATGTTATACTCCAAGCCCAATTTTCTTCAGGCCTATCCCATGTAATGTTCAGCCGTTTTGGTGCTTCAAAGTTGGGAAATCATCAAATTCGCAGTGCGTGCCGGCAAAGTATAGGCCTACTGGTGTGCTACTACGCTCAGCACTCGTGTCGCAGAATAGGCCTACGAGTCGGCCTTGGCCGGAAAAAAACCCGAACACCGTTTGGGTACACTTTTCTACGGCAAAGCGCTCCGCGATACAGTAATGCACAAATTAATAAATACCCTAGTTTTATAAAGGAAAGTCTGCTCTTTATTTCTTGCTAAGTTTTAAACTTCTAGTTAAAATCAAACTTACATCAAAACCGCTTTATCCACTTTGTTCGGCTCGTAACAAAACTTTTACACACGAGAGCCCCACAATACCTATATGTAAATGAAGCTAAGTATCCGAACTTCTCATTGGTTCTTATTTTTAGGCCATCCAATGAAGTATCGCAAAGCGCTTGACGTTTGAAACGAGTCACCTCTCAGCAAACGACGGTGACATTTTTTTCGCAGCGGCATTCAGCGTTCGGATAGGGGCGTATTCAAAAGCTGTTTTCTCGGAATCTTTCGCATAAACATGCATTAAAAACAACACAGATGTAAAGATAAAGCTTTCAATTTTTATTTGAATATAGCCACTGTTCGTTTTGATGCAGTTTTACATTAATAATAAGTGTTGAAAGTGAAGTGAAAACTGAGTCAAAACTGCCGACCGGACAAGAGCCAATGAAGGGCTTGGAGTACCTATTAGACCACAGCTGTTTACAATAATATTCAAACAGCGCAGGTCTGAGTATGGAACAAACTGGAAAATCTCTGAAGGGAAATCTAGATGCAGAGCTCCTTTAGCCTCTTTGTCCAATGCAATATTGCCGCGATAGATACTTAGTGCTTATAGGGTCCAGCGGATTGCCAAGAGCCGAATAAGGACCACCTAAAATTAAATAAAATCAGACTAAACTGTTAACAGTTAAATATGATAAATCATGTAAATAAAATCAGCCTAACTAATAAAATCCAGCCAAGAATACGAAACAATTTGATTTATATGCGATAAAACAAACCAACATCATGTAAAAATTGTAACATGTGTTGACTATTGCATACTTTTAAAAACTCATTAAAAGGTATTGAACCAAAACATCTTTCTCTTTCATCAACCAGATAGCACATTCAGAAATAAAATGGCGAACGGAAAAGGATTTGTCACATGCAAAGCACCATGGTGGTTCTCCTTTTAAAAGGAAACTATAAGTGACATAAGTATGTCCAATATGAAGGCGAGCCAACAAAGTTTCTTCTTTGAGGGTGGAGGCAAAGAAGCAGACAAATCTGTAAGAATTTGAAATAATTTCTGATTGATTTGATTAGACCATTCAGTCTGCCACAACCGTTTACAATAAGATCCAGTCATACAACACAGGTCAGAGTATGGAACAAACTGGAAACTCTGAAGGGAAATCTAGATGCTGAGCTTTTTTAGACGCTTTGTCCACTGCAATATTGCCGCGGATGCTCACGTGACTAGGTCCATGGACCGCAGCCTTCTAGCAAAGCTAGGGCAATACACGACCAGCTGCTTGACTGACGCGAGCCACGCCAGCCTCCCGTCTAGAAGTCGGGGCCAAAGAGGTGTGTTGGTGTGAGGGACCGCAGTCCCTCAGTGACCTCAACCTCCAGAATCCCATTCTCCTCCAACACATGTTGCCCTGCTCGGCAAACGCAGGGGGCCAAGAGAAGGCCACAGAGAAAAAGGGTCGACAAAGAAGGAATGATGGGGAAAAGGAAGATGGGAAAAGTCCGGTAAGGCAAAACTGTACAGTAAAATCAGGGATGGGAATGACCCAAGACTTGGAGGGGAGTACAAATGGCTGGGGATCCAGTTGGCTGCAGTAGGCGCACTGGTAGGGTCAAGGGGCAATGCCGCTTGTGGGGGTCTGAGGGCTTTGCCCCCTGAAGCTGAGAGATTTGCAGTTTTCAACGCAATTTTTACCACTTCTCAGCACATAAATAAGTGAACAAATGGAATGAACAAAATATTTAGTCACTTTACCTTTGGCTCATAAACACATACTTTACACAAACATGCGATTAAGACTCTTTTCTGTAGTACAGATGCATTCTTGTACTATTTAAAAAAAACAAAAAAAAAACAAATCTAGTATCTGTTTTCTGTAAATTACACTACTTGCATCCAGTTGTCTGGCGTGGTGCAGCGGTTGTCGTGCAATTTTCATAGATACAGTCCATATCTGTAATCAATGTTGCTTCCTTTGCCGAATCCGAATCCATCCACGACCAATTCCATTTATATCATGATCTTTCATCACAGAAAAATTCAACCACTCGTGACGAACCGACTCCTTTTGATTTGGAATCGCTTTCACTAAATGCAGTGTAAAGACAAGATGGCGGCAGTCGCTAGCGCGCAAGAACGAGAACTCTGTGAATGACAATCGACTAAAAGATGCGCGATCAGTTTATTTGCTTACGTTTTTACAGGGGCGTACTGAAAAATTCAGTACGGCATTTGGATTTTGGTAGGGGCGTATATACGAGAATGGGCGTACAATTCCCATGCCTGTAAAATGGGAGAATTCAAGGGTGAAAAGAATATAGGTGAAGGGACCAATAAGACAAAAGAGAAGAAAAAGGGGAGGTCTAGCTTGGTCACCCAGCCAGAGAGAGGCTGGGGTCCACCCCCAGCACGGGAGCCAAGCCCATAGGCCTTCCAAAAAATGGGTAACCTTCAGGAGTGTAAAAATTACCTCATCAGCCATTCCAGCAAGGTCCTCCTGAAAATAATACTCAACAGGTTGAAACCTTAACCTGAACAAATCATAGCTGAAGAACAAGCAGGATTCAGAGCAGTGTGAAGTACCACTGAACAGATTTTTTCAACCTCAAACCAATCCTAAAGCACCAACATCTATATCATGCGTTTGTAGACTTCAAGAAAACGTTTGAATCTGGCATGCAGTTTTGTGGACAACCATGAGTGTACATCAGCCCTAAGTCATCAAAAGCCTGTACAACCAGGCCACCAGTGCAGTCCTCAACACAAGCCCCATCAGGTACTGCTTCAGAGCAACAATCGGTGTGCCTCAAGGATGCTTACTCTCTCCAACACCCTTCAACATCTTCCTAGAGCACATCATGTCAGATGCCCTTGCAGATCACGAAGGCACAGGCAGCATAGGGGGTAGAGCATAGAGCAATCTCCAACCTACGTTTTGTGGATGACACTGATGGATTAGCCGAGAGGAAGAAGAACTTGAATAGCTGGTTCAGATGCATGACACCACCTTAAGAGCCTATGGAATGGAAATAAGTGCAGAGAAGACCAAAATGATGACCAACAACAATGGCAAACAACTGCGTCCCTGACAAGGTTGAAGCCCATTAGGAAAGACAGGACCATCAGTCTACATTCCAAGGTAAGGCTGCTTATTATATAAAAATTAACATCCTCTCTCACCTCCCTCAAATTTGCACATCCGAATCGCACTTTTTGTTACAAATAGTGTGAGGGACGCAACAATTTAATAATGGACCTTTCCCCAATTGTTGTGGAAAACGACGTTACTTCCCTCTAATTGTAGCGTGTACCTACAGCGCTGGATATTTTGCATCCCCTTCATCACTTCCTTCTTCCACTTTGTCCACAATTAGCACTTTTAGCATCCCCTTCCATGTTAGAAGCCCACTCTTTTTGAAACAACAGTAGTCAATGCCAGACGAACTTGCAAGCGTACTCTAAAATGAAAATATAAGAGGTTTATCCACCTTAAATATAAGAGGTTTATCCACCTTAGTTTCGTATACTATGTCGGATCTATAGACTGAGACTTCCGAAAATACACGTACGCGTATGCATATATCAGTATGAAAGATTTGTGCGCTGACACTACGCTATAGTGTAGCAAAGTATAGATTAGATTAGATATTCAATTATAGGGTCCAGCGGACTGCCAAGAGCCGAATCAAGACCACACAAAACTAATCAAAATCAGACTAAGCTGCTAACATTTAAATATAATAACAGATGTATATAAAGCTAGTCTTAAGTACCTGTATACCAAAATTTCTTCTGCCATTTTTAAGATAATGAACTAGGCAAAAAGTGTGCTTTTAACCCAAAAAACAATAATTCTGAGATATGGACCAACAAACAGACAGCTACTACAGGAAGGCCCATGAATTGAAGTACCTGTGCACAAGATTTCTTCTGCCATTTTTAAGATAATGAACAAAACCTGTTTAGCAACAAAATAACTTCATTGACCTTTGCGATAAAGTAAATATGATGACACTGGAGGCAGGCCACTAACCTAGTTAATGTTCTTATAAAGTTTTATCCAATGGACCGACTGACCTACTGACATTTTGCCTCGTTCTGAATCCTCTTGGCTATTTCTCAGTATTTAGAGACGTCTGGAAATTATTTTAAAGCAGCAGATACTAAAGGCCAAGTACCTTCGTGGGATCTGGCACCTCCAAGCGCGTCTCAGGAGGTGCCTTGATGGCAATCACAGTTTGACCATCCAGGGACTTTAGGCTGCTGATGTCCTCATAGGTTACATATGCCAATGTAATTCCAGTTAAGGAAAATGCAGACCACAATTGCTTATTCACCAACATATTTCAATATACTAAGACAAGAGAACTGGTGCCAAACAGATTTCTACAGCTTCCCTTTCTCCTCAGTTCTGTACAGTATTGTATCTTCAGAATAAGCATAAAACAATATCCTGCTTCCTTGCATCATGAAATTCTATATTATTTAAGAACAGCAAAAAAGTAAAAAGGATATCTTGCATTTTCAAAATCCTCGGTCAAAGTCCTCAGCTGGTGTGTACATGAATGTAGTAAATGGTCCAACTCATTCTCCTTCGTTTCTAAGTGTGCCACATCTAGTACAACAAATGAAATACAAATTAATCAAAACGTTATTAGATTACTTCGTTAGTAAGTAATTGCTTATAGGGTCCAGCAAATAAGAGGGCTCACCCCTGATCTGTATAAAAGATTTGCTGAAACAACCCTAATGGTACTAAAGGTTCTCCACCAGCCAGTCATGGCAATGTGTTACGTTGAAACGTGCATAATGGTGCGTGTGAAATGCGCACGATATTATGTGTGAAGCGCTCGCGATAGATCTGTTCGTTTTATTTTGCAAAGCATGCAATAATAGAGTGAGTTGGAAAGTAAAAAGGAGAGAGTGAAAAGGTGATTGTATGCAGTTGTTGATGAACGCTGAATAAAGTTTGAAAACTTCATACGAAGACTCCGTGCCTTGTTGCTGGGTGAGCAGGCTGCGTGGATAAACGAATCAGAGTTACACCTATCAGGATTTCAAGCATCGGGGCTGAATCAAATACTGATAGAAAAACACCATCATCGAACGAGTGTAACATTTTGGGGGCCAAGCTGCGATTCACGCCATAGCCAAAGGTTCAACTGCTACAACAAGCGAGTGAACGTTACGAGAGGCAGTCATCGAGGGTAGCCGACAAAGAGTTGCGTCGGGAGGGACCAACATACTGGGACTACATCCCCGATAGTTTCGGGTTGACTGCAAGGGCGTGTAGTCGCTGAAGAGTTGCTTCGTGAGCGAACAACAGATCGGAACTACGTGGCTGCCGCAAGACTACGTCGAGGGACAGTCTCGGAGCTACATCGCCAGTATTAGAGAGCGAACGTCGCGTCTACTTCAGCACAGGAGCATATACATCAACACCAGCATGGTGCAGCGTCGCATACGACGAGGACAGCGGGGCCTGCGTCAGCGAAGGCGACTAGTGACAAGCATCAGCGCTACTGCAGAAAGCGTGCTGTTCTAGAACAGTCTAGAAAGGTACAGCACAGTCAAGAACTTTTCCAGAAAAGAACTTTCCAGAAAAGCATCAAGATGGCTGACTTCTGGCAGAAAGGAATTGAAATGAATCTAAAAGGGAAGCAGCTGACGGAGTACGTCAAGTCTCAGGAGAGAATACAAGAGAGAGAATTAGAAGAGAAGCGTCTAGAAGTAGAAGAACAACGTCGCCAAGAAGAAAGAGAAGAGCAGCGTCAAGAAAGAGAAGAGCAGCGACAGCGTGAAGAAAGAGAATTAGAGGAACAGCGTCGGCGTGACGAGATGGAAGAAAGACGATTAGAAGCTGATCGTCAGCACCAGCTAGAGTTGGCGCGTATCCAAAACAATCAGCATGCGCCATAAGTCATCAGCGACCACATGGCTCCAAAACTGCCAGCGTTCGTCGACGGGAAGGACCAGATCGACAGTTATCTGGCGAGATTCGAAAGGTTCGCTAAAAGCTCCAACTGGCAACCTCGAGACTGGGTGATTCGACTAAGTGCACTTCTGACGGGGCAAGCACTGGAAGTTTACACCAGACTGTCGAACGATGACGCCCTATTGCATTGCTACAGCTTCACAGAAAAGGGCTACCGTAAACGTTTCTGCGAATGCCGACCCTTGTCAGATGAGACACCAAAGCAATTTGTGGAGCTCCTGTCGTCATACTTACACAAGTGGGTGGAACTATCAGGCAAAGGAAAGTCTTACGATAGTCTCCATGACCTGATCGTGAAGGAGCAATTCCTCAATGCCTGTCACAAGGACCTGGCGACCCACTTAGAATTACAGAAGCTGCAGACGCTTAATGATAGATAGATATTCAGTGCTTATAGGGTCCAGCGGATTGCCAAGAGCCGAATCAGGACCACAGAAAATTAGGTAAAATCAGACTAAACTGTTAACATTTAAATATGACAAAAGATGTAAATAAAATCAGTCTAATTAAACTCAACCAAGAATACCAAATAAGAGGATATGACTTAAATGCGATAAAACAAACCCACATCATGTAAAAACTGGAACAAGTGTTGACCATTGCATACTTTAAAAATCTCATTAAAAGGCATTGAACCAAAACATCTTTCTCTTTCATCAACCAAATCAGCACATTCAGACAGAAAATGGCGAACAGAAAGGGATTTGTCACATGCAAAGCACCATGGTGGTTCTTCTCCTTTTAAAAGGAAATTATGAGTGATATAAGTATGTCCAATATGAAGGCGGGCCAAAACAGTTTCTTCTTTGCGAGTGGATGCAAAGTTAGGCAAAGAAGCTGACAAATCTGGAAGAATTTGAAATAGTTTGTTATTGATTTGAGTAGACCATTCAGTCTGCCACAGCCGTTTACAATAAGATCCAGTCATACAACGCAGGTCAGAGTATGGAACAAACTGGAAAATCTCTGAAGGGAAATCTAGATGTAGCTTCTTTAGCCGCTTTGTCCACTGCAATATTGCCGCGGATGCCCATGTGACTAGGTACCCACATAAAAACTATCTTTTTACCCTTAGAAACAAGTTGTGTGTGAAGGTCATGGATCTCAGCCAGAAAAGGGTGCGATATCTTTCTAGTGGAAAGAGCTTGAAGTGCTGACAGTGAATCAGACATGATTAAAAACGAGGTTCTTTTGGATTGAAAAGCCTGTTTCAGAGCTAGATGAATTGCCTTAAGCTCAGCTGTAAAAACAGAACAATCAGGTAAACGCTGTTGCAAAGGCTGATCTAGGTGTCTCCCAGAGACCGACACAGCAGCAACTGAGTCTCCTTTCTTCGACCCGTCTGTAAAAAGTTTTTCATATCCTTTATACAATGAACATTGTTCGAGATAAAGTTGCTTATAAACAGCCACCGACAAAGGCCACAAGCTCTATTTCAGCGGTAGAGATGACAGGCACGAACACGGCGTTGGATTCTTGGTCCACAAAAACATTCTAGCCACTGTCATGGGTTGCCGCCCAGTCTCCGGTAGACTCATTACCATCCGTCTGAGAGCAGCCCCTTTCAACATCACCATCATCCAGGCCTATGCCCCAACATCAGCTATGACGACAGCGAAGTGGAGGATTTTTATGAAAATCTACAGGCGGTCCTTGACCAAGTGCCGAAGAAGGACAGAGTCATCATAGTGCAAGGCGACTGGAATGCCAAGGTTGGCCAAGATGCGCACCACAACTGGGGAGACACATGTGGACCCCACTGCAACGAGACAAATGACAGGGGTTTGAGACTCTTGGAGTTTGCCAGATACAACAATCTGGTACTGGCAAACACGCTTGGTCTCCACAAAAACTCCAGACGATGGACATGGCACAGTCCCAGTGGGGAGGGGGGAGGGGGGGGGACATCACAACCAGATCGAACACATCATGGTCAAGAAACGCTTCAGATCAAGCATCAACATTGGCAGGACACGCATTTTTCCAGGAGCAGACAACGGAAGTGACCACAATCTCGTGATGTCTTTCCGGCTCCACTTGAGAGTAAATACAGCAAAGTGCATTAGACTGAAGTTCAACCTGGACAAACTGCAAGACCCGGAGGTGGCAGAACTATTTCAGGCCACAATTGGAGGGAAATTTGCACCACTGCTCATTTTGGGGAGCTGGTGAAGTAGATGTCAACACCATGACCACCACCTTAAACTCAGCTGTGACAGATGCCGCCACTGAGATCCTTGGCAAGCACCGACCAAAGAAGAAGCCGTGGATTACACCTGAACTTTTGGATCTGTGTTATAAACAAAGAGAGATAAAAAAGAAAAAGAACACCTCACAGGGAGCTGATGTATACTGAAACAATGACATCCGAAAAGGAGAACTGGATAGAAGATCAATGCCCGGAAATAGAGAACAGTCTGAACAAGAACAACAGCAAGAAGGCCTACCAGACTGTGAAGCGGCTTACAAGTGATAAACAGCCCAGAGTCTCCATGATCCAAGCATATGCCTTACAGAAGAACAAGAACTTAGAAGTCTTGGACAGATGGACCGAGTACTGCTCTGACCTTTACAACCATACACCAAATGGAGACCCATCAGTTCTAGCATGTCCTGAGAACATAGAAGAAGAAGAAATCCTCCCAATTCTCCAGGAAGAAGTTGAGGCAGCAGTGCAATCGCTGAAGAAAGGGAAGTCAGCGGGAGTGGACAACATACCAGCGGAACTGCTACAAGCAGGGGGAGAAGCGATGATTGATGCCCTCACCATTATCTGTAACAAGATCTGGCAGAGTAGGCACACCATGGACCCAGTCACTTGTCATCACTCTTCCAAAAAAAGGTAACCTTCAGGAGTGTGAAAATTACCGCACCATCAGCCATCCCAGCAAGGTCCTCCTGAAAACAATACTCAACAGGTTGAAACCCCAAGCTGAACAAATCGTAGCTGAAGAACAAGCAGGATTCAGGGCAGGGCGAAGTACCACTGAACAGATTTTCAACCTCAGAATAATCTATGAGAAATACCTACAGCACCAACAACATCTATATCATGTGTTCATAGACTTCAAGAAGGCGTTTAACCGAGACTGGCATGCAGCTCTATGGGCAAAAATGAAAGTGTACAACATCAGCCCTAAAATTATTGAAGTCATCAAAAGCCTGTACGACAAGGCTACCAGTGCAGTCCTCCATAACAGCGTCATCGGGAACTGGTTCAGAACAACAATCGGTGTGCGTCAAGGATGCCTACTCTCTCCAACACTCTTCAACATCTTTCTAGAGCGCATCATGTCAGATGCTCTTGCAGATCACAAAGGCACAGGCAGCATAGGGGGTAGAGCAATCTCCAATCTTCGTTTTGCGGATAACATTGATGGATTGGCTGGAGAGGAACAAGAACTTGAACAGCTTGTACAGAGGCTTGACACCACCTCCAGAGCTTATGGAATGGAAATAAGTGCAGAGAAGACCAAAATGATGACCAACAATACCAATGGCATCAACATGGACATCAAAGTCCAAGGCCAATCCCTCAACACAGTGCATAGCATCAAATATTTGGGAGCCATTGTTTCAGACAATGGGTCCCGACAGGAAGTCCACTCCAGGATCACACAAACAACTGCTGCCCTGACAAGGTTGAAGCCCATTTGGAAAGACAGGACCATCAGTCTACATTCCAAAGACTGCTGCGCTCCCTTGTCATTTCTCTTCCTATATGCTTGTGAAGCATGGACCATCACAGCAGATCTCCAACGAAGAATACAAAGCATGGAGATGAGGTGCTACAGAAGACTTCTGGGCATTTCCTATACCCAGTACATCACCAACGACGAAGTCCGACAGACCATCACACAAGCCATTGGACAGCACGATGACCTTCTCACAGTGGTGAAGAAACAGAAACTCCGATGGTATGGCCACGTCACCAGATCATCAGGCCTTGCAAAGACCATTCTGCAAGGCACAGTGCAAGGAGGTAGAAGAGGGAGACTGAAAAAGTGGGAGGACAACATTCGAGAATGGACTGGTTTGACACTGAGCGAAGCCATCAGGGCTGCTGAGGACAGAGAAAGATGGAGTATGCTGGTTAAACGATCATCTGTGTGGTGCTCCTACGACCTCCGGGATACGGGACAGGATAGGATAGGATAAGATAGGAGAGACAAAGGACTGAATTTCACGTGAACCATCAAACGTTCAACATCACCTTCGCCCGCTGTAGTCAAGTGATGCTAGTAAGCCTTATTGGGCAGTGAATTCGATGTAACAATAGCGGGCACTGTCACGCGGACATAGCAGCATACTTGCTGAATTTGCACGTTTAGGCCTACCTTATGCATTTTAGGCTATTTGTAACCGGGGGCAGGGTGAAGGTTAAGGTGGGAGATACGAGGGTGGTTTAGAAGTCGGTTTCGGGTGGCCTTAGGCATGCTTTTCGTGGAAGCTTACTACACTGTATTGTATGAATAGCTGATCACTGTCAATGTAGCTAAGATTTGTTTGGGTCAAGTCGCACTTCTTTCTTAGCCACCGTTTGGGATAGATCGCATAAGAAAGGCAAGCTCGAACACTGGTGGGGACGTTTTGGGAATTTTGAGTTATGATTCCACGTCAAGCTGTTGGATTTGGGGACTCGGTTGCTTAGTCTCATCCTCCTACGTCAGAGCTCTAGGGCGTCTGTGTTAGTGGTCGAAGGAAATCGCATGAGCCGGTAAGTGATAATGATGCGGTTGCTGCTTGCACTTTTGTCTCTGTCGGTCCGGTCATGAGTGTTGGGAATTTTAGGGAGGGCTTGTTGAAAAATGTATGCAAGAATTGTAGTGTGTTACAGTCTAATTAATAGGCTTATCGTTAATGCATTTTTCTATTATATATTAGCAAGGCATTTATTTCATTGCTTCTGTTATGTATTGAGAAAAACAAATGTTCAAGGGACGCAACCAATGTTTTTCTGTGTTGGTAAAATATAATGGAATATATTGTTGGATTAACAAACCGAGACTATAAAGTATTATGTTAAAGATTATAGAATGCTGTTTAGTTGCTGTTTCTGGAGAAACAAAATAAGATTGTTTTGTGAAGTTTAAACCTTGTAGCTAACGTCTATGCATTTTGATGTTTCTATTGCAGTGTGCTGACAATGGAAGGGAGATAATTCATTGTTTAATATGCTGTAGTTTTTCTTTTCAAGTATGTAACGCGTAAACCGAGTTGTTTGCAGGTTGGGCTTTCTTTGGTTGTTCCGGTGCACTTTATGCATGCTTGCTTATGCACCCGTTCTCCTGGCCTCGGGGAGGTGCAGTTCGGACTGAGGGGCAGCACTGACTCTTGGAGCTCCGTCCAACCCTCTCGGCAACTTGCAGCCAGCGTAACGCCGTAATTTAAGTTACGTTCTTTCCGTCGTTATTCTCAATTGAATAGACCTTCTTCAAGCTGTTTATAACTTGGCTGAAGGACTCTGATAGGTTGACTTGAAACTAATGAATTGGGGAAAAGAAACTGAATCAAGTGACAATAATTTGCTGCAATGTTTGTGGTTGTTGAGAGGGGAGTCAGTTGCCTGCTGGTCTGAAGTGGAAACCAAATCTGAATGTTATTTGTGTTGTATGTTTGCATTGTGAAAGAGAGGGGAGGGGAAGATTCATTGTTTCGATTTTGTTTGTTTGTTCATTTTTTGTATGCGAGTTATTTCGAAATCATTTTATAAACACTTTAGATATCTCTTATGTTTGAGTGGTTAGAGAGAGAGAGAGTGTGTGTGTGAGAGAGAGAGAGTGTGTGAGAGAGAGAGTGTGAGAGAGAGAGAGAGAGAGAGAGAGAGAGAGAGAGAGAGAGAGAGAGAGAGAGAGAGAGAGAGAGAGAGAGAGAGAGAGAGAGAGAGAGAGAGAGAGAGAGAGAGGGGGGGGGGGGGGGGAAAACATGAACCAAGCATGCATTTCCTGACATGCAAAGTCACATATGGGAAATCTCTTGTGACAGGCGCGGGCAGCACTTTTAGTGACGAGAAAAAAAAAGCTGGACACGGAGATGGATCGAGACTTGGACTTGGAGAGATTGCGTTTTGTGATTATTTTTTTTTCTCCAAGCAATTTTTTTTTTGGACCTTTATTTAATTTTCTTAGGACAGTAGCTTTTCTCGGAAAATCGCGGATCCGAGGAGAGTTTTCCAGCCTGCTGCATGCCAGACCCAGTTAAATGCTTTCTTCAAGTCTACAAATACATTATATAGATTTTGTTGGCGTGCTGTAGGTATTTCTCTCAGATTATTCTGAAGTTGAAAATCTGCTCAGTGGTACTTCGCCCTGCCTTGAATTCAGCTGGCTCTTCATCTATGATTTGTTCAGCATTGGGTTTCAACCTGTTGAGCATTATATTCAGGATGCTGGAATGAGGCTGATGGTGAAGTAATTTTCACACTCCTGAAGGTTACCCTTTTTTGGGATATATTGGGTCAAATCCCATACAAATTACTGCAAAACCAGAGCTGCCAACCCCCAAAAACGTTTTCAGTAGTAAAAATTCTGAATTTCAGTAGTTTTATGACATTTTCAGTAGCCATACGTCCTCGCATTTTTTTTAACGAAGATATGCATACACAGTCTGCAACGAAGGTCGTGAAGAGTGTTTCCGCACGAATTATTGAGAGATCTATATCGGGCTTGAAAAAGGTGGCTACCGACTGAACAGGGACTAACTTTTCTGGATCAGGGTAACGACTTTTGTGATGGTTGCCATTCACGTGTCGCGTCACATCGTGGAAGCCGCCATGTTGAATGCTAAAATCTGCCAAGCACGCTGTACAATACACGCTGTGTTTTGATCTCGATGACGCAGTGATGCACGGAAATTTTTCAGAATACTCTTTCCTGTACTCTTGATTTGCTGTCCTCTTCTTTTTTTCTGGGCTTTCATCGCTAGTTTTCTTTCTTTTTGGCATCACGGATTCAAAATACGCCGCACACAAACTTTTCTTCTCGCAGTGTAGAAAGTGACCCGGAAACGAAAGTGTCACAGAAAAGTCGAGGTTTTGTGCAGCGATTGGCCGTTTGCAAAACCACTTCACGGTGATTGGTCGAATTTCCTAACATGCACTGGGAGCGTGATCTATTAACCCGTGCACGTAAACCGAATGACCGTGACCTTGAGGTGCTACGGGAGGCACAGGCGCTCAATAAAACTCGTTAAAACTGTAATACTATCGTCAAAAATTGACTTTCCGTAGTAAATTTTCGATTTGCGTAGCTCCGTAGCCGCGTATTCATTTCCGGAGTAAACTACGGAAATTCCGTAGTGGTTGGCAGCTCTGCAAAACCGTAATGGTAAACAGTTCTGCATATATATTTGTTTCATATACTTTCTTGACATTGAAAAGAAAAACTATCACAGCCACTTTTCAAAATCATTTGTTACCTTCATGCGGCTGTACAAGTGATTTTATGAATAGCATTTCTGGTAAACCTTCCAGGTAAAAAATACCTCTTAAGCATGTTAACAGACCTGAATGGAGGTGAATGGCAGAAGAGATAAGAGTGCCACTTGTGCTGTTGCATAGCGAGTCTGCAGAGCCCCTGAAACAAAGTGGTTTACAATTACACCATGTACATGCACAAGCAATGTTCCATACAGTCTGACCAAAACACATTAGCCATATAAATTAACCAGCAGCAAGCCTTGTCATAGCACACAATTCCATTTCAAGGAGACATGCTTGGGGCAAAGAAAATACTTTCTGCTGGGAAAAACATAGGTCTCTAGTTCTAGTCAAAATGTGCATTATCGTTGGATTAGAACAAATTCGTTGCAACATTTCTGAGTGACCTAGCTCACCCACACACTTTTGCTCAGCACCCTACTTACCACCATGCACCACAAATGTGACATTGATGAACAGACCACCTGCTGCTATCTATATAGCAGTACAGATGGTCTGAAAGTGGCCCCAATCTAAGTGACAGAAGGAAGAATAATCCTACTGTTACATTTGAGAGGCGCATGATAGATCCGATCGTTTTGTTTTTCAAAGCATGCAATAACTTGAGTGTACTTATCTTTGATTTGATTTTGCGTTGTAGTTAGAAGAAGCTTTGTTTAATGTTGATAATTTTTATTGGTCTATATTATTGGAGAATTTTCTAGAATTACTTTTAACTATCGATCGGAGCATCTAGATAAATCTAGTAATAGCTAAGAGATTCTTCTAAACTAAATAAAGTTATAAGACATAAGATAGTGCATAGTTCCGGTGATGAGTTTATTTCTGATTGGCTGTTATTGCGTCATGCTGGAATGTTCGAACATTCTCTCGATTATAGAAAGACTATATAGGTGATGCACTGTGTCTGGAAAGTGGGCGAGAGTAAAAAGTGGAAAAAAGCGATTGAGCGATCTTGTATGCAGTTGTTGATGTATGCTGAATAAAGTTGGAAAGCTTCACGTGACTCCTGCCTTGTTGCTGAATGAACAGGTTGCGTGGATAAACGAACCTGTTACATCAAGATTCAAGCATCGGGGCTGAATCAACTCTTGATTAAAAAAAAAAAACACATAACCTTGAACTGCTTTGACATTTTATGGTCTATAAAACGGTCATTTCTGTTTAAATAGTTTTTTTTTTTGTTTTTTTTTTGGGAAACACTTCGCTAATTTCTCAATTTTCCCATAATCGAAAAAACTATTATGTAGTAGGTTGGAACATTATTAGTTAGCAAGGCTGCGAAACTTCTGATTTTGGCTTTGTCTGTCCATCTGGTTATTTTGTGCACTTTTCTCTGAAACTAATATTTATTTAAAACTGCATATTTAGTTAGAAAAATGTTTAACCCTACCAGTGGACAAAAAAGTATGGTATTGAGTAAAGTCATCTTGGTGACATAATGCGTCTTTTTTCCTTAAATCCTATGTTCTCCCTTACTGGAGAGGTTTTGTTCAAGTTTGGTGTCTACTTAGACTTCACCTAAGGTAAATTCAAACTTATGCAACTTGAGTTATATAATCATCGCAACATCATTAAAAACGTTCTGGTTTTTTTAAATGCGTAATGTGCATGCGTGACTATGTACCCTCAGAAACAAGTAGTGTGTGGAGGTCAAGGATCTCTGCCAGAAAAGGATGTGATATCTTTCTTGTGGAAAGAGCCTGAAGAGAACAAGTGCTGACAGTGAATAAGACATGATTAAAAATGAGGATCTTTTGGATTGATAAACATGTTTCAGAGCTCAGCTGTATAAATAGAACAAAAGATCAGGTACAAGCTGTTGCGTTGAGGTGTCTCCCAGAAATCGATGCGGCAGCAACTGAGTCTCCTTTCTTCAAACCATCCGTAAAATTTGTTTTCATATCCTTTATACAATGAACATTGTTCTAGATAAAGTTACTTATAAACAGCTTCGGAAGTTTAGGTCTATTTGAAGGGTATGAGATTGAAGTTGATAATGGGATTGACGAGGTTGATGTTATTTACATATTTTATCCTAATTAAATGTTAGCAGTATAGTCTGATTTTGCTTAAGTTTTGTTGGTCATGTGTCACACGCCTTTCCTAGATCAAATAACATGCAAACGACGTGTTCACCATTAACCCACTCGTCTCAGACGAACGACTCAAAACAACGAGACAATATGAAGTGCTCCTATTTTTGTGAAAATCTTATTGCCATATATCAAGAGCATTGATGGATTCTAACTGCCACATTAAACGCTCATAGATCAACCTTATCCATCGGTTTGCACAAACAACTTGTAAGGGCAATGGGCCTGTAGTTGTTTGGATTAGAGTGATCCTTACCAGGTTTAGGGATTAGAATAACAACTGCTTCCCACCAAAATGGGGGAAAGGAACCAGAAGACCAGATAAGATTAAACAGCCAGGAGAATTTGGAGGGATTCTTTAGGCAGATGCGAAATTAAATGGTGATGAATAACATCAGGGCCGGAAGCAGAATTATTGGATTTCAGAATGGAATCCAATTGCCAACTCTTCCATGGAAAAGGAAAGGTTATTATGTTTCACAATTATTGGATTCAAAAAACATGGTTCTCGGTCTCTGGTTATCTTTAATGCTTTCGAATTTTCGGGAATACTGAGCAGCCTAGTTAGTTGGTTATTCATTGCTTACAGGGTCCAGCGGACTGCAAAGAGCTGAATCAGGACAACAAAATCAAGACAACAACTTAGCTGATCCGCATAAAAGATCTGCTGAAACAACCCTAGTGGTAACACTGAAGGCACTCAACCAGCCAGTCACTTTACAATAAAGACATCCCACGCAGGGGACGCTGAGGCTATACTCTAATTTATCGAACCCCCATTTACAAAACCAAAATAGAATACAAACATCATTATAAAATATGAACAAAACACATACAAATAAATTGCCTACATTCCCAAATAATAACACCATCAGGCCTGAAAATGGCGACTAATTTAGTCGCCATGGCTAGTGGAAAAAAAAATTGGCGACTAAAAAAAAAACTTTAGTCGCCAAATGCGAGTGCGCTAAAATGAACTTTTTTTTAGTTTGGTTAGTAAAATTTTTAGTTTGGCTAGTAACATTTTTAAGTTACTGGCCAAAGGCTAGTGGGACCTGTTTTTCATTTTCAGGGCTGACCATAGAAAGCCCCAGTGACTATCTGGCAGAAAGCATCCAACATTCCCAAGCTGATCCAACAGACCTCACACACAAATGAAGAGTTTTATCCCAGAAGAATTTCAAAAAAAAGGTAGGTGACTAGTCTAGCGAAGAAGAAGATAGTATAGTAGATTGATAGAGCAGAGTAGGAATGAGAAAGAACAAAGGAGAAAGACAGTGACAGTGGGAATTTAAAGCAGTAAATTTTCAGAAAGCGGGGATACTATTTATACTGAAACCCCTGGAGGGTGGAATAGTCTGGAATGGAGAAGAAACTGAAGGCTCGACTCCCGTGTCTCACCCTGTGGTATCCTGGGACACGGAACATCCTTTCATCTGCAGACGAGCAAGAAGGAACATAAACAGTCAAAAGTTCGGAAAGATAGCTAAGAGCAGTTCCAGAGATTATGTGGTAGCAAAGACATGAGGTTTTATATTTATTTCGTTGTTCAACTGGTAGCCAGTGTAGTTCTTGGAAGCGTGCAATGCTGTGATTTCCGTGCTTTGAAGATGAGTTTAGCTGCAGAGTTTTGGACTTGCTGAAGAGGTCTAAGGACTTTCTGTGTGCTACCCATGAGGAGTGAATTACAATAATACAATTTAGACAGAATGCATGCACCCACTAGTGTTTTTGTTGCTTCTTGTGTGAGATACTGTCGAATGGAGCTTATTCGTCCAAGTTTAATATATGTAATCTGACAAGCTTTTGCAATGTGTTGCTGCATGGAGAGATCCTGATCAAGAAAATGCCCAAGGTCGTGAACAGTGTCAGAAAAAGAAATAGAAGTAGTTCCTGTCGCGAGAGTCTAGATTTAACCGGCACTACATATACTCGCATTGAATAGTCAGCCTACTAGCCTCAGGGCTTCCAATGGTCTGAAATAAAAAAGGAGGAAAATGACCGAGTGACGAGGTCACGAGCGAAGAAAATAAGTGATTTACAAAAGGTTTGATGTAAGGTCTCACATGAATAGAGAATAATTAAGGCAAATATGGAATTTACCACATTTTAACGATCTTAATTGCTTCATATCTTAAAAGCAAACACTGAAGAAAAAAATGCAATGTTCAGCAAAAAGTGACTTACCAAAATCTGCAATTAGAAGATATTTTTCTTGTACAATACAGAATACAATCCTCACTAGCAAGTCACTCATGGTCTACTCTGTTAGTGTTACATAGAATGTTCATAATATTAAACTCCTCCTACTAGTTCTGCTTTTACAAAAAATTATGGTCAAATGCATACACAGTTATGGTGATGAAAAATGGTTTTGCACCTTTTAGGCCATCAGTAGTAGGAAAGGCATTTGGCAGTGAAACAAGTCTAAATTTTCGCTTTTTAAAAATGTTTTTCTAGTCGGCAGGAAAAGATAAGGTTGCAAACACAAATGTATGTACACAGATCCATGCTCATCGCACAACATAAAGTAGGCTACTGTGCAAGTTGAAAACTGTCAGCTCACTTTCTTGAAATGGGACTAAAGAAGCTCCCAATAGATGACTGTTTTCTGATTTTTGATTCGTAATTGATTTCGTTCGAGCACAAGACGCAAAACGCGTGTCCGACACGTGGAATCTTTCGGATATGTTGACTCAATTTTTCTTCTTCTACCTCCACCTCCATCCAGTCCCATCTCCACTTGTTTTTGCAAGAAACATCGTCAAACTTTTGGCCGCGTTGAACAAAAATTCGACCCGCCATTTTTGCCTATTCGCAAACAGAACGATGATCCGTTTCCAGTCTTCGAAACCAGCCAATTACAGATCAACCAAACTGAGACTGTGTTACGGATATTTTGGAGCCCCTATGAAATTTTTACCTCGGCAGTTTTCTACGGCGGAACTTTAAAATTTTTCGGCTGAAATTTTTTTTAAATGGCGGAAATTCGCCGAACGGCGGAAGATTGGAAGCCCTGTAAAAGGTAAAGGTAAAGGTAGTCCCATAGCCTTGTGGCCGTAGGGGAGCGTGATGTTGGAGATCACACTTATCTTGGGCCAGCGTAATGAGGGTGATGCCCAACTCTCTCCCTCGCTGCTTTACCTTCCCCACCCTCAAGAGAGTAGGTACTCAATCACAGTTGAGTCAACTGGGGGCGTTGTTGTTTGTCGCTTCACACCTTAGCGGTCACCCATCCAAGTGCTAACCGCACCGGACGGTGCTTCACTTTCGACACAGTAGCGAGTGCTCCAACCACTGCACTATCCGACACCCCGGAAGCCCTGTAGCCTATGTAAATTAACGTTAGCATGAAGCAGACGACGCAAGTCGATGGGGGAACTAAACTATGTAGGCTGACGCTGGCTCAGTTAGGCAATGACTTCATTCAGCTGACGTATACACACCCTGGCCAGGGGACGCTCAGGTAAACTCGTTCTAGCCGGTTTAGGCGGAAAACAGACTAGGGAGATTCATTCTGTGTTCGAACTGCATCGAGGAAAGAGCTAGGCTCTAATAGAACTTTCTACTGGAAGACTAAAAGCAGGAACTGGTGAAATTCTATTCAACCTAGTTAGCCACAGCCTGACATTGTCAAAAAGGTAAATGATCTATCTTTTGTCTCCTCGCGATTTATTAATATTATTGTTGAATGATGTTTGTGAAGTTTGCCATGTTTAGGATTATGAATGTTAGTCAAACTTTGCGTAACCACGTGGCGGACACACGACTGGCTTCGCCACCATGAAGTATCCCCTACAGACCCACTGTTGTTTTCCTATGTGTATTCTTGCCGACCAGTGGCTGTACCGGAGAATATGTGAGATGGTTGATTATTGCTCCATGTGTTTAGTTGAGCCATGCGGTATATAGGAAATTAGAGATTCCAGTGGACCACTGACGTAGAAAAATGATCGTTCATTGTTTGTATTAGTGCAGCGGTCACTTAGGGCTATTTTTGCCTTCAGTGAGACGCTCCGCACACACCTAGTATACACGGTGTTGCAGAAATTCGTCTCATATTTTGCAGACGAGCAGGCACCGTTGGCACCAAATTGAAGGAAGACCACTGCTCGTCACTTCTGACATTCGGCCTGCAGTGGATTCAAGCACCGAGCTACGATCCCACACCAGTCAAGACAGCCAGGAGAACACTCTACCACAACACAGCTCTTCAACTGCACAAAGTGAAGTGCTAACACAATCGGGCACCAAAACTGTTTTAAACGGAATTGCGATAGTCCCCTCTTCCAGAAACCGGAATAGGAGGACAGGCAGATCGAGTAGCCCTATGATGAAACAATAGCTGCAGATAGTTATCAAGGACCAATCTATTTGAAGTGATAATTGGACTTTTAAGTTAGTATCGTGATTAGCAGAGAGTATAGAGGAAATAAATGTGAGATGTTTACTGTTAACAAGTGGCTGGACTACATGTTTCATAGCCGTGTGAGAGCTAGTGTGACAGTGAATCTTTTACAATTTTCTTTCTACCTCTGTAACCCAAGCCTAAACACAGACCGAGCTAAACTTATAAATGTATTAAGATTAATCACCGGGAGATTTACTAGCAATCCCCATCGACGAAAGACGAGTGGGTAATAGCATTCGATTGTGCAGAGCCCAGCAACAATAGACCCACCGTCACAGTTCCAACAGTGATAGTTGAGGGAAGAGAAGAGGGGTCTGCAGATGACAGAGAAACACTGAGAGCCTCAGTTTTTTAATCATTTAGCATGAGGCGGTTGTTTGACATCCACGATTTTACCTGTGACGCAATCTTGAAGGGTCCGAACTAAATGAGTGTAGTTAGGAGAGTCAGAGTGATGAAGTTGGGTGTCATCAGCATATATTTCGTGGCGGACAGAGTGAGTTAATGAGACGTGAGAGAGAAGAGGTGTACAGTATGAACAGATCAGGGCCAAACACAGAGTCTTGAGGAACACCAAAATAAAGCGGTTGCGCGGTAGATTTAATACCATTTGCGAGAACAGCTTGTTTTCTTTCTGAGAGATAAGACCGAAACCAGTTAAGAGCAATGTTTTGGATTCCAAAATGGTTATTGAGATGTGATAGAAGAATTTCATGATCAATAGTATCAAAAGCGGCCGAAAGATCCAAGAGAAGAACTGAAAATCAGAAGATCATTTAGAATGCGAAGAAGAATGGTCTCTGTGCTGTACCCAGGACGGTAAGCATTACATTACATTACATAATTGTTGCTTTAGGTCCAGCGGACTCTTCCGAGCCAAATCAGGACCGGACAACCCCAAATCTGCATAAAAGATCTGCTGAAACAACCCTAGTGGGAAAACTGAATGCCCTCCACCAGCCACTTTATTACTTTACAATAAAGACATCCCACGCAGGGGACGCTGAGGCTGCACTCTAATTTATCGAACCCCCCCCCCCCCCCCCCCGCTCCCCCCCGTTTACAAAAAAAAATAAAATACAAACATCATTATAAATTATCAACAAAACATATACATATAAAATGCCTACATTGTTAAATAATAACATCATAGGAAGCCCTAGTGACCACCTGGCAGAAAGCGTCCAATATTCCCAAGCTGATCCAACAGACCTCATACACAAACAAGGAGTCTTGTCCCGGAAGAGTTTTCAAGAAAAAAGGTAGAAGACTGGTCTAGCGAAGAAGAAGATAGTATAGAAGATTGATAGAACAGAGCAGGACTGAGAAAGAGCAAATGAGAAAGACAACTACAGTGGGAATTTAAAGCACTACATTTCCAGAAAGTGGGGATACTATTTATACTGAAACCCCCCGGACCCCAACGGGGGTCAGGACGGTAAGCAGACTGATGAGAAGTGAGATGTGAGCAGAGATATGGGAGTGAAGCTGCTGAAGCATGAGATGTTCAAGTAGTTTAGAGAGAAAAGAAAGATTGGATATAGGTCTGGAATTCTTCAGATCATTACAATCGAGGTTGGATTTCTTCAATAAAGGCTTGACGATAGCAGTTTTGAACTCAGGGGGAACAATAGCAAATGTAATACTCATTTATAATGTTAGTAATAGTGTGATGTAAAAGGTCAAGGTGCTCAAAGAGAAATTTTGTGTGCATGGGGTCACACGACGGGAGGAGTTTGAAGGATATTTTTTAAAATTAAATCATCTGAAACAGGACGGAATTTAACCAACGGAGTGCCAGAAAAATCAGGAATGGTTTTACAATGTTCGGCAAAATAATCCTTGATGATAATGGCGATGCCCCACCCATGCTTCATCGTAGCATTGTGAAGCCTTGATAAGAAATGCAGCTTGTCAGGTGTCAGATCACAGCACTTTGCTTCATCACCAGACTCACGAAGCCAGGTCTCGGTCAGCAATAACACGTCTACATCATGATCGCGGACGAAATCGCAGATTGATGAGCGTTTTGGCTGGAAGACCCAGAAATTGTGCATTAAACACGCACAGACAAGGGTGATTGGAAAGAGCAGAGATGCCTAGGCGCCCCGATGCCTCTCAGTAATTTGGCAACTTGTTTTCAGTAATTTTGGAACTTTTTTCAGTAATCGTCAGTAATTCTTTTAAAGCTAATATAAACACACAAAAACTAAGCAAAAAACATATTCATAGACCTCTGAAGTGATTGTCAGGTTCTGAAATATTTTATTTACAAAAAAAAGAGTATTAAAAATTATACTTGCCTTAGTATAAGGTGCTTGAGTACTCAAAAGCAGCTATTGCCAACATTAGCACACTTGTTGAAGATTATTTATTTATTTATTTATTCATTTATTATTTGTAGTAGTACACTACAGTACAAAATTAAAAAAGAACTGAATGAAAGAAAAGTCAAAATGGCAGTAGCCTACAATTAGTAGCATTAAAAAAAAAAAAAAGAAAAAGTTGCAATAAGTTACAAGAAGTAACTCTAATCCGACTTCTTCAAACTCTCAGCATAACAGCTTTTCAGCCGTCCAAGCTCAGAGGACACTATTCCACTCTCTCGGTCAACAGTACACACTACAAGGGGGAATTGCTTGTTTTGCACATCATTGCTGCCATCCGTCGATATAGTGAATGGGCCAGTTTTAATTTTCTGTCGAAGTTTGTCTTTTTGCGACTGGGCCAGTGTTTTAACATAGGCAGTTGCCTTCGTGCGCCCATATATGTTTTTTTGCGATGGCAGAGTCTGGAAACATAACCTGAGCTGCCATGGTGAAGCACTCAGCTGCTGTGAAGGGCAGGTTCATTTCTGTGCACACTGAAACAAGGATAGCAGCAGCTTTTGTCAACGAGTCTTGGCTTTGTCCTGCAGCTTCTGATTTCTTCTGGTTTTGGAACATGGTGCTGATAGTAGGCGTAGACATCCTAGCCTTAGCTTTTTTTCACATGAACGACACCCTCTACTTGGCGTCTGCAGTCATCGACACCCCCGTGCTCGATGGAGAATGCCTTTTGACACACTTCACACCAAGCATGTGACGGCCCATCTTCAACACTTTCCTTCAAAACTGGGTATTTCTCACTGTAGTATTTTTTTAAACGTTGCTTGACTGGAGTCTTTTTCATCATTTTTCTTGGGTTTAAAGCCTCCTTTGCCTTTGGAGCATCGAGTAATTCTATTTCACTGTCAGACTCCTCAGTTTTGTGCTTTCGCAGATCTGCCTACCCCCCAAATTTTTAGGAGTAACGTCTTGGGACAAAAAGCGTAACTTTTTGAGGGTAATGTGTAAAAAGTGTATTCACACCGCGATCGATCTATCGGTCTTTAAATTCATTATATTTCTACATCAAATACTAGCAAACTTGCAACATTTGCAATTAATGGTAATCTAAACAGGCAGCAAGACAAGAAAATAGAAAGCAAACAATGAATTTATCACCAAAAAAAGTAGATAAACTGTCTGAATTTATTATTATTATTACATTTCCAGGTCACAGCGTACTCTGGTTTATATTTCTGTCTGTCCTGGAATCTTTTTCTTAGCTGCTGGTTTGGCAGTGTCAACATCACAATAGGAATCCTTGTCGCTGACGCTATCAGTATCATGAACACACTTCATTTTAATTACTCTACTCGGCAAGCGTCTGTCTGGGCCAGTGGGGAAATGTTGCAAATTCCCTGGTAAACGTAGAAAAGCTAGTGTTCCAGCAACTGGTGCGATTGTAGCTACTAAAGTTAGCTTGCTCATGATTGGTTATTAAGCTAGGTAACCAATAAAAAGCCGCGGTTGAAAGAACACTGATTGGCTTCTAGCTCTACTAGCCTTTAACGAATGAGCCCTAGTGCGAAAAGGCAATGCACGGAGAAAATTGCATTAAAAAAATCGGAACGGACGCCAAACCGAAAAATCGTAGTTTTTGCGTTCGGAAAATCGTAGTGAAATTAGGGAAATCGTAAAAATCGTAGTAAGGGCTGAAAATCATAACAAAATACGCCTAAATCGTAACGGTAGGCAGGTCTGCTTTCGTTTGGAAGCCATTTTAGAACTCTTGCTTAGTCACGTGATCACCCCTCGTAACATTTCGCGCAAGCTTCGCGGTAGCAAAAAAGCCTCAGACGAACCGTTAGCTTCGCGGTTAAAAAAAAAAAAAGCCCTAAACGAACCTATAAATATAGGCATCAGCGGCGCTATAAAAATCCGTAAAATTGATTGCTGCAAATCAAATCCGTAATTCTGCTAATTATTATGTAATTTCCGTAGTAAATATTGTTTTTCCGTAAAATTACAAACGTTCCATAATACTACTACTAGGCATCTCTGAAAGAGTCTTGAAGAGGAACGGTGATCAAGTTGGAGAGGTTGCACCCCCCAAGGTTGTGGAGGGAGAGTGACGTCAGACAGGACAAAAGGAGGAACACTCCCGGCGTCAGCAGACAGACGAGCCAGGGGGTCGCCGACCAGAGGAGTGCCACAAATAACCTCAATCTTGTGACGTTTTCTTCTACCACTACGATGGGAACGATGACGAGGTAGATTGAAGCCCAATGACAGGTGAGTTTTAAGGTGGATAATCAGGTTGGGGTCAAGGCAAGTAGCTGCTCGCGTGTGTTGATGAACATGACTGGCAGGGGTCAAGGGTCAAAACTTGACGTGGCGCAGTAGGAATCAGAGGCGATAGTGAGAAAAACTCCACAGACAAAAGTTGTTGGCACTCAGCCCAAAATGGCGACTTACACTCCAACAAAAAGGAAAGTCTTACCAAACAGAAACCAGGCCAGTATCAACAGTCTCAGAGGCGGAGGAACTCCGTAAAGCCACAGAAAAATGGTCAGATCCATCACAGACCACCACAGTCAATTTCACACAAAAACACTCACTTCACACAAAAACAATCAGAAATGTGGGAGCGAAGTGAAGCTCTGCCTGCTAGGCGGCCATACTTCCTCCCTGCTTGGCAGCCATACTTCCTGGCACTGATCATATTACTGCATGTTGTGCAGTATGCCATGTTGACATTCAGATTTGTTCTTTTCCTGTTGCAAAACATTGTAAAAATGTATGAGTAACATTTCATTTTCAAGAAAAATATGTGGTTGATTTATTGACAATGTTGAGTGGACCATATTTTCAGTTTGTGTATTTTCAATTAATTTTTGTGAGTACATGGTGTAGCATTTTGACACTTGCCTTGACTTACAAAATAGAAGCTGATAAGGCTTATGCACCTCTGGGGGTTAAAGGGTTAAAGATCCCAGATTCCTTGGCTTTACGTCCGGTTTCCATGTCAGAATGCTGTCCATTAATTTTGTTCAGGCCGTCGCACTTTTTTTTTTTGGTTTTTTTGGGGTGTATTCATTAAGCATAGGCTCTCCTCAATGGTAGAAATAAATGGTCACCCTAGGAGAGCTGCCCTGCCATGCCATGCATAAATGGACATGCATGGGCATGGTCAATGACATCCATAGGCCTGGGGCCATCCCTCATCCCAGACCCCATGCAGTCGCTGTTGTAAAACTTCCACTGGCCATGCAGAACAAACGTAGGCTTTGCCTGTATGGGGTAGAATTTAAATGAGTTAGAACATATAAAGGACCAGTAAGACAAAAGAATGGAAAGAGAAAAGCTGCTGTTTGTGGAAAGCAAGATAAAAGGAAGAAAAAGGTTTTGGGCAAGCTTAGTCACCCAGCCAGAGAAGCTGGGTCCACCCCCAAGACGCAGAGCCGAGCCCATGGGGTAGCAAGGACAACATAAAATTTTTTTAACAAGTTTATATTCTATTAAATTACATTTATACAGCTTTCTTTCCTGATCATTTTGCACTTTAAATTTTTGAAATAGGTAAAAAATTGTAGAAGTTACAGTAGTTTGAAATGTTGAAAATAAGCCTTTTCTCGCGACCTATCTTAGAGAAACCTGCCTTATAAAAGGCAATTGTTGATGGACCAAATTTTTTGAGAAATTTTAGTGTTTATTTGATAAATAATTTATTTGTAAAGATTACTTACAGAAATTTGGCATATTTATGGAATGATGCATGGCGAATTCATTCATTGCATTATTTTTCTCATATTGGCAATATTTATGCATCTAATTTGCATAAATTAGCACATTTTCGACCTTAATTAAAATTAAATGTTGGGTTTCTTTTAAATAAAAAACCATTTTTATTATTTTTTCTTAACATTTCACAACAAGTAATTCTGCCTGATAAAATCAATGGTAGCATTATATTTGTATTTTCAATATTTATCTATCTTATGATCTAATTTGCATAAATTAAAATTTTAGATTTAATTTAATAATTAACGGCAGTATTTATTAAAACTTGTACATGAAAAAAGCAGAATATAACTTTTTTTGCTTAGATTGAACCTGACACTTTAATAGATTTATGCATGATGATTTCAATGGTAACATTGATTTTGTTTAATTCTCAGTATTTATTATTAATTAGCATAAATTAACGTTACATTAAATTATAAGGAAATTTTTTTGGGGGGTTGCATTCATGATCATGTTATTTTGCTAATTTTTTATGAAATGCTGCATCTGCAAGGTGATTTAAATGGTTACTAAGATTGGTTACATCTGACTGAAAAAATGTAATACATAACATAAATTGACATTTATAAAGAAATATTCGACAAAGCATTAACGATAACATCACAAGGAAAAAACGACACACACAACACTTATTTTGACAATTACTATTTTTAATGTATAATTACATATAAGAACTGGAAAATAAACATACTTCATTATCTTTTATACACATATGCAAATGAAACATAAGATAAACATGTAGATAATAAGTCTGAAAAGGGATTCTAAAAGTAAACATCTATAATAACAGTTACAGTGTGCCTATGTTATGAAAAAGAAAAACAGCAGCAAAAGAAAAAGTAACAGAAATGTCCAAAGAAATATTTAAAAACAGAGTGAACAGTATAAAACTAAACAGGTTAATCATTCAAGCATTATCAAGGACACCCTAACCTTTCCCCCACCTCCCAAAATAAAGATCGTTTAGACTTCGATTGCTTCGTCTGAACGTAGTAGTTTAGGCCTACGTTAGGCCTACCGACTACAATCATCTTGCTGAATCTTCTTAATTCTTATCGTTTAATCGCACCTTTTAATTAATGCATAGGTTTGTTTTATTTATTTTTGAACTGAAACCCAAAAGCAATATATATTTTTCCTTTGATATTCAGTGTATTGTACGCAATACAAGTTTAAGGGGATGCAGTATTTTGAACAACATCGTGCTTAGCGTTTGACCGGAAATTCTATAAATAGACGTAAACTAGATCTCGGCCAATCAAAGCTCGTGAAATAATAACGGCCATTGTCGCAAGTGACGTTACAGCGCTTCGCTTTCCGCCGGCTGACTGAGAAGAAAATGGCACTAACTTTTCGCATTTTTTTCTGCGTTCGCTGCTAATTATCGCGAAATAATAAAATAACACATATTAATGACGCATATGAGAAGAAAGATAATCCTATCTGTCATCACGCGCAATTTAGTCCGAGGCTTGAAAAACATTCACTTTCGAGAAAATCGATGAAAACTTTAACAACTTGTATCTCCGTTCGTATGCTATGTAGAACAATGGCGGAAATTGCGCGAGAAAGAGCTACATCTTCTCTGATTGGTTGTAAATTTTCGTTATTTTCCGGATAAAGGTTAAAAGGTTACAGGTTACGAACCGAGCGTGATTCGAAGGTAGCGATTCACGGAGGCGAACTACAGAAGCGGCAAGAAAAACTTCACTAAGCATCGGGTTTAATCGGGCTCAGGAAATAAATAAAATTGCCAATCTAATAAATAATTATATCATCTAAAAGATCGTTTTATTTTCTTTCCATTGATATGCAATATGACTTTGTTAAACAAAATTATTTTAGTATTATTTTAGTTTTCTTTCACCAACTGTTGGCCTGACTAGGCTTCTGCAGTGTAATCGCGCTGACTGTGACTGCGCGTTGGCCTTGCTACATGGGGGCATATCCAAGATAAGATCAGTTAGTAAAATGTAAGCAAAGAAACAAATAAGACACAAACCTCCACTGAATGTTGTTTTTAGACTTTTTCTGAATCAGATTAATGCCCTCAAGGACATTTGTTATGTCATATATCCGCCTCTTCTGCACTTCAAGTTGCTCTGAAGCTCTGTTCAGGTCCACCACCTTTCACACACAAAACATCACTCCTATAATATTTAACTAAGTGTGTCAAACACTATTATTGCGGATTAAAATATACATTAAAATGTGAAGTAAAGTAGTAAAGTTGGACTTGGGTAAGAAATCTATTTACAATATTCTACAAGAAAATTAAAGAAGTTAGTGGAAATAGTTTCAGGGTGAAAAGAATACAGCTCAAAGGACCGGAAAGGCAGAAGCAAGATGAAAGAGAAGAAAAATGGTGGGGCAAGCTTGGTCACCCAGCCAGAAAGAGGCTGCGGTCCACCTTTATATCTCCCACAGTTCATGGAAGGTCACTTTAAAGTATCTATACTAACCGACTTTGGACAGTTCCAGTGACCTTTACCTTGGAGTAAGGTTGACCAAATTAATAATAATATGTATGTCTCATTGATATATATCAGACCAAGTATCGTGTTCCATATTAATAACCTAGAAAATGTTCATTTTTGACCAACATTAGTTGACCCCCCAACATTGACTTTGAAGTGGTCATTCATTCACTGATCATTTTCGAGGTCTCATAAATATACACCATCTTACCAAGTTTGGTTGTGACCCATAAAATAGGTACAGAGTACTTAGGCCTATCCTATCCTGTCCCGTAACCCGGAGGTCGTAGGGGCACCACAGATGATCGTTTAACCAGCATACTCCATCTTTCTCTGTCCTCAGCAGCCCTGATGGCTTCGCTCGGTGTCAAACCAGTCCATTCTCGAATGTTGTCCTCCCACCTCTTTTTCGGTCTCCCTTTTCTTCTAACTCCTTGCACTGTGCCTTGCAGAATAGTCTTTGCAAGGCCTGATGATCTGGTGACATGGCCATACCATCAGAGTTTCCGTTTCTTCACCACTGTGAGCAGGTCATCGTGTTGTCCAATGGCTTGTGTGATGGTCTGTCGGACTTCGTCGTTGGTGATTTGTTGTGTATAGGAAATGCCCAGAAGTCTTCTGTAGCACCTCATCTTCATGCTTTGTATTCTTCGTTGAGATCTGCTGTGAGGGTCCATGCTTTGCAAGCATATAGGAAGATGGAGATTACAAGGGAGCACAGCAGTCTTACTTTGGAATGTAGACTGATGGTCCTGTCTTTCCAAATGGACTTTAATCTTGTCAGGGCAGCAGTTGTTTGTGTGATCCTGGAGGACTTCCTGTCGAGACCCATTGTCTGATACAATGGCTCCTAAATATTTGAAGCTATGCACTGTGTTGAGGGATTGGCCTTGGACTTTGATGTCCGTGTTGATGCCATTGGTGTTGTTGGTCATCATTTTGGTCTTCTCTGCACTTATTTCTTTCTAGTACTTAGGCACCTTAACCCAATACCTACTGAGCTCCCAAGACGCAATTGCCTTTCAATTCCTTCCTCCACCATTTTGAGTTATAAAAATCATCAATTTTTTTTGGCCAAACTTTGAAAAATTGATGTCAAAACAACTGCACACTTAAAAATTTACAAAGCATGCTATAAATTTGCCGCAGGGAAGGAAGTTCACAGTACATTCGGTTTGAAAGAGTTCTGTCCCCTGATTTGAAAATGAAAGTGTGCTTGTTTAGGCCTATCACTAGCAGGCGTCAGCAGGTCATTCAGACTTCTCAAAAGGCATCACTTGCAGGCGCCAGTGGGCAATTCAGTAGACATAGAGTTAAAGTTAAGCACAGATGGACAACGACACCGAACACAGCTGAAACCTGATCCATGATACAGAAACTTTTGTTAAAATGACATTTTTGAACTATTTAGACTAATCTCGCGCAAATTTGCAAAACATGGGAGAGTACATGCTATGCATGCCGGTCACAAATAATTTTTAAAACAGTGACAAAGTGATCTGTAGATAAGTGACAAGTTGTCACCTGGATATGGCATGGGCAAACAATGTTTGCAGCCATCACATACTTTATGCAGCAAACCCAACCTCAGTACTATCTAGAAGCAAGCATCAAAACTGAAATACAAAAAAAAATAGCTCACCCCATCTGGAGCATTTCTAAGAAGTCCTACAAATTTTTTTGTGAGCAATCCCAGTGATGTGTCATACCGTGTCTTCTCCAATGGTGACCTGACGGAGTATCCTGCACAAACGAGCATCCTTTGACAAACATTTTATGGCTTAGATTACATATTTAATGTTTATAGGGTCCAGCGGACTGCCAAGCCGAATCAGGACCATACAAAACTAATCAAAAACAGACTAAAAAAAGATGTAAATAAAACCAGTCCTACTAATGAAATTTAACTAAGAATATAAACAAGATGACATGGACAGGCATGGAAATTTGGACAGTGAAATTATGTGTACAGACCATTTGGGGGTAAACAGGTCTGATATGTAGAAAATTGCTACATATCAGACCTGTTTACCCCCAAGTGGTTTGTCCCAGATGTGCCTACCCCCCAGTCTGACCATTTGTGTACTGGCTGCATGAAAAATGTGCATTTTGTGTAAGGCAAGTGTCACACCATGTACTCACAAAAATTAATTGAAAATACTCAAAGAATTATTGTCATAAAAACTGCCACATTCACAAAACATCAATTCATACTAATTCCAGCTCACCATTTTAATGCTCATGAAACAAAATAATATAGAATTCAACAAGTTATGGTAACAAATGCACACTAATATAATATTTTTTGTGTTGTATTTTACTCCATAACCCCCCAAAAGATCTTCATATTGTCCAACAATTAATTAATATGAATTATGAATATATATAAATGCATCATTATTTTTGTATATTCTGCTGAAACTGGCAACACTTTTTGTTTTCTGAGCATCAGGGCTGAGCTTTAACGTTCGCCAACTCGCCAATGGCCCCTAAAAATAGTGTGTGGCGAGCTCGATTTGGGGTACCATTCGCCCGGCTGGCGACTTGAAAATACCGCCAGTGGTAGAGATTCTGTACCTGTACACGGACTTTTGACTTGCAATGTAAAACAAAACACGCGCCAACCGCTTCTGCAGTCAGCACCGGAGACCCGTTCCGATGCATGCTAGGAAGCTAGGTAACGCTAGCAAAGCGAGGGATTTGCAAAGTAAAAATAGCCTTTTCTC
This sequence comes from Oncomelania hupensis, assembly GCA_036898135.1. Lineage (NCBI taxonomy): Eukaryota > Metazoa > Mollusca > Gastropoda > Littorinimorpha > Pomatiopsidae > Oncomelania > Oncomelania hupensis. The sequence continues at coordinate 26,587,243 of CM072526.1, forward strand.
GCGAGACTTTCTTCTTTCCCTCGCCGCGAAACGCTACTGCCCTGCGAGATCATAGCCTTCTTGCTTCCTTGCGTGTATCGGAACGAGTCTCTGACTTCCTTGATGAGTCACGCGAGACTTGCCGTACTTTCGATATTCCCCATGCTCAGTCTTTTGTCAATCTCGAACGATGTGGCGCCTTTTAAGCGGTGTCTCGGAGCCTCCAGCAAAGTCCGAAGAAGAAAAAAAAAACAGCTGAAGAAGGCACACACAAGCTCCTTCAAGTTTTGGAACATTGAGGAGGAGGATGTCGATGATGAATAAATTATACAGTGCTTGTTTTAAAAAAATGAAACAGTGTTGTTGTTGAAATTTATCTTGTTTATTAGCTGCAATAGTTATACAGTTTTAAAAAAATGACCGTGCTTTCAATCAAGGGGTCTGGCAAGCTGAGAAATATTTTGGCAACTACAACTTCCCAGGTTAGGAGCCCGGCTGGCTCCTTAGCCTGGCTTGCTAATCTCAGCCCTGAGCATACTAGAGTGTTCTGCATTTGACTGTGTAAATATAGTGCCTTTTTATGCACTTTGTATTAATTTTAGACACCTCAGCCATTTTTGGGAAAAACGTGTTTTATTTTTATGTGAGGGTTACCCACTTAGCTGGGCTTGTATGTTGCATTGCTAAGCATAGATTGTGCATCATCATGCTACAAACATGACATGAGTTAAAATGTGTTTACATATGATATTATTTTAGAATTAGATACACAGCCAAAACAAATCTCGTTTTTTTAACGTAAGATATGATAAAGCCTAGGGACTATTTGCAGACAAACGCGTAGGAATCTTTCTCCACCTCAAATATTGCAACACGTTTTCTAAATCAGTAAGCATAGAAAAAATGTTTTTTTAATACCAAAAATAACTAAGACATTTGCCTTAGTTAATTATTTTATTAGATATCTAATATACATACTTTTAGATTTAAAATAAAGCCTTTGGTGCGAGTGTACTGTGCTGCACAAACTGAATCGCAAGATGGCCGAAGGCAAAGTGAAAATGTGATAGTAAACTCCAAAACGGCACATATTCGTTGATTTGGGTAAGTACTAGCCTTTATTTTGCTGCAAAAGTGCTTTATGCGACAATGTAATTTTGTTAGTTAATGATAATAATATAATACAGGATGCATATACGTGCTTTTCTTTAAACGCAATGATTGATAGTGCTGATCAGTGATTTGGCAATAGCCCGAATACGCCTATTGAGATATTCCGGCTGATGTCACGGCTCATCATTTCGGTATCGAACCCATTGTTTTATTGTATCACGGTGCAGGCGAGGAAAAAGTGTGTTAGATGACAAAAGTATAGGCCTATACAATACATAGCCATTTGTAAGGAAATCTGAAAAGAAATAGCCTTTTTTTTTAAATTGCTTGCATCCTGTATTATTTTATAGTTACCAACTACCGCATGATCTTTAAAATATACACATTGATTTGACCAAAATGTCTAGGTTATTTTGTACAAAAATTTTTTTTATAGAAGTAGGAATGCACAGATATTTATTAATTTCATTTTTAAATAACTTTATTAATAAAACAATGAAAATAGCTGAGAGAATTAATAAAACAATGAAAATAGCCGAGTACATGATGGCTGAGCCCGAGCATAAAATCTCTCCCTTTCTGTGTTGGAAGAATGCAAGGACGGGTCAGGGTCAAGAGGTCAGTCTAGTACAGTACACATTTGTTTATGTTTGATCCTCATGCATATTATGAAGGAAAATATGTGCACAAGGAGCAAGACAGGTCCCCCCCACCCCCCCTACCTCCGCGGAATAAAAACACAAACTGGTAGTGATAATGAAGTAAGAATTAGATTGTAGAAAGTAACTTTATATTGGATCAGTATTCAATGACAAATGATAATTTTTAAAAAGAAATAAATAAAAACACCAACAAACTGGTAGTGATAATAAAATAAAGAATCTAAGTACTTTGTATTGAATCAGTATTAAATTTTAGAATAAATTGAACATTTATTTTTCTCTTTCTTTCAGATTGTGCAGCCACTTTTTATCCAACTATGGATAATCATAATGTAAGCCATGAAATCCAAGGTGATGCTAGTTTTCAACCCACTAAGTGGGATATGTGTGCGCTTTGTCAGCAAAATACCAAAGAGAAATTGCAGTGTCTTGCTAATGCCAAATAAAAAAAAATCAAGGATCTACATACTTTGGTGGAAAATTTGGCAAAGTTTGGTGAATGTGGCTCACTGTCACCTGGCGTTTGGTGAATGTGGCTCACTGTCACCTGGCTTTTTAAATAGACTGGATGATGGAGATGGTGTTGAGGAAACATTCATTAAAAAGAAAGCTTCATTTCATCTCTCATGTCATTTAAATTATAATACAACAAACTGAAGAGAAAACTTGCAACTTGCGACCCAGGTGAGGAAAGTGTACCTGTTAAAAAAATTACTCGCAGGGAACGGAGATAATCTGTAGATGGAGTAGTTGATAAGGATCTCAGTTGTTTTTTGTGTGATAACAATGCACCAGCAAAGGATCTTAGACATGCTTCTACTTTTAAGCTGGATGAAAGGATACGCACGAGATTTTATTTTTGCACATGCGCTCTAGGGTCAGCAAGTAAAGGAAATTAGAAGATCGGAACATGTATAAAATCAGTGCGGAAACAAATTTTTTTTTGGGTACACCACGAAAATGCATATTTTTAAGGAACTGCTCGTATTGTCATATTCACTATTGTTAAGGATACAAACACCTTTGATTTCATTGTCTGAAGAAAAGAAAATTATGTGTACATCACAGTGCAAAGCAGATAAGCACAGTAGGAAATTGTACGCTTATGCACAGCACACTCCTCTAACAGTGGTAACATTTCAGGCAAAAATCGAGGTTCCTGGGGGATCACAAAAACAGAAGGCAGAATTTGTTGTGATCAAAGAGAATAGAGTTCCTCTTCTGGGAAAAGAAACGTCTGAAAAAACTTAACGTTTCGAAAGTGGGGATCCCAAACACTGTTGGAAACGTGGCTGATGCAAAAGCGATTGTGAAACCAGAAGATATCCTGATCTTTTACAAGGTGTTAGGAAAATTTTTTAGGTTAAACTGCATGTTAACCACAATGTAAAACATGTAATTTAGGCAGCACGAAAAATTCCGTTCAGCCTTCGGAAAAAGGTGGAAAAGAAAATCGCAGAACTAGAAGCGCTTGATATCATTGAGTGTGCAGAAGGACCTACAAAATCTTTTGTCAGTCCTATTGTAGTAGTGCCAAAACTGAATTCCGATGATGTTAGGTTGTGCGTTGATATGCGATGTGTTTTTGCATGCTGTGCTACCGTATCCATACCTTTGGCACTTAAAGCAACTCAGTGGCGAAGGTACAAACACGGAAACAGAAATACTTTCATAACAAACGATAACTTTTTTTGGTACTTTAGATGTGCAAAAAGTCAGAAACAAGAGTATTTGTGCGTATTTGTTTCTGTCTTTCGTCTTTTCGCATGAGCCTATGTGCCTCAGTAACTCCATGCTTAGCCAAGCCATCTTTTATTTCCGTCTCAGTCAGACCATCAAACTGACAACTCACACTCACTTCAAACACTTGGCAACCTAGCTTGGAGCCATCTCTAGATCTCAGTTGTTCAGAAGTCATTTCTGTGGGACAGTCCACTAAAAATAGGTACTCCAAGCCCTTCATTGGCTCTTGTCCGCTCGGCACTTTTGACTCAGTTTTCACTTCACTTTCAACACTTATTATTAATGTAAAACTGCATCAAAACGAACAGTGGCTGTATTCAAATAAAAATTGAAAGCTTTATCTTTAAATCTGTGTTGTTTTTAATGCATGTTTATGCGAAAGATTCCGAGAAAACAGCTTTTGAATACGCCCCTATCCGAACGCTGAATGCCGCTGCGAAAAAAATGTCACCGTCGTTTGCTGAGAGGTGACTCGTTTCAAACGTCAAGCGCTTTGCGATACTTCATTGGATGGCCTAAAAATAAGAACCAATGAGAAGTTCGGATACTTAGCTTCATTTACATATCAGTATGGTGGGCTCTCGTGTGTAAACGTTTTGTTACGAGCCGAACAAAGTGGATAAAGCGGTTTTGATGTAAGTTTGATTTTAACTAGAAGTTTAAAACTTAGCAAGAAATAAAGAGCAGACTTTCCTTTATAAAACTAGGGTATTTATTAATTTGTGCATTACTGTATCGCGGAGCGCTTTGCCGTAGAAAAGTCTACCCAAACGGTGTTCGGGTTTTCTTCCGGCCATGGGCCAACTCGTAGGCCTATTCAGCGACACGAGTGCTGAGCGTAGTAGCACACCAGTAGGCCTATACTTTGCCGGCACGCACTGCGAATTTGATGATTTCCCAACTTTGAAGCACCAAAACGGCTGAACATTACATGGGATAGGCCGGAAGAAAATTGGGCTTGGAGTATAACATATGAAGGGGTTACCTGTCAAAAATCAGCTTTCTGGTATCAATATTGGCTTCACTTTGAGACTCCAAAGTTGTCAATTTCTTCAATTCCAAAACGTTGCCAAAAAAACACCAACATTCGGCATTTTCAAACATTAATAACTTTTTACCTATTTGTCCTATGGGGAAAAAAATATACCACTGTGTTCAGAATGAAAAGCTCTTTAAATCTATGTCAGTTTTGTGATGAGGAAATCATTTTTTAAAAATGGCTTTTGACTACCTACTAAAAAACTTCCATCTCGTAGTCTTTTAATGTCTGATCTGTCTGGATACTTCTTTAAACCACTTTTCCACGACAAAAGGGGAAATCTTTTGGTTTTCGTTGGTCATCCTAACGATTAAAAAGCGTGGCCATGTTTTGAAAAGGACAGATTCCTTGGCTGTGCAACTAGTTTCAGTGTCGCTGTCAAGAGTCATGTCCAATATTCTTGTCCAGTCTGTTATAAGTTCTTTTTGTTTTTTGGTGGACGCCTTGTTTTTAGATTGTTTATTCACCCCACCCACCCCCATGCTCCCCACCCACCAGAGTCCAACAAGGGGATGCATCCAAGCGGAAAATCCAGCAAGGAAATCCACCAGGACTACAGGGGGATATACACCCAGACAATCCCGCACTGCCACTACGGTCTTGTTCAAGTTTGACCCATGAGCCGCAGCTTTCTAGCAAAGCTAGGGCTGAGTGACGTGGCCATGCCAGCCTCCGGTCTAGGAGAAGTCCGGGCAAAAGAGGTGTGTTGGTGTGATAGGCCGCAGTCCCTCAGTGACCTCAACCTCCAGGATCCCATTCTTCCCCGACACGGGTTGCCCTGCTCGGCAAACGCAGGGGGCCTAGAGAAGGACATAGAGAAAAATAAGGGTAGACAAAGAAGGAATGATTGGGAAAAGGAAGACAGGAAAAGTCCGGTAATGCATAAGAAAGAAAGTCAAAACTGCAAAGTATATTGGGAGAATATAAGGGTGAAAAGAATATAGATGAAAGGACCAATACGACACAAACAAGATAAAAGAGAACAAACGGGAGGGCAAGCTTGGTCACCCAGCCGGAGGGAGTCAGAGGTCCACCCCTGGCATGCGGAGCCGAGCCTGTGGGGGCAAGAAAAATCCGGTAAGGCAGAAGAAAGGAAGTCAAAACAGCACAGTATATTGGGATAATTTAAGGGTGAAAAGAGTATAAGTGAAAGGACCAATAAGACAGAAACAAGACAAAAGAGAAGAAAAAGGGGAGGCAAGCTTTGTCACCCAGCCAGAGAGGTCCACTCCCGGCACGCGGATCCGAGCCCGTGGGGGCAGCTTTGTAATAAAGAATTACTATTGCACAAACCATGAAACATAGCATAACGCAATTGCAGTTTTGTAATAATGAATTACTATTGCACAAACAATGAAACATAGCATAACCCAATTGCAGTTTTGTAATAATGAATTATTATTGCACAAACCATGAAACATAGCATAACCCAATTGCAGTTTTGTAATAATGAATTACTATTGCACAAACCATGAAACATAGCATAACCCAATTGCAGTTTTGTAATAATGAATTACTATTGCACAAACCATGAAACATAGCATAAACCAATTGCAGTTTTGTAATAACAGGGGCGAGATTTAACCCAGTAGACTAACTAGCCCATCGGGCTAGCTGGCAAGTAAAGTGAGGTAGCCCGCATGGTTTTTAGGCAGCCCGACAATCGCGTATTTACGGTAATGTGTACAGTGCATTAGACCAACTTCTTTATCGAAAATGAGCCAAGATCGATCATCGCCATCTGAACGTTTCAGCCATGCAGTCTGAAAATTTATTTTTCTCTGATTCATACTCTGTCACGCTCTTTCGTCTCCGAACTAGATTTCGCCTTCTTTGGCGGGGGTTCGTTGACCCCAGAAATAAAATTCCACATTTTCGGATCAACAACCGTCGCGTCACCTTGACAATAAACGGAATTTGTAGCGAGTGTCTTTTTCACAAACAAAGCAGACAGCGCGCTTGGCGCGAAAGGGAAGTAGGCAAAGAGAAATAACGCTCGTGTATGCTTCATACTCGTAGCAGACGAACAGTGACCTAAAAACGCTCTCGCTTCGGACCGAGCTTCTAAAAGTCTGCAAGTAGTTTTTTTTTTTTTTTAGGTCGCCAGGCGGGCTGGCTCAATTATAAAGTGAGGTCGCCCGAGCCGGTTTTAAGTCGCCTCGGGCAACCGGGCGACCGCTAAATCTCACTCCTGTAATAATGAATTGCTATTGCACAAACCATGATGAAACATAGCATAACCCAATTGCAGTTTTGTAACAATGAATTACTATTGCACAAACCATGAAACATAGCGTAACCCAATTGCAGTTTAGTAAGAATGAATTACTACTGCACAAACCATGAAACATAGCATAACGCATGTATTATATAACATAATGCCACCGTCTTATACCTGCTTGTTCTGTGTGCATGTGTGTGTGTGTGTGAGAGAGCGCTTTCGTTTGGTCATGGCACAGGTGCGTGCCATGTATTATGTTTTGTGGAATGTGTGAATAGATCTAAATGTTTTTAATGTTTTAAATGTTATATTAATCCCCGATGCGCAACGCAAATGCTTGTAATATTTGAAGCGAATAAAAGTCCTATTCCATTTTTTTCTCCAATTCTAATATCAAACTTTCAATAAGAAAATCAATCTGTTAGCACTATAAAGCCATATTTATTTTTTCCTCTCTCTCTTCTAGATAAATGTGCTTATAGCAGGGTTGCCACTGCCTGAGATGAATCAAATTTAGGGTCTTTTTAGGGTCTTATATAGGGTCCGAAATTCAAGAAATATGAGCACCTGTCATGAAAATTACAACAAAAACAGCAATCGCGCAAATCACTCCTTCTACTTAACTTTATACATACATCATTTAAAAAAGGATTTTTTTTTTTTAAAACAACTAAAAAGCATGCTCATCATATAAATTATATTATTCATGACTTTGTCTTGCCACTGTCACTGTCATTAAGAATTTAAAACCCTTACCTAAAAGACCATTGCTTGTTGAAGACTTGAAAGCTTGTTGAAGCTAAATTCGGTTAGAGTTTTCAGTGATTTTTAACTATTATTAATTTTTATTGTGTAGGTTATAGACTATTTATGTATAACTTGAATTCCTTGAAGGTGATTCACATGAGCAGTTCTCTTGTTAAAAAGTTCTGGCACTCAGTCAGTGTCAACAAAAAAAGAGTTCTAAAATAAATTTCACTTCCAGAAAGTCATCACAAGCAGCAAAATAAGGTCCTTTAAAAACATATCACATAAACAAACATTCATTCCTCACATTTAACACACTTGTACACTCCTTGTTACTCTTGTATACTCCTCATTGCTTCGTCGATTTCCTTCTGCAGCAATGACAAGTAGGCCTACTTATCTCGTGCTTTGCTCCTTTAGAGCATTTGCTTGGCTCAAAAGGATCAGTGTACCCTTTTCCTCTGCCTTCTCACACAGTTTGCCTCAGCAAGCAGATGGTGAATGTCCTCTTCAGTCCCGATCTTCTTCGCTCGAAGTCCCTCCACTTTCTCCTGTTCCTTCTTCCTTTTTCTTCCCCTTTCCTCTGCCTCCTGTGGCTTTTTTGTGTCCTCCAAATCCTGCAAGTACCGCTGCCTGGCCGAAGATGCAGAGAGGATGAGTTCTTTTGTGATTGGTATGTCACAGACTCCTCCTGGATACCTTCGTATGTGGTCAACAATCTGTCTACGCTACGGGCAGTGATCGATTCTTCTTTCATATTGTCCGAAGACACCAGTTTGTTTATGGAGAATCCCCTCTCCACAGAGGCCTGGCCATGAGAGAGAAGGAGGAGAACTTTGATGACAGACCACAGGTCAGGATACTTGCTATTGGTCATACGGAAAAGCAGAGTATCAACACCGTAGCTCTCCACTGGAGGAGGAGTACATGAAGCCCTGCTCTCTTCGCTGTTGGTGTTGGGCTGTACAAAGAAAAGGAGCTGAACTTGGCCCTTGTTTCTCAGTCAGCTCTGATTTCATCAATAAGGGTGGAGTACTGACCTAGGATTTGGTCACACTGGCCCTCGTCCAGCCTCTTGGCCTCAACCAGGATGTTCAGCAGGATGTTTGTCTTTGCAAGAGTTAAAAGACTGGTGGTTGTTCACAACTCTGAGAGTATGCAGTATTTCAGCCCTCAGAACATCTGTCTGGCATGTAGGCGGCCATTGTTGACAGTCCGGGTCGAGATGAACTTTGTACCGTTGTCGAACTTGGTTCTGAACCTTCCTGTGTTGATTACCTGTGGTCTTACTCGAATCGGAAGATGCGCCTGCTAAAAAACTTGAAATGGGCACTGCAGGTTTGCTGGCCTTCAAAAGATCAATGTGCCTCTGGGCCTTTTGATGTGAGATCAAGGCCTGTTCTCCCATCCTGCCCTGCTCATACCTTTTTTCACACACCTTGCACCAAAACTTGTTCCTCTGTTGTTCGTCATGGCAAATCCATTGTCCATAGTCTTTATGGCTGAGCCACTTGTCACTGAAGTCGTACTTCCCCATGATGATTAAGCATCACACTTGTCACAGCTGCACGAATTCGGAAAAAAATACGAAAGAACTGCACAATCGCCAAGCTAACAATTCAAGCTAACAGGGGAAACTGACACGAGCTCGTTTTCAAAGGGACATCACTCAGCCGATAGTTTTGGTAGCTCCCCTTGAATATATAGGTGGCGCACTAGCCGGTAGCAGACAACGCAAACAGAGATTTGTGAAACTTTTCGATGGGCAAAATGCTGTCTCAGACTACCGGGTTTTCTTTTTTCTTATTTTTTTTTTAATCGACATTCTGAAAATTTAGGAGCTACATTTTGATTTTTAGGGCTTTTATATTATTTTTATGAGTTTTTAGGAGCCCCTAAAACGATGTTCTGAAAATTACGAGTTTTTAGGAGTTTTTAGGGACCCGTGGCAACCCTGTATAGTCTTTCATTTGAGTGTTTGCACTAGCAATTTTTATGTCTTCTACTTCCAAATCAGACCTGCCTACCTCAAAAAATTTTTGTCAGTACTCCATGCACTTCAAAACCAGATTTTGGAAATCATGACCAGATTTTGACTTTCGGTACAGTGGAACCTCTCACAACGACCCCCCTCTATAACGACTCCCCCGCTACAACGACCCATTTTATTTTAACCGATGTATTTCCTTATATTGCTGTCATCAGTATAGCGACTCCCTCGCTATAACGTCTAACGACCGATCTTTGCAGACCGTATAGCGACTTTCTCGGCATGACTGCACAATAAAAACTGTCTACGATCTTGTTCAGCACAGTCAGACAGGTACCTATATGTGACACGCCAGCCGATAAAGTAATCTTCTATAAGTTTGACGTCATCTTGTAACGTCACATTCTAGATTCTACTCGTTTGGGGTTTGCATTTCACTTTATTCACATCACGAGCGCGGCACTGAGAAGAAGCAAAGAAAGCGTGATGGGATGATGGAGTCTACAAAGAAAAGAAAATTATTATCTCTGGAAGATCGAGTTAATGTTGTAAACAGACACAAAAAAGGAGAGACTGCCATTGCGATAGCAAAGAGTCTTAAAGTTGGAAAAACACAAATTCAAGGAATTATCCGAGACAAAGATGACATTCTTAAAAGGTGGGAAAGTGGTGATAATGCCGATCGTACGCGATCAAAACGGCGGAAGACAACATACTCGGAAGTAAATGAGAAAGTTTGGGATTGGTTTCTGGATGCTAGAAGAAAGAATATTCCGATCACTGGCAAATTGATTCAAGAAAAGGCCATTATGCTCTCTGTAAAGACCCCTCTCTATAAAGACCGATTTTTGTCAACATTTTCAAGGTCGTTGTCTAAGAGAGGTTCCACTGTATTTATATAAACTGTTGTTATTTTACGTGAACCAAAATAATGATAATAAATAAATAAAAATATAGAACTGTGTAAACTTATTGTCATTATTCATCTTAATAACCAGTTTGCTCTTAGCTAAATTTTCATATACTATTACACATTGATTGATTGATTTATTGTTGCTTTAGGTCCAGCGGACTCTTCCGAGCCAAATCAGGACCGGACAACCCCTGATCCGCATAAAAGATCTGCTGAAACAACCCCAGTGGGAAAATTGAATGCCCTCCACCGGCCAGTCACTTTACAATAAAGACATCCCACGCGGGGGACGGCTGAGGGTTGACCTCAACTACGCGAACACCCCGGTTACAAAAACAAAATAGAATACAAACATCATTATAAATCATCAACCAAACACATACATATAAAATGCCTATAGTGCTAAATAGTACATTCATAGGAAGCCCTAGTGACCACCCGGCAGAAAGCGTCCAACACTCCCAAGCTGATCCAACAGACCCCATACACAAACAAGGAGTCTTGTCCAGGAAGAGTTTTCAAGAAAAAAGGTAGGTCATTGATCTAGCGAAGAAGAAGATAGTATAGCAGAGTGAAGGACAGAGCAGGAATAGGAAAGAGTAAATGAGGAAGACAGCGACAGTGGGAATTTAAAGCACTAAATTTCCATAAAGTGGGGATACTATTTATACTGAAAACCCCCGGCACTCCAACGGGGGTACTGTTGCCGCAGTGAAGCGTCTTGCCTATAAAGGAAAGACAGGTTTTCAGCTGTGGCTTTCACTGTTCCCTTTATAGGTTTGAACAATCTACAGTGGCAAGATTGCTCATGACCCCAAGGGCACTGTTCAATAAATTGTTTAAAAATTAGGGTGCTTAATTGAAAAACAATGCAAAAGGGTTAGGCCACCACACCAACATAATATGTGATGATTTACTTGTACGCAACTAAACACCCTCTCACAAGCAGCACTGCTGTGTGGGATGGTGCAGAGTCCCAGCATGAACTGGCACAGTTGCAAAAGCTGAGGGTGTTTTTTGCTGACCTGCACCCAAAATTCGTCCACCTGCATGCCCACCAATCCCTTGACATCAGTTGACTGATACAGATACAAAGAGAATTGCTCCTCGATTTGTTCAGATGTTGTATCTGGTGGAAAGAGTGCAGGGAATCGCTTCATAAAAAAGCGTAAATCTTGGGAAGATGCAGTCAACTGAGCTGAAGGACAGATGATTCTGCAGTGCTGGAGCAAAGGGTCAGTGAGGGGCAGTTTCAGGAGAAGATAGCTGCAAGTTTCCTCAAAGTATGCACGCATTGAAGCATAGAACTTTGCAATACGTTCAGATTTTAGGTTGTAGTCTTTGGGACTGTCAAGCATTTTACTTGCCTGATCACCACCAGCAGGTCTTCATCCGTTACCAAAAAAGGCCATTTTTAAAAAATAAGAAACCAGAAATGTCTGCTTTCGTTTCACACATACACGCTTGGATGAACTCGCCACCTCAACATCTGAATCATCATCTGTTGTTTCATAAATTCTTTTCTCCATGACAATAAAATATTTGCAGAGTATACACTTGAAAAGCGCAAGGCTATTCAATGAGTTAGAGTTTTCTGGCGCAAATTGTTTAGCTTCCGCTTCCGGTTAAGTGTACTTTTTACCGAAATTGGTTAAAATAAATAAATAAATAAATAAAAATAATCAGGTCGATTTCCGTATTTTTAAAAAAGAGATCGTAACAGCGTACTCGGGGTCAAAATATCGGGAAAATACAGCGAAATACGGGCGGGTAAGCAGGTCTGCCAAATACTAGGGACCTCAAAGGCACTTTTAGGCACAGACAAATTAAGGGACTTTATAAAAACTAACTGATTATCAAAGAATTAAAAACTAAAATAGTACTTTAATGTAAAGAAAGAAAAAAAAACTTCATCAAAAAAGAATAACGCACACAATTCACACACACACACAAACATTACACATGAAATTCCAACAAAAAGATAGGCCAAATGCAGAGTTGTGTCCTTTGACCGCCACTGGTCGAGGGGGTTGCAACGACTGTGTTTGAGCAACTATCAGTTCCGGCGACTGCAGTAATCGGTACTCATAACCTGCTCACCATGTCACGAGACCGCAAGTTGCTCGTACCTGGCCTAAAAGTCGTGCTCATAACCTTGGCCCTTGGTGCATCAAGTGACCTCTACATTTTTAAAACAAAACATTTGCTACTATACCTCTGGGACTGCCATCTGCCACACTTCTACGTCTCTTGCAGTTGGTGGGGGTTTTAAAACCCTCCTCTAAATGAAGTTTTCTCTTGACCTGAAACATAAAAAGACATCTATGCATTTAATTTTATACAACTCACAAGAGGGGGAGGTGGGCAAGCTTAATGAAACTGGCCATGAGAAAAGGGAGGTCCTTTTTTTTTCTCTTCCAAAGACTATGACATGTATTTCGCTCTCATCTTGACTGCAAGGGTATGACCATACTGCCATGAACTACACTTTAATACTTCCCGAGACACACACATATGACTTCATCAGTGCCAAAAGCAATATGTCCCAGGTGTTCCCCTGCCACTTACAGCATTGCTGCTACAACAGGCAGAAAAACACATACACTGCTTAAAGTAGGTATTGGCAGCCGTTATTAGCCTATGCGTGAATCGAGGTCTTTCTCCCCAAAATAACCCATTTTCAATCGCCTATGTACCCCCAAAACATACTTGAAAATTTAACAGATTAATTGCAAAGACGGTTGAACTTCTACTCGGTGTAATTTGTTTTGCAATTCTGATTCAATTAAATGTATTAATGATGGGTTTAAAATGATTACTCTAAAACAACCGACCGACTGGGAGTTCTCTCCAATAAGCAGAGCTGCCTACCCCCAGATTACCCAGCGCTTACTTTTAGCTACCCTTATATGTATTTTTAGAGGCACACGAGTAACGCTCATGGGTTCGACTCAAAACAATTGTAAGCATTGTTACAAAGGTACATTTAGATTACTAAGTGTAAATGGTGTTAAATAAAAAGAAAAACACAAATTTGTAGATGGCGCTGTTTATTTCTCTTGCAGTTCACTAGCGCACACAAACACACACACACTGTGGACTGATTAAAGCTGCAGCTGGGCAGAATATGCACTTTTTCTTTTTTTCAAACGCAATGCTATTTTCAAAGGATTGCGCGTATTGCGTATTTTTTCCCAGCCTTGCGTAACAAAATACGCGAAACGTGTACTTTAGGCAGCTCTGAATAAGCATTGTACATAAATGGATTAAACCACAAATGAGCGAGTTATTTCCCTTGTTTGTGAGAGCAAGCACTGTAAACTGGTTATTAAATGTATAGGTTCGTACACCCCCTCCACCCCCTTCCCTGACGAGATTCGTCTCAGATTGGCTTTCAGGCAATAAAATTGGTTAATCAGATGGCTTTTATCGGTGAACTTCCCTTTAGTACAAATATTATGCTTATTGGTGATCAATTTATGGGATTGTGATGTTTTTATTAATTTATCTCGCAGATTGGCTTTCAGGCAATAAAATTGGTTAATCAGATGGCTTTTATCGGTGAACTTCCCTTTAGTACAAATATTATGCTTATTGGCGATCAATTTATGGGATTGTGATGTTTTTATTAATTTATCACTATTCCAGACCTGCCTACCCCTCAAGTGCAGCATGTGTAGTTTGGGGTGTTCAAAATTGAGCAAATGTGTAGTTTGGCTGCTGTGTGTGTAGTTTTTCATGTAGATCAATCGCAACACTCAAAACAGAACAAAAAATACAATACTAAACCATACAAGCTTGACAATTTAAAATCCACATAAAAGCCAGTACAGTCATTAGTGTAGAGGGTGAACAGAATCGGTGACAGAACAGTACCTTGAGGAGAGCCAGTAGAAGTTTTTAGAGTGCCAGAGAGAGAGAGTGTTGAAAGGAAACGGCTTGAACTCTATTGGTGAGAAAACTGGTGATCCACAGAATTAGTTTAGGGTCGACATGGAGCTCCAGGAGCTTCATTGCCATCAGGTGAGGTTGAATAGTGTTAAATGCAGAAGAAAAATCAATGAATAGGATGCGAACGAACGAGCCATTGCACAAACAACCGCCTCATCACCCCTACCCCATACATGAACTTGGAGGCATGTCCTCTTTACTTTCTCTGGAGCACAGAGAGGATGTTACAGAAGAACACTGGGTAGCTAATCACGTTGTACCTCTGTTGCCTATTTGCCAATCTGCCAAAGTGAGTGTCGAAGATGAAGGTGACGATGTATTAGACACAGCCTTTTGCTGCATCAATGTTAGTCACAGTGTCAATGATTTTTTTGTTGTTGACTGGATTGATTATTTAGCTCAAATAAAAGATGTAGACTTTGAAGTTCAGCTTGTGCAGCTGAGCTTCATGAAGTCTAAGAACATGTGGTGTTGGCCGGCCACTGAGGATTTCTCATGGGAGACCTTTGGTGTTTTAAAACGGAAGGTCTCTCTTGAGTTGAATGTTGCTGCTAGCAATCAGAGGGTTCAGTTTTATGAACTGAAGTGATTCTTTAATTTTACTCTTAGTAGGTAGTCAAAAGCCATTTTTAAAAAATGATTTCCTCATCACAAAACTGACATAGATTTAAAGAGCTTTTCATTCTGAACACAGTGGTATATTTTTTTTCCCCATAGGACAAATAGGTAAAAAGTTATTAATGTTTGAAAATGCCGAATGTTGGTATTTTTTTGGCAACGTTTTGGAATTGAAGAAATTGACAACTTTGGAGTCTCAAAGTGAAGCCAATATTGATACCAGAAAGCTGATTTTTGACAGGTAACCCCTTCATATGTTATACTCCAAGCCCAATTTTCTTCAGGCCTATCCCATGTAATGTTCAGCCGTTTTGGTGCTTCAAAGTTGGGAAATCATCAAATTCGCAGTGCGTGCCGGCAAATGGTGTGCTACTACGCTCAGCACTCGTGTCGCTGAATAGGCCTACGAGTAGGCCATGGCCGGAAGAAAACCCGAACACCGTTTGGGTAGACTTTTCTACGGCAAAGCGCTCCGCGATACAGTAATGCACAAATTAATAAATACCCTAGTTTTATAAAGGAAAGTCTGCTCTTTATTTCTTGCTAAGTTTTAAACTTCTAGTTAAAATCAAACTTACATCAAAACCGCTTTATCCACTTTGTTCGGCTCGTAACAAAACGTTTACACACGAGAGCCCACCATACTTATATGTAAATGAAGCTAAGTATCCGAACTTCTCATTGGTTCTTATTTTTAGGCCATCCAATGAAGTATCGCAAAGCGCTTAGAGTTTGAAACGAGTCACCTCTCAGCAAACGACGGTGACAATTTTTTCGCAGCGGCATTCAGCGTTCGGATAGGGGCGTATTCAAAAGCTGTTTTCTCGGAATCTTTCGCATAAACATGCATTAAAAACAACACAGATGTAAAGATAAAGCTTTCAATTTTTATTTGAATACAGCCACTGTTCGTTTTGATGCAGTTTTACATTAATAATAAGTGTTGAAAGTGAAGTGAAAACTGAGTCAAAAGTGCCGAGCGGACAAGAGCCAATGAAGGGCTTGGAGTACCTACTCTTAGCAATTAATTCTTCCGTTTTGTGATTATGTGCATAACGAATACAACTTTATTATCTCAAAGCAGACAAATTACATGCCACAGCCCCATGGAATCTCCTAAGGCTATAGTTCACCTCCATTGTTTCTTGCTGAAATAGCATGTACTACAGAAAGTATCAAACTTACTGTGAAGTAGAATAATAATTTTTATTTTTGTCATAATCCATACATGTATATATTTTTTTATGTTACTAATTTTAAACCATAATGCTGGTGCAGTTTTTTTTATATATACTATTTTCAGTGGGTGAGTGTCGCAAAATCAATTGATCAAAATTAGTTTGTCCATTGAGTTGGTGCCACAACCAACACCCAAATCTCTTTAAACACAGTTTTATTATATCATCAATGTTTACATTCTTTTTATCCACAAAGGGACTGATTGTTAATGGCATAGAGCTGTTTTTATGTTCTTGTTTGATTTTAATATTATTTAAACATCTTTTGATAGAAATAGTATGTCCGTGTACAAAATGGTCACAACCAACACCAGAATTGATGTTCTGATATGAATGAGAAACTAACTTTCTGAAATTATGTTAACCTGTTGTATGCAATGATATCACAATACAAATTAAAGTATTTGGAAACATCCTTTTGTTGTTATTTTAATTTAAACTAAATAATGGTGTGTGAATGACGGTTGGTTGTCGCAGTGGACATACTCTGATTACAAAAAATACACCATGTAAATATATTCTTTCTTACATGTTTAGTTATATTATTTATGTCACTCATTTTGTGATATTCTGGACGGTTTAAAGGGTTATTTTAAATTATTTTAAGCTTGTTTTGATGATTTTAGTATGTCCGCTGCGACAACCAACACCAGTAAGCTGTTGTGCACAAACATGCCTAAAACTCTGTTTATATGACACGAAGTATCTTTTCACACATAGTAACATGTGCCTAAGACATCACACTTCCAACATGCCAACAATGAAAATGCTTGCTTTTTTTTTAAAAATTTTGACCATTTTTAACCAAATTGGAAACGACCTTTTGTCACATGCTCATGTGATAAATCCTTTTCTGTTCACCATTTCATGTCTGAGTGTGCTGATCTGGTTGAGGAAAAAGAAACATATTTTGGTTCAATACCTTTCAAAGAGATTTTAATGTAATGGTCAACATCTGTTTCAATTTTTACACGATGTAGGTTTGTTTTATCGAAGTGACTATTGGCAATCGATTGTCTTTAGGTTTCAAACCCTATTGGCAATCGGCGCGTGCTATAAATAGCCTAGGCAATCGGCGGATGTAGAATCTCACGGAATTGAGGTTGTCTTTCCTTTCGACGTTCATTCCAAAATGGCTGCCATCCAAGAAGGATCGACGTTTGCGTCCTATGTTGAATTTCAAAAAGCCCTAAAACAGTTAGAACGCGGTGATGGAGTGCTATTTGAATAAAAAGGAATAAAAGAACGTGATTTCTCTCAAATTTCTATCAATTTAAAACATTTAAACATAATTATGAAATAAAATACATATTTTTACAAAATGCAGAAAGAAAACCAGTATTAAAAATTAATAAATAAATAAATAAATAAATAAATTTAAATTTAAAAAATAAAAATAATAATAATAATAATAGGCCTAATAAATAAATAAATAAATAAAATAAAAAAAGCAAAATAAAATCTAAGAAAATTGTAGTAGATAAGATATATGATGCTGTCTCAAAAGGTGACCAAAAGGAAGCATGCAGTCTTTGAACCATAAAAAAAAATATTTCGGTCATGTATTAAAGCTTTTTCTTTGCATTTATAAAAAAGCAATATAACTAGGTACTAACATATATCAACATTACACACACAAAGGTTGAAAGAAGTTTTTTATTGCTATTTTTCCACTAAAAATTGACAAAATTTTGTTGGCGCGAATGTGACATTCTGTGTGACCTGAAAAAACTCCATCTCCTTTTCAATAAAATTGAGTGAAACAAATGAACTGTTTATGTTTGATGTGTTGCATTAATGTTAATTTTTAACTTTAAATGTCTTTCAGCTTTGCAAAACATTTTTATTTATGTTTAGGGGGTTTGTAAAAATGACGTGATCGGTCGTGACGTACTTTGTCTCAACGTTGCTTGCCTTTCTTCTTAGATAGCTAAACATCCATGCTGATTAAATAAGAAAAAAAAATAATTGACAGATTAAACATTACTTATCCTCACTAATTTATGTTTTTTTGTAGGAAAATAATAATTCTTTCATAGTAAATTTATCGTAAATTGAACGTAAGTAATTCCTTTGTCTTTCGGTAACCATCATTTCCAATCCAAAAATTTAACAAATTGATGACGATTAGTACCTTTTCACACGGAAATAGTTACAGCAAAAGTCTCTTGAGATTTCCGATCCAAAGTTTTCATTCCAAGATGGATGCTTTGAAAAGACCAGGTTGGTGTTTCTCTATCGATTTTGTTTTTTCCTTGTCACGACCGACCACATGTTACGACCAATCAAAGAGTCTATCAATATTGTAAGAAAATATTTTCATCTTAACATAAACTGGTTTATTCTATGTTAAAAATTAAATTACAGATGCTATTTTTCATGTTTCGCACTTGATGCACTGATGAAAACACGTGCTTTTAAATTTGCTTTCGGTTTTTACTTTTAGTGATAAAAGACAAAGTGATTCCTTGACTGCTTTGTTTTGCAGAGTTTATTTAAATCTTTCTTGTGCTATATGCAAATGAGTAAATATGCCATTCACCTTTTTTTGTGTTCTACTCAATTTACTTTTGTAAAATTCTACTAGTTAATCATGATTTCAGTGTTCATTGGATGTGACATGTCGGTTGTGACAACTTTGTCTTTACTAAAGACAAAGTTGTCACAACCGACTTTAGACAAAAAAAAGAGTATATGGATGGTAAATGCTTATTAAAATAGATTTTATTCATTTATAAATTATAGTAAAATATCTTATTTCTTGAGATGTAAACTGGCAAATAAACTATGGATGGTATTTATTAAAGTTGTTTTGATTGTTTTCTTGAAAAAATATACTTCATGGTTTGGTCGCGTGCGACAGGACAACATTTTCACTTTACCCTTTTATACTGATAATGATGTACTTGAAATAAATTTATACATTTTCTTTCAAAGCTTTGTCCTTTTTTGTTTACTTTTTTATGCTGCAATTACTTTTTTCTTCCATGACCATCTTTTTATAAGTAAATTCATGATTTCAGTGTTCATTGGTTGTGACGTGTCGGTTGTGACAAAGACAAAATATATAAATATAGGGATGATACATGCTTATTAAAATAGAACTTAGTAATTTATAGTAAAATATCTTATTTCGTGAGATGTAAACTGGCAAATAAACTATGGATGGTATTTATTAAAGTTGTTTTGATTGTTTTCTTGAAAAAATAAACTTCATGGTTTGGTCGCGTGTGACAGGACAAAGTTATCATTTCAACATTTTGTACTGGTAAATGCTTTATACTAAAAGTAAATTAATACTTTTTCTTCAATAGTAATATGCTTACTTGGGCTGTGTTTGGAAATTGCTTAGCTGTTATTTTCTTTAATTTATTAAAAATTTTCTTTTGTCCACTGTCACACGCGACACATGCCACCTTCACCCCTATTACCAAGCATATCTCTGTAAACAGAAAAGACATTTTGTTTAAAATGTTATTTTCATGAAATTTAAGCTTAAGACCACACATTAACATCAAAACTGCAAGTCTCAGTCACTTTTCAATTTTTTGCTGCAATGTCACATTCCTAGGTTGACCTTTTGAGACAGCATCATATATCTAGTTTAGTTTAGTTTAGTTTAGTTTAGTTTAGTTTGGAGGGACTTGTGTAAGCCTCGCGGCTTTTTGAATGTCCCTTTTATTTTGGGCATTTTTACTTGTCCGGTTCCATTTGCGGTTGTTAGGGGAATACTAAAGATAGTATGCTAATTAGCCATCATACTCAAATTTTGATTTCTGTATGGAATTTACCTTTTCCAGAAGATTTTTAAAAGTGTTCAGGTTGTTAGCTCTTTTAGTATCAACTGGCAATTTATTCCATATGGGCGCAACTCTGTAGGAGAATTAGTATTTTCTTTTGTTTGTGCGGCAATGTCTTATAAGAATGTTGTTCTGTGAGTTTCTTGTTCTAGAGTTAGTATTTAACTGAAACAAAGTGTTAACATCAATGTTGTCAATCCCATTAAAAATCTTGTAAGTCTGGATCAGGTCACCTCTCAATCTTCTAAATTTCAGAGAGGGCAAATCCAAAACTCTCAATCTCTCTGAGTACGGCAATTGTCTCAGCGATTTAATCATCCGAGTCGCTCTTCTTTGTACTCTCTCCAAAGCAGATGACTGCTTCTTAAGATACGGAAACCATATCACATTCGCATATTCAAGATGTGGCCTTACATGCGATTTATACAGGCGGGTTAAGGTATCACTATCCAAGTAAGTAAAAGATCGGCGTATGATACCGAGCATTTTATTAGCCTTGGAAATTGCATTGTTTATGTGTTTATCAAAGTTTAGGTTTGTATCAAAAGTAACCCCCAAATCTTTTTCCACACTATTATGGTCAATCGTCACTCTGTCGTCACCTGTGGTCATCAAATAGTCATGTCCAGGATTTTTCTTACCCATATGGAGTACGTTACATTTTGATGCATTAAAATGCAATTGCCAGGTATCTGACCAACTCAGAAGACTATCTATATCTTTTTGTAATTTATCGCACTTAAATGTCACATTATATAGTTTAGTGTCATCTGCAAAAATGCTACAATTACTAGAAACTTTGTCAGGTAAGTCGTTTATAAAAATTGTAAAAAGAATGGGACCAAAATACTACCTTGTGCTATACCACTCAGAACTGGCTCGTTACCTGAGAAATAATTTCCAACTCTGACACGCTGGGTTCTTCCTTCAAGAAAGCTCTTAATCCATTGTAATACGTGCCCAGTGATCCCGTAAGATTTTAGTTTAACTAAAAGTCTTGCATGAGGTACAGAGTCAAATGCCTTGCGAAAGTCCAAGTACAGCACATCAAAACTCTCCCCACTGTCAAACATTTTCGTAAAGTCTTCCATTACCTGCAAGAGTTGCGTCACACATGACCTACCTTTACGAAAACCATGCTGGCATTCCGTGTACAGAGAGCAAAGAGTCATATGGTTAACGATAGCATCTCTGACAAATGATTCAAGCACTTTACATAAAATACAAGTTAAACTGACAGGTCTATAGTTTCCTGCATCACTTCTACTGCCTTTTTTAAATAAGGCGGTGACATTGGCTCTTCTCCAGTCCAATGGTACAACTCCCTCCTCTAAGGACTTATTAAAAAGTTGGCAAAGTGGTACTGATAACTCTTTACTTGCTTCTTTTAAGACTCTGGATGGTATACCATCTGGGCCAAAAGCCTTATTTGGATCTAACTTGCTCAACTTCTCCTGAACTGCTTTCGGAGTTATAAGAACTTCAGTTAAAGTAACATTGTCAGATCTAGATGCAAGGTCTAAAAATGGTAAATTATTTAGATCCTCCTGAGTAAAAACACTAGAGAAAAACTTATTTAATACCTCTGCTTTATCAGCATCACTCCCTGCTATATCTCCATCCTCCTTTACCAGTGGGCTGATACCCGAAGATGCTTTAGTTTTAGATCGTACATATTTCCAAAACACTTTCGGATTATTTTTACAATTTATTGCAATATTTTTCTCAAAATTCTTTTTAGCTTTTTTCACCTCTCTTGTGCATTTATTTCGCACCTTAATATATCGCTGGTAGTCTAACCCATCACGGGTCACTAAGTATCTTTTATAAAGGTCATACTTTTTCTTTATTTTCTTTAGGCAGGATTTACTGAACCATACGGGTTTCAGTTTCATCTGTACATTAACTTTTGTCCTGGGGATATGCTGCTCCATAGCGTCAATAATATTTGTTTTAATTAACAACCAGCTTTCTTCAACACTAGTTATACCATTTATACTACTCCAGTCTACCTCAGCCAACATATGCCTGAGCTTATCATAATTACCTTGTTTAAAATTGAAATTATTCCTTTTACCTTCCTCTGGTGCAGTGTCCAAACCTTGCAGTTTAAACAACAACACATCATGATCACTCTTACCCAGTCCAGGATAGTGCTCTATCCCTGAAATAAAATCTTCATTGTTCACCAAAATCAGATCCACTAAACTCGGTTTTTGCCCTTCTCTTCGTCGAGTAGGATTTCTCACCATCTGAGTCAGGAAAGCATCCCTAACACATTCCACCAATTCGCAGTCTTTCGCACTGCCTGTTCCCAGTATCCAATTTACTGATGGGAAATTGAAGTCCCCCATAATACATACTTTATCAAATTTCTGAATGGTATCAGATCTCAGTAATTCAAATAATTTTTGAGTGTTTTCTTCTGAAGTGCTGGGGCTTCTGTAAATGCAGCCTAGTAGAACGCTAAGGCCACCAGGGCACTTAAAGTGACACCAAACACTTTCTTCAAAATCTGAGTTGTTTAATTCTATACACTGCTGGGCATGCAGACTTTCTTTGACATAAATGGCCACACCAAGTTTATGTTTATTGTTCATAAAGCATTCATATCCTGGAATACTATATTCTGCTTCTGTAACATCGCTTTGATTTTTTGCAATAATTTCAGTAAGTGCAATCAAAGTAGCATCTTTTTCATCTATCAACTGTAGTAACTCACTTTTTTTATTTAACAGACTGTCTACATTTGAGTATATCACCATAATATCATCCTGTACATTATATACACCTTTGCATTTAACATCATTATTTACACTATGTACATCTTCACTGTCAATTCAGTTATATATCTAGTACTAGTAGTAGTGTTAATAATAATATTGTTCTTTTTCTGTTGTTGTTGTTAATATTAATAATTTTAATTCCTTAATATTAACTTTCTAACAAGAAAATCCAAATAAAACACACAAACATAATTTTAAAACCAAATAAAGTAATATTCTAATATTTAAATAAATTCTGCTGAAAGAAAAACAGTATACAAAGTAGTAGTAGTAGTAGTAGTAGTAGTAGCAGCAGTAGTAATAGTAATAGTAATAGTAGTAGTAGTAGTAGTAGTAGCATGCAAACGAGATGCAGTGGCCACTCCAGCTTAATTAATTATGCATTGTATTTTTGTGCGTTTTCTAACCACAAGGGAAGTAACTTCAGTGAGTGGTGACGTAATCGAGTGGGAATAACCGTTGTTTACTTTTATTTCACACACATCTCTGGCTACTGAATAGGCCTACTATCTGCAACACGTTATCTAAGTAGAATACAACAGTATTCTGACTGCACAGGAGCCTCGATTGCCAATAGCGTTGGAAACCTAAAGGCAATCGATTGCCAATAGGCGCATATAAATCATATCGACATGTTTTGTTTAGTTTGGATTTTATTGATAGGACTGAATTTAGTGATTTGATTGAAGAAAGAGAATATATTTTTAATACATCAGTTTTAAAGAAGACTTTTAAAGAGGTGTCATGTGAAAGTTTGTTTAAGTATTTAAGAGTAACAGGCTTGTTTTTTAAGATTTTAAACGTTTTATAATATTTTAAGATAACGTCTCTCTGGTCCTGATTTGGCTCTGAAGAGTCCGCTGGACCTAAAGCAATAATGATGTAATGTAATGTAGCTTGGCATCTTTCAAGCAGGGGCTAAAGTCCCTCCCAAGTCCCATTCTAGCTTATTTTTACATCCTTCAGAAAGTAGTGGCTGTGCTGGTCGGGGCCTAGCTCCAGGGACCGCTATGGTAGCCAGATTGGCTTAGCTAGAATCATGAAACCTGTAAACTTGTTTTGTTTTTTTGTTTTTTTTGTAAAATAGGTGATAAATTTTAACTTCCTTACCCCCCTCTATCGTTTGAGTTGCTTCCCTCTTTTTACATTTTCTTGCTTCCCTTCCTACGCGCAACACTGTAGAAATATCAGTTTTGATACAGTGTATTCTTTCAGAATCAGAATCCCCCCTCCCCCCCCCCCCACCTCCGAGTCTGAGGGATCTAGATCCCTTTGTTTTTAAATCTGAAAGTAGGTAGTGTCAGCTCAATTTACTTTTTTACGTTTTTAAATTATTTAAATATGTTTTTGGTGTCAACATACTGTCAATCACAAAATAGAACAAACATTTTTGTTAAATTAAAATATAATATCTTATTTGGTTGTGGAGATATTTTTAAAAGTTTTGGTAGGGTGGTTTGCGCTGAAAGAATTTTGTCCCAATTTCATCATTAACCTGTTCATACTAGAATCACAGTATCAATAATTCACAATACAGTTTTCACACTTAACAAAGCGCATATTATCTGGAATCTTGAAATTATCACCTTAATTTATTTTTCAATAAATGAATAGGCCTAAGTGGTAAAACAAGAAAGCAGTAACACATGTATACACACTAATTTCTGTGTGAACTACTGGATTGGACACTGATCATGCGCGATTTTCAATTAATGTTGGTACCTGAGGTCGTCCTAAAGTTGGTCTTGACTGGGAAGGGCTGCCGAACGATGGCTGTGGGGTGCATACTCCAGCCTCGAATGTCCGTGTCGCCGATTCCAAGTCATCGCTTCTAGGAGGCGACAGATGACTGTAATGAGCTCCTGAATTTAAAGTTGACACTACAGGTTCTTGCTTCACAAATTCGAGACCTCTTCTATGTACAAGTGTCTGCTTCCTTGGCATCTTTCCCTCACAAGTACACGACATCCATTGACGATATCCTAGATTATCACAAACATCCACTTAGCCCTGGATCCATAAGCGTAGACGTTTAACGCCCTTTGTTCGCTATTTACTAAAATGTAAAATGCATTACTTACATTTAATGTGAAAACAGAACAGAGATATAACTCTGACACAAACTGACTTTGAGCAGATGGCTTAGCTTTAGCCACTGGCTAACAACATACTAGGCTGGCTATATACATCTAGTTTAGAAACAAAGCAATTCGAGAATGGCGCGAAATCGTATTTCCCGCGATTAGACGTCATGGACATACTTGCTGGAACATGTATAATCATATATTTATTCTGTACATTTAATCAGACAAACGCATGTAACAACGCCAGAAATACTTCTAGTCAAAAGTGTATTATAATTATACCTATGATTATCTACATGAGTATAAATATGGTTTTCGGTCGCATGTTTTATGTCATAAATGTGTTTTAGTTATAGATGCTCGATATCTGGCCTCATACATCAACAACTCGCATCACAAACCGCTGCCGTTCACGAACTCTCTCTGAATCCTAGATAAAAAAGATGTATAATGTCTAATTTACTCTGCCGTTTAGATTCAAAGGTCTTGGTTGAGCGTTCTGAAATAAAGCTTTGAGTAAAGCTTCTGCTCTATGCTTGATCATCTCTAGACTACGACGGCATACTAGCGCCAAAACCTGATAATTACGAATACGATCACTTTATTATCTCAATCAAAGAGAAATTTACACGTGGTGCCACATATAAATGTTACAAGACGATGAAGGACAGTATAACAATAAACAGTAAAACAGGATAAAAGTATATCAAGAAGACATCACTGAATTAACCATTTAAAACTGTAATCATAAGAAGTTACATCCAGGGGAAAACATGCAAATGCCTATTATACCTATCACATGATTTGCGTTCAGTGTCATAATCATGATAGAAGGTATTGCAACATAACAATCACCGTTGGCAAGCAATAATCGCATCAATATACAACAACGTAAGACTTTTAGATAAATATGTTAATAAAAGAAAATAAAAATCGCTAAGCACATAGGCCTACACTAAAAGGAAATATATAATATCACATATACCCACTATCTCGTGCGGATAGGACATTACTTATATAAATCATGCCACACACACTGTCATAATAGAAGCATCATACGTTCAAATTCTTAATCATTTAATAAAGAAATTGCGGTGGGTATAAAACTATATCATGACATAATTACACGTATACCGGAGGTTCCACTGTAACATGATTACACTGTTTATCCCAGAGTGGACAATGACAGTTAAAGTCTCCAGTTATGATCCACTTCTGGTTGGTATCAATACTGTTTATCCAATCACTGTTCACATCAGACGGGCCTTTGGGATAATAGACAGATAAAATGTTAATATCTAATTGATTGTTCATTTTTATTTTCACAGCAGCAGAATATACATCCTCACGTGTTTGATGGAAAGTGCAGCACTGACCTTAATATTTCTTCCTGTGTATTTTATAATAGGTGGGTAATAATATCCTTCAAATTTAGGTAATTGTCTTATTTTTACATTGAGAGATTGTAAAGATATTACATGATGAATATTAGAAGCAACGTACTGTTTCAAATAATGTAAATTTGAAGTTAATGATCTACAGTTCCATTGCAGTATTCTTAAACCCTCTTTCATATTATTATTATTATTATTATTATTATTATTATTATTATTATCACTATTGTTATTATTATTATTATTATTATTATTATTATTATTATTATTATTATTATTATTAGTTATAAAATGAATATCAATATAAATCTATCTGACGGAAACAACAAACAAACAAACAAGTAGAAATAAACAAAATAATAATCGCGTACAATGGCAGAAATCGGAGAAAAAGTATTTCACTCTACACGAAACGATTAAAGCAGGTAACAATATAGCTGAAGGCACACAAATTCCTACGGAAAGAACTTGACTAATAGTCAAAGAGAACATTATAACGGTTGTTCCACCACGGATGAACAGACGGGGCAACGAGCGGTGGCGATCTAAAGGTCTTCTTCGGTCTGACCCAAAAGAGGTTTCTCAAATGTCGGCCATATGTTTCCTGCTAGAACACCGCTGCCACTCATTGTGGGATGAATTCCATCTTTCTTCAAGCTTTTCGTATACAAAGAATCCTGATTGATAAATGCTACATTTTCGAATTCAAAAAGCTCATTAGCAACCATGGCATTGAAAAGATCTCTTTTTATTGATAGTTTCGAATGTTTAGTTGGTGCGATCTTGCTTACAATAATTTTTGATTTTGGATATCTCTTTCGAATATCTTTAATTTTGGTTGTGAACTGCATGCTTGCATCCTTGGCTTCTTTTTGTTTGAAGTCATTTAGACCTCAGTGAATTACAATACCTTCTACCGGTCCTTTCACTTCTTCTGCGGCAGACTGCAAGTTATCAGTAATGTCATCTGTGGTGCGGATCCTCCTCCTGACCACTGACAACCCATAGGATTGGCCGAGACGCTGTGGCTGCACGTCTTTCATCACGGAATCTGCCAAGATGACAATGTTGGGCAATGCATGAGCGTGACGTTGATCTTCCGGTCGATTGGAATCACGTGAACTTCTGACTTTCTTTATTACATCAATTTTCGCTTTGACGTAATTTTTATCATTTCTTTTCTTTTTGTCGCTTTTTTTTTATCCTTTTCTTGTTTTGATGATATGAAATGAGATCCGGACGGTACAGAAGGTGAGCGAGAGGTCGATGGTGTTGATCTCACTACCTCAGCATATGAAAGAATCCGTGAATTGCTGATACTCTTTGCCACGACATTCTTTTCTTCTTCGGCTGGAACTTTTTCTTTTTGAGATTTTTCCTTTAGAATTCGTTCAAGGTTGGCGATCTTTTTGCTCATTTCCAAAACCAGAGTAGTAAGATGTTGAAGTTGATTATTTACTTCGATGCTGAAGTCTCCTACTGACTCTGTTTGGATCTCCTTGTCTGTTGTGCTTGTAGCTGTTGTTGCCAAGGGCGCTCCGCCACATTCCGATCCAATTTCTTCCTTCTGGACATCTCCTGTCCCTTCCTCTGACCGATTGGGGTCTTGCCTTCCGACCCTGAAGCCTTGAGTGAGACTTTTAAGCCTCAGAAGTCTTTTTGATCGCATCTTCCGTAGTAACTGCGAAATTTTTCAGCTTCTGCTTTAGGTCTAGTTACCTGGCTCCGCCATGTTGATGACGCAATCCTCAAAGGAGGATCAGGAGGATCTGCGTCATCTCTTCTTTCTGTTACGATCTTGAAGGTGCTATAAATCTTCTCTGCCTCATCGCCCATGGCGTAAATGAGAGCACTAACCTGGATATCAAAGCCTTCACCTGAAAGGTTGGACGCTGTTCTGTATCTGCAGAACCGTTGTCGCTACGTCGGCCATGTTTCAGGGTGAGAAAAATCAAAACGTTGAGGTGGTTTGAAGGACATCTTGAATCTAGCACAAATCTACACAAGAAATGGTGTCAAAGTCCACAGAGGAAGCACCACGTGAATCAGAATTCACAGAAACTATTTCAAGGCTCCACTAAATGGAAAGCACTGCAGTAACTGCCATCTGAAATCGGAGCAAGGTCGTTACAACGATCGGTCAGTGTGCACAAGGTCAGCACTGGATAGATCTAGATCTATTCACAGATCTGAAAATATCCTCATATTCCAACAAATTTACCACCTCGGCTGGTCCCACCGCTGCCACCATGCAATAGTGTGAACCGAAATATGTTACAACACATACAGCTAATTTCCAAGTATGACAAACTAGAAGACAGTGCGGAGTTGCTCAACTGGAGTTGTACCCCCGTTGGGGTGCCGGGGGTTTCAGTATAAATAGTATCCCCACTTTCTGGAAATTTAGTGCTTTAAATTCCCACTGTCGCTGTCTTTCTCATTTGCTCTTTCTCATTCCTGCTCTGTTCTATCAATCTGCTATACTATCGTCTTCTTCGCTAGCCCAGTCTCCTACCTTTTTTCTTGAAAACTCTTTCGGGACAAGACTCCTTGTTTGTGTACGAGGTCGATCTGTTGGATCAGCTTGGGAATATTGGACGCTTTCTGCCAGGTGGTCACTAGGGCTTCCTATGATGTTATTATTTAGCAATGTAGGCATTTTATATATATGTGTTTTGTTGATAATTTATAATGATGTTTGTATTCTATTTTGTTTTTGTAAACGGGGGTTCGATAAGTTGGGGTGAAGCCTCAGCCGTCCCCTGCGTGGGATGTCTTTATTGTAAAGTGACAGGCTGGTGGAGGGCATTCAGTTTTCCCACTAGGGTTGTTTCAGCAGATCTTTTATGCGGATTGGGGGTTGTCCGGTCCTGATTCGGCTCGGAAGAGTCCGCTGGACCTAAAGCAACAATTATGTAATGTAATGTAATTTCTGTATTGGCCGTGACCTTCCACGCAAACGAACAAGACGTGGTGGAAGAAGAAAACAACGATGCATTCAGGTAGTAGGCCTATCCACTGATTGCTCGCTTACCTGTAACGTAGGCACTCAACCGTTCGACGACTCGCTGCCGTGGTCCGCCCTTGGAGGAAAGATAATCTTTCCTCCAAGGGTCCGCCGATGTACGACTGCCGTATGGTAGGCCTATTCTATTCTACGCTGCGCGAACGCCTGCAACCTCGTCACAGTCCGCCGGTCCACCCCATCTTCGTCGAATGTTGACAGTGAGCTGCGAGTTGCTTCATCTAATGCTCAGTCCCTTGGGCCTCCTCAAAAACGCACTGCAGTCAGTGAATTCATCAAAGACAGAAACATTGACATCTTGTTTATTCAAGAGACGTGGTTTAAATTAGTTGGGGATGAAGGGAGGTGTGCAGATCTGGCACCTTTTGGTTTTACAGCTAAGTCTTACCCGCGCTCTCACCGTGGTGGGGGTCTGGCTGTTGTGTATAAGGATGCTATGTCAAATCATTTGAGCTTCATTGTAGACTTTCCGTTCCCTCACACTTCCTTTGAAGCTGTGCAAGTTACGTTGTCAACATCACAGCAAAATGTACATTTCATTTGTATTTATAGAACATATCCTAAAAAGAAGAACAACCTTACTGATGCGATCTTTTTTCATGAGTTTCCTGAAATGTTAGACTATTGTAACAACATGTCTGGTACTTACCTCATTGTTGGCGATGTAAACTTTCATTTTAATGAACCTCATTTAGCTAGTACAAGAAAAATGATTGACCTTTTAAACATGTTTAGCTTAGAACAATCTGTCACTCAGCCTACCCATTCTGGTGGTCACGTGATTGACTGGGTAATGCACAGGCCCCAAGATAATGTAGTGCGATCCACCATTGTTACTCAGGAGCTGTCATCTGATCACTTTTGTGTGGTCTGTGATCTTACTGTTGTAGCTCCTTCTCCTCCAGCTTTGTTGAGGGAGACACGTAACCTTCGCGCCATGGACAGAGACGCCTTCAAGCGCGACCTGAGTGTGGAAGTGTCCCCGTCCCTTTGCCCCTCTGTGGAACAGCTGGATGCCACACTTAGTGCCGTGCTGGATAGGCATGCTCCCGTCTCCCGCCGCAAGGTTAGGGTCGGTCGTTCGGAGCCGTGGTACGATGGTATTAAAACTGAGCTTCGTGAGGCGAAAAGACAGAGGCGCCGAGCTGAAAGACAATGGCTCAAGACGGGACTTACGGTTTTAAAGGAGGTGTTTTGCGCGGCAAAAAGGTATGTCACGCATATTGTGCATCAAGCTAAGTCAAGTTACTTTAGTAATCAAATCACAACTAGTAAAACAAGTAAGCAACTCTTTGGAGTTTGTGACCGCCTTCGGGGAAAAGACAGAAAAACGGTTCTGCCTTCCACACACCCTTTATGCCAGCTGCCCAATATTTTCTGTGATTTCTTCACTAGTAAAGTAGTTGACATTCGGGCAAAATTAGATGGCTTGAATTCTATGTCTTCTTTCATTCATTGTTCTGACCTACGAGGAGATACATACCCCACTGATTCATCACTTAATGTTTTTCAACCAGTGTCTGAGCAAGAAATTAGAAATGTGATTTTGAAGTCAAAGCCTACAACTTGTTCTCTTATTCCCTTCCTACCCCTCTGTTAGTAGAATGCGTAGACCAGCTGTTACCAACTATAACCAACATTATAAATGATAGCCTGTCCTCTGGTGTTGTTCCATCATCAATTAAATCTGCTGTTGTAAAGCCTTTACTCAAGAAACCTAGTTTAGACAAGAATACCCTTCAGAACTATAGACCAGTGTCAAACCTATAATTTTTGTCAAAGATATTGGACAAGATTGTTTTGAAACAGTTATTTTCATATTTAAATACACATTCTTTGATCTGCTCCAACCAGTCGGCTTACAGACCTTTTCATAGTACCGAAACAGCTCTGTTAAAAGTTACCAATGACCTGTTGCTCGCTCTGGACTGTGGAAATGTTTCAGTTCTCACTCTGCTAGATTTATCTGCAGCATTTGATACTGTAGATCATGACATTTTGCTTAAAACTCTTCAGCTTCATTTTGGTATCTCTGGGTCGGTACTAAATTGGTTTCAGTCTTATCTCTTTGAAAGGAAGCAGGCTGTTGTTGTCGATGGCAGCGTGTCTAATGAGACAGAAATGATCTTTGGTGTGCCACAGGGTTCTGTTTTAGGACCTGTGCTTTTTATGATGTACACCAGACCATTGCTGTTACTTCTTGATAATCATGCCATTGATAACCAGTCGTTCGCTGACGATACACAGCTGTACAATTCTTCCCGCCCTTCTCTGAGATTCATTCTTGCGTCCAGAGCGTGCAGCAGTGCATTTCTGATGTAAGGTCTTGGATGGCTCACAACAAACTTAAATTGAATGATGACAAAACAGAAGCGCTGTTATTCCATAATCCTAGATTGTCTTCACACTCTACCCTTCCTACTTCTATTTCTGTTGGCAACTCTGACATTACTTTCTCATCCTCTGCCAGAAATCTCGGTTACATCATATCTGATGATATGTCCATTGATAACCATGTTTCACATGTTTGTCGTTCTGCATACACTGCCATTCGCCAAATCAGCTCAATCCGTCAGTATCTTACAGTATATGCCACCAAAACTCTGGTGTGTGCCTTTGTTCTCTCTCGTCTTGACTATTGTAACTCCCTACTCACTGGCTGTCCTAAATCTTTGATCGATAAACTACAAAAAGCTCAAAATTCTGCAGCACGGCTCGTACTGAAAGCAAAAAAACGCGATCACGTGACACCACTACTATTTTCCCTTCACTGGCTTCCTATCCAAGCACGCATTGACTACAAACTGTCAGTTCTCTGTCACAGTTTCTTCTCTGATACCTGTCCATCCTATCTTAGTCAACTCCTGTCTGCTTACTCACCTGCCCGACAGTTGCATTCATCCGCAGACACTCATGTCCTCACCACACAAAGAGTACGCACAAAAACCTACGGTGAAAGATCTTTTGCTTTTTGTGGCCCTAAACAATGGAATTCGCTGCCAGCTAACATTCGTTGTATTGCATCCACGCAGACTTTCAAGAAAGCACTCAAAACACATCTTTTCAAGCAATACTTTCCCACTGATTGAACTAACGAACATCACAATTCTTCCGCCTGCTGACATCCAGTCGACTGCCCTTGCGGTGAATGCTTGTATTGTGTCCGTGTTGAAGGTCATCTATTAATTTTATATAAGAGTATTTACAAATGTCGTACAAGTTCTTTTATACTACTAGTTTAGTTAAATGTATCTGTTGTAGTTGAGTCTAGTCCCTTTTAATGTTGTGATTGATGTCTTTTCATTGTATTTTACTGTTTTAAGAAATGTTTACAATCATCTGTTTTGTTTTTAAGGTGTGTAATATTTTTAGTTGTATTGCTTTGTTAAATGATGTGATAATGAATGCTTTTATTGTGGACATGTATTTTGGCCAGGCGCTCGTGCGTCTGTGTGTGTGTGTGTGTGTGTGTGTGTGTCTGTGTGTGTACTATTAATTAATGTACATACTTCTGGTTTAGCAGTTTTTACTAGGCATGTTTTAGTTTTACATTTATTTTTTTTAGTTTTGATTTTAATACTATTGCTTTTTTTATTGCATTGTAAAGCGTGGCGAGCCCATGTTTTGGGGGTACCACGCTATATAAATCTACCGTATTATTATTATTATTATTATTATTATTATTATTATTATTATTATTATTATTATTATTATTATTATTATTATTATTATTAACCTAATGTAAAAAAAAACATTTTTTTTTAAAACAAAAAATAACCATTTCTTTAAAAAGAAGAAAAAAAGGAAAGTAATATGTATTAACACACACAAAAATCGAACAAAAAATTTTCTTTGTTCGATTTTTTGGGGTGTTAATACATATTACTTTTTTTTTCTTCTTTTTAAAAAAATGTTTTTTTTTTTTTTTGTTTTTTTTTTTTTTTTAGTTTTAAAAAAAAGTTTTCTTTTAAATAGAATAGGCTTATTTTGCAAAATTGACGTCATACAATGAGCCAATGCTGCAGAAGCAGCTGTGAAGATTGTTTCTCATAATGCACCGCATTTTCAATGCTAGAATTTAGTTCATATAAATTAAAATCCAAGACTACAAAACATTTTTATATAAGCATTTGATGGACTCTTTTCATTTATAGTCGAATAAAGTGCTCACAGATCATATTCCTTGTAAATTCTCATCATGACATGACATTGTGTGACAGTGTGTGTCACGTCACAAGAAACAGTTTTTCACTATTGCATTCCACAATTTTTTTTTTTTCTGATCAAACCTTTTACTATTCCACTTTGTTCAAACGTTGTTTATTTCGTTTCTTGATAGACTTTTGTATGTTTTGGGCAAACCAAGGAGAGCTACATATTTTGTTATATCAATGTGTCAAATTGAGACTGAACGGTTTTCTTTACATATGTTTCTGGAGGTAAAACCGCGACTCTTATGTATACGTTTCTGTAGGTAAAACCATGATTTGTGTGAACTTAAAGGCTACGACTCTAACATATGTTTCTGGAGGTAAATCCATGGTTGTAGTGATGCTGGCTAATATTTAGTACCTCGTGTGTTAGAGATTTTAATTGTATTGTAAGTGATGTTAAAAACTTGAAATCAGCTAAAACTCACGGTAGAAAGAGGGTTAGCCAAATTAATATACATCCACCGAGGTGCTTCAGATTCCGTCTTAGACTGCAATATATATTTCAAGAGACAATTTATTATGGTGTAATTAGACGTTGCGCACAGAAAAAGATGGAGTACGCTGGTTAAACGATCATCTGTGGTGCCCCTACGACCTCCGAGTTAGGGATAGGATAGGATAGGATAGATGTTGGGTAACAATTTTGCGTCGGTCTTTGGTTACAATATATATATATATTGGGTGTTATTCCGGGTTTCACTCACCCATATGTATTGTGTCTCATTTTCCCGATCCTACAGTAAATATTGAAGTGAACAGAGAAAATAATTGATGGATGACATCAAAGAGCTTATTACGGAAAGAGGGGGAACTTCCATTATGTCATATACAAAAATGCGAGACGCTCTCACGGATTATTTCCCTTTGCTCGGGCTGGCTATATTTCATCATCTGCTATATGAATGATCTGTACGTGGTAACTTATTGAGCCTATGCCATTGCAAAAGAACATTTTTATGGCAACGTTTGCAAAAACCAAACTTTTAACCATCATTATTATTAACATTCCGCTACCGCTGTCTTTTTTTAAAATGTTTACTTATTGACATTTATTAGGTGCTTTTATGCTGCTTATGTGTGTATGTCATAGGTTCGTTTTCTGCCCTGGAATTTATTATTTTTTAATCAACGACAGATATTTTAAAATTAAAATATGCATGACAGACTGTTTCATTTATCCGAAACTGTAAATCCGTAATCGTGAGAGAGAGAGAGAGAGAGAGAGAGAGAGAGAGAGAGAGAGAGAGAGAGAGAGAGAGAGACATTTGACAATTTATTGAAAACAATAATATGTAATAGACATTTTTTTGCGCCATAAGAAGTGTGTGTCTGTGTGTGCGGGGTTCAGGGAAGCAGGACAATGCATTAGCTTATTCCAGAGATTCTGCAAGCTTTTTGCGTCTTCCTGATTTGGCTCGGAAGAGTCCGCTGGACCTAAAGCAATAATCTTGTATTGTATCTTGCGAATGCGTGATATACAAACTTACTTAGGTTTCGTAAATGCGTAATCCCTTTCAAGCTCATCATGTCTTTAAGTAAAGCAGGTCGATCTGACAAAAAGCGATTTCTAAAATCATCATACAAAGGACATACATACAAAAAGTGATATTCATTTTCAACTATATTCTTACATACAATGCAATTTCTTAGTGCAATATTATCATCGAATCTATAGGTGTTGTTATAAATTGGAAGAACTCCAAATCTGATTAATGAGAGTGCCACCCGAAAACAATATACATCAATATCTACAATATAAGATTCCTGCCCAAACTCGGTCTTGAATGAACTAAATGTTTTATAGCGGTCTCTATCCCGTACTGCTGCAGACCATTCTTGCCTAAAAATGTCTTGGAGCCTAGTCTTAAACTCTGCCAGAAAAGCATTTGTGTTACCCACTCCCTGTTGAACCCAAACAATGTAGAACCCGCACTCAGATAATATATTACGTACCCCTGATACCCAATTTTTCTTGCCAGAAATATCTAAATTCAGCAACATGTGATACGCTTGATTGACAGCAAATCCATGTTAGAATTTCTCCTTGGAGATAATAAAGTTTTCTGAATCTGAATCTGAATCTTGGTTTGGTAATCTATCAGCACTAAGCTGCAATACTCTGAACCAGTACCTCAGTGTGCGAATCGCTGAATTTATATATAGAGGAAAACGGCCTAATTCACCATATACCATTTTATTGGGTGTTCGAATAGGAACGCCTAGAAAATTTTTGCATGCTAATAAGTGAACTTTTTCAATAGAATCAAGACGACTTAAACCCCAGACTTCTGATGAATATAATAAAAT
This sequence comes from Oncomelania hupensis, assembly GCA_036898135.1. Lineage (NCBI taxonomy): Eukaryota > Metazoa > Mollusca > Gastropoda > Littorinimorpha > Pomatiopsidae > Oncomelania > Oncomelania hupensis. The sequence continues at coordinate 26,623,067 of CM072526.1, forward strand.
AGATTGCACTTTTGAATCAAACAGTTTAAAGAATACATCTTTTGACATCGACTTTAATTGTTTCAGTAAACGGCATAAACTTAAGACTGCTTTCCTCCCCTTCCCTACCAAGTGTTTAGTTCCAATTTTATGACTAAGCATAGTTGTAAACATAAAACCCAAATAACAATATTCATTAACTACCTCTAAATTAACTCCATCAAATTTCCAATGTTCAAATCTTGATAAGTAACCCCCTTTTCGGAAAACCATTATCTTTGTTTTATTAATGTTTACTTCTAGTTTTAGTTTTTCACAACACTCTTTTAGACAATTTAACTGATTTTGTAAACCTGCTGGTGTGGTTGATATAAGCGTGACGTCATCGGCAAATAAAAGGATAAACAATTTCTTTAACCCTGGCAGGAGTTGGATGCCATGTCGACCAGAATCAGTAATGTGTATTGCAAGTTGATTTATAAACATTGAAAATAAGGTAGGACTTAAAACACAACCTTGACGGACTCCCTTTGGGGAGTTGAAGAACTCTGTAAATTTACCCCCCACTCTAACACAAGAAGTCAATGACTCATACATGGATTTGAGGATGCTGTAGAATTTACCATTTATGCCATCTGTTTGTAATGTTTCTAGAAGTTTGCTATGCTGGACACTGTCAAAGGCTTTTTTAAAGTCGACAAACGCAACATATAATTTTCTTCCTTTTTTACTAAGACAGTTCTGTACAATAGCAGGCAATGTGAATATGTGATCAGTAGTGGAGTAGTTCCTTCTGAATCCTGCTTGATTTTCAACAATTCTGCTTCCGTTTTCTAACCAGCTGTAAAGACGTTGATTTAAAATCGATGTAAAGCATTTACTTGTGATACTGAGTAGCGATATACCTCTGTAGTTGTCAGTATTATCCGGCGATCCTTTTTTAAAAATATGTACTATAACTGCTTTTGCCCACTGAGAAGGGTATTGACCTTTGTCAAACACTGCATTGAACAAATCAGTGAGGAAGGTTACAGTGATATTCTTACCAGCCTTAAGCATCTCTGAGAGTACACAGTCTAATCCACCAGATTTCCTGGTTTTTAGATTTCTAATTGCTTTGGTAACTTGGAGCGCCGTTTGACGATGCAAAAGTGTTATGTGTATCAGCTGTTGTCATTGTGTTGGTCTGTAATCCAGGTTCTGATTCTGGATGTTTTCGTGTATGAGTGTCTGCGACGACCTGTGAGCTTCCAGTGCTATGGCTTAACTTTTGGTTCGGCGATGATTGCACTTCCACTGGGTTCTGTGGATCAGGTTTCTTTCTTGAGTTAGCCTGCGATTGGCTGCCCCTGGCACTTGCCGATTCTTGTGCTGTGTCTTCATTTTTTGCTTCTTGAAAGTTTTCGTCTTCAGTCACTTCCATCGAGTCGCCCTCGATTTCTATTTCTTGTGATCTGTGGTCTTCGTCTTCTTGAATTTTGCTCATGTCAGCCTCATGTTTTTGATCTCTGCTGTCATTGCCACAGTCTTGCTTAGCTATTAGCGAGAGGCCATTTTGGGGGTGACTGCTTGGAACGGTGCTGCTTTCTTCCGCTATCGCTACCTGCCTCCTTTGTGGCTTTAGCGCCTGCAACCTGGGACCTGCGCGTTTCTGTTTTAGATCTCTGATCAGTGTTGGATCCAGGAGATTTTCTTGAAGCTACTGCAACACTGTAAGAGTGAGGACCTGGCACAACTGGTCTCTGGCCACTACCGTGCTCTGCCCTAACGTCAATATCTGACAATGGCAGACCCCAGTGACCTTGGTCTTGTGTCACCGTATTTGTAACGGCGATAGCTGGTTGTTGGTGCGTGTAAGTATTCCACGACTGCCACTGAGTCACTGGGATGGGTGGGAAGGGGAATGGGGGATATGCGGCGAATGGGTGTGGTATAGGAAATGGAGAGAGAGAGAGAGAGAGAGAGAGAGAGAGAGAGAGAGAGAGAGAAAGAGGTGGGGGGGGTTGGGGGAAGAGAGCTCTGTCATTCAATCAATTAATCACAATAAAGCACAATAACAAAATGTTTCACTAATAGTGTGAATTTAATTTATATCAGGTGTCCCCTTACCCCCCAACCCTCTCACCTCCCACATCACTGGCTTAATAACATCAGTCACTTCATGGAAAATAATTAATTAATCAGACAGAACAATCAGAACCTAGACTACAACATTCCACGCAATATAGATCTTATGCGCAGAAATTCACAGATCAGAACACGGACTGAGTTTCTACATTACATTTTTTTTTCCGTTCACACTCAAACGAAAAGGGATTACAACAGATCAAGGACCATTTTTGTGCATAGGTAAGGGGTTATCTTGCACAGTATTTGATCACGAGGAGAAAACAGACTTAGTCTAATTTAACTTGTTAACATAAGCAGTTTGACGAAGCCAAACTGCCAATCTGACATCTACTTTTGAAATATAAGCACAAATATAGTCAAACAACCTAGCAATAACGTAAACAGTGAGCGACCTGTTGAACGTAAACAGTCAGCAAGCAAACTGTTTTGGATTTAGCACATAGGTATAACATGAATCATTCAAGCCGCTCTCCAATTGTTTTAACACTAACAACACTGCAGCGGTCTTAGTTTAGGCCTACATAAACACAAAAAATGAAGTTTTTCAATTGCAATTTACCTTTCTTTGTCTCTTGGAAATTTGAAAAAGGACTTGCCATCACAACTTTTCTTGTATCTGGCATTATGGCAGTTGATGGCTGTGCAAAAGTCACCGCCCTGTTTCACTCGGTCGCCTTTTGACTTTCTGCCACGAGCCATTTTCAGCATGTCTACAAGGGAGCATAACTCGTACCTTTCGTCTCGCGGTTCTGTACCAAGTTCCCCCCTCTTTCTATCATTAAGCTCTTTGATGACATCTAATACTTCACCACATGTCTTCTCACTTTCCACCATATTGGACGCTTTCTGTCAAATGGTCACTAGGGCTTCCTGTGATATTACTATTTAGCAGTGTAGGCATTTTATATGTATGTATTTTGTTGATATTTTATAATGATGTTTGTATTCTATTTTGTTTTTGTAAACGGGGGTTCGATAATTTAAGAGTATAGCCTCAGCTTCCCCTGCGTGTTATGCCTTTATTATACAGTGGCCGGCTGGTGGAGTGCCTTCCCAGCAAACACTCCCATGAGGTGCCCAAATGGGCACCACGTGGGACAACATGTGGTGCCCGAATGGGAAAACCCACAGGGCAAAGCCTGGGATTTGATCACTAGTGCAAATCGTATCCCAGTGGGAAAGGAATGGGAAAGAAGTGGGTTACCTCAGGGAACCTAGTGGGCTGCCACTGGGCTGTCCCACACTGCTTTGGGAAAATGCTTGGGCTTCCAGTGGTGTACCATTGGGATAGTAATGGGTAAGGTGAGGGATACCTCAGGGAACCTAGTGGGTTGCCACTGGGCTGTCCCACATTGCTTTGGGGAAATGCTAGGGCTTCCAGTGGTGTACCATTGGGATAGTAATGGGTAAGGTGAGGGATCCCAATGGGAGAGTTGTGCTATGTCATCATAAAACCTACTGGGCCTCCAGTGGGATGGCCCTTAATTATTGCTAGGTTAAAGTAGGTTTTTTAGTAGGCTTGTAGTGGGCGAAACAATAGCGCAAGATAATGAAACATACAAGAACACATTTTTTTAATCAGGCAAAAATCAACACATTATCATGGATGGAAACATTTTATTTTGAATTACCAAGAAAAGGTCAAGCAACATTTATAATAACAACATATTATATTATATACATATTACATAGTATATGTAGCAGAGATTCAATTAGAATAGATAGTTAGATAATTAGTTATTCATTGCTTACAGGGTCCAGTGGACTGCAAAGAGCAGAAACAAAAAGTCGAGCAACATGTATAATTACAACATTTCATATTTTAGTATATGTAGTAGAGATTCGATTAGATTAGTTAAACAATGCTTAAAGGGTCCAACGGACTGCTAAGACATGAATCATGACCACAGAAAACAATTTAAAACTGGCCCATTTACATGTAATCCCAGAACAAAATAGGTTTATGTCATAGCCTGAACATAGCAATTTGCAAATCAATACAAAAAGAAACATTTCATGGTAGCATGAATATCACACATTCATTCTATTTCATGAGTGAAATAAATATACACACAACTAAAATTGATCTGGGGAGATGTTTGCATCAATAGTATTTCCAATAGCCATTTATTCTTTTAAAAAAATAATGAGTTAGTTATACAGCCCTTTCCCTATTATTTAGATCAAAGTACTTAGGAATGGGGGGTATACAGATACAGTTAAAAAGATAGGTACCAAAAAAATTACAATGAGCCCATAGACAGTTACACTCACTCACTGTAAAATAATATTATTAATTCATTTCTTGTAAAGTCCTCTTCCCCCAAACAAGCCCAAACCGCATATGCTTCATTATTTTTTTAAACACATATAAATACAAATAAACAGCAGACAAAAAAACAAACTTTATATTATCAGTAAGTTTGTAAGAAGAGGTGGGTTTCAAGAGTAAAACACACACACAAAATAAAAATTGTTATTTGCAGGTTTGCATCAATACTATTTCCTATAGCCATTTATGATATATAAGAGTATATATATATATTAGGATATGTAGCAGACCAGTTTAGATTAGTTAAACAATGCTTAAAGGGTTCAGCAAACCCATAAAAACTGAAACAGGGCGACAGAAAACAATTCAAAACCGGTCCAGTTACAGGTAATCTCAGGACAAAACAGTTACATCATAGTCTGAACATAACAATTTGCACATCAATATAGAAAGAAAAATTTTATGGTAGCATGAATACGCGACATACTGCTGCAAATTCATTTCAAGAGTAAAACACACAACTAAAAGTGTTATGGGGAGATGTTTGCATCAATACTATTTGCAATAGCCATTTATGATTAAAAAAAATTAATGAGGAGTTATTTAAACAGCGCGTACCCTGTTGTTTGGATCAAAGTGCTTAGAGATGGGGTGTATAATAGGACACAGATACAGTTATAAAGATAGGTCAAACAATTGCAATAAACAGTTCACACTCACTGTAAAATAATAATATTATTAATTCATTTCTTATAAGGTCCTTTTCCTCAAACAAGCCCAAACACATTCAAACTCTAACACTCAAACGCTTAATACACAAACATATATAAATACAAATAACAAACAGCAGACAAAAGAAACCTTTAATTATCAGTAGGTTTGTAAGAAGAGGTGGGTTTTAGGTTGTGATCAGCACCCAATAGCCAAAATCAAACAAGAACTTTAGAAGCAAAGAAACAAACTTCATAATATTTGCCAAAAAAAGGGAACACTTGCTCCATAGTACTTAGTTAACATATTTTTTTTATAGAGAAAATTGATCTTCCTCCAGGGTAACTTGCTCGTCATCTTGTTCCTTAGTGTCTTGCATTTGTCTTCATTGTTCCTCTTCATGCCGCACTCTGACAGCAGCTGCAACCAAAACAAAACCTTAGAAAACAAAAAGAATTTCAGGTTTAAAAAAAAACAGTGCAAAGCAGAATGAGCCATTCTCTCTTGAAATATACTCAAATATATTGAAATGTTACAATAAAATAATGAAACGGACTAGACTTGGTAACAAAATTTCACTGAAATATATACACTCATTTTTGCTTAAAGTTTCTAACCAACCAACTGAAATTCAAATGCGAGTTCCTTGGTGGAAATAAATAAATAACTAAATATAAAGTTTTTCTTCTCATCTGTACAGTCAAAATGTAGATCATTGATAGTCATTGTTTATAGGGTCCAGCGGAGGTCAAAATGTTACTTAATGGAAGAATAATTAATATTGAGCTATTTTTCTATATGCTTTAGGTACTAAAGCAAAAAATGTTTTAGAGCTAATCCACTCTGGTTCACTTACATGAGTTAGCTTTTGGTATAAAATCAAAAACACTTTGCTGGAGTTTTAAAATGCAAACTAAAAAGTTAAATTAACTTACCATAAACCACCTCTTTAAACTTCAGTGCCTTGAAAGATGATTTTGCCTTTTTTCCACCACCGGTCAGGTTGTAGCAGGCTGCCTTTCATCACAGGTCTCAAAACATGCCGAACCAGTCTTCTTTACTTTTGCCTCCAACAGAAACAAGATAACTGACCTGAAAACAGAAAATTTTGACAAAATGTCAATCCAAACTATGTATCAAATTGAATTTTCATTCCACACCTGTCATTAAGCCTGGTTGAATAACAAATTATTGGTACATGTCATCTACCTATTTTGCACATGATAATGCTGAAGAAAATACACCCAAACACAAAATACACTACTCCTGTCCCAACACACACACACACACACACACATCTTTTTAGAACAAAGACAAATCCAGTGACATTGAAAAGAATACATGAAAACTGAAAACAACAGGAATTCATGAAATCTGGAAGTTAAAATTAAGTGGGCCTAGTTTGTGTCACTTATTTACATCAATTCTTACCATGTGGCTCCTCACTTCCAAGTCATCCAGAACATCATCCAATGCAGTCATCTCTTCCATAGTTGCTAGTGGAAAGTAAATCCACTAGGAAGAGATGCTTTGGAGTTGGATCGGGATGCTGAACCTGCTGCAACCATCTGGTAGACTTCATACTTTCTCCTTTATATCTTCCAGCATGATGAAAAACACCCTGAAGACTTCTGAAACAACAAAAGCAAACAATTTTTATGTAGTGCTTGGTTATTTAAAATCAAAATGCAAACAAAAACTGTGTATCTTGCTGTAGCACCTCTTTTAATTATAAAAGCATCTTTATTATAAATATAATACTTATATAGCGCACTTAACCTATCAAAAAAGCTAAAGGCACTGTTGGTACAGAGGTTGCATTTAAGTTTCCCCCTGCCCGGATTTGAGCCCTGGGATCAGAAGTCCAACGATCAACAGTTCAAAGTTATCCCAGCTGCCCATCGACGGAAGGTTAGCTGGGCTACACAAATTTTCTACTAGTTCAATTTCAACTAAATAAAAATCCAAACAAAAAGAATCGTTGCTTCATATGCACATACACAAAAGGTTTGATTTTTTTAAAATCAACCCCAAGCACTTTATGGCCGAGATCATCAAAAAATGCATTCGAATTGTCATCTTGCACCGATTCAGATTCATTTTCATCGAGGCTATGAATCAGTATGAATCTATGATTAATAATACTGTCAGTGTCAAAAGAAGCCAACAAACGTTTTTCAACCTGTGCCCTAAGACTAAGTTTTCTACGTTTACTTTAATAAGAAGCCATGGGTAAGAAGGAAATAATTTAAAAATAACAATTTGGCTGAATAAAAAGACAATAGGTAAGCAGAAATAAACTTTTAAATCGGAATTTAATAATACTTGCCGTTAATAGTTGAACACGGCGTGTCAATTTGAAGTTGTCTGTGAGCAGGAAGTGATGAAACTATAGGTCCGCATACAATAAGGAAATTGAGATTTTTTTTTTAAATCTTTCAAAACACTAAAAGATAAGTTATACTTTGTGATAATAAATATTTTAGGAATTTAACAAGCTTACTTGTACATTTTATTTTAATGGAATATAAACATATGTATTGAGTGTGAGCTCAGCACAACATTAAAATAGGCCTATCCATGGCTTGACGCCAGCCAGCTTACCGCGGCACACGCGCGCAGTACACAGTGAATTAGATCACTGGCTCAGTCACTCTGGGCCGTGTTGCATTCGAGCGAGGAAACTCACTTCATCCTTACTATCGAGAAATCTCGGGCTAGGAGAGATTTGCAACGACACGGTGGGATTTTGGCTAGTTCAAAATGGCGGCGCTCAGTAGAGAAGCTAAAAAGTTAATTTTATTGGCGATATTAGATGAGGATGACTTTGCACTGTGTTCTTTCGCAGTCGAAGAAGATAGGGTTTAGTCGAGAAGTGCGTTGATGCTAAATCGGCAAGAACAAAACAATCCAGAGGCACATGTGGATGGTTTTGTAGAGTGTGTTGTGCCCACCTACACCGGTTCGCAGTTCAAGAGTCACTTTCGCATGTTTCCTGAGGCTTTCGAGGTAAGTAGGCCTGCAAATTCTATAATACATATATATGTATTAATTTAATCTTTTAATTCTATGCTGTTGGTTCTTAACTGTTTAAGAAAACACTGGACTGAATTGCTTAGGAAAATACTTTAGTGTAACTGTACAACGCCAAACTTTCATTACTAGTACTACCTCTCTATCAATCTTTATGAGTTTATACATAGGCATAGGTGGTAGTGACTGATAGTAAAAGTTACTAAAACGAAGGAAGAGGCTTCAGAGTCTGCCAAACGCATTCTATTTTTACTCTCTCTCTTTCTCTTTCTCTCTCTCTCTCTCTCTCTCTCTCTCTCTCTCTCTCTCTCTCTCTCTCTCTCTCTCTCTCATTTTTGCCTTCAAGTTCAACTTGACAAAGATTCTGCAGTGAAAAACAAGAACAAATTAAAAAAATAAGCAACAGTGAGACACGACAGTAGAAAAATACACATATTTCATGTGTTTACTACAAGTACAATGTATAGGCAACCCTCTCATCATACATATTTGGGATGCTATTTTTGCACCATATTTTACTGTTCAGTATTTGTCTTGCACTTGGTTTTATAATAAATAGGATAATGTGCTGTGGATAGATTACAGAAATTATTTTACTTTAACTTTAAGAGCTTATATGCTTGTGGTATGAGAGTTGTCCTAGCCTTGTTATTTATTATTAGTAACTAAATCACGAAAAATCTTTTGTTGAACTTAAAATTTACACTAGTAGTCACAGTGTAACCTGCTTGAAAACTAGTGACAGTACTACTACTACTAGTAGTAGTACTGTCACTAGTTTTCAAGCAGGTTACACTGTGACTTACACTTGTGACTTGCACAGCATGAAACATTTAAAAATATTTTTCTAAAATTTATCTGTACGTAGTCCGGAAGAAAATGTGTTTATGTTCTCATTATCATTATGTAAAATATTAAAACAAATTGGTGTGTATGAATTTTAGTGTTATATGATTGTTAGAGTCCTGTTTACATTATTATTATGATAAATCTTTATTGCAAAGTGTAGGCATGCCAGCAGAATAAATCATTATAAATATTGCTAAAGGAAATAAAAACTAGGCCGTTTAAGTGGGCTGACCCATGGCTTTGTCCTAGCGTGTGATGTTTGAACCTCGACACTAGTTTATTGAAACAACTTTGTGTCAGGAGGCTAAGTAAGACAAACACACAATGGTCCTCATAATTTTATTAATGTTTTGTTTTTTTCCATTTCAGTCATTGTGCCAGTGGCTTTGTCCCCACCTTTCGGCCGAAAAAACTTTGACAGTTGAGACCAAGGTCCTGTCTTCCATCTGGCTTTTGGGCAACATGGAGAGCTACCGGAGTGTGGCGGATCGGTTTGGTATGAACCGTGGCACTCTGCATAAGATTGTGAAGGAGGTGTACCAAACACTTGTAGCTTTGCGAGGTAAGAATAATAATGACGATGATGACAATAAGTTAATACGAAGACTAACAATTATAATAATTTAATTTATTTTTAAAATATTTTGATTAGGTATATAATTATAATAATAATAATAATAATAATAATGAAGATTATGTTATATGTGCAATGTTTACAATTAAAATGCACTGGCACTTGCTATACATCCTGCAATAGAACTACTGTGCAATACAACTGCTGCTGCTTTTACTTTAGCTTCATAAATTACATTACATGTTTATTGCTTTAAGTCCCGCAGTCTCCTTTGAGCCAAATCAGGACCAAGCTTCATAAATTAAGAATGTGGCAGGGGGAAGTATATAATGTTTTACAATTTTGAGTATTGCAAACTTTCTAACAAAAATATCAATCAATGGTCCTTTCAAATTCATTGTAATAAAAAACAGGAGGCTATGTTATAGTAAGCTTTTTTAAAATATCGTTACAGTATTGGTAAATTTCGGTTCTTTGATTACAAAACATTTTTTTTTTAATGTATACAGATTTTTTAATTTTGTTTTCAGGTGATGTTTTGAGTTGGCCGCAGAGTGCTTCTGCGCTACGCAAAGCAGCCACTGACTTCCAGGAGGTGGCCGGCTTTCCTGGCGTTGTTGGAGCCTTGGATGGGACCTACATTCCTATCAAGGGCACCACAGACGACAGCCGAACATCCTACATCTGCAGGAAAGGATACCCTGCAATGCATTTGCAGGTATGAGAATGCATTGTTGTAACTGGATATTCACAAACCTTTTCTTCTCTGGATCATCATTGCTAAAAATAAGACACAAACTGTTTAGAAGTATATATCCCTTAAAATTTTTGGAGGAAGGCCTTCTTTTTTTAAAAGTAGTGGGTGAAATGCTGGCTCACCAATTCCAAAATCTGGAAACCAAATCCTTTAAAATGATAAGAGGAAAGCCTGCAAAGAGGGTCAGTCAGAAATACTCTACATTAACCACATTTTAATGAGTGCAGCAAACAGAAAATTTCCTAAAAGTTATGTTGCCATGATGTCAGAACTATTTAGGTGCAGTTTTAAGTATTTTTTTTTACTAATAGTGTTAATGCTGCATTTCATATTTTTAACATAGCTCAGATTTTTCTGTGTATCCCATTACTTTCAGTGGAAGCTTGTGGCTTCTCCGGAGAAATGGCGACTGTTATGCATGCATGAGTATGTTTAGGGAATGTAAATAGTGGGGTGGGGGGGGGGGGGGTTTGAGTTAGTAGATGATAGGAGAGTACATTATAGTTATTTTTGTGTATTTATTTTTTAATATTAATCTTGGTGCAATATTGCCATCAGTGATATGATGCAGAGGTGTTATTGTTACAGTTCATTTGTGTGAAATGCATTTTGTTTCCTTGAACGTGATAAATGTGTATACATACGTGCTGCCGCCATTGTAATTGATCCGTGTGAGACATGTATTGTATTGTAATAATAAAGATTTCTGGGCTAATAAACAGAAGAAATATTGTTTGCCTCCAGTTTATTATTTATTTATATTTTATTATAGTCATTATATAATTTATTATATATTCATTTTGGTGTGCAGGTGATATGCAACAGGCAACTGCTGTTTATTGATGCAGACACTGGCACTCCAGGCTCTGTTGCTGACAGCAGAGTTTTTCGAAACTCGGACATATCAGGTCTACTTGAGAACCCCGTCACCCAACTGCCAGGGGAAGACCTCCATCTGCTTGGAGACAGCGCATATCCTCTGAGGAATTATCTGCTTGTGCCATTTCGTGACAATGGCCACCTGAGCCCTTCGGAGCTTAGGTACAACTGGGCCCATTCATCCACAAGAAGCACGGTAGAGCGTGCCATTGGATTGTTGAAAGGGAAATTTCGCCGTCTCAAATCGCTGGACATGACTAACCTATATGATGCACCATATTTGATTTTTGCATGCTGTGTTTTGCACAATTTTATTATTCTGCAAAACGGTGTTGACGATGATGACATTGACTGTGACCCAGACGAGTTGAATGTGCCCGAGGCTGCTGAGGAGAGGGAGAGGAGAAGTGCTTCTGACAAGAGGAATGACATTGCAAATTTGTTGATGTAGCTAGCTAAAAAAAAAAAAAACCTGTAATTAACAGATGTAACTTTCTCCATTATGTTGAAGTTCATATGTGGTACCATTTATTTTTTGAGAGTTTATGTAAATGGTAATGTGTTTGCGTAGGCCTTTTTCAATTATAGATTCTATTTGAATTACCCACTTTACTTATTTCCCTACAAAAAATAAATTAGTATATCGCAGACTACTTTAGAAAGGAATTGGAGAACTTGTTATTAAATAGAAACTTCTTTACTACAAGACTTACTTTTTTTTACTATGTGATTTGTCACTCTCGTCTTTGTTGCTGCCTTATGCAGGGGAGAGAATTTGCATTAAAAAAATGAAATTAAGTATTTATTGTTGTCCGTCTAGACTTGCATCCGTCAATTTCCAACTTGCACACACATAATCAACTTTGCATAATACAACCAATATGAAAATGGCTCGGACATTTTATTTACATGTAACACACATACATCTACAGGTAACCAAAAATTAACCAAGGAAACTACTTGCAAACTCAGTGTAGTTTAAAAAATGTACTACTTAAAATACTAAAAATGTATAACAGGCAACAACCTAGATTATCTAAACTGTTCTTTACTAAACACAAATGCTGAGGCTTACCAGTAGTAACTATACAGAATATCAACACACATACTCAACTTTGCATTAATACAACCAATATGAAAATGGCTCGGACATTTTATTTACATATAACACACATACATCTACAGGTAACCAAAAATTAACCAAGGAAACTACTTGCAAACTCAGTGTAGTTTAAAAAATGTACTACTTAAAATACTAAAAATTTATAACAGGCAGCAACCTAGATTATCTAAACTGTTCTTTACTACTCAACACAAATGCTGAGGCTTACCAGTAGTAACTAAACAGAATATCAACACACATACTCAACTTTGCATAATACAACCAATTTGAAAATGGCTCAGACATTTTATTTACATATAACACACATCTACAGGTAACCAAAAAAACTACTTGCAAACTCAGTGTAGTTTAAAAAATGTACTACTTAAAATACTAAAAATTTATAACAGGCAACAACCTAGATTATCTAAACTGTTCTTTACTACTCAACACAAATGCTGAGGCATACCAGTAGTAACTATACAGAATATCAACACACATACTCAACTTTGCATAATACAACCAATATGAAAATGGCTCGGACATTTTATTTACATATAACACACATACATCTACAGGTAACCAAAAATTAACCAAGGAAACTACTTGCAAACTCAGTGTAGTTTAAAAAATGTACTACTTAAAATACTAAAAAATTTTAACAGGCAACAACCTAGATTATCTAAACTGTTCTTTACTATTCAACACAAATGCTGAGGCTTACCAGTAGTAACTATACAGAATATCAACACACATACTCAACTTTGCATAATACAACCAATATGAAAATGGCTCGGACATTTTATTTACATATAACACACATACATCTACAGGTAACCAAAAAAAATACTTGCAAACTCTATGTAGTTTAAAAAATGTACTACTTAAAATACTAAAAAATTTTTACAGGCAACAACCTAGATTATCTAAACTGTTCTTTACTACTCAACACAAATGCTGAGGCTTACCAGTAGTAACTAAACAGAATATCAACACACATACTCAACTTTGCATAATACAACCAATATGAAAATGGCTCGGACATTTTATTTACATATAACACACATACATCTACAGGTAACCAAAAAAACTACTTGCAAACTCGGTGTAGTTTAAAAAATGTACTACTTAAAATACTAAAAATTTATAACAGGCAACAACCTAGATTATCTAAACTGTTCTTTACTACTCAACACAAATGCTGAGGCTTACCAGTAGTAACTATACAGAATATCAACTCAACAGGTGAAAGAAAAAATGTCCATTCAACATATCTATAGCTGCAAAATGCCCATTCAAAGTTTCTCTAACAGTTTCTCTAACAGTTCATTCCGTCGCTCTTGAGCTGCCAATAGGCGCTCGCTTATTTGCAATCTCCTCTCGTCCAACTCCTTGAACCATGCTGGTGGCTCTTCATTCCGCTGACGCTTCCTCTTTCCCTTGACTAGAGGAGTCACAGGCTCGGTAGTTGCAGGCTCATCAGAGGACTCTTGTATCTGAATATCCCCAGGGACTGAAACTGGAAAAAAAAAATTCCTTTAACACAGATTTCAAATGGAATACAGCCCCACATCTGAAATAACACAGTTATAATAGCCCGAGGTAAACCCTCCCTCTCTCACCCATGTAACGCAAGAGGTTGACTCAAGTATCACAAGATAATTGTATTCCCCTTCTTTTTCTTGTATATTTATTAAGGTATGAAAGGACCACTGCATACATCAGGTGACCTTAACATGCCAAATCAGTTTACTGAAACTATAAGAATATGGTACTAGGCGCAGCACAATAAACCATAAAAACAATTGTAATATTGGCACATGTTCCAAGAATTGTTTTTCTTCATAAATTCCTCTTACAGATTACCAAAACCAGCCACATAAGACAATGTACATGGCACATGATTCTTACCTTTGGGCCCGTTTAGGGAGGAGACCCTGACGGGAGGAGTGATGGCATGATCCTCACACAAAAGATTGTCCATCGTGTCATAGTAAGGCCATGATGACCGTGCTCGCCCCGTTTTGGAATTGCTGTCTTTAATGCTCTTGTATCTATCAAATATATTTGCATCATGTTAAAAGTATTTTAAATGCTACCATCTCTGTAAAAACTACAGTAAATTATTCTGAATATAGACTTTGCAGCAAATAAATAAAAATAATAAGCATAGCAACAACAGGGCTTGTAGTGGGGCGTTCAACGCCTGCCCCACGTGTGTGGCAGGCCCAGTGGGCCTGATATCTCTCTTTAAATTCCCATTCTTACACCTTGCCTTTCCCACAGCTATGAGCCAGGGATAGGAGTGGTGTGCTGCAGGGCCCTCATTCCCACATCTTTCCCACTCCAAATCCACTGGGCAACCAGAGGGTATTTAAAATCTGTGTTACCTGGGTTCAGTGTTACCACTGTGGCTGTTTCAGCAGATCTTTTATGCGGATCAGGGGTGAGTCCTCTTTCAGCCAAGTTGTGGTCTTGATTTTGTGGTCCTGATTCGGCTTTTTGCAGTTCACTGGACCCTGTAAGCAATGAATAACTAACTAACCTCACTTTCCACAGTTCAAATTGTGTCAGTCCATATTCTTGTAGAAGCAGGACTTTGTCAGTATGAAAAGTTAACACTACTCTGGAAGTAAAGTCAAAAGTTAATTTTCAATCTGCATCAGTGTGGCTATACATAACAAATGCAATTTTCACGCTGTAGCTATCGCTTCACCTAGCATTTGCCACTTGGCAGCCAAAAAATAGCTCATTGACATCACTTCCGATTCATGTTGTTTGCATTTGAAAAAGAAGTCCTGGTCCAACTTGAGTATCTGGCTTAAATATAAGTTTAAACTGTTGGATACGAAAAGTGAAGTAAAGTTCCACCACCAGATTAATTCCTGGATTGTTTTTTTTTATTGTGTCAAATTCTTTTTTTTTTTTTTTTAAAGGTCAATGTTCTTTTTTTCTATATTGGAATTGCATGTTGTCACGTTTAACGGTATACATTTGTCACGTCACCCGAGTTGGGTTCAGTGACGTCAGCTCAAAACAGCGAGTGAAGGAATCGAACTCAAAACAAAAGAACTAATACAAATACCAGATGAATATTTACACTCTTTTATTCAACAACAACCACACACAAGGGCGGATCAGCAGGTTCACGCGGGAGGGTGCACTTTTTTTCTTTTTTTTTGGGAGGGGGGGGGGGGGGAGATAGAGAGAAGTTTTTGTATCTTACCTCAGATTCATAGCAAAGAATAATAATAATAATAACGGATTTTTATATAGCGGGTACTCCAGCCTATGACCAGACTCACCACGCTTTACATAGTCATTACATATAAATACATGCACTCGATGAAACATCACTTTTGCTACAATACACCAAAAGACGGGACAGTAAAGGTACAGACTTACAACTATGTACTTAAATTATTAAAAAAAGACAAAAATATACTATTTACAACTATGTACACAAATGACAAAAAAAAAGACAGAAAATAGAATAGCAAAAACCAATTCACAGCTATTTATATGCCCGGTTAGGCCCAGGAAGAAAAACAGTATAAATATTTACAGCTATTCTTTCAAAACAACAGCTATTCTTTCAAAACAACAGTTTATGGGCAAAACGCCCTGACATACATGTGTTACACTTTCTTTTGTTGTTGAGTTTGAGCTGTTACATGACTAACATGTGTAGGCCGATTGGTGAGTGTGAGTAAACGAAAGAAGAAAGGAGGGAGGCGGTGGGGGTAACAGGAGATTGAGGCGTGAAGAGGGCAGGGATTGATATGGGAAAGAAAATAGGAGAGAATGCATCTTTGAGGTAAATGACGATTATCATTATTATTATTATTATTATTATTATTGTATCACTTTGGTGAAAAGACTTTAAATAAATTATTATTGTATCACTTTGGCGAAAAGACTTTCATCTCCATCTTTCTATATGCTTGCGAAGCATGGACCCTCACAGCAGATCTCCAACGAAGAATACAAAGCATGGAGATGAGGTACTACAGAAGATTTCTGGGCATTTCTTATACCCAACACATCACCAACGACGAAGTCCGACAGACCATCACACAAGCCATTGGACAACACGATGACCTGCTCACAGTGGTGAAGAAACGGAAACTCCGATGGTATGGCCACGTCACCAGATCATCAGGCCTTGCAAAGACCATTCTGCAAGGCACAGTGCAAGGAGGTAGAAGAAGAGGGAGATCGAAAAAGAGGTGGGAGGACAATATTCGAGAATGGACTGGTTTGACACTGAGCGAAGCCATCAGGGCTGCTGAGGACAGAGAAAGATGGAGTATGCTGGCTAAACGATCATCTGTGGTGCCCCTACGACCTCCGGGTTACGGGACAGGATAGGATAGATAGGAATATATTTTCACGTAATAATACTGACGTTTACTCTCTTCAACTAGGAATAATTGGCCTTTAGTGCACCTTTAATTGTGCACCCAATTGTACACTTCTTAGCACAAAGTGTGGCGACCTTCGACAACCCGCACTCCATTTAGTTGAGACAACAACGCACACAGATAAAGCCTGCTGGACCTCATGTTATGTCGAACATGGAGGAATAATATTGTTTACTTTGGCTCATACACCAATGACAAATGGAAAATCCCATAACAAGCAATACTTATTGTAATGTATACGTCTTTTTCGGGGTATACCTATATATTTTTCTGGGACATATATACCCACAAAAGGTAATATTTCTGATAAGAGTATATATTATATATGCCCCATAATTTTAAAATCCCACAAAAGGTAATATTTCGTATATTATACGTGTGTGTGTGTATATATATATATATATATATATATATATATATATATATATATATATATATATACAGGGTGGGCCATAAAAAGTGTCCACATTTTATTGTGCAATAACTGAGATAGAAATTAATATTTTACAACATGTTTTATTCCACGTAGACAACAATGTTAAAGGTTTTGTTCAAACTAATCTTAGCAAAATCTGTGCATTTTCAGAGTCACAGAATCAATAGTTCATGATGTGCTCAATCCACGCTCCGCGTTGTAGAATAACAGCTGCGAGCCGAACGTTGAAGATTTCACCAGACTTGAACCCTGCTGATTATTTTCTTTGGGGTTATTTGAAAGAACGAGTGTATACAGACAATCCAAGAACAAGTGAAGAACTAAAGGCAAGCATCAGGAGAGAAATCAGAAGCATTCCTGAAGAGATGCTGACAAGAGTTGTGGACAACTTCAATGTTCGGCTCGCAGCCGTTATTCAACAACGCGGAGCATGGATTGAGCACATCATGAACTATTGATTCTGTGACTCTGAAAATGCAGATTTTGCTAAGATTAGTTTGAACAAAATCTTTAACATTGTTGTCTACGTAGAATAAAACATGTTGTAAAATATTAATTTCTATCTCAGTTATTGCACAATAAAATGTGGACACTTTTTATGGCCCACCCTATATAGATAGATAGATAGATAGATAGATAGATAGATAGATAGATAGATAGATAGATAGATAGATAGATAGATAGATAGATAGATAGATAGATTTGAAATAAAGTCAAATTTTCTCTAGTTAAAGTAGAAAGACAAAAGACTCCAGCTGTATTTTCTATGCCCTTTACTTTTCAAATGTTTGCTGTAAGCTTCTTCAGAAAGAAATCATCAATGTCAAATGGAGCACACACATGTAGGGATAGAATATGTGAGCACAAATACAGTTAGGGAACCGAAATCACCTAAAAAATTAATTGTAAAATAATGATGAAAAGTCTTTTGCACTAATCTATGTATGGTGATTAAGTTCATAAACTCTTAAACTCTACTCACAAACCATTTTCTCTCTCACTCTCTCACATATGCACACACACACACACTCTGTAAAAACCAAGAGAAGTGGGGAGAGGAAGAAGTGGTTGTGTTAAGAATGTATTATTTTATTTATATATTATTTTTGATTATTTTTTTAAATCTTATTATATTTGTTGTTGTTGTTATCAACAACTATAATTTCGAATTTATTATTTTTTTTAAAAACTTTTTTATTCTCCAAAACATGCATGCAGATAATATATTTTCCATTTTCAAATGCTAAATGAGGATGGACATATAAGAAGAAAATGTTATAACATAAAAAGAAGAATTATTAGTTCTTTATGTCACATGTATAAAGCCATACTCTTTGGATTTCTATTTCTTTCACAATAATATCTACATACATATTTGGTATTTTAGAGAAATTACAAAAGAAAGTAAGGTGGGGAGAAGGAAGAGAGAAGTGAGAGAGAAAAAGAGAGAGAAAGAGATTGAGTTAGAAAGAAAGAACACCATGGGTCATTATCCTATCCTATCATATCCTATCCTGTCCCATAACCCGAAGGTCGTAGGGGCACCACAGATGATCGTTTAACCAGCATACTCCATCTTTCTCTGTCCTCAGCAGCCCTCATGGCTTCGCTCAGTGTCAAACCAGTCCATTCTCGAATGTTGTCCTCCCACCTCTTTTTCGGTCTCCCCCTTCTTCTACCTCCTTGCACTGTGCCTTGCAGAATGGTCTTTGCAAGGCCTGATGATCTGGTGACGTGGCCATACCATCGGAGTTTCCGTTTCTTCACCACTGTGAGCAGGTCATCGTGTTGTCCAATGGCTTGTGTGATGGTCTGTCGGACTTCGTCGTTGGTGATGTGTTGGGTATAGGAAATGCACATAAGTCTTCTGTAGCACCTAATCTCCATGCTTTGTATTCTTCGTTGGAGATCTGCTGTGAGGGTCCATGCTTCGCAAGCATATAGGAAGATGGAGATGACCAGAGAGCGCAGCAGTCTTACTTTGGAATGTAGACTGATGGTTCTGTCTTTCCAAATGGGCTTCAACCTTGTCAGGGCAGCAGTTGTTTGTGCGATCCTGGAGAGGACTTCCTGTCGAGACCCATTGTCTGACACAATGGCTCCTAAATATTTGAAGCTGTGCACTGTGTTGAGGGATTGGCCTTGTACTTTGATGTCCGTGTTGATGCCATTGGTGTTGTTGGTCATCATTTTGGTCTTCTCTGCACTTATTTCCATTCCATAAGCTCTGGAGGTGGTGTCAAGCCTCTGTACAAGCTGTTCAAGTTCTTGTTCCTCTCCAGCCAATCCATCAATATCATCCGCAAAACGAAGATTGGAGATTGCTCTGCCCCCTATGCTGACTGTGCCTTCGTGATCTGCAAGAGCATCTGACATGATGCGCTCTAGGAAGATGTTGAAGAGTGTTGGAGAGAGTAGGCATCCTTGACGCACACCGATTGTTGTTCTGAACCAGTTCCCGATGACGCTGTTATGGAGGACTGCACTGGTAGCCTTGTCATACAGGCTTTTGATGACTTCAATAATTTTAGGGCTGATGTTGTACACTTTCATGGTTGCCCATAGAGCTGCATGCCAGACTCGGTCAAATGCCTTCTTGAAGTCTATGAACACATGATATAGATGTTGTTGGTGCTGTAGGTATTTCTCACAGATTATTCTGAGGTTGAAAATCTGTTCAGTGGTACTTCGCCCTGCCACGAATCCTGCTTGTTCTTCAGCTATGATTTGTTCAGCTTGTGGTTTCAACCTGTTGAGTATTATTTTCAGGAGGACCTTGCTGGGATGGCTGATGAGGCTGATGGTGCGGTAATTTTCACACTCCTGAAGGTTACCTTTTTTGGGAAGAGTGATGACAAGCGACTGGGTCCATGGTGTAGGCCATTCCCCACTCTGCCAGATCTTGTTACAGATAATGGTGAGAGCATCAGTCATCGCTTCTCCTCCTGCTTGTAGCAGTTCCGCTGGTATGTTGTCCACTCCCGCTGACTTCCCTTTCTTCAGCGATTGCACTGCTGCCTCAACTTCTTCCCGGAGAATTGGGAGGATTTCTTCTTCTTCTCTGCTCTCGGGACATGCTAGAACTGATGGGTCTCCATTTGGTGTATGGTTGTAAAGGCCAGAGCAGTACTCTGTCCATCTGTCCAAGACTTCTTGTTCTTCTGTAAGGCATATGCCAGACTTGCTTTGGATAGTGGAGACTTTGGGCTGTTTAACACTTGTCAGCCGCTTCACAGTCTGGTAGGCCTTCTTGCTGTTGTTCTTGTTCAGATTGTTCTCTATTTCCTGGCATTGATCTTCTATCCAGTTCTCCTTTGCTGTGCGCATGCCTTTTCGGATGTCATTGTTGGTTTTTCGGTAAACATCAGCTCCCTGTGAGGTGTTCTTTTTCTTTTTTAACTCTCTTCGTTTATCACACAGATCCAAAAGTTCAGGTGTGATCCACGGCTTCTTCTTTGGTCGGTGCTTGCCAAGGATCTCAGTGGCGGCATCTGTTACAGCTGAGTTGAAGGTATTGGTCATGGTGTTGACATCTACTTCGCCTGCCCCCAAAATAAGCAGTGGTGCAAATTTCCCTCCAATTGTGGCCTGAAATATTTTTGCCACCTCCGGGTCTTGCAGTTTGTCCAGGTCGAACTTCAGCCTAGTGCACTTTGCTGTATTTACTCTCTTAAAATGGAGCCGGAAAGACATCATCACGAGATCGTGGTCACTTCCAATGTCTGCTCCTGGAAAAGTGCGTGTCCTGCCAATGTTGATACTTGATCTGAAGCGTTTCTTGACCATGATGTAGCAGCCCTGAAAATGAAAAAAAGTCCTACTAGCCTTTGGCTAGTAACTTAAAAATTTTACTAGCCAAACTAAAGATTTTTTTTTAGTCGCCAATTTTTTTTTTTTCACTAGCCATGGCGACTAAATTAGTCGCCATTTTCAGGCCTGTGTAGTCGATCTGGTTGTGATGTTCCCCGCCGGGACTGTGCCATGTCCATCGTCTGGATTTTTTGTGGAGACCAAGCGTGTTTGCCAGTACCAGATTGTTGTATCTGGCAAACTCCAATAGCCTCAGACCCCTGTCATTTGTCTCGTTGTTGCAGTGGGGTCCACATGTGTCTCCCCAGTTGTGGTGCGCATCTTGGCCAACCTTGGCATTCCAGTCGCCTTGCACTATGACTATGTCCTTCTTCGGCACTTGGTCAAGGACCGCCTGTATATTTTCATAAAAATCCTCCACTTCGCTGTCTTCATAGTCTGATGTTGGGGCATAGGCCTGGATGATGGTAATGTTGAAAGGGGTTGCTCTCAGACGGATGGTAATGAGTCTACTGGAGACTGGGCGGCAACCCATGACAGTGGCTAGAATGTTCTTGTGGACTAAGAATCCAACGCCGTGTTCGTGCCTGTCATCTCTACCGCTGAAATAGAGCTTGTGGCCTTTGTCAGTCGTTGTTTCACCTAGGCCTTTCCAGCGCATTTCGCTGATACCTAGAACGTTCCATCGATAGTAGTCCAGCTTGTGGGCCAGTTCTTCTAATTTTCCTTCCGCAGTTAGGGTCCTGACATTCCAGGTTCCTATGACGATGTTGTTTCTCGTGCGGATCTTGCTAATTTGTCCATCAGTAGCATACTTTTCACCTCCGTCCTGGTGGCCAACGGAAGGCGCGGTCCTTGTTCCGGGCGACGACCGATCCGGCATGGAATTAGTGGATAGCCTCATCATGTGTTGTGTCTTGGGCAAAAAAGACCTGGCAGGGCCCAATCCTCTCCAGGCTGTTGGCCACAGCCGAAATCCACGAATACAGTGTGGCTCGCCTTGGCCCTGAGCCCTGGGTCATTATCATTTCACAAAATGTACAAAACTAAGATTAGCACGCAGTGAAAAATACATATACATTTAAACTAATATATATAAGCGCTTATATATCGTCAAACAGTGGTAAGTACGGGTGCCATTCTTGTACACATTTTTTATACCTCATTTGTAAAAGGGCCATATATTTTTCTACTTCGTATCGGCTTTTTAGCACAGCTGTAAAGGACCTGTAAAGTGGTTTTTTTTTTTTCTATTTTGCATTTATAAATGAATGATTTTGATAATAAAATTAACAAATCTAATATTGTGTCCGTTCTTATATTTATTTCGCAGCCAAATATTACGAGATGTTCGCTGAAGTGGAAAGTAATAGCATTATAACACTTAGAATTTAGGGCTCTCTCAAAGTCAGTCCAAAACGTTTGAACGAAAGGACACCTAAAGAAAAGGTGTTGTATATTTTCCCTTTCATGTTCACAAAAAGTACAATTAATACTCTGTTCAACTCCAATGTTATTATTCTATGAATTATTCTAATTTGCAGCCACTTTAATTTGATTTCCCTAATTTCCTGTGCTTTCTTAAATATTATTTTCCATTCAACTGTACGCACTATTCTCCCGTCCCAGTTTTTACAACAGTTAGGTTTTACATCATCTTTGACTAATGTATCATATAATATCCTCGCACCTCTCGGAGATGTACCAATAAATCTCAACAATTTACTATGTTTATAATCAGCAACATCGGCGTTAGCTAGTTGCAGTCCACACCGGCGAACATATCTCTTAACAGCCTCTACACAGCCATAATACACTAAAAGGTTAGTAGTAATATTATATTTGTTAACAAACACTTGAAAACTTAAAAAATTGCCATTGTTATTTAACAAACTTCCAATTATATATGCACCTTTTTCAATCCAGTCTGGAAAGTAAATTGTTTTATCTTCAACTAAAATATTATTTATTTATTATTACAAAATAATGGCTCCGACAAAATTTCCTCAGCACAGTCAAGTCTAATTTTATCTCCCAGAATTTCATACGCCTTAAGAACATCATACCAGAATGGATTACAATTTTCTTCCATACACAATTTGTTACCAAGCTTATTAATTAATAATACCTTTTCATTTACAATTTCAATTATAATTTTCCATTTATGTTTAGTCTTCATCAACTTTCTGATCCAAGTTATTTTTAATGCGTTCATATAATGGCGTACATCTGGAATGCCTTCAGAGATACTTTTCATTGAGGACTTTTTAGAAATCTTAGCATTTTTATTATTCCAAACAAATGTAAAAATACTTTTTTGAATAGAATTGACAATATCGTCTGGTGGATTAGGCAATAACAGCCATAGAATAGATACACAAGCTTCGACAAGATCAACGATTTTAACCAGACCAACTGGCGTTAACTGACGTTTTAACCATATCTTGTATAGTATCTTAATTTCTAGAAATTTTGCTTCAAATTTTAATTTAACACAGTCTTTTAAGTCATTTGTAAAAATAATATTTCGAATTTATTTTATTTAAAAGCAAGATCTATATCATGTGTTCATAGACTTCAAGAAGGCGTTTGACCGA
This sequence comes from Oncomelania hupensis, assembly GCA_036898135.1. NCBI lineage: Eukaryota > Metazoa > Mollusca > Gastropoda > Littorinimorpha > Pomatiopsidae > Oncomelania > Oncomelania hupensis. The sequence goes on from CM072526.1 coordinate 26,646,620, forward strand.
GTCTGGCATGCAGCTCTATGGGCAACAATGAAAGTGTACAACATCAGCCCTAAAATTATTGAAGTCATCAAAAGCCTGTATGACAAGGCTACCAGTGCAGTCCTCCACAACAGAGCCATCGGGAATTGGTTCAGAACAACAATCGGCGTGCGTCAAGGATGCCTACTCTCTCCAACACTCTTCAACATCTTCCTAGAGCGCATCATGTCGGATGCTCTTGCAGACCATGAAGGCACAGTCAGCATAGGGGGTAGAGCAATCTCCAATCTTCGTTTTGCAGATGACATTGATGGATTGGCTGGAGAGGAACAAGAACTTGAACAGCTGGTACAGAGGCTTGACACCACCTCCAAAGCCTATGGAATGGAAATAAGTGCAGAGAAGACCAAAATGATGACCAACAACACCAATGGCATCAATACGGACATCAAAGTCCAAGGCCAATCCCTCGACACAGTGCATAGCTTCAAATATTTAGGAGCCATTGTATCAGACAATGGGTCCCGACAGGAAGTCCTCTCCAGGATCGCACAAACAACTGCTGCCCTGACAAGGTTGAAGCCCATTTGGAAAGACAGGACCATCAGTCTACATTCCAAAGTAAGACTGCTGCGCTCCCTTGTCATCTCCATCTTCCTATATGCTTGCGAAGCATGGACCCTCACAGCAGATCTCCAACGAAGAATACAAAGCATGGAGATGAGGTGCTACAGAAGACTTTTGGGCATTTCCTATACCCAACACATCACCAACGACGAAGTCCGACAGACCATCACACAAGCCATTGGACAACACGATGACCTGCTAACAGTGGTGAAGAAACGGAAACTTCGGTGGTATGGCCACGTCACCAGATCATCAGGCCTTGCAAAGACTATTCTGCAAGGCACAGTGCAAGGAGGTAGAAGAAGAGGGAGACCGAAAAAGAGGTGGGAGGACAACATTCGAGAATGGACTGGTTTGACACTGAGCGAAGCCATCAGGGCTGCTGAGGACAGAGAAAGATGGAGTATGCTGGTTAAACGATCATCTGTGGTGCCCCTACGACCTTCGGGTTACGGGACAGGATAGGATAGGATAGGATAAAAGCAAGATAAGACGGACCGTGACCTTTGACACAGCACGACACGGTGAGCATCGTATGCCAGCCAAAACGAAAAAGCGGAAGTCATGGGTTCCAGCACGCACATGTTCGCTTCCGTCTCGCCTCTTAACCGAGAGATCTCGTAGAACCAGCCAAGATTACACTTCCTTTCAAGCTCACGTTGATAAGGGAGAGGAGAGTTTATGCGAAGGTAAGGTTGTTCTGACGGTTTTTAAATTGTTGAATGAATGTATTCCATTTATATTTGTCCCTTTTGGATATATAGTTTAAATGTATGAATGTGTGTATATGTTGCTGTTCGTGTAAATTTACACATTACTCGTTGTATTCGATTCTCGTTTCGGACACGTGGAAAACCAACCGGTCTACCGTACCGTCGTACGCCATATTTGTGTAGGTATCAAGTTCTTCGCCTAGAGGGCAACTTCTGGCCTTAGATCAGCAGGAGGGCACAACTAAATAACTATGAAAATGTTAAAACTAGAACCCTAAATATAAATAAAACTAAAACGGCACCTGGATAGTGGATATCGTATAGTCTCCAAAAACCTGCCCTTGGGGGGTACTTCACTTTGAGAACAAATAAAATCTATAAGAAACCAATTATCTGTGTCTGTTTTGTTGTTATTGTGTTAAGTATATATTAATGTTATATTATTTAAAACGATTTCCATTTAAAACTAAAGTGATTCTCTTTAATTTGTGTTTTTCTGCTAAAATTTATGAAATTCCACAGCGCCATTTTGTGACATGCTGACGGTCAGAATTTTTTTATCAGATTATTTGTTTATCTCGCTCAGTTTTATGGCTGAAAGTGGTACAAACTTTGAAAATGCCTATTAAGGTTTGCCGATACACGCTTCAGCGTCATGTTGAGGTGCCACTTGATAATCTATTGCGTCACCAAAACTAGTTGGACGGACGCAACGCTTCGTTACTTCACATATCACAGACACCGACAGCCTCCTCTCACTAAAGTTGTTCAAAATAATCGGGAATGAATGCTTTCTATTTTTAGCACTGCACTATTTTTTTGTTATTAAAAGATAAGTAATCTTGATAGACCCCAATTATGAATAGAATTTGGTGTTCTTTGATTGCTGGTATCCTTCGTTACTAATATCTTGAGTTGCGTCCGTCCACCTTTAAAATAGAATAACTTAGGTTTAAAAATAAATGGAACTATATTTTAGGTATAAAAATAGTCACGGAAGTAGCGGATTATATTTTGTTATAATTAGATGCTGTATTGATGCGCGGTATCGTCGAAATTTGAAAAAGTGTTTTCGTTGATTTGAATCACACGAAGTTGCGTCCGTCAATATTCTGATTACCAAAGTAAAAGAATCAAACTTTAATCTTTATTTTTACAATTATTATAATATTTCCAGTTTTAAGAATATTATTGATGTGAATATTTAATTTTTGTGATTGTCGGGAGAGGGTTAGTTTTAAAAAGTAGGTCGGACGCAACGAAGTAGCCACAGCCGATAGTTACTTAGTTGCGATCGGCCTTCGGAAAATGTATTTATTTTATGACTTCTCAGAAGCACTAAAATTCTTGTTAATGTATTTTTTTTAAATGTTATCTTCTTGAAATAGATACTTTTTTATAAAATGATTTTAAAATTTACATAACTAGGAGTTTTGGACACCTTTTAGCAGTTCCTTTGGTTACTATGTTGCATCCGTCCATATGCTTCTACCTATACCTTTAAGGTGTTGGTACTCGGTAACTAAAAGAACAATTTTAAAAAAAATTATAAAGGGAGAAAGGACAAATATATACTTAAATATTGTGCATGTAACAACTTTCTCTTCAAAAGTTTTTTTTTTTACATCTATGTCACACTTTCAGCATGTTTCCAGAGAACGACCCATATACAATGAATTCCACTTTCCAGGGGGAAAGTTTTTCACCCTCGTTATACTTTAGCCACTTTAGGCTAGTTTAGCCGAAGTTTGTTGTAACCGTAACCGCAGTGGCCGAATTGTGTGTTTGTATTCGTTAGATCTGTCGCGTCTCTAAAATTAATCTTTGATGTTTCATGTTCTAGGTATTGCGGATGAAAATTTTATTTTGTACTTACAGGATTTTTTTTTTAAAAATTGTATTACCCACTTGCGTGGATAAGTTTTCTGACTGACACTAGGACCCCGTACGTGACTGTTAACTATTCGGACATAAGTATTATAAGCGGTGTCCCTCGGGGGAGCGGACCGACATTATTTATGTATTTTAATTTTTATATAAATGACATTAGGTAGGTAGGCCACAATTATTTTTTCAAAATGAAAATAAGCTCTCGTGTAATACATCAATGGAAAGAGCTTGAATTCAATAAGAAAATGATACCAAGATCAACGATATACGTTAATAAATAAAAAAGATACGAATTTTTACTGATAAAAAAAATTGTTTTGTAATAGGGAATCTTAAGCCAGAATTGTGACCGTTTTCGACTCTTTTTACAAATAAACAGTCATAAAACCTGCAAATATGCACCGATTTTGATAAAACTGGTACCAATGGAAAGCTGATCCTCAATACCACATGGATATGCAGGGCTTCTGAAATGCACAAGACCGCTCGCCAATGGCTAGTTAAAATTGCCACGGGCTAGTTAAAGTTCAAAGTCTACTAGCCCGGCGGGCTAGTTGATTTTCTGTCTTGAGTTTGTCAATCCCCGATGTCTCACGCGGGGTCGGCAAGCACATCCCTAGCACTCCATTTTACAGCTTATTTGATGCTTCGCCATTTCAGCAGGGCTAGTCAAAATTCTTGCGGGCTAGTAACTTTTCTAAGTAACTAGCCCGGCGGGCTAGTTGAAAAAAAAGTCTTTCAGAAGCCCTGGATATGTAAAAGAAAGTTCTATAATGTTTGCTTTAAATTGTTTTTTTAATATATTAGTAACATGACTGTCATGAAACTGTTTCCATGACCGTTAAATTATTTCATAAAAGAAACCAAATTTATTAATTAGCACAGCCTTCAAAATGCGCGAGGTCTCCGACTCATAGGTTCGGAAGCCGCATTCGGTCCCAGGCGCACCGACAAGGAAAATAGATAAATAGAATAAGTTTGAAAACTCAGGACACTGGACAACACCAGACAATAGAGACAGCGAAGAATGAAGTTATAGGAAACAAATCACACAACACCTGCTTTAAATTTCTAACTTAATTTATGACGGATTCTTTCATTCGCAGTAACACAAGTATAAAATAGTTTGCACAAACGTTATTATATCAAACTTTAAATTCTACGTAATTAATATATATGTTCTTTCAATTACCAATAAGCAAAATTCTTTCTAAGAAATTATAAAATCTAAACCTCCAACAAAATTAACACTACCAACCTTCACACACCAAATAAAATATCCAAATAATAAACTCACACACATGTCGAAGCAGACGTTTTAAAGCATTAAAATTACAATTCACAATTATAATTTATGACTTTCAAAACGAACTTTGTTACAATTAAATTTAGAGAAAAACACCTATCACAAAATATTCACTTCACTGTGCCCTAACTTCAGCCAAAACAATTTAGAGAAATATCACAATGATGGAAAAAGTTTATAAATGTAATTCATCTGCTTCGGCCTATCTCGCTCGCATTCAAATCCGTAACGTTTATGAGCTTTACACGTCTATATATAGGTCCCGTAAATATTGGCAATTCCACGCAAAATACGTTATCGCTCACATGAGACTGTATACATAATTATTGACAAAGCTACAGTTACTACTGCGTAATACCCGATATCTTTTCCACCCTCTTCATCCCTATGAACTCCTATCATAAACTATCGCCAAAGAATCACCAATGGCACAGGCGCAGAATTAGAATATTATATAACATGCTGCCTGTGACAATGACTGATGTGCGATAGAATGCTTTCGCTATAGATAACTGCACCAGAATAAGTTCAGAAGACTACAATTATTATTTTAAAAGTATCTTTATTATATATTATTTTTTATTTAGCATTATTGATTGAAAAACCCTGAAAATTTTGTACTTTATAAAGATGGATTTCTTATTTATAACTATAAGCAGGCCACAATCGATTGTATTGCTACGCGCAGACTCGACTCACGTGGTTGCAACCAAGTTTGTAATGCACTCTTGGGGGTGTGCCTCTTCTCAACCAATGATCTTCCTTGTTTCTGGATGAATACCCATAATATTTGACCCACTGATTGGCTAGACATTTACCCATAAGCCAGTATGTTTTTCTTTCTTCTTTTTGAAAAATAAATACTATTTTCACTGAAGGAAAACTGTGCTTGTTTGGGGATGAAAATCCGCAACTGAAGGGATTATTGTCCTAAGAAATAAATTATTGATTCGTTTAAAGCATTGTTTTATCTTTTAGACTGCAAATTTTTATTCGATTTCGTTGATCCTCGAATTTACAACAATTTTTTTACAGGTCGGTAGTGATCGGCAGACACGTGAGCCGCCATACTGGAATTAGCGTTGGGTACAACCGGCCTCAAACCGATACAAATGCTGTGTTAAATATGCCAGGAGTCGGCCTTTTTTATATCTTTTCTTACAGCAATCATTTTTCTATAAATCTGCTGAGTTTGGGCCAATTCTAATGATCCTCGAATTTACTGTTACTTGTTTAGTACTGTAGGGGTCTTAGCAATTTTCGCCACTGCGGCCATGCGCCAATCCACGGCAATGGCGTCATCACGTGACCAGCTCTTTCACACTAGTAATAGGCCTCATACTACTAAGTAGGCCTAGTCGTATCTTGCCTGTTTCTTTTATTATATATTGTTTTAATCTCAAATGCTTGCCGTTTAGTTTTTATTTTCTATTGGTACCAGTTTTATCAAAATCGGTGCATATTTGCAGGTTTTATGACTATTTGTAAAAAGAGTCGAAAACGGTCACAATTCTGGCTTAAGATTCCCTATTACAAATAGGTAGTCAAAGCCCTTCATTGGCTCTTGTCCGCTCGCAGTTTTGACCCAGTATTGACTTCACTTTCAACACTTATTATTAATGTAAAACTGCATTAAAACGAACAGTGGCTATATTCAAATAAAAATTGAAAGCTTTATCTTTACATCTGTGTTGTTTTTAATGCATGTTTATGCGAAAGATTCTGAGAAAACAGCTTTTGAATACGCCCCTATCCGAGCGCTGAATGCCGGTGCGAAAAAGTTGTCAGCGTCGTTTGCTGAGAGGGGGCTCGTTTCAAATGCTAAGCGCTTTGAGATAGTTCATTGGATGGCCTAAAAATAAGAACCAATGAGAAGTTTGGATACTTAGCTTCATTTACATATAAATATGGTGGGCTCTCATCGCGCTTGGTCATTCAAGTACTTTCAGACCGTGTCTAAAAACTCCCTTAGTTCCGCCTCGTAGGGTCCCTTAACGCAGGCTGGACTGCTTATAACCTGCTGAGAGACGGCCAGCGACCCACAGCACAAGCTATGCAACTGGCACTCGCCTGGAAGCTTATAATTACTTTAACCGCGCGTCAAGCTCTGTACTGTATAGGGCCAGGAAGGGGGACTGGCCGGTCGGCTGCGCAACATGCAATTGAGTGCCTATTGCTTGCACCATTAGCACCACGAGACTTTCGTAAATTCGCTACAATTACTGAGGCCTGCAACCTAACACAAGAAAATATTTTATAATGTCGACCACATCACCAGAAAGTTCAAACTGTGTACTAAGTGACTTCAAATGATGAACATTGTAGAAAGGATTTAAATGTGTAATTAAAACGCGTATATACACTAGATCGAAAACCGGTCCGTTGCAAGGCAGTGAAGGGCCGATCAGTACACACGGTCAAATCGACTAAAATATAAGACAAGCGAAATGGTATTCTGAGATTTAGTTTATGCTAACACAAAACACAGATATGAAAGTAACTAAAATGCAAAAGGACTACCACAATACAAACGATATTTCACATAACATGATCAGTTCTATAGCACAGAGTTAGAGAATGATATCCAGTCAGTGGTACGCCGTTCTTTGTCTAGTATGTTAGCGGGAAGCGAGACTGCAGGCATGGTATGAGGCTAGCCGGCTGGCTGCAGGGCTTGCCAGCTATAATTAGCCTAGTAGCTCCACTGAAAAGTCCTTTCCAGTGAAAGAAAGCACAGGCGTGTCATGTGTAAAAGTTTTGTTACAAGCCGAACAAAGTGGATAAAGCGGTTTTGATGTAAGTTTGATTTTAACTAGAAGTTTAAAAATTAGCAAGAAATAAAGAGCAGACTTTCCTTTATAAAACTAGGGTATTTATTAATTTGTGCATTACTCTATCGCGGAGCGCTTTGCCGTAGAAAAGTGTACCCAAACGGTGTTCTGGTTTTCTTGCGGCCATGGCCAACTCGTGGGCCTATTCAGCGACACGAGTGCTGAGCATAGTAGCACACTAGTAGGCCTATAATTTTCCGGCACTCACTGCGAATTTGATGATTTCCCAACTTTGAAGCACCAAAACGGCTGAACAGTACATGGGATAGGCCTGAAGAAAATTGGGCTTGGAGTACCTGTCAAAAATCAGCTTTCTGGTATCAATATTGGCTTCACTTTGAGACTCCAAAGTTGTCAATTTCTTCAATTCCAAAACGTTGCCAAAAAAAACACCAACATTCGGCATTTTCAAACATTAATAACTTTTTACCTATTTGTCCTGTGGGGGAAAAAAATATACCACTCTGTTCAGAATGAAAAGCTCTTTAAATCTATGTCAGTTTTGTGATGAGGAAATCATTAAAAAAAATGGCTTTTGACTACCTATTACAAAACAATTAATTGTTTTAATCAGTAAAAAATTCGTATCTTTTTTATTTATTAACGTATATACAGACCTGCCTACCGTTACGATTTAGGCGTATTTTGTTACGATTTTCAGCCCTTACTACGATTTTTACGATTTCCCTAATTTTACTACGCTTTTCCGAACGCAAAAACTACACATTGTACGAAAACTTCCTTATAAGGAGATGCTAGACTCGGAACTGAAAATGAAGGCTTGTGATTAGTCGAGAACAGTCACGTGACCTGTTCGGGTCTAAGGTACGGTAACTTCCGTTTGAACTACGACCGGGCTTGTGATTAGTCGAGAACGGTCACGTGACCTGTTCGGGTCTAAGCTACGGTAACTTCCGTTTGAACTACGACCAGGCAATTTGTGTTGTTTACAATCGATTTGCGCTTCATAAATGGAAAATCAAGACATGAATGGAGCAAATAATAAGCCTCAGTCATCTGCACCATGCGAAAGAGTGTTTTCAACAGTAAGAAAGAATGCCACACCCCAGAGAGCTTCAATGGGGCAGGATACTGTGGAGGCACTCCTTGTGCTGAAGTCAAGAACTGGGCACTTACTGGACAAGCATCAATATAGTGATCACCAACTGAGCAGCATTAAGAGTGCTTACTACAATTCTTTGAAGAAGTAAAAATATAAAAACTTTTTTTTTTTTTTAAATTACTATTTACTTTTGCATTTGAATGATGCTTTTCTGACTCATATACATGAAAGTCATAATGAATTCAGTTTATTTTACTTTTTTTTAGTTCATTGTTGTGCTTAAGTCCACACCTCCTTATGAAAACTTTTTTCTTTTTTCTTTTCTTTTACAACTAAATTATGCTTTTTATTTTATTTTAGTGTACTATGTACATTAAAGTAATAATAATAAATTTAGACAGTTTATCTACTTTTTTGTGTGGTAAATTCATTGTTTGCTTTCTATTTCTTGTCTTGCTGCCTGTTTAATTTACAATTAATTGCAAATGTTGCAAGATTGTTGGTATTATTTGGTGTAGAAATATAATTAATTTAAAGACCGATAGATCGATCGCGGTGTGAATACGCTTTTTACAATTTTCTCTCAAAATGTTACGCTTTTTGTCCCAAGTCGTTACTCCTAAAAATGTGGGGGGTAGGCAGGTCTGTATATAGTTGATATTGGTATCATTTTCTTATTGAATTCAAGCTCTTTCCATTGATGTATTACATGAGAGCTTATTTTCATTTTGAAAAAAAATTGTGGCCTACCTAATAACTAAAAGTATTTGAAGGAGTCAGACGGAGGCTGTGTTTGTACCACGAAACATGTTTTAAATAAGTCACTTATTGTAACTGACTTTAAACCTCCTTTATCATCATTTTCCTTAACAGTACGTACAAATGATTTGTCATTTTCTAAGTACTGTAACAAAACATGCCCATTCTGGCACAATGTAGTTTCTGTACTATCAGTATCGGGCAAACTGAAATTACTTTCAAGAAACTGACGTGCTTGTCCTTTACCTTGTCCAGGGAATTTTTTTTTCTTTTTTTTGGGGGGAGGCATGATGATGATGCTTCAGTCAGATACAACTGAATATTTATCAAATTAAATAACTATTACTAAGTCTAAACTAAAGTACAACAAATATTTTACACAACCTATTCTTAAATATAATATTATAAAACTAGGCAAAGAAAAAAACTGCCTAACAGTAGTAACGCACAAATATAACAAACAGTATAAATTATATACAAAAAGCCAGTAAAGAACAACAACCACACTGCCAAAAAATAAACAAAATAAAATAAAAACTAAACGGCAAGCATTTGAGATTAAAACAATATATAATAAAAGAAACAGGCAAGATACGACTAGGCCTACTAGTAGTATGATAGAGCTGGTCACGTGATGACACTATTGGCGCATGGCCGCATGTGGCGAATATTGCTAAGACCCCTATAGTACTAAACAAGTAACAGTAAATTCGGTCACCAGTAGAATTGGCCCAAACTCAGCAGATTTATAGAAAAATGATTGCTGGAAGTAAAAAGGGGTCTGTCTACAAAGCTGAGCAACGCGAGGGGTGCTGCTTTTCTAGATAATATTTATCACAACAAGCTGCTTATTTGCCTTTCCTTTTGCTATTATCTTATTTAAAAATGATCGGAGAGATAGTATTAATAATTTCAAGACGAAAATATCTATAGAACCTTTGTATTTGCTTTGTAAATGTCTGAAAGTGGCCTAAAATTTGACCTAATTTTGTGACACGAGAATGACCGGGTTTTCTTTTAAGTGTTTACATAAATAAAGATGTCATAGAACACGTAAAATTAGTATATTCTAACTCATTAGTAATAGTTTAAACATGCACAATACTTACAAAAACAATTTGTTTTGTATTTTGTGTATTATAGCCGGAGTAAATTTGGATGTCGAATGTAACGCATGGTTTCCGAAACAGGCAGAATGTTTTCAAAAATTGATCTTTGTCTTAAGCGCAAGAATACATTTTTTTTTTTAGAGTTGTCTTTCTTGGTGGTATGTTATGAATGAATTCCAATGTTTACAAATAACAATTTAGTCGTTATGTAAATGCTTTGATGGTCTGAAAAGCATCAGTTGACATCGTTTCCGGATTTTCGTGTTACGTTCGACTACACACAAATTTATTTTGCTTATTTCAAAGCATACCTAGTAGAACTATTTTAATGACGTAAAGTAGGCCTCATTAGCGGATTGATATATACACTCGTCCCTTCTCGTGTGGTTTCATTTTAAGCGGGGAATCTTTTTCATTGTGTGTGGTTTCCGAGTATCACGTAGTTGTTACGTTCGACATCGCACGCAGTGTCACCAACAAAACTGACTCTTTACGAAAAGATTCTTCATGTTTATATAATATTTTATGTTTATTTAGTTGTTCCTATCCTATCCTATCCTGTCCCGTAACCCGGAGGTCATAGGGGCACCACAGATGATCGTTTAACCAGCATACTCCATCTTTCTCTGTCAGCAGCCCTGATGGCTTCGCTCAGTGTCAAACCAGTCCATTCTCGAATGTTGTCCTCCCACCTCTTTTTCGGTCTCCCTCTTCGTCTACCTCCTTGCACTGTGCCTTGCAGAATAGTCTTTGCAAGGCCTGATGATCCGGTGACATGGCCATACCAGTGTTCCCTCCACACACAAAAAATGAGAGTCCTTGGGACTCCTAGTCCCAGGTATAAAATTTTAAGAGTCCTTGTGCATATTTTGAGAGTCCCCAAATCGGTGGATGAACGGGTTTTGGGCCCAGTCAACCAAGTCAGAAGTGAAATGATCGTGTATGATAGAATTAAAGAATGGATTAACGAAGATTTCTTTGTTCAGTTAATGTATTGCTTGGAGGAAGTTAACAATGCGCGCGCATGCGATTTTTAAGGACGACAACTCCCGACACAATCTTTAATCGTCTGCAGTGGCAGTCTCAGTTGGGTTCCGATTCTGATTATGCCGTGAATTAGTTCGCCACTCGTTGATCGTATTTATGACTTCAGCGATTCCAAAAAAATGTGTGCGTCCACAGGACGCACACATGCAAATTTTCCTGCGTCATTTTTCATATTTTGTGCGTAATTGACGCACTACTGTGCGTAATCGGGAACACTGCCATACCATCGGAGTTTCCATTTCTTCACCACTGTAAGCAGGTCATCATGTTGTCCAATGGCTTGTGTGATGGTCTGTCAGACTTCGTCGTTGGTGATGTGTTGTGTATAGGAAATGCACAAAAGTCTTCTGTAGCACCTCATCTCCATGCTTTGTATTCTTCGTTGGAGATCTGCTGTGAGGGTCCATGCCTCGCAAGCATAAAGGAAGATGGAGATGACAAGGGAGCGCAGCAGTCTTTGGAATGTAGACTGATGGTCCTGTCTTTCCAAATGGGCTTCAACCTTGTCAGGGCAGCAGTTGTTTGTGCGATCCTGGAGAGGACTTCCTGTCGGGACGCATTGTCTGATACAATGTTGTTAGGATAAGTTTAATTCGACTGTGGTGACTATTTTAATGAAAATAGATCTCCGGCTATCCTATCCTCCTATCCTGTCCCGTCACCCGAAGGTCGTAGGGGCACCACAGATGATCGTTTAACCAACATACTCCATCTTTCTCTGTCCTCAGCAGCCCTGATGGCTTCGCTCAGTGTCAAACCAGTCCATTCTCGAATGTTGTCCTCCCACCTCTTTTTCGGTCTCCCTCTTCTTCTACCTCCTTGCACTGTGCCTTGCAGAATAGTCTTTGAAAGGCCTGATGATCTGGTGACGTGGCCATACCATCGGAGTTTCCGTTTCTTCACCACTGTTAGCAGGTCATCGTGTTGCCCAATGGCTTGTGTGATGGTCTGTCGGACTTCGTCGTTGGTGATGTGTTGGGTATAGGAAATGCGCAGAAGTCTTCTGTAGTACCTCATCTCCATGCTTTGTATTCTTCGTTGGAGATCTGCTGTGAGGGTCCATGCTTCGCAAGCATATAGGAAGATGGAGATGACAAGGGAGCGAAGCAGACTTACTTTGGAATGTAGACCGATGGTCCTGTCTTTCCAAATGGGCTTCAACCTTGTCAGGGCAGCAGTTTGTGCGATCCTGGAGAGGACTTCCTGTTGGGACCCATTGTCTGATACAATGGCTCCTAAATATTTGAAGCTATGCACTGTGTTGAGGGATTGGCCTTGGACTTTGATGTCCGTGTTGATGCCATTGGTGTTGTTGGTCATCATTTTGGTCTTCTCTGCACTTATTTCCATTCCATAGGCTCTGGAGGTGGTGTCATACCTCTGTACCAGTTGTTCAAGTTCTTGTTCCTCTCCAGCCAATCCATCAATGTCATCTGCAAAACGAAGATTGGAGATTGCTCTACCCCCTATGCTGACTGTGCCTTCATGGTCTGTAAGAGCATCTGACATGATGCGCTCTAGGAAGGTGTTGAAGAGTGTTGGAGAGAGTGGGCATCCTTGACGCACAGTGATGACAAGCGACTGGGTCCATGGTATAGGCCACTCCCCACTCTGCCAGATCTTGTTACAGATAATGGTGAGTGCATCAATCATCGCTTCTCCTCCTGCTTGTAGCAGTTCCGCGGGTATGTTGTCCACTCCCGCTGACTTCCCTTTCTTTAGCGCTTGCACTGCTGCCTCAACTTCTTCCCGGAGAATTGGGAGGATTTCTTCTTCTTCTCTGTTCTCGGGACATGCTAGAACTGATGGGTCTCCATTTGGTGTATGGTTGTAAAGGTCAGAGCAGTACTCTGTCCATCTGTTCAAGACTTCTTGTTCTTCTGTAAGGCATATGCCAGACTTGCTTTGGATCGTGGAGACTTTGGACTGTTTGACACTTGTCAGCCGCTTCACTGTCTGGTAGGCCTTCTTGCTGTTGTTCTTGTTCAGACTGTTCTCTATTTCCTGGCATTGATCTTCTATCCAGTTCTCCTTTGCTGTGCGCATGCCTTTTCGGATGTCATTGTTGATTTTTCGGTAGACATCCGGCTAGTCCAAAGTAATTAGAAGCCAAGAAACCAGTTTTTTTAATAGAGACCTGTAAGATCTCACTTTTATTTTGTGATTATGTTATAATATTATACACAATTTGTATGTGCAGTAGCTGTTCCAGGTTGTTTCATTTTAAGTATAAAAGAACTTTTAACGATTAAAATTTGTCGAAAATTGACTGACTTGATAATGTATCAATAGATAAGCTTCTTTACTAATGTAAACATTACTTTCTAATCTTATATCTATTTGATAGCAAATCTCTTTATAAATAAAGATTCTTTGCCAACTTTATATATATATATATATATATATATATATATATATATATATATATATATATATATATATATATATATATATATATATATATATATATATTGGTTTTTAAGTACTATTTGGTTTCCGTGTTACATTGGACATTTCGTTGAGTGTGTACACTAAAGGTCTGACTACATGCATATAAGGTCAAAACTTATCTTCTAACCTGCATGGCATGATCACACACATACATATCTGTCAAATAAACCACAAAATGTATGTATTTGACAACTTTTTTTGGGGGGCACCCATGTCACAAAAAGTGAACCAACTTTGTAGACAGACCCAAAGATATTTTAAAAAAGGCCGACTCCTGGTATATTTAACACAGCATTTGTATCGGTTTGAGACCGGTTTTACCCAACGCTAATTCCAGTATGGCGTCTGACGTGTCTGCCGATCACTACCAAACTGTAAAAAAAATTGTTGTAAATTCGACGACGAACGGAATCGAATAAAAATTTGCAGTCTAAAAGATAAAACAATGCTTTAAACGAATCAATAAATTATTTCTTAGGACAATACTCCCTTCAGTTGCGGATTTTCATCCCCAAACAAGCACAGTTTTACTTCAGTGAAAATAATATTTCTTTTTCAAAAAGAAGAAAGAAAAACATACTGGCTTATGGGTAAATTTCTAGCCAATAAGTGGTGTAAATATTATGGGTCCTATCCTATCCTATCCTGTCCCATAACCCGAAGGTCGTAGGGGCACCACAGATGATCGCTTAACCAGCATACTCCATCTTTCTCTGTCCTCAGCAGCCCTCATGGCTTCGCTCAGTGTCAAACCAGTCCATTCTCGAATGTTGTCCTCCCACCTCTTTTTCGGTCTCCCCCTTCTTCTACCTCCTTGCACTGTGCCTTGCAGAATGGTCTTTGCAAGGCCTGATGATCTGGTGACGTGGCCATACCATCGGAGTTTCCGTTTCTTCACCACTGTGAGCAGGTCATCGTGTTGTCCAATGGCTTGTGTGATGGTCTGTCGGACTTCAACGTTGGTGATGTGTTGGGTATAGGAAATGCACAGAAGTCTTCTGTAGCACCTCATCTCCATGCTTTGTATTCTTCGTTGGAGATCTGCTGTGAGGGTCCATGCTTCGCAAGCATATAGGAAGATGGAGATGACCAGAGATCGCAGCAGTCTTACTTTGGAATGTAGACTGATGGTTCTGTCTTTCCAAATGGGCTTCAACCTTGTCAGGGCAGCAGTTGTTTGTGCGATCCTGGAGAGGACTTCCTGTCGAGACCCATTGTCTGACACAATGGCTCCTAAATATTTGAAGCTGTGCACTGTGTTGAGGGATTGGCCTTGTACTTTGATGTCCGTGTTGATGCCATTGGTGTTGTTGGTCATCATTTTGGTCTTCTCTGCACTTATTTCCATTCCATAAGCTCTGGAGGTGGTGTCAAGCCTCTGTACAAGCTGTTCAAGTTCTTGTTCCTCTCCAGCCAATCCATCAATATCATCCGCAAAACGAAGATTGGAGATTGCTCTGCCCCCTATGCTGACTGTGCCTTCGTGATCTGCAAGAGCATCTGACATGATGCGCTCTAGGAAGATGTTGAAGAGTGTTGGAGAGAGTAGGCATCCTTGACGCACACCGATTGTTGTTCTGAACCAGTTCCCGATGACGCTGTTATGGAGGACTGCACTGGTAGCCTTGTCATACAGGCTTTTGATTATGGGTATTCATCCAGAAACAAGGAAGATCATTGGTTGAGAAGAGGCACACCCGTACCCCCAAGAGTGCATTAGAAACTCGGTTGCAACCACGTGAGTCGAGTCTGCGCGTAGCGATCCAATCGATTGTGGCCTACCTACATTAGGTAGAGACTAGAGTGTGACATAAAGTAGGTAGGCCACAATTTTTTTTTCAAAATGAAAATAAGCTGTCAAGTAATACATCAATGGAAAGAGCTTGAATTCAATAAGAAAATGTTACCAAGATCAACTAGTCTATACGTTAATAAATAAAAAAGATACGAATTTTTTACTGATTAAAAAAAATAATTCTTTTGTAATAGGGAATCTTAAGCCAGAATTGTGACAATTTTTGACTTTTTTTTTTTTTACAAATAAACAGTCATAAAACCTGCAAATATGCACCGATTTTGATAAAAGTAAAGACTGGTACCAATGGAAAGCTGATCCTCAATACCACATGGATATATGTAAAAGAAATTTCTATAATGTTTGCTTTAAATTTTTTTATTAATATAGTAACATGACTGATGTGCGATAGAATGCTTTTGCTATAGATAACTGCACCAGAATAAGGTCAGAAGACAACAATTATTATTTTAAAAGTATCTTTATTATATATTATTTTTTATTTAGCATTATTGATTAAAAACCCTGAAAAAAAGTAATTGAAGGACTGTAAGTCTAAACTAAAGACGTAAAGTACCACAAATATTTTACACAACCTATTATTATAAAACTAGGCAAAGGAAAAAACAACTATGCCTAACACACAAATATAACACTAACAGTATAAATTATAGACAAAAGCCATTAATTGACTTTGAATGAAATGTGCTTAGAACAACCACACTGCAAACAAAAAAAACAAAAAAACTAAAGGGCAAGCATTTGAGATTAAAAGAAACAGGCAAGATACGACTAGGCCTACTAGTACTATGAAAGAGCTGGTCACGTGATGACGCTATCGGCGTATCGCCGCATGTGGCGAAAATTGCTAAGACCCTACAGTACTAAACAATTAAAGCCTGGCTTCTGCTATATTTAGCACAGAATTGTATCGGTTTGAGACTGGTTTAACCCAACGCTAATTCCAGTATGGCGGCTCACGTGTCTGCCGATCACTACCAAACTGTAAAACAATTGTTGTAAATTCCAAGACGAGCGTAAGCAAATGAAAATTTGCAGTCTAAAAGATAAAATAATGCTTTAAACAAATCAATAATTTATTTCTTAGCACAATACTCCCTTCAGTTGCGGATTTTCATCCCCAAAAAAGCACAGTTTTCCACCCGTGAAAATATTTATTTTTCACCAAGAAGAAAGAAAAGTACTGGTTTATTGGTAAATTTCTAGCCAATCATGAATCAATGGTTTAAATATTATGGGTATTCATCCAGAAACAAGGAACAGTGATGGAGATCACGTACAATCGTACGTGTTTCACGTACTGAGTTGGGAAATCACGTAACGAAAATGTAATGAAAGGGTATAAACACGCACAAAGTCAGTGCCAAAGGGGTATGAAAACGTAAAGCTAAGTTGCTGGGAGGTATCGTCAGGTACAACTATTTCGGTCGTGCGTATAGCTTTCGCTCAATTTGGATCGTGTGCCTGTGCGTCCTGCGCGACCGCCTACCACCTTCTCTCCCCCTCCTATTCATTCTGTCGCTTCCGAGAAACCGCCAATCATATGCACGATAATATTCACTATTTTTTCTCGACGCTTTTGACGGGCTATATAAGACTGACAACAACCCAACATTAAAAGAAAAACAAACTTTTTTTGTCAGCCTTTGGCTTTGAGTGCTCGGTAAGAGAAGAAAAAGGTGAGCCGCAAACGGGCCCGCTGAAGAAACTCAAACTGATTAAAAGACTTTCCACGCAAAGTGTTTATTACCTATATTGGTGTACCCCCTAAAAAACTGAAAGGGGGTATAAAAAAACCTTATGTTTGCAATGATGGTATGAAAACCCCCACATGTTTTGGTTGAGGGTATTAATACCCCTAGCTTAAAAACTTTCTCCATCACTGAGGAAGATCATTGGTTGAAAAGACACACACCCGCAAGAGTGCATTAAGACTCCATTACTACCACGTGAGTCGAGTCTGCGCGTAGCGATCCAACCGATTGTGGCCTACCTACATACAGATATTTGCTGCCGACACAAAGGCACATGCAGAAGTTGATGAAAGGAGTCTAAGAAGAGAATGCAGAAATGACAAGTTGGTTAAATGGACGGAAACATTGCCATTTAATAGTGAAAAATGTAAAGTGTAGCATCTGGGCAAAAATAATCCCGCATTAGTATTTTATGAGTGATGGTAGGTACAGGCAGGCTATGTCTTGATGTGTAAAACAAAAGCTTCAGCAGCTGTTTTTCACTTGCATTCCCATGAATTTATAAAACAAATTGTGCACGCACTACCACATTATTTGTACCACAAAAAAGTTGAAGTTTTACCCTTTCCAATGATGTATTTCTGTTTGCTGTATGTTGAGTGATTTTTGACAATTAAAAAAAAAAGGGCTCTGGGTGGTTATTTCTTCGAATTCTCGCTGTGAGCGTGCCTTGCCGAGGGATTGAAAAAATACACAGTGTGTTCCTTGCGCTGGTTACTTCTCCCCATTCAATGTACACAGCTAAAAATAGCACAGATGCAGATAATTCCCTTCAAACTGATACTAATTTTGTACAGTGCAGATAATTCCCTTCAAACTGATACTAATTTTGCCTTTAAATTTAATTGAAAAAAAATAAGTCTAAATCACAAAAAAATAATTTTAGGAGTCATTTTTGACCCAAAAGCGCACAAATAACCATTCAAAGCATATACTTTTTGAAAACATTGATTTTCGCTCTTTCTAATGGTCTACACTGTATTCTTGTGACGTCAGCAGGGCCTCGTAGCTTTTGTATGAAACGAGCACAGCCATTGGTTGTTCTTCTCAGTCTGTGTCAAAATGGCCACGAACATGAATGACATTTGAACATTGGGACATTTGAAGTCAGATTAGACGCGATTTTAGCTCTGAGTAAGTGAACAGTGCATGACTGAATGTGTTGTAATGTCTTCTTTTTCAGATCTTGTCTTTAAACCAGAGGCAATCCCTGATTCACAAAGATGGTCAAGGAAGACAAGGGCACTTGGAAGTCCAACTATTTCCTCAAAATCACGGTAAGATGAGACTTATTGTGTTCAGATCTTAATTTTCTTGCAATAAAGTGTAATTGTCATTAAGGTTGATACTTTTATTGTCAAATTCCAAGGAATATGCTTTGTCGTGGTGAAACTTTAGTCGATTCAAGGAAATTCGTGGTTTTCAAATTCTGCAGTGGTGACCTCTCCTCAAATCCACAGATTTAAAATGTGCTATGTGTGGATAATTTTAGACACACTATAGCTGATCAATCTAAAAATTGAATTGACATGTGTTCTTTTTCCTTGCTTCAACCAGTGGTCATGGTAAATATATGAAAGCAGTACTTCTACAGTTTTTATACTGCACAGTTCCACTCAGTCACACAATTACAGCGCAGGAGTGAGATTTAGCGGTCGCCCGAGGCGACTTAAAACCGGCTCGGGCGACCTCACTTTATAATTGAGCCAGCCCGCCTGGCGACCTAAAAAAAAAGATAATACTTGCAGGCTTTTAGAAGCTCAGTTCGAAGCGAGGGCGTTTTTAAGTCACTGTTCGTCTGCTACGAGTATGAAGCATACGCGAGCGTTATTTCCCTTTGCCTACTTGCCTTTCGCGCCAAGCGTGCTGTCTGCTTTGTTTGTGAAAAAGACACCCGCTACAAATTACGTGTATTGTCAAAATTTGTGTTTTATATGTGAACGATTGTAATTGTCGGGCTGCCTAAAAATCATGCGGGCTACCTCACTTTACTTACTAGCTAGCCCGGCGGGCTAGTTAGTCTCCTGGGTTAAATCTCACCCCTGCAGCGGGTACATGACGATGATGAAAGGGTATAATAATAATGATACATGATGCTATCACACCACAGCGCCATTCTGATCGCTCTTTTGGCTCCATAGCTATTGCTGAACAAATCGTAAACTGTGCGAGCCCAGCTCTGCTGGTGCCTCTGCCAGCCCATCCCTTATCATTGCAGCATCCAGAAATAACGCCTACAGATGATTTTTATAAATGACAACACTCAACACAAGTATGTTTTTATAAAATCTGTGGCTTGTGTGTTTGCCTGAAACAATGTAAACCGAAGACTTTGGGAGTTTATACCCATTCACACGCTAATATGGCATTGTTTAAAGGATCAATGCAAAAAAAACCACGACTGACCTTTACCAACATGCAACCACTCCACTGCAGGGTACGCATGTCTGTTTCCAGGCATTACCATTATTTTTTACTCGCATGCTATATGCAGTAACTAGGCGCGTTTCATGAGCCGCGACGAGCTGAGCTTTACCGCGCTTCATGAGACGAAGAGTTAATACAATGGAACATTGAGGCCTTAAAGCCCACTACAAACAGTTGCCCCTGCTTACCAAAAAAAACCGTGTAATTTGTCTACAGGAAACTCATCAGAGTCCTTATAAAATACTTCAGTTATCTGGATACTCTTGCTTCCAAGCCAATGTTTCTCGGAAAGCTTTAGGTGTTTGGTCAGACATTTTATTTAGCCCAGTTACATTGACCACACCCCTGGAGACCCCTTTCAAAACCATATGCAACACTGATTTCATAAACTTGATAGACCATCTCCCTTCGTGGTTGTTGGGGATCTGAATCCCCAAGGCAAAATTTTGGAGAATGTTGTCGATGACCTCAACCTTTGTATTTTAAATTCAGATTCCCCTATGTATTGTAACCATTTAGGAACATTTTCTAATGTAGACCTGGCCATCTGTGACCCTTCTCTTTTTTGGACCTGGATTGGAAACCTCATTTGGATCTTTGTGTGGAATGATCATTTTCCAATTTTTATAAATTTTCTAGTTCAATCTGAGCGGCGCTGGAATTTCAAAAAAGCAGATTGCGACCAATTTGGACACTCCGCAACTTGTCGAATTACCAATGACATTCTAAATTCCGAAGATTCAGCTTT
This sequence comes from Oncomelania hupensis, assembly GCA_036898135.1. NCBI lineage: Eukaryota > Metazoa > Mollusca > Gastropoda > Littorinimorpha > Pomatiopsidae > Oncomelania > Oncomelania hupensis. Next base: position 26,667,140 of record CM072526.1, read on the forward strand.
GGAGTTTTGTGCTTCTTAAAATATACCCAAAACATCTATTAAAAGCAGTGCCCCGAAGACCCCTTGGTTTGATGAAGAATGCAAGACTATTCATCACTAAAGGAAACTAGCCCAACGAAGTTTCTTTCAAAATCCTACCGCTGAAAATAATCACCAGAAGCTGTGAGATAAAACTAGGTATATCTTTAAACAAAAAGGCAGATTATCACTGACAGAAAGCAAGTGGCTGACTTTTTGGCCTCTATCATCCATTACAATTCTTCGTCTGCTCATTATTCCCAAAAAATTTCAAAACAAATAAAGATAAAGAAAAAGAACCCTACTTTTTTCTCTCCGATAATTGTGAACCATATAACCCCTTTTCTATGGAAGAATTGACTGATTCCATCCTGCCTAAGATTCCCTAAAAAATTCTCTTGGCTGTGTTTAATCATATCTGGTCTTCTGGTTCCTTTCTCTCATGTTGGTGGGAAGCAGTTATTGTTCAGATCCCTAAACCTGGTAAGGATCACTCTGACCTAAACTAAGGTCCATTGCCCTTAAAAGCTGTTTGTGCAAAACTATGGAAAGAATTATCTATGAGCGTTTGATGTGGCAGTTAGAATCAATCAACGCTTTTGATATCTCTGTGTGGTTTCCCGCAAAACCAGGAGCACTTCGGATCATCTTGTTCGAGTCGTTCTTCAGAAACGCGTTGGTTTAAGGTGAATGTGTTGTTAGATCTAGAAAAGGCATATGACACGACTTGGAAGTTCGGGATTCTAATAGATTGTAAACAATTTTAACCGATAAAAAGTTTCAGATCTGACTTGGCTCCACTTTCAGGCATGCCTACCCATATGCAAAAACTTGTTTTTTTCAAACTATACTACTCAAAATAATACAAGGGCCACTTGGACATATGGGTCTCTCGTTAAATCAGAAACACGAATTCAATTCATTAGTTCATCATATTTTATTGCAATCATTTCTGCATCAATAACAAAAAAGATTTTAGACATCAGTCGCTTAACTCTTAGCGTCCTATAAGGTTTTCTGTACATTTGCGCCTATATCCTAGGATTTCAAGTTTATTGCAATAAATTGGGTTATGAATTTGAAAAAATTGCAAACAATTTATTTATTGTCACATTAACTTCATATTTTAGGATATGTTTACAAAATGGTTATTCTATGTACCAAAAGAACCATTTTGACTTTAGTACTATTTTTAACCTGTTGGAATCTTGTAATTCATAATTACAGGTATTTTATGGACTATGTTAATAAAACAATAACAAGACAGTGTGGATTGCATGTGAATGTGTGCACAGACAGTCAACACAGACAAGAAAACTCACTCTGGTTGTCTACACTGTCCTTTCAGCAATAAGCTCATCAATAAGGTTACCAAACTCACTATTACTGTCAGAGCTATCCCCTGCCATCATGGCCGAAAATTTCGCAAACTCAAACCTCAAACAAAATCGTTAAAAAAGTACACAAAACCACTTCAAACTTGCCAAAACGATAGCGGAAAACACACGGGAACCTTTCCGGAAGTTGACTAAACCTTCTCTCACGCACTGGAGAGTTCCTATTTCCTGTGATTTCATGACTAAAAGGTGCACTAACGAGGCGCGCATTACCGCGCTTCAGGATTACGGGCGAGGCGCGCATTACCACGCTATAGGACGCTAAGAGTTAAAATTCGAGTAAATTCAATTTAACTGGACATACCCCTCATTTACAAAATCAAAATTTTAGAAACAAAAAATCTGTAGAGTCAGTATTGGGTTTGGCCACTGTTTGCATCAATGCAGTCTTGGCATCGTTGTCTCGTTGACCGTATCAGGTTATGGAGGATGTTTCCTGGGATGGCCAACCACTCTTGCTGGAGAACTTGGGCCAGAACTTCAAGGTTAGCTCCTGGAGGGAGGTTTGCCCGTGTCTGTCGACCCAAGACATCCCACAGATGTTCTATGGGGTTCAAATCGGGTTATCGAGCCGGCCATCCTTATGGCGTGCTGTTGCTGCAGGAAGTCATTGATGATATGCGCTCGGTGGGATCTGGCATTATCGTCCTGTAGTATGGCACCTTCCCCAATGGCCCGCAGAGCTGGGAGAACCCTAGGTTGTAGAACGTCATCCTTGTAGCCAATACCGTTTAAGTTGCCATGACTTTGGAGCAGGGGCGTTCTGAAGTTTAATGCGAAGACACCCCACATCATGACAGATCCACCACCAAAGCGGTCATGCTCGCGCACCGTCGCATCAGCAAAACGCTCCCGTGGACACCTCCAAACATTCACTCGGCGGTCGTTGAAAGACAAGGTGAACCGAGACTCGTCTGTAAAGGGCACCCTTGACCAATGTTGCCTAGTCCACACCAAATGACGCCGAGCCCAGGCCAAACGCGTTGCTGGTGAGCAAGGGCCGTACTGCTGATCGTCTTGATCGCAGGTTTGCCTCGTGTAGACGGTTGCGAATTGTCTGGTCGCTGACGTTAACATTCCTGGCTGCGTGAAGCTGTCTTCTGATGGTGTTTGCTGTAGCGTACCTCATCATCAGAGCTGACAGGGTGATGAAATGGTCTTGTCTTGCAGTGGTAATGCGGGTTCGTGGACGCTTCCAGTGTTGTTAAAGCGCTCCCGCAACACGTTGAAACCAAAACTTCGAATTTCTAGATCATCACAGTAATCAAAAGGTTTCAAACGCTCCCTATACACGTGTTCTCGTAGAATTGTAGAATTGTTCTTTGATAAACAAGCCTGTTAGAAGCCATATTTGCTCTCGCGCATGCGCATTTGAAAGACGTTATGGGCATTCTTACTTACGGACAGAGTTACAACAAGGAGATAGCACCCGTAAAGTTACGACCGAATTTACGAACAACTGGAGACTTACAAATGCTCACGCACACGGTTTTTTGGCCAGTTTGCCCATTCATAACTTTATGGTTAAAATTTACGTATGGGCAAGAGATACGGGCGTTCATGCACACCACCCCTGTTTCAGTTTTTACATGATGGTTTGTTTTATCGCATTTTAAGTCATATCATCTTGTTTTGTATTCTTGGTTAGATTTTATTAGTTAGACTGATTTTATTTACATCTTTTATCATATTTAAATGTTAACAGTCTAATTTTACTTAATTTTGTGTGGTCCTGATTCGGCTCTTTGCAGTCCGTTGGACCCTATAAGCACTGAATATCTATCTACAAGATGTTTTGCCATTCATTAAATGCAACCTGTGATATTTTCACAGAAACTCTTTGATGATTACCCAAAGTGCTTCATTGTCAATGCGGATAATGTGGGTTCCAAGCAGATGCAGCAGATTCGCCAAGCTCTGCGTGGCAAAGCTGGTAAGTATACAGACAAACTTGCCTACCCTTACGATTTTGGCGTAAATTTACTACAATTTTTAACCCATAATTAGGTTAATATAATTCTTTGATGCATTAGATATTAAAGAGACACACATACTATGAACATTTTGTCAAGGTCACACAGTTTGTATAGGTACTTTGAAGTGACATTGATCCTAAACTTGTATTTAGAGATGATATTGATATTTCATCAGGCATGCTACTTTTCCGGGAATTCCCTGAATTCCGGGAGATCGATTTTTGGGCCCCGGTGGCTTTCCGGCTGATTGAAAAATTTTCCCGGGAGTATTAAAAAAATCTGTCAAAAAGAAAGAATTGCAAGCGTTCTTATCACGGTAGGCGATATTAGCAGGATTCGTCTGTAAACGAGCATATCAAAGCGGCGTTGTGATTGGCAAGCTAAATTTATCTCACCAATCAGATTGCTTCTCTCCTACGTGATTCGCTCTGTGTTATAGCGTAGGTGGCCAGTTGTTTCCATTTGATTTTTGACCGTCTTCACCACGTTTTGTGCACGATTCTGTTTTTTTAAGTTTGATAATGTATGGAAGCGTTTTTGTGATGATAAATACTACTAATAGTAGCATAGCATCAAAATGTTTCGAACCGACATTGTGATAAGAAACACGGTAGGAGACTGGGATCACAGGCTATGAAGTCCGTAGGCATCGCTTCAATTACATATTATACATAGAAGGTGCACCACTCGTCAACATCCTGTTTACGACTGAACCCCCCAAAAACGCCTTGCCTACCTTTTGTGTCCACTTCAAACTCAAACGGAGGGGCCAGGCGAATCACAAACACTCATAGCAACACTTTCGTATCACTTCCAACAATGTCGGCTCCAAATTCACTACGAATTTGTTTTTAAAAAAACGCAGTCACATAAGCTGGTTCGAATTTTGACACGACTCCGCGAGTCGATCCCAATATGTATAGCAACTGCTTTACGACCTTTCATTGGTCGCCTAAGAATACACGCTGTTAGGCCTAATGAAGGGCAGACCACTCTAGCGATTATAAAGTCTCCAACGATCATTTTGTTGATATCACTAGAGTAGTCCACCCTTCATGAGGCCTAACAGAGAGTATTCTTAGGCGACCAATGAAAGGTCGTAAAGCAGTTGCTATATTGGGATCGACTCGCGGCGGCGTGTCACAATTCGAACCAGCCTATGTGACTACGTTTTTTTTAACAAATTCGCAGTGAATTTGGAGCCGACATGGTTGGAAGTGATACGAATGTGTTGCTATGAGTGTTTGTGATTCGTCTGGCCCCTCCGTTTGAGTTTGAAGTGGACACAAAAGTTAGGAAAGGCGTTTTTGGGGGGTCAGTCGTAAACCGGACGTTTGACGAGTGGTGCACCTTCTATGTATAGTATGTAATTGAGGCGAGGCCTACGGACTTCACAGCCTGTGCTGGGACAAAGGTCTCAAAATCTAAACTAAATGACAGACTATAATAAAATAATGTTAACAGACATGTAGGCATACCAGTGTCATTTCTTGTATATAGTTTAAACTAAAATGTGTTGGTTTTTTTTCGTCTTTGTTGATCGATTTTTCGTCTCAGAATGTGCCAGATTGCACAGATTTTAACCTTTTTTTTTTAAATTTTCCGGGGGAGCATGCACCCTTCAAAACTTTTCCTGGAAAACTAAATTTTCAGAGTAGCATGCCTGTTCATATATGTCATTTTTAGGCCTTGCAAAAAGATACGCAAAATGTCATTGTACAGTGGATTGGCTGTTTATTTAAGGCAATGTGAGGCAGTAAAGTGTAACTCTTGTGTTTCTAGACTGAGGTAGCCTTTGTTAGTGCCAAGTAATAGTACTATAAACTTTGAGTTCAAGAAATGCATCTGTTTAACATTATACCTAACCATTGTTATGGAAACTAATGTAAACAACCGCCATATTGTATATCTGCTGTTTTTCAATTAATACACATGCCAGAAAAACAATTTTTGGCACACATGCACACTATGTATCAGGGTGGAGAATTCTCCGCGGAAAGGCATTTGCATTTCCGAGAAAAAAATATTGAGTTCCGAGTGTGAGAAGCTGAGGGCTACCCTTTACTGGGCATAGCGGCCAAAAGCGGCCGAAAGTCTAAACAGGCAAAACGTCCAAAAGCGTCCGTATCAACCATGTGGTTATATTCTCGCGTTGTTTGAAAGATTGCGAGACTTCCGGCAATTGACTTCCGGTTAAATTCTGTTGTGAAAACGTTCGACTGCATTTCCACAAGTTTTCTTTGTGATGCGTTCGTTTTTTTGATTTTTTTTCAAATTTTCTTGTGTGTGTGTCTAAAATGGATGGTTTGGATTCTTCGACTGATGAAGGAGAGTTTACAGGCTTCCATTTATCAGACATTAAAGTGAGAGAAATGGACTTGGAGTCGGAGGAAGAGATCGGTACTGACATTAGACAATTAGTGTTAGTAGTGTGCATGCATACGATCTTTCAGACTGGCATGAAAGTGAAGAAGAGGAGGGGGCTTGTTTGGACTTTTTAAAACTTTTTTTTTATTGTATACACATGGAGTAATCAAAAACAAGACATGACAAGAGAAGTATAAAAAGGTAGATAATCAAAAGAGATTTATTTCTGTTATTTTGCATTTTAATTCATTTAAATCTATACACTAGTCACTAATATCTAAGATGTAGTATTTTTACTAACGTACCCCTAAATATCTCTAAAATAATAAAAATTCTTGCCTGTTTACAGCTAAAAAAAATAGACAAACGTGTGCCCAGTAAAATTTGAAATGTGGAGTTTGTGTGTAACAGTGGTGTGGACCTCAAACTTTGTTAGGCCTACAAATCAAGATTCTAAACTTTTTTGAAAGACATGTGCATAAAACATTCTTTTTTTGTTGTTGTTGTTGTTTCTATTCATGTTTACTTTGTGCTTTTTGCGTTCAGGAGAGGCCCTAAATTACTTTCAAAATAGCATAAATTCATTTTCTTCCAGGGGGCGAATACCGGGGCTTGGCCCCTGAGCCCCGGCCGGATTTCAGAGATTTCTTGATTCAGTTGTTCTCCACCCTGATGTATGAATGCACAGTTTTATAGAACCAAATTTTGAGTGGTGACATAAGATTTTACCTCCTCACTAAAGAAAATAGAGAAATATTCAAAAAGTCTCTACAATACCAGGCATGCCTACCCGTACGGAAGTTCTGAAAATTTGAAAAACTCTGCAAGCGCTATGGAAAATACGGATACTTGTTTCACGGTCCGGATATACATTAAAACAACATTTGGAAAAAATATCGAACTCGTTGGCCTGTGGTAATGCACCACGTAACCTTTTTCCGAAGACGGCCGAACCCAGTTTAATGCCGCAATGCGCAGTTGCAGTAGAGACACATGGCATCGAAGTTTCCGGTAGAGGCACCAAAGTTTGCCGAACCAGTTTTTGCACAGTCACAATGAAGATCGGTGCTCGTGAGACAGAATTCAAAACATGGCGTCCAAACGAATGGCTAAGCAAAGTGATCGTGAATCTGAATCTTCAAAGAAACCGCGCAAGGGGCAGACATTTCTTGCCTCGTATTCGGAAAAGTGTCCTTTCGTTATTCATGGCAGCACTGGCTCAAAAGTACGATTTGTGCCAACCAGTTTGGCACCTCCGCCGGTGATATGAACGACATCAAGCGGCACACGGAAGGCCCACAGCATATCAAGAATTACGAGGCTTTGGAAATTGTGGAAGCAAATCAATCTATCACTGGATTCTTCGCATAATATCAAAAAGGATGAATGCAAAAACAATAGGTAGTAAAAGTAAATACGGAAATCGTAATACTGAAATTTGAAAAAGCTAATACGGAAACTTCAAATTGAGGGTAGGCATGCCTGTAATACTGTGCAGCACACACCATGGTCTACATGTGCCAAGTTTGGTGAAGTGTGAATAGACAGTTTTTGAGAAAAACATTTCCTTGCATCGAAAACAGTTGAAAAACAAAAAACTAAAAAACAAGAACAAGAAGACAACAAGACAAGGGCAATGGAAATTGTACTAACAGTCAACTGTAAATGCTTAAAAATGACAAAGAATGGTAATCTACCAGAGCTGGTCTGGTAAATATGTATGATGAGGGCTCTTTAGCCCAATTTTATTGTCCTTAACTTTTTATAAAATATAGGACGTAAAGCCTCGTTTTTGCTTGCTTGCTACACACAAAACAGTCAAAATTGTCCTGCAGCATATGCAGGGCCTCTATCCAGCTGCATCAGTTCTTCCATCCGCTTCAGTCGTGCAGCCCTCAAATTGTTGCTTCGCTTGCTGGCCTGGTCTCTAAGGTACTTGCAGCTGTTGCGTTCCCTTTTTTCTTGCGTGCTGGCCCCCAGCCTCTTCATGGGTGTGTGTGCCCTTGATGAAACCAAAGAACCCTGCTGTGTCTTGGGCAGCTATAGGTTCACATTTGAATTCATGAATGTCAGTGAAAACTGCAAACTGCACGCGGCCTCTGGATGCAAAGTGATCTTTCGAACACCGTCCCCAGATGAGGCTGTGCCAAGGCTTCAGTGGCATTTTGGGTCTTGCCAGATAGGCACCTATTCAAAAGATGTTCTTCTGTGAGTCTTACATGTATCATATATGGGCTTCAGGTGCTCATGCAGCTTGGCACGGTTGAGGGGGGTGTGGACGAGCTTCTCGTGCGGACCAGGAATCTTGTGCAGTGCCAAGTCAGGCATGCTACTTTTCCGGGAATTCCCGGAATTCCGGGAGATCGATTTTTGGGCCCCGGTGGCTTTCCGGATGATTGAGAAATTTCCTGGAGTATTAAAAAAAAAATCTGTCGTAAAGAAAGAATTACAAGCGTTCTTATCACGGTAGGCCAAGCGATATCAGCGGGATTCGTCTGCTAGACCGCCATGACAGTCAATTTTAACATATCAAAGCTGCGTTGTAATTGGCTAGCTAAATTTATCTCACCAATCAGATTGCTTCTCTCTTACGTGATTCGCTCTGTGTTCTAGCGTAGGCGGCCAGTTGTTTCCGTTTGATTTTTGACCGTCTTCACCACGTTTTGTGCATGATTCTCTGTTTTTTTAAAGTTTGATAATGTATGGAAGCGTTTTTGTAATGATAAATACTACTAATAGTAGCATAGCATCAAAATGTTTCGAACCGAAATTGTGATAAGAAACACGGTAGGAGACTGGGACAAAGGTCTCAAAAACTAAACTAAATGACGGACTATAATAAAATAATGTTGACATGTAGGCCTACCAGTGTCATTTCTTGTATATAGTTTAAACTAAAATGTGTTGGTTTTTATCGTCTTTGTTGATTGATTTTTCGTCTCTCAAAAAGTGCTCAGAATGTGCCAGATTGCACAGGTGTTAACCTTTTTTTTCAGGCTCGCTCTCGGGGCTCTGCTAATCCTTGCAAAATTTTCCGGGAAAACTAATTTTTCAGAGTAGCATGCCTGCAAGTGCAAAAACCACCTTTTGCCCCCTGATTGCTCTGTTGTAATAAATGGTCAGCTTACAGATGGCATTTTGTGTCGACATGCCGCAACCGCGCCCACCCAAGGTCACTCCTCTCTTCTTGCAGTCCGAGACGACGTTCCGCAGAGCTGTACCCAGGAGCTTGGGAACATGATTGATGCATTTCTCTTTGTTCATTTGCACATCCATAAGGCGTGATGGTACGCAGGTGGTTGAAGGTCTGACAACAAGATGGTGTAGCGCAGTTTGTGACGCTCCACTGACCGCTTCCACAGCACCTGGGCCGCTTCAACTTCCATCATGCCTGAAGACCCTGCTCAAAACATTATTATTATTACCACAACTAGTGTCATATCAATACATGTCGGTCATCTACCCCATATCATCAATGTTTATTACTGCCCTGTCGTCAACGTAAAACCAGTATATGATAATTATAATTTTCATCATTTTGTGTGCACTTAGGATCAAGAAAGCAAAGAATTATTCAGAACACAGGTACAGACGCCCTTGCAGCTGCACATATTTAATAAGCAAATTCCATTATTGTGATACAGCACTCAACTAGGTACCGGCAGGCCCTTCATAGCAGTAGGTCACGCTTCTAACATTTGCCCTCCAACCTCTTTGTTTCAAACTGGTCTAGCTCTTTTATTTAATGCTTTAATGCAATAAACCTTGTATGAATTTTAAAGATGTTTTATTCTTTCGTTTGAGTGCATGTGTGAGTGTGGATATGGTACCGTTATTTAAAAATCCGTTGTTGAAAATCACCATTTTTGTCAAAAATTGCAGCGGTGGCCCGATTCCCAAAGCAAGACGATTTTAGCCATGTTGTTTAAAACTCTCGCCGGATGTGTACTATAAATAGAACCATGCAATGGCATATATCACTAAAAAGTGCGTTTCGCGATCTTTAAAATGGTGTCAAATATGATATATAAATTTTTGTTTTAACGAATTTTATTGCGAATTGAAAAATTTAAACTACAAATTCGTCCTCTTGCTGAAATATTAGGCATATCAAATAAGGTATCATTCGAAAGATAATTCATTTTTCTTTCTTAAAATCTCGTTTCCGACGAGATTATATGTATCGTATGCGTCCATTGGTTGAAATGCCGAGGTCACGCGTGATCAAATGTGGCGACGCCAATTTCAAAATGGCAGCATCCAGTGTGCTAACAATTTCGCCCCAAATCAGCAAATAGCTAGGCAAGTTCACACCATTATCGCTGTAAATGTCTTCTACATCCAATTCTATACAATGCCAATGTATTTTTAAGAGTGTTATGTTGTTATGTTGTTTAATTTTGTGTAATTGCGTACAATTTGATAGCAGTGCAAACAGATAAATAACTAGTCTAGAATATAGTAAACCTCACTAGTGAAGCAGGTTTTCGTTTTTTGTTTGGGTTCGATTTCTGACATAATATTTATAATGTTTATGTTGAAAAATATAATAAGAGGTTTCTAAAGTAAATTATTATGGATGAAAGTACAAATTATCCATCCGATTTTGTATATTTTACAAATATCAAATGGTCACTGGCGATTGAGTTTCAACTTCCGGTAATGGTAGGCCTATTGACTATGCGTCGTCTGCTAAGTGAAGAAGTAGCATTCAGTAATTTATTTCACCAAGTGACACATTTAAAGATATCATAATAACCAGAAAAGTTAATGGTTGAAGTTGGAAAACAGCAAACAATGCACACACCCAATTATTACAAAGTTAACTACAAAATTCAGAATGAACTAATGAAGTCCATAAAACCTAAAAAGCCTCAGAAAAGCTAATGTGATAAAAGAGACTATTAGGGCACATTTATTATGACAAATATAGCAATTTAAAATCATTTATAGCATTTTAATGGTTTTGTAACTTGATCTGTGAAAGGCAAGCATTATTCATGACATTCCTGCAATTACTAGGGAATACTAACCTCTTACGTTACCCGGGATGGAAGGTGCTGGGTGGGAGGGAAGGGGTGGTGGGTGGAGAGAGGGGTGAAATTTTAAATCTATAATACTACTGTGTTGAAGGATGTCAATTTGAAGCATTTTAAAAGTTATTCACAGAACACTTTAAATTTTTACAATTGGACAAGAAATGTACAAGTTGTGTCACTTGGAAATTCTTTTGTTTTTTGCCGCATGCGATTTTAGCTCGCAAGGCATTTTTGGCTGACTGGCAATCAAAAACCACTATTGCCATCCCACCCCAAAAAATTGGGCTTATTCTGAACAATACTTTATTCAGAATCCCAGAAGTTTGATCAATTTTGACAAGAAATTAAGAAACTGTGGAATGTCAAAGTATGCTTACCATGCAATTTGCAAAAAATGGCCTAAAACGGCCCAATTTCTGTCAAAACATTTTTTCTTGTATCTCGGAAACTATTTGAGCTAGACACTTGCTGTTTTTTTTGTTATTCATAGTTTTGCTGTATCTATCCAAATATCTCATTTTTTAGTTATCATAATGGCAAGGGATTTTTTTAGTTTTAGGGGCTGCCGGTACCTAACTCAACATTTAGATCATCATAACGTTCATGTAGATAAACATACATAATGTTTGTTAGGTATTTATTAAATTTGCTCCCTCAGCTGTGGAGATTATTTCTTATACTACTGTTATTGGCAATTAGAAAAGGCTTGTTTACAAAAAAAAATAGTTATAATAATGAAAAAATAACTTTTTTGTCACACTTGGGCAAATGGCTCGCAAGCCATGCTGGAAACTCCTGCAGTTTCTCTGTGTAGGTTTTTTTCCCCCACACTTTCAAATGCCTGGCATACTTATATCACCCATTGTTTCCTTTTAAAAGGAGAAGAACCACCATGTGCTTTGCATGTGACAAATCCTTTTCCGTTCGCCATTTTATGTCTGAATGTGCTGATCTGGTTGATGAAAGAGAAAGATGTTTTGGTTCAATGCCTTTTAATGAGATTTTTAAAGTTTGCACTGGTCAACACCTGTTCCAGTTTTTGCATGATGTTGGTTTGTTTTATCGCATTTAAGTCATAACCTCTTGTTGAATATTCTTGGTTGAATTTAATTAGTTAGACTGATTTTATTTACATCTTTTCTCATATTTAAGTGTTAACAGTTTAGTCTGATTTTACTTAATTTTGTGTGGTCCTGATTTGGCTCTTGGCAGTCCGCTGGACCCTATAAGCACTGAATATCTATCTACATGCCTGGCAGTATGTGCACATGACATGAGCATCAATGCACATTCCAGTCATAATGTCAATGACACATCCCACTCCAATGTGTGACGAGTGCCCTCTGATCAGCCATTTATCATAACTGACACTGATGTTGATGATGTCGTCGGTGTCAGAGGGAAGGCCAGACAGGTCGAAGACAACTGCTCCAAACTCCTCATTTCTGCTGCAGAGGCTGTCTGCTTTTGGGTGGAATGTCTTGTGATTCATGCCAGGCAAGTTCAACATCTCATTGTAGTTGTTGAAAGTAGTGGCACCTAGCCCACACACAGGTGCAGCAAACACTGCCTGTTTACTTCAAAACCTTTGCCTGTTCCCCTTTCAGCAAGAAACCCATCAGTTCCACAGTTTCTTCACATGACTCACAGAAGACATAGACATGAACTGCCAGACCTTGAGGCTTCTTCTTGTCAGTCCTAAACTGCAGTGATGTTTGTTGACACTGGGGACAGGCAAGTTTAGCAATGACATCATTAAAGCAGGAAAAATTAGATGCTCATGGGTTGAGGGACCCGGGTGCCCTGTAGCTTCATTTCTAGGGACTTCGTAGAGTTCCCTTTTGACCTGGGATGGTGTTTTTACGATCTCTGGTGTTGCGATCGGTTGCGAAACTGTGGGGTGCAACTCACTTGAAGTTGAAGATGACAGCGTGCTTGGCAAAGGCACCGACCAGTCGTCAATCGGCGGCTGATTACTCTGTAATCCTTCGAGTTACAATTGTAGTTTGGATTGCCGTGCATACAAGAGATGCTTGTTTCGCTTCGATTTACCTTTTGGAGCTGATTGATTAGTTGGTTTCTTCAGGTGAGGCATGATTGCAATGAGGTGAGAGATTCAGAAAGCGATGTAAACAACCACCATTTTGAATCTTGCGGGATCCCGTGACGGAATTTAACTAATTGGCAATGCTGATTTCGTTAGGTCTCCCATATATGGAAAGTGGACCCGAAGGGTTGACCTAAAAAATAAATTGTAAACCAATAGTATTTTTTCTCTATTGCTCGGAAAAGGCCGGAATCATGTAGGGGAGGCCATCTAGTTTATTTCATATGTGGCATGCCGGTGTAATGGAAAACGAAAGTGGGGTTGCTAGGTCTTGAAAAGTGACAATTTTTTGCTTTTTTCGGGGCAAAGACATACACCCTTGGGTAGGTGCATACAATTTATTTTTTATTGCATAATAAACACAAACGAAAGAAAAATAGACTCCAGAAACTGATAGTAGACATGTTTATTGAGACAAATAAACCAAAAAACAAAAATGCGAAAAAATTCCCCAAAATAGCATTTTCAATGCCGCACATTGCCTTAACCCCCATAGTATGCAACAATTTGGTTATTTGATCAGATGCTATGTGAGGGTAAGGTTGTCCCAAGGTCACGTTTTTTGTGTGTGAATAATACATTTGCCGTACCGGAGGTCAATGTCCTCTCAAGGTCAAGAGTATAGAAAGATAAGTCGATATTTGCAGTTTAAAGCCGCCATTTCGTTTTCTTTTTTATGGGCACTTATTTTCCTGTTAAATATTGCAATTTGATAAGGAGCATGAGAGTCATAGGGGCTTTGACCTTTTAAAAAAAATTTTTTACATTACTATCATAATCACTGTATTTATGACTTAATTAACAATTTTGTTAATTTACCTGTGGTTATTGATTAACAATTAATATTTGCAGATCAATAATAGGCAGAATCAAAATAATGTAGTTACTGCTTACTCCATTGAACAACCACTGACTTGCCTACCATACATTCGTTTGCCGTATTCGTAGGCAACTAGCCTTAGAGTACGGTCATCTGGTCAGCCCACTAAAAACAAGGTACAATTTTCTTGTTGGTGTGTTCCTTCGGATTAAAAGATGCGCAGTTACTTCCCTTACCAAGGTGGCGCAGCACGTGTTCCTGTTTCCTTCATTCTGCACAGTGCTGTGTTTACTAGCTGCTAGGTGAAGCCGTAATGCAGGCTGTTCTCCAGTCCGAATAAAGATTAACCAAAAGCTAAACAGCAAGGTCTACAATGAAAAGTGGTCTTTTCACTACATTTCCGAAAGGGCCAGAATTTACAAGATGCACTTAGTGCACAATTGATTTCACTTTTGCACATGGCGGACGCAATAACTACGAAAGAGAATCGTCAAAATCACATGCATTAAATGTTTGTAGCAGCTGCTAAAGGCCATGTGTCCTTTAAAACATTTTCAGGTGCAGATGACAACCACTGGTGCCAAATACATGCATGATAATAACCTGAAGTATATGTAATGTGTTGCTATTGTTTCTGAAAGTTTATTTGCCCTCTGAAAAACATTGACCTGAACTCTTTACTTGTCCTTTCATTTTATACTTTGTAATATTATGTGCTTAAGAAACATGCAGTTCTATATGTAATTTAGTACACTTTATGCACAATGGCATTGTTATTGTGTTACAAGTGCAAGACAAAAAGTATGTTACGAAAAAATCTAGTCAAAACTTCAAAATGTGGTTTTGAGCTTCCTGGAATATTGTCCACACGTTTTTCATGTAGGCATCTGCAACTGTATTTTAAAGATTTGCAAGTGTCTGAATATGTATATGGACGGCATGCTATCTTGTTTCTAGTTGTGCTGATGGGCAAGAACACCATGATGAGGAAAGCCATAAGAGGACATTTGGAGAACAATCCCTCTTTAGAAAGGTAAGGTGTGAATGTATGATGACTTACTGTTACCTGGCTAGAGAACTCGGGACTGGAGAAGAATCATGGGGGAAACAGCAGAACATTTTTTGTGTGAAGACACTTGTTTAGTCTTGTATTTTACTTGACCCATCCTACAGTTGTTGCCATCCTATGCTCCAAGATCAAAACATGTGCACTGTACAGGCATGGGAATTGTACGCCCATTCGCGTATATACGCCCCGACCAAAATCCAAATGCGCTCCTGAATTTTTTGGTACGCCCCTGGAAAAACGTAAGCAAATAAACTGATCGCGCATCTTTTAGTCGATTGCCGTTCACTCAGAGAGTTATCGTTCTTGCGTGCTAACGATTGCCGCCATCTTGACTTTACACTGCATGTAGTGAAAGCGTTTACCGCTTCAGATTACAGTCTCAAACGGCTATGTACAATGGTTGTTTCTAAATCAAATGACCAGTAACAAAAAAAGAGACACTTTTCAACTTGGGTTTAAAAAAAATTTTAAAAATAAAAAAATTAAAAAAATTTGGGTGGGGGAGCTTTATAAAATTTGCTTGGCTCTAATTTTTGTTTTATTAGGTAACCTGATGTGTGTTTTAAATAATACAACAACAACAAATAAACTTTTTGAGCGTAAAGCCTTTCAAATTATAGAAAATTCAAGATCACACGACGAATGGTTATGCCCCTTCTGAGTCGCCGCCATGTTGTTTTTATTCGTTGTCACGGCTTCACACACATGCATTCAGATTAGAACTCATGCGTTTCACATTAAATTATGAAGTTATGTCAACTTGAGGCAAAACCACGTCAAACTTGCGAAAACGTTAGTGGAAAACACACGTGAACCTTTCCGGAAGTTGACTAAACCTTCTCTCACGCACTGGAGAGTTCCTATTTCCTGTGATTTCATGACTAAAAGGTGCACTAACGAGGCGCGCATTACCGCGCTTCCGGATTACGGGCGAGGCGCGCATTACCGCGTTATAGGACGCTAAGAGTTAAGCTCAAACTCAGTATTGCATTGTACCTTTGTGCAGCCTTTTTGCCTGTGGAAATACATGAAAAATATTTGGGAACCAGAACAAGATCAAATTTCAGGGGTTCAGTTCAATGGACGCCAAATCTCGAGAACCATTGTAGTTAGCACGGGTTTTGAACAAACTTCATAGAAACACTACCTATGTTAGTGGCCAGCCTCCCTTGCAAAATCCTGTTGGCTATATGGCAGAGGTTAAGGTCGCTGTGGTTAGATTGTTACTAAACATGCTTTGCTCTGTACTTCTGCATCATTTTTCATATTTTGTGCATTATTGATGCACAACTGTGCTTAATTGGAGGTTGCAGGTTTGAACCGCGCAGGGGACTAACTTAAATGGCTTAGGTACAACTTTCGCAGGTTTTCTCTGGTTGCTGCTATTTCCTCCCTCCCTCCATTAATGGTATTGGATGCAGTCTGTTTAAAATCAGGGTCATGGAAAGTCATTCAGGGTTCGTACGCTCCTTGAACCTCCTTGATTTTCCATGTCGTTCGAAAGCCCTTGAATCTCCTTGAAAATAGCCAAATTGCCTCATCTCCTTGAAAACTCCTTGAAATTTCAACCAGTGTATCTATCCATTGCTTGACCTATAGATTTTATTGTCAAGTTTTCAAAAAAAGCCATTAAAAAATAAAAATTAATAAAACAAAATTATAATAGTATTTGTGTTGTTCGACGATCGTAACTTTTGTTATCTGCTAATGATAAGGGAAGTAACCTCCACTGGAAATTGTTCATTTCCTTGCTGTTGCGCATGCGCATTTCTCGGTACATATTCTTCGTTCTTCCGCTCGGTGTACATAGTGAAAAGAACAGCGACACCGCCTATATTTGCTTACTGAAGGGGTAAAAATGCCTGGAGGCGATTGTGTGTTGAATCTTTTGTGGTTATCGAAATCTGAATATGCAGGGTGGCTGCTTGAAAAGAAAGGGAACAAGCATGCACGTTTCTGCCGCGTCTGCCAGAAAATTATCGACGTGAAAGTGATGTGTTGGACCAGCTGTTCAGCACACACATGAAAGCAACAAAGGACTATCAAGATCGGGCCCTCAAGATCTTTGGGCTGTTGTGAGGCAGCTGTTACTTTTGTCCCATGGGCAAGCAAATGTGGAGAGAGGATTCTCAATCAACAAAGAGACCAGCACTGAAAATTTCTTCCAGCAGTCCTTGGTTGATCGCCGACAAGTGCTGAACGGTATCAGGAAGATTGGTGGAATCGACAAGGTGGACATCACCAAGGAGCTGCTATTGAGAAATTACCATGACTACCTTGATCAACAAAAGAAAGACCAGGAACAGGCACAAGCGGTAAAGAAGAGGAAGGCAGAGGAAGACTGTTGCTGATTTAAGAGAGAAAAAAGGAAGAATGGAGAAGGATGCTCAGCACCTGACTCAAGAGGCAGCAGGGATGGATTTAACCGGAAATTACCGGTATTTTACCGGTTTGAGAAAAATACCGGTTGAAAAATCAGTAGCCGGTAGAGCCTACCGGTTCTTATTTTGTTTGACTGGTTTCAAAAATAAAGAAAAAGAGAAAGAAAAACAAGAGAAATTTAGAGAGAGAGAGACAGCCAGCCAGCCACGCTGATCATGTGTTTAGGGTCATGTGTTTAGGAAGTGTAGACGAGAGGCCTGCGAATGCGTTCAGTAGCCTTGCCATATTCTTTGAGGTAATTAATACAGAATTAATAGTGAATACGGATAAATTAAACTCGCGCACTTTTCGATTTTTTCTTCCCTCGTGCTCGTCAGTATGTATTGCGACAGTGGCAGATAGGCTAGTAATAATGAAGAAGCAAAAATCTCTTTTTTCATTTTTTGCTAAGGGGGAGAGGGGCGATAAAAGAAGTTTATGTGAAGACGAAGATGTTTCTAATGAAACAGAACGTGCATTAACAGAGTCGCCATCTACTTATATAAAATAGTGACGCATTATTAAGCTTTGCTATGGGTCATACTGGTTTCCGTGACTGGCCTACGGGTTTGCGTTCGAGTGGGTTTGTTTACTGTGACGTCGTACCGGTTTTGCAAATCCCTAGGACGATCACTGGGCAGACAAGCTTGCTGAACAACTTCAAGCACAAGAGGAAGTGTGCGCTGAGACTCTTGACTCGGTCAAATGCGCTGAGAAGCAAATCCAAGGAAATAAAAATCCAGTTGGAGATTTCCTGTCAGATTGATAAAGAGATAGAAAAACTGAAATAACTGAAAACTCATTCATCTGTATAAAGTGTGTTATATATTAGCTGGTGGTGGTACCTCTTTCTGACATTTTACAGTTCTCTAACTTGTGTCTAAGGACAACAGGCTTCACAATTATTGTTTAAATGGGTATAGACTGTAATCTGCATCATCATTATAACTGCAACTTCATCGACCACTCTAAATTGGATTATGGTAGCATCGTTTATGGTTCTGCTAGGAAAGCCTATTTGAAAGCCTTGGATCCAATCCATCATCAAGGTCTTCGGATCTGTCTGGGGGCGTTTCGCACTTCACCGAAGGAAAGTCTTTACGCTGAGGCTGGCGAACCTCCCTTGGATATTCGCAGGCTCCAGCTTGCCATGAATTATTTTCTCAAACTTAAAGCAAATCCTGAAAATCCCGCTTATGATTGTGTTCTAAACCCATTATTTACACTTAAATACTCCAACAAACCGACAGAAATTCCTCCTTTTGGTATGAGAATACGTCCTCACTTTGACACTGCAGGCATAGATGTTGACTCTGTTAATGATGATCAATTGATAACTGTACTTCCACCTTGGAACCTCCTCAACCCCATTATCAACTTCACTCTTACATCCTTCAAAAAGACCGAAACTTCAGAAACTGTTTATAAGCAACTTTATCTCGAACAATGTTCATTGTATAAAGGATATGAAAAACTTTTTACAGACGGGTCGAAGAAAGGAGCCTAGGTTGGTGCTGCGTCGGTCTCTGGGAGACACCTAGATCAGCCTTTGCAACAGCGTTTACCTGATTGTTGTTCTGTTTTTACAGCTGAGCTTAAGGCACTTCATCTAGCTCTGAAGCAGGCTTTTCAATCCAAAATAACCTCGTTTTTAATCATGTCTGATTCACTGTCTGCACTTCAAGCTCTTTCCACGAGAAAGATATCGCACCCTTTTCTGGCAGAGATCCATGACCTCCACACACGGCTTGTTTCTGAGGGTAAAAAGATAGTTTTTATGTGGGTACCTAGTCACATGGGCATCCGCGGCAATATTGCAGTGGACAAAGCGGCTAAAGAAACGCTGCATCTAGATTTCCCTTCAGAGATTTTCCAGTTTGTTCCATACTCTGACCTGCGTTGTATGACTGGATCTTATTGTAAACGACTGTGGCAGACTGAATGGTCTACTCAAATCAATAACAAACTATTTCAAATTCTTCCAGATTTGTCAGCTTCTTTGCCTAACTTTGCATCCACTCGCAAAGAAGAAACAGTTTTGGCTCGCCTTCATATTGGACTTACTTATATTACCCATAGTTTCCTTTTAAAAGGAGAAGAACCACCATTTTGCTTTGCATGTGACAAATCCTTTTCCATTCGCCATTTTTGTCTGAATGTGCTGATCTGGTTGATGAAAGAGAAAGATGTTTTGGTTCAATGCCTTTTAATGAGATTTTTAAAGTTTGCACTGGTCAACACCTGTTCCAGTTTTTGCATGATGTTGGTTTGTTTTATCGCATTTAAGTCATATCCTCTTGTTGAATATTCTTGGTTGAATTTAATTAGTTAGACTGATTTTATTTACATCTTTTATCATATTTAAATGTTAACAGTTTAGTCTGATTTTACTTAATTTTGTGTGGTCCTGATTTGGCTCTTGGCAATCCGCTGGACCCTATAAGCACTGAATATCTATCTATCTAACTTCATCGACATGCAATATTTATGTGTGTAGATTTCATAATTAATATCAACATCAGTATCACCATCAGATTCATGACTGCAAACAATTTATGGATGTCACTGGGTAAGAGATTTTATCCTTTATTTTGACGACTTGTCAATTCTTATGTGCATTTATAATTTTTAAAAACTCCTTGAATTTTTGGGAAAACTCCTTGAAATCTCCTTGAAAACTCCTTGAATTTTTTACAACAATTTGAGTATGAACCCTGTCATGGAATTGCAGAGAAATGTGAGATGTAGCCTAGATTGTTTAAAAGGTGCTCTGGTTGGTCAGTTATTTTTCGTTTGTCCATAGTATCACTTCCCTAGCTTCTGATTGGTTTAGCAGTCAGCAATCTTGTTTGTTTAGCGATTGAATTAGTGTAGTGTGAAAACCTCCGTGAAAATGAAAGGAAAGTGCTAGTCTAATGAGATACTGCTGAAAAAACAAAGCATTTGTGGAATGGATTGCAGCGCACACTTTTCTATAGCTTACTGCACTAGTGGTGGCGGTGGTGAGATGAGAGGTGGCGGTAGTTAGGCAAGAAGTGTCCTTGGAGCCGTTTCTGGTCTAGGTTTATGACCAGAAACACACGGATGTTCACACTAGTTTAGGACCACTTCCGTTTTTTCCTATACCCTTTAATGAGATTTGTAAAGTTTGCAATAGTCAACACCTGTTTAAATTTTTACATGATGGTTTGTTTTATGCCATATAGATCAAATTGTCTTGTTTATATTCTTGGTTAAAATTTATTACTAAGACTGGTTTTACATGTTTTATCATAAATGCTAGATTTTGCTTAGTTTTGTGGTCCTGTTTCAGCGCTTGGCAATCCGCTGGACCCTATAAACTCTGAATATCTATATTTCTCTATGGAAGAATTCCCAGATTACATTCTGAAATCCAATTTGGCCCTGATGATATCAGTTAATTTCGCACCTGCCTAGATTCCCTCCAAATTCTAGAGAACCACCAAACAAATTTTTACCAAAAATTAAACATTATCTAGGTTAGTGGCCAGCCTTCCTCGCTCTCCGAGTACATTATGCTTCACATGTCGACATCGCACACGAAAAATCAAATCTCGGTCTGATTCGAGTTTGTTGCGTTATATAGCTGCAAAGCGTACTGAGGGTTCACAGCATCTGTGGTCAGTGTATAATCCCAATATACAGGTCAGTGACTGTGCAGTTTGTAGTCAGTATAAACATGTGAACAGGAGCGCATGTAAAAGACGCATAAAGAAGAAACCTGAAAAATATGGATGCACTAAAAACGGCTACTCATAACTCGACTGTCACTTCCACTAACACCTCCACTGACATTTGCAATGACACTAGTTTCAAGCCAACAGTTACATCTACTCCTGTAAGAGTCAATGTAAAAACACGACTTCTAGACTTCTTGGGAAAGGAGTGACATCTGATAGAGATAGACAAACAACAGAGAGAGATACTTGCACATCCAGCTCATCTGTCACTACCACTCAGCAGTGTCCCACACCTGGGCAACACACAAGCAGACTCTGGATCACAAACGGACAGTGAGCAAACACAAACTCAATCTGACCTTTTAACACGCTAGCAGCACCACTGACAAGAGAAGAAGAGGCCTATTTAACATGTTTGTTTCAGATCAAAATGAGTCAATCAGATGACAGATGAACCGTTATTTGTAAAACCAAAGGAAAGTCCATTGTTTTGAAAAAGATAGTAAAAGCTAGAAAGACATCTTTATTAGAAAGCTGCCCTTTAAGAAAAAAAATATTTGCTCTACCGCTAAGTTCGTTGGTTGGGTTACTTTGTTTTTAAACACACTTAACTCTGTATGTTATCTAAAATAGTAAAATGGCTAAATCCATTTTGTTGATTTTTGTTATACAGGTATTTACACACGTGGCCAATATTATTTAGTGGCAATTGGCTGGTTCTTATGTAGCTTAGAATGTTACTTTATTGTTCTAAACACATTTGTTACCTTATCTCAATAATGGTGACCAATTTGGGGGAGAGGGGGGGGGGGGGATATTGTATTATTCCGTTTATTCCTTTCCATTTTCCTCCAAACAACTGATTGATGAAAAGTGCTGGCTTTGTAATATGGCTTGATTACACCATTTTTATGACTTTCGAGAACATTTGTATACATGTTTTCACCTCTGAGAATAACAGCTGAGAACATCCAAGTGTTGAATGCAAATAAAATGTCGGATTCAATTGTCTTTCAGGCTTTTGCCATGCATCAAGAACAATGTGGGGTTTGTCTTTACTCGTGAAGACCTTGTAGAGGTTCGAGATTTGCTTGTGGCCAACAAGGTGGGTATACTAAATATAAAACAATACACTATTTTAGTAGATTTAAAACGTGTGCCAAAAAATATGACTATGAATGTGAATTTTTTTATGCAGTTTGTATTCACTAAAAACTCAGTTTCAGATGTTTGCACGTCTGCATAATATGTGCTTTAACTTATTTTTTTTCTTTTTTCTTTCTTTTTTTTTTGTCCCCAGCAAGTTGAGTTATACTGTATTTGATTCCAACATACAAAACATATTACATTTTGTACATTTCTAAATTAACATACTATGCATTTTGTAAACGAACAATACAGTATATTTTGTGCTTTACATGTCAAAGTATTTTGTTTATTAATTTGCTTGTTATAATAAATGTGCCCTAATAGTCTCTTTTATCACCTTAGCTTTTCTGAGGCTTTTTAGGTTTTAATGGACCATTAGTTCATTCTGAATTTTGTAGTTAACTTTGTAATAATTGGGTGTGTGCATTGTTTGCTGTTTTCCAACTTCAACCATAAACTTTTCTGGTGCACATATCTTTAAATGTGTCACTTGGTGAAATAAATTACTGAATGTTACTTCTTCACTTAGCAGACGACGCATAGTCAATAGGCCTACCATTACCGGAAGTTGAAACACAATCGCCAGTGACCATTTTATATTTTTAAAATATACAAAATCGGCTGGATAATTGGTACTTTCATCTATAATAATTTACATTAGAAACCTCAAATTATATTTTTCAACATAAACATTATAAATATTATGTCAGAAATCGAACCCCCCCCAAAAAAAAAAACGAAAACCTGCTTCACTAGTGAGGTTTACTATATTCTAGACTAGTTATTTATCTGTTTGCACTGCTATCAAATTGTACGCAATTACACAAAATGAACTCTTTCCCTGCCAGGCATGTTTCCACGTTTGTGCCAGACATTTCTCTGGCACCGGGAAGAAAGTTCAGTACCTTAGGCATTTAAGCTACTGTTCTTTCAATAATAGTTGTTAAATAGACATATTTCATATCAAATTATAGGTAAAAGAGTGAAGAATAAAAAAAAAACCCCACAAAAATGTTAATTTGATTATGTTATTGAAATATGTGTTTTGAAAGCATGTTGA
The DNA here is from genome assembly GCA_036898135.1 of Oncomelania hupensis. Lineage (NCBI taxonomy): Eukaryota > Metazoa > Mollusca > Gastropoda > Littorinimorpha > Pomatiopsidae > Oncomelania > Oncomelania hupensis. Next base: position 26,690,264 of record CM072526.1, read on the forward strand.
TCTTTTTGAAATGATAAAATAAAATAAAAATATTTCTACATACCACAGTGATAAAAAAAATCTGGAGGAATAATTCCAATCACTGAATCAGCTTCACACACCAGAAAGAAAATTTATTTAGGATCAAAGACACTTTCCTATCCTATCCTATCCTGTCCCATAACCCGAAGGTCGTAGGGGCACCACAGATGATCGTTTAACCAGCATACTCCATCTTTCTCTGTCCTCAGCAGCCCTCATGGCTTCGCTCAGTGTCAAACCAGTCCATTCTCGAATGTTGTCCTCCCACCTCTTTTTCGGTCTCCCCCTTCTTCTACCTCCTTGCACTGTGCCTTGCAGAATGGTCTTTGCAAGGCCTGATGATCTGGTGACGTGGCCATACCATCGGAGTTTCCGTTTCTTCACCACTGTGAGCAGGTCATCGTGCTGTCCAATGGCTTGTGTGATGGTCTGTTGGACTTCGTCGTTGGTGATGTGTTGGGTATAGGAAATGCACAGAAGTCTTCTGTAGCACCTCATCTCCATGCTTTGTATTCTTCGTTGGAGATCTGCTGTGAGGGTCCATGCTTCGCAAGCATATAGGAAGATGGAGATGACCAGAGAGCGCAGCAGTCTTACTTTGGAATGTAGACTGATGGTTCTGTCTTTCCAAATGGGCTTCAACCTTGTCAGGGCAGCAGTTGTTTGTGCGATCCTGGAGAGAACTTCCTGTCGAGACCCATTGTCTGACACAATGGCTCCTAAATATTTGAAGCTGTGCACTGTGTTGAGGGATTGGCCTTGTACTTTGATGTCCGTGTTGATGCCATTGGTGTTGTTGGTCATCATTTTGGTCTTCTCTGCACTTATTTCCATTCCATAAGCTCTGGAGGTGGTGTCAAGCCTCTGTACAAGCTGTTCAAGTTCTTGTTCCTCTCCAGCCAATCCATCAATATCATCCGCAAAACGAAGATTGGAGATTGCTCTGCCCCCTATGCTGACTGTGCCTTCGTGATCTGCAAGAGCATCTGACATGATGCGCTCTAGGAAGATGTTTGAAATTATATTGATTATTAGCAGAGTTTGACACACTGTCGATTGTGCCCATCACAATGCTTAGTAAAATGCACAAAAAACACTCTAAAAACGAATCAATTTGAAGAAACCACGCGAGTGTCGATCGAGAACGAAAGTAGAAAGAGTTATCTCTCTTTGGTTAAAATAAAACGTGGATTGGACTGCGCAAAAAACCGGAACGAAACGGAATACATCGTCGATTGGCACAAACAATGGCGGCTCAGATCGACGATATATCGTCGATTGGCAGGGAAAGAGTTAAACATAACACTCTTGAAAATACAGTGGCATTGTATAGAATTGGATGTAGAAGACATTTACAGCGATAATGGTGTGAACTTGCCTAGCTGTTTGCCGATTTGGGGCGAAATTGTTAGCACACTGGATGCTGCCATTTTGAAATTGGCGTCGCCACATTTGATCACGAGTGACCTCGACATTTCAACCAATGGACGTGTACGATACATGTAATCTCGTCGGAAACGAGATTTTAAGAAAGAAAAATGAATTATCTTTCGAATGATACCTTATTTGATATGCCTAATATTTCAGCAAGAGGACGAATTTGTAGTTTGAATTTTTCAATTTGCAATAAAATTTGTTAAAACGAAAATTTATATATCATATTTGACACCATTTTAGAGATCGCGAAACGCACTTTTCAGTGATGTATGCCATTGCATGGTTCTATTTATAGTACACATCCGGCGAGAGTTTTAAACATGGTTAAAATCGTCTTGCTTTGGAAATCGGGCCACCACTGCAATTTTTGACAAAAATGGTGATTTTCAACAACGGATTTTTAAATAACGGTACCATATCCACACTCACACATGCACTCAAATGAAAGAACAAAACATCTTTAAAATTCATACAAGGTTTAGTGCATAAAAGCATTAAATAAAAGAGCTAGACCAGTTTGAAACAAAGAGGTTGGAGGGCAAATGTAAGAAGCGTGACCTACTGCTATGAAGGGCCTGACGGTACCTATATATAGTACAAACCTTTAGAAGCTTTAAAAAAATTAAATTGTATTTACACAACAAAATGCAGAACCTATGCTCAAAAAACAAAGGTTTGCTATTTTCAGCATAATATACGAAAATAATGATGGATTTATATATATTCATAATTCATATGAATTGTTCGACAATATGATCTGGGGGGAGGGGGGGGGGGGGGGGGGGGGTTATGGAGTTAAATACAACACAAAAAATTATATATGATGCTGTCTCAAAAGGTCAACCTAGGAATGTGACATTGCAGCAAAAAATTGAAAAGTGACTGAGACTTGCAGTTTTGATGTTAATGTGTGGTCTTAAGCTTAAATTTCATGAAAATAACATTTTAAACAAAATGTCTTTTCTGTTTACAGAGATATGCTTGGTAATAGGGGTGAAGGTGGCATGTGTCGCCTGTGACAGTGGACAAAAGAAAATTTTTAATAAATTAAAGAAAATAACAGCTAAGCAATTTCCAAACACAGCCCAAGTAAGCATATTACTATTGAAGAAAAAGTATTAATTTACTTTTAGTATAAAGCATTTACCAGTACAAAATTTTGAAATGATAACTTTGTCCTGTCACACGCGACCAAACCATGAAGTTTATTTTTTCAAGAAAACAATCAAAACAACTTTAATAAATACCATCCATAGTTTATTTGTCAGTTTACATCTCAAGAAATAAGATATTTTACTATAAATTACTAAGTTCTATTTTAATAAGCATGTACCATCCCTATATTTATATATTTTGTCTTTGTCACAACCGACACGTCACAACCAATGAACACTGAAATCATGAATTTACTTGTAAAAAGATGGTCATGGAAGAAAAAAGTAATTGCAGCATAAAAAAGTAAACAAAAAAGGACAATGCTTTTAAAGAAAATGTATAAATTTATTTCAAGTACATCATTATCAGTATAAAAGGGTAAAGTGAAAATGTTGTCCTGTCGCACGCGACCAAACCATGAAGTATATTTTTTCAAGAAAACAATCAAAACAACTTTAATAAATACCATCCATAGTTTATTTGCCAGTTTACATCTCAAGAAATAAGATATTTTACTATAAATGAATAAAATCTATTTTAATAAGCATTTACCATCCATATACTCTTTTTTTTTGTCTAAAGTCGGTTGTGACAACTTTGTCTTTAGTAAAGACAAAGTTGTCACAACTGACATGTCACATCCAATGAACACTGAAATCATGATTAACTAGTAGAATTTAAAAAAAGTAAATTGAGTAGAACACAAAAAAAGGTGAATGGCATATTTACTCATTTGCATATAGCACAAGAAAGATTTAAATAAACTCTGCAAAACAAAGCAGTCAAGGAATCACTTCGTCTTTTATCACTAAAAGTAAAAAACGAAAGCAAATTTAAAAGCACGTGTTTTCATCAGTGCATCAAGTGCGAAAAATGAAAAATAGCATCTGCAATTTAATTTTTAACATAGAATAAACCAGTTTATGTTAAGATAAAAATATTTTCTTACAATATTGATAGACTCTTTGATTGGTCGTAACATGTGGTCGGTCGTGACAAGGAAAAAACAACATCGATAGAGAAACACCAACCTGGTCTTTTCAAAGCATCCATCTTGGAATGAAAACTTTGGATCGGAAATCTCAAGAGACTTTCGCTGTAACTATTTCTGTGTGAAAAGGTACTAATCGTCATCAATTTGTTAAATTTTCGGATTGGAAGTGATGGTTACCGAAAGACAAAGGAATTACTTACGTTCAATTTACGATAAATTTACTATGAAAGAATTATTATTTTCCTACAAAAAAACATAAATAAGTGAGGATAAGTAATGTTTAATCTGTCAATGATTTTTTTTCTTATTTAATCAGCATGGATGTTTAGCTATCTAAGAAGAAAGGCAAGCAACGTTGAGACAAAGTACGTCACGACCGATCACGTCATTTTTACAAACCCCCTAAACATAAATAAAAATGTTTTGCAAAGCTGAAAGACATTTAAAGTTAAAAATTAACATTAATGCAACACATCAAACATAAAAAGTTCATTTGTTTCACTCAATTTTATTGAAAAGGAGATGGAGTTTTTTCAGGTCACACAGAATGTCACATTCGCGCCAACAAAATTTTGTCAATTTTTAGTGGAAAAATAGCAATAAAAAACTTCTTTCAACCTTTGTGTGTGTAATGTTGATATATGTTAGTACCTAGTTATATTGCTTTTTTATAAATGCAAAGAAAAAGCTTTAATACATGACCGAAATATTTTTTTTTATGGTTCAAAGACTGCATGCTTCCTTTTGGTCACCTTTTGAGACAGCATCATATATTAGTGTGCATTTGTGACCATAACTTGTTGCATTCTATATTATTTTGTTTCACGAGGATTAAAATGATGAGCTGGAATTAGTATAAATTAATGTTTTGTGAATGTGGCAGTTTTTATGACAATAATTCTTTGATCAAATGTTGCGAGTTGCGCGAAATCTGACATTACTCAAAATGCACATTTTTCATGCAGCCAGTACACTAATGGTCAGACTGGGGGGTTGGAACTTCTGGAGAAGTGATGCGCGTCTGTTTTGTGGCTAGGACAAAATGTCAAGAAAACTTGCTTATGAAACGAAACCCGAACAAAAACAGCACACAAAGTCTGAAACAGGTTTATCAATCCAAAACATCCCCATTTTTAATCATCTGATTCACTGTCGGCACTTGTATCACACCTCTTTCTGGCAGAGATCCATGCCCTCCATACACAACTTGTTTCTGAGGGTGACAAGATTTGTTTGTGTGTACTAGTCACATGGGCATCCGCGGCAACATTGTAGTGGACAAAGCGACTAAAAAAGCTCTGCATCTAGATTTCCCTTCAGAGATTTTCCAATTTGTTCCATACTCGGACCTACATTGTATGATTGGCTCTTATTGTAAACGGCGTGGCAGAGCGAATGAAAATGGCTGTGGCAGACTGAATAGTCTAATCAAATCACTAAAATTATTTCAAATTCTCCCAGATGTGTCTGCTTCTTTACCTAACTTTGCGTCCATCTGCAAAGAAGAAACTGTTTTGGCTCCCTTTCATTTTGGGCATATTTCAGTCATGGAGATTAGGTGCTATAGAAGATTTTTATGACATTTTGCACATCACCAACGACGCAGTCTGACAGACCATCACACAAGCCATTGGACAACACTATGACATGCACACAGTGAAGAAACAGAACCTCTGATGATATGGCCCTGTTACCAGAGCATCGGGCCTTGTAAAGACCATCCTGCAAGGCACAGTGCAAGAAGGCAAAAGAAGAGGGAGACAGAAAAAGGGGTGGGAGAATGGACTGGTTTGACACTGGGCGAAGTCTTGAGGGTTGCTGAGGACAGAGAAAGATGGAGTATGCTGGTTAAACGATCATCTGTGGTGCCCCAACGACTTTCTAGTTATGGGATAGGATAGGAATCATTTGATCATAAGCAAGGAATGTTGAAAGGTTGTGTCTGTGACCTAGGATAAAAGTTTTAGACATAATGGTTTAAGATGTAATGTGCAAAGTAAAGGTTATCCTTTTGAATTTAATACTTGTTTGTTCTTGTGCATTGCGCGATATGTAAGATTACACACAATACACATTTTCATGCAGTCATTACGCAAAGGGCCTCATTTTTGGTTGGCACCTCTGTATGTATGTATATCCCTCTTACCCCCACATGGGCCTAAGCCTTCTCAGCTTCTTTTTCCTAGATCGAGGCAAGTAACTCCATCAAAATACTACACTATGCCCATACAAAAATTAATAAAAAATGCACCACCCAAAATTATGCTCCACTCATTAATAAATCAACCACATATTTTTCTTCAAAATGAAATATCTGAATGTTAACATTGCATACTGCACAACATGCAGCAATACGATCACTGCCACAAATAATAAAGCACAGATTGTTTATCGTTGCTGTTATTCAAATCCGATGGTAACAGATCATCAAAAAGTGAAAGTCCAAATCACTTTTCTCTCCATCATTCACCTGCACCAATTCAGCCTCCTAAGATCCTTCAAATGTGTCATTTTATTCATCAGATTCTGCAAGAATCTGACGCCATAATTCTCCGCCTCTCAAACCAAACATTAATCAAACTTTGAAAATTCACTGTGTGTGTTCTACACACTCTAAAAATGCAGTGAAAACTCCGTCGGAAACCGCAGGAAATCACGATCACGTGTGCGCGAGCCTCACACGTTTGCTATAAATAGATTTCCACATGGCAGCAGCTGAGCAGACCACGTCATTAGCGGCCACTGACGGTTGCTCCGCGAGCGCGCATTTGCACAAATTTCGGTTGCTCTAGGTCGCTCCACGTATAAAAGGGATATGTATGGATATATATAAAATTTAATATCTTTGCTTGTTTGTGCCCTGATAAGCAAAATATTTTCAGGTTACTTCAGTTTACTTCAGACTTTACACATTTGTAGATTCTAGTCTCCAATGTATTTAGCAGTTTTATAATTGGCTCGGCACAAGCGCAATGAACAGGAAGAAAAAAAAAGTAATTCTTCTACAAATAGTAAACATACTGCTAATGTTTACTTCCTGCATTACCACAATGACTTTCTGTAATTCCACCTGCATAGACAAATTGTTCACTCATATTGAAAAATCAAGTATATATACTCTTGAGTCTTAATCATATTTTTACAATTAATTTTTTTTTGCCCGAATAGAGGCTGAATGACATCCTATTCTATCCTATCCCGTAATTCGGAGGTTGTAGAGGCACCGTCGAACCATCGTACTCCATCTTTCACTGTCCTCAGCAACCCTCATGCCCTCACTCAGTGTCAAAACAGTCCATTCTCGAATGTTGTCCTGCCACATCTTTTTCGGTCTCCCTCTTTTGCCTCCTTGCACCATGCCTTGCAGGATGATCTTTGCAAGGCCTGATGATTTGGTTACATGGCCATACCATTGGAGTTTCAGTTTCTTCACCACTGTAAGCAAGTCATCATGTTGTCCAATGGCTTGTGTGATGGTCTGTCGGACTTCGTCGTTGGTGATGTGCTGGGTATAGGAAATGCCTAGAAGTCTTCTGTAGCACCTCATCTCCATGCTTTGTATCCTTCGTTGTAGATCTGCTGTGAGGGTCCATGTTTCACAAGCGTATAGGAAGATGGGGATGACAAGGGAGAGCAGCAGTCTTACCTTGGAATGTAGACTGATGGTCCCGTCTTTCCAAATGGGCTTCAACTTTGCCAGGGCAGCAGTTGTTTGTGTAATCCTGGAGAGTACTTCCTGTCAAGACCCATTGTTTGATACAATGGCTCCTAGATATTTGAAGTTATGTACTGTGTTGAGGGATTGACCTTGGACTTTGATGTCCGTGTTGATGCCATTGGTGGTGTTGGTCATCATTTTGGTCTTATCTGCAATTACAGGGTGTTCCAAAAGTCTTGGGCACATTTGAAGTCCCCATATCTCAATTACTATGAATGGTAGTAAGATAAAAGTTGTGCCATTTTAAAGCTATTTACATTAAGTTTTTGTAAAGCTGTTGATTTTTTTTATTTCTTTTCAGACCCATTAATGGCGTTCACTCAACAAGAAAATGCTAGGACGCGTTTGGCAAGAATTTGACTATCGGCTTGATGTGTGTCGTGTGACCAATGGTGCTCACATTGAACATCTTTGAACATTCCATGTAAAAATTGAGATCACAAGCTTTCTGAATTTACCAGATGCGTTTTTATATCCTTAATAGTTTCGGAAATATTCAATGTCAAAATGTGCCCAAGACTTTTGGAACACCCTGTATTTCCATTCAAAAGGCTCTAGAGGTGGTGTCAAGGCTCTGTAGCAGCTGTTCAAGTTCTTATTCCTCTCCAGCCAATCCATCAATGTTATCCGCAAAATGAAAGTTGGAGATTGCTCTACCTCCTATGCTGACTGTGCCTTCGTGATCTGCAAGGGCATTGGACATGATGCGCTCTAGGAAGATGTTGAAAAGAGTTGGAGAGAGTAGGCATCTTTGAAGCATACCGATTGTTGTTCTGAACCAGTTCCCGGTGGCGCTGTTGTTGAGGACTGCACTGGTAGCCTTGTCATACAGGCTTTTGATGACTTCAATAATTTTAGTGCTGATGTTGTACACTCTCGTGGTGGCCCACAGAGCGGCATGCCACACTCGGTCAAACGCCTTCTTGAAGTCTATGAACACATGATATAGATGTTGCTGATGCTGTAGGTATTTCTCGCATATTATTCTGAGGTTGAAAATCTGTTCAGTGGTATTTCGCCCAGCCCTGAATCCTGCTTGTTCTTCAGCTATGATTTGTTCAGCTTGGGGTTTCAACCTGTTGAGTATTATTTTCGGGAGGACCTTGCTGGGATAGCTGATGAGGCTGATGGTGCGGTGATTTTCACACTCCTGAAGGTTACATTTTTTTTTGGGAAGAGTGATGACAAGCGACTGGTTCCATGGTGTAGGCCACTCCCCACTCTGCCAGATCTTGTTACAGATAATGGTGAGTGTCAATCGTCGTTTCTCCTCCTGCTTGAAGCAGTTCCGCGGGTATGTTGTCCACTCCCGCTGACTTCCCTTTCTTCAGCGATTGCATTGTTGCCTCAACTTCTTCTAAGAGAATTGGGAGAATTTCTTTTTCTGTGTTCTCGGGACATGCTAGAACTGATGGGTCTCCGTTTGGTGTGTGGTTGTAAAGGTCAGAGCAGTACTCTGTCCATCTGTCCTTCTGTAAGGCATATGCCAGACTTGCTTTGGATCGTGGAGAACTTGGGCTGTTTAACAATTGTCAGACGTTTCACAGTCTGGTAGGCCTTCTTACTGTTGTTCTTGGTCAGACTGTTCTCTATTTCCTGGCATCAATCTTCTAACCAGTTCTCCTTTGCTGTGTGCATGCCTTTTCGGATGTCATTGTTGATTTTTCGGTAGTCATCAACTCCCTATGAGGTGTTCTTTTTCTTTTTCATCTCTCTTCGTTTATCACAGATCCAAAAGTTCAGGTGTGATCCATGGGTTCTTTGTGCGGTGCTTGCCAAGGATCTCTGTGGCTGCATCTGTCACAGCTGCGCTGAAGGTGGTGGTCATGGTGTTGACATCTACATCACCAGTTGAATGACAGTTGCAAAAAAAAAGCCACCTATCTTCACCACAATGCTTTATTTACACGATGTAGTCAAGTAGAGTAATTAGCAGTCTTGTTTAGGTTTGCCCCACCCCCCTCACTTTACATTTGTTGTTCTCAACTCTGAGTTCCTAATTGAGTGTGCGACGATTCTATCTTATTTTGTGCGTCTACTGATGATAAAAATACTGTTAAAATTGTACCTAAAAACACATATTTCACCTTGGATTTCCAATATGTTTCGTTTTTGAGCCAAAGTTACTAATTTATACACTGGGTTTACCAAGGGTAAAGTCGGCTGATTTTGGTGGATGTGATGGTCTTTACAATCCAAGCAAGTCTGGCATATACCTTACAGAAGAACAAGAAGTCTTGGACAGAATACTGCTCTGACCTTTACAACCACACACCAAATAGAGCCATCAGTTCTAGCATGTCCCTAGAACAGAGAAGAAGCAGACATCCTCCCAATTCTCTGAGAAGTTGTTGAGGTAGCAGTTCAATCGCTGAAGAAAGAGCAGTTGGCTGGAGTGGACAACATATTGGCAGAATTGCTTCCAGCAGGAGGAGAAACGATGATTGACGCCCTCACCATTATCCATTACGAGATCTGGCAATGTGGGGAGTGGCCACTATAGACACCAATCGCTTGTAATCACCGCCTAAGCCTCATTAGCCATCCCAGCAAAGTCCTCCCGAAAATAATACTCAACAGGTTCAAACCCCAAGCTGAACAAATCATAGCTGAAGAACAAGCAGAATTTAGGGCGGGGCGAAGTACCAGTGAACAGATTTTCAACCTCAGAATAATCTGCGAGAAATACCTATAGCACCATCATCGTCTATATCTTGTGTAGACTTCAAGAAAGCGTTTGACCGAGTGTGGCACACAGCCCTATGGGCAACCATGAGAGCGTACATCAGCCCTAAAATTATTGAAGTCATCAAAAGCCTGTATGACAAGGCTACCAGTGCAGTCCTCCACAACACTTAACAGCGCCATCGGGAACTGGTTCAGAGCAACAATCAGCGTGCGTCAAGGATGCTTACTTTCAACACTCTTCATCACCTTCTTGGAGCGCATCATGTCAGACGCCCTTGCAGATCATGAAGGCACAGTCAGCATAGGGGACAGAGCAATCTCCAACATCCGTTTTGCGGATGACATTGATGGTTTGGCTGGAGAGCAACAAGAACTTGGAACAGCTGGTACAGAATCTTGATACCATCCAAAGCCTTTGGAATGGAAATAAGTGCAGATAAGACCAAAGTGATGACCAGTACCACCAATGGTATTAACAAATATATCAAAGGCCAAGCCCTTGGCACGGTGCATAGCTTCAAATATTTAGGAGCCGTTGTTTCAGACAGTGGGTCCCGACAGAAAGTTCTCTCCAGTATCGCACAAACAACTGCTGCCCTGACAAGGTTGAAGCACATTTAGAACGACAGAACCATCAGTCTACGCTCCCTTGTCATCTCCATCTTTCTATACTCTTGTGAAACATGGAACCTTACAGCAGATATAGAACGAAGCATACAAAGCATGGAGATGAGATACTACAGAAGACTTCTGGCATTTTGAATACCCAGCACATTACCAACGACGAAGTCTGACCATCACACAAGGCATTGGACAACACGATGACATGCTCACAGTGGTGAAGAAACGGAAACTCAGATGGTATGGCCACGTAACCAGAGCATCAGTCTTTGCAAAGACTATCCTGCTAGGCACTGTGCAAGGAAGCAGGAGACATAAAAAGAGATAGAACATTTAAGAATGGACTGACTTTAGACAGAGCAAAGCCATGAGGGTTGCTGAGGACAGAGAAAGATGTATGCTGGTTAAACGATCATCGGTTGTGCCCGAACCTTACTGGATAGGAAAGGATAGGTGCAGTTTCTTTTGTCTTTTTTTTTATCAAGAAAATATATCAAACTATACACTGGTATGTTTGGAGGAGAAAGAGCAATTCACTTAAGTATAAAATAATACAAATATTTAAATAAAACGAAGTCTATTGCTCAACATTAGCGTCCTTACATTCATATTTTTACTTTGTGATACTGATAATGTCCCGTTTTCCTTTTGCCTTTATAGGCATGACCGATTCACTGCGGCAACAATACCCCCATTGGAGTGCCGGGGGTTTCAGTATAAATAGTGTCCCCACTTTCTGGAAATTTAGTGCTTTAAATTCCCACTGTCGCTGTCTTCCTCATTTACTCTTTCCCATTCCTGCTCTGTCCTATCACTCTACTATACTATCTTCTTCTTCGCTAGATCAATGACCTACCTTTTTTCTTGAAAACTCTTCCTGGACAAGACTCCTTGTTTGTGTATGAGGTCTGTTGGATCAGCTTGGGAGTGTTGGACGCTTTCTGCCGGGTGGTCACTAGGGCTTCCTATGATGTTATTATTTAGCAATATAGGCATTTTATATGTATATGTTTTGTTGATAATTTATAATGATGTTTGTATTCTATTTTGTTTTTGTAACCGGGGGTTCGAGTAGTTGGGGTAAAGCCTCAGCCGTCCCCTGCGTGGGATGTCTTTATTGTAAAGTGACTGGCCGGTGGAGGGCATTCAATTTTCCTACTAGGGTTGTTTCAGCAGATCTTTTATGCGGATCGGGGGTTGTCCGGTCCTGATTTGGCTCGGAAGAGTCCGCTGGACCTAAAACAACAATCAATCAAAAAAAGTTAGTATATATAAAGCCTCACAACAAGCACCAAAAAATTAATACTTTTGAAAATGCTTATTTTTGTTTTGTGTGCAAGTGTTTGAAAATACATTTGAATGGCATGTCTTTTAAAATTTTATTTTTTAAAACCTTGAACATATATTTTGGGCAGTTGAGTAAATTGTTTCTTGGAATTGAACTTATTTATGCCTAAAATATTCTCTTGAATGTAGGTGCAAGCCCCTGCTCGTGCTGGTGCTGTGGCTCCATTGGATGTGAAGATCCCAGCACAAACCACAACTCTTGGGCCAGAGAAAACTTCGTTCTTCCAGGCCCTGCAGATTCCAACCAAGATCACTAAGGGTACCATCGAAATCTTGGTAAGCATGTTTTTTTTTCATAGTTCAGCTATTCTACTCAGTATAGCGTATCAGGGGTGAGATTTAGCGGTCGCCCGAGACGACTTAAAACCGGCTCGGGCGACCTCACTTTATAGCTGAGCCAGCCCGCCTGGCGGCCTAAAAAAAATAATACTACTTGCAGACTTTTAGAAGCTCGGTCCGAAGCGAGAGCGTTTTTAGGTCACTTTTCGTCTGCTACGAGTATGAAGCATACGCGAGGGTTACTTCCCTTTGCCTTCTTCCCTTTTGCGCCAAGCGCGCTGTCTGCTTTGTTTGTGAAAAAAACACTGCTACAAATTACATGTATTGTCAAGGTGACAGTTGTTGATCCAAAAATGTGGAACTTTATTTCTGGGATCAACAAACCCCCACCAAAGAAGGCGAATTCTAGTTCGGAGAAGAAAGAGCGTCACAAAGAGTATGAATCGAAGAGAAAAAGACATTTTCAGACTGCATGGCTGAAACGTTCAGATGGCGAAGATCGATCTTGGCTCATTTTCGATAAAGAATTTGGTCTATTGCACTGTACACATTGTCGTAAAAACGCGATTGTCGGGCTGCCTAAAAACCATGCGGGCTACCTCACTTTACTTCCTAGCTAGCCCGGCGGGCTAGTTAGTCTCCTGGGTTAAATCTCACCCCTGGCTCACAAACTGCTTGACAGACCTGAACAGCAAGATAAACATGAAAAAGGAGGAAAAGTCAGCTGATTTTGAAATTGGTGGTTATAGTTGCTCAAAATTTTTCTTTTTTCTTCACATGATCAGAAAGTATATGAACCAGTGATGCACATGTTTTGGGACCCTAATAGGACACGATGTCCTGAACACATGATGTCCTGAACACAAAAAAGTAATAGGACACTGGCATTGTTGCCAAAAAGTCTTGTTGTTTTGTTGGTAATACTAAACAGTAAAGAGGCACTTCGAAACAGTGAAAGTTCAATTCTTGAAAATATAACGTTTTCTCTTGCTTGCTTGCCCACGTCTTTACAATCCGGTGAAGATTCTCTTTTGAAGCTTTTTCAGTGTACGCCCTCTGCGACATCAAGAGATTGAATGTTTTCTGCGTTATTGTCTTTCAAAAGCTGCATAACAGAGCCAAATTTCGCGAGAGGCAGATTCTTTTATTAGCCAGTTTACAGCTCGCGCTGTGGTGATCATTGCCGCCTCCTGATTTGTCAACATTAGATCCTCACAAGCCTCTTCATTTTGTTGCTCTTGGGGCACTTGGATTGCTAGTTTGTGTCTAGCTGTAGTCAAATGATCTTCCAATGCACTTTTTTTTTTAAAGTTCACGCAGCCGCGAGTGAACGAGTTTTTCGCCACACCAGAACTTTTAAATACCGTACGGAACATGGTCTTTTTTTCATCGTCAAGCGTTACCCATGAATACTGTGATTGCCACGCCTTCTTAAAAACGTGATCAACACGAGTACTGGTAAGCTGACTTGTAGTTGACGGTTTCTCTTTAATCTCTGCCTCATGACCATCGGCATCGGAAGAATCCTCCACAGATCGTGTAGGCTCGCTCTGCTTCTTTAATGTGCTGGGAACTGAATTACCCGCATATAAGACGGTTATTGAGATTTGGTTTTTATCCGCCTTCAGTCTTTTTTTCGCAAGCATTTCCGATAATTTCGATCGAATGTGTGGCTTACCAAAAGTACAAGTACAATGCCAACACAGATCCAACGTAAATTCAAGTCGCGAGCACCGATTGACTAAAACAAAGTTGTATATGTTTCAAGGGCGCTGGTTGGCTGTGTTGCTTTGTGACTCGGGATAAAAATAGCAATCCCACGCAGGCGATGACAAGGGAGTTAGGCAAGTATACGTTTCAGCATGCAGGCGACGTTTGGTTTTCCGTCTAGCTCTGCATAAACGTTTCACCCTCTCTGCAAAATACACGAAAACTATCGGACACGTGTCCGACTCGCTATCGTTTTAATCAGACAAGATGTCCGCCTTGAGGTTTACAATCGGACATTTAAAAAAACCAAGCAGTCAATGTCCGGGGTCCGGGCAACTTGTGCATCACTGTGAACTATATACTGTTGTGTTTGGAAGAAAAATGCACTGCTTTCTTTTTAAAGAAAAAGAACCATCATGGTGCTATGCATGTGACAAATCCTTTTCTGTCCGCCATTTTATGTCTGAATGTGCTGATCTGGTTGATGAAAGAAAGATATTTTGTTTTATGTACCTTTTAATGACATTTTTAAAGTATGCAATAGTAAACACCTGTATCAATTTTTATATTTTGGTTTGTTTTATCGCATATTTATTTTATTTAATCGTTCTTATATAGCGCTTTTCCAGCTCAAGAGCTGCTCAAGGCGCTGGCCGATACAGGATCTAACTCAAGCCGCCCGAGACGCCCACCCGCAGCCTTTGGGCGCATGGTCTGACGCCTGGACAACTGAGCACAATCCTGGGCAGCCAGGGATAGGGGAGAAGGACCTAGGTGCATGCTGGGTGTTTTCTTGTCACCGGCACTCACCCGTCTAGGACATGAGCGTCAGGATCTTTAAAGTCCGTTATGATGGAATGTATGCGACACAGACTAGACCTCGGTTTATACTCTCATCCGAAGGAGTAGGAAAACAGGAGTAAAGTGTCTTTCCCAGGGACCTTCCGAACCCGGGACCTTCCGATCCGCAAGCCGAAGCACTACCATTAGACCACGGTGCCTCCCTGATATAGATCATATTGTCTTGTTTATATACTTGGTTAAATGTTATTAGTAAGACTGGTTTTATTTATATCTTTTATCATATTTAAAAACATTAAACAGTTGTTTAGCCGTATTTTGCTTGCTTTTGTGTGGTCCTGATTCGGCTCTAGGGAAACAGCTGGACCCTATAAACATGAATATCTTATCTAATCTGTTCACATGTAAGTAAGAAACAAGAAAAATGTTTACTAGAATTCTATTGCATAACTTGAAACGTTTTCCCATGACTGATCTTCTAAAATAGCAGAGCTTTTATGCAACGGTTGTGAAAGCAAGGTTACAGATACCAGTTTGTGATATATTTTGTCTGCGATTTGTGTGTACTTACTGTTTGGAGAGAATGCGACACTTGACTGTTTCCCAGTTTATTCGGGAACATCACGGGAGAAAACAGATATGGATATTTGTTTGTGTGTACACCCTATATATGCCGAGAAGATGCCCCCACTGTTTTGGTCAGAGGGGGGCCTAATCCCCCCCTTTTTTTCAAGGAAGGGGGGCCTGCCCCCACTTCAAAATCCTAGAATAAGCTCTGTATAAAATTCAGGGGTGGGTAGAAGAAAATGGTTTGCAGTTTTTGCTTTCTAAAACTGAATGCAATTTTTGACAGCAAATTTTCTTTTCTGCAGCATAAATAACTGAGGGAAAGCTGCCAAAAAGGTCTTGACGTTTTGAAAGTTATCAGGCACACAGACTGGGGAGCAGACAAGCAAACTCTGCTCCTCGTATATCGTTCTCTGGTACACTCTAAATTGGATTATGGTAGCAGGGTATATATATGGTTCCGCTAGGAAAGCCTATTTGAAAGCCTTGGATAAAATCCATCATGAAGGTTTTCTGATCTTTTTGGGGTTGTTTTGCACTTCACTGAAAGAAAGTCTCCCTTGGAGATTCGTAGGCTTCAGCTCGCCATGAACTATTTTCTGGTATCAGAATACGCCCTCTTTGATATTGCAAGCTCTATTAACTCTGTTAACTCTTAGTATCCTGAACCGTGGTAATCCGTGGTTGCTTCCCTTTCCCAGACCGTGGTGAACCGTGACCGACGGTGACCAAAATAGAAACTGACATCACCGGAAAAGAGAGCTCTTATGTGTGAGAAACCAGGTTTATTTACATCCGGGCAACGCTCTACTTACGTTCTTTAATCGCGCCGGTTTCAGTTGTTGCTTTGTGGCTAAGTTTGGGCTTAGTTTCTGACGAAATAAATTGCTGCCTTCGATGGCCATTATGGCGACTCGTGACTCCGACAGTGACTCGGAATTTGGTGATTATATTGAAGGATTAATGCGTGATAGAGATAATGCTTTGGGCGTGGATGATCAAAGTGATATTTCTTTTTCCTCTGTGCACACTAGTGATCTATGTGACTTCGATTCCCACCTGTCATTTTCAAGTGACGACGACAATGATTTTATCGATTCTGACGCAGAGTGGGTTGACGTTGTTGAGGATTTTGAACATTTTGTTTTTGCTAGTGATGTAGGCCCTAGTAAACCACTCCCTCTTGATTATTTCCTTCAACTTTTCCCTGAGAGTGTCTTTGACAAAATCCGTGATAAGACCATTTTGTATGCTCACCAAAACAAAAATATTTTTGAAACATTTTATTGAAATACCTGTGTTTTTTTTTATTAATTATACAAAATACAGATAAAACTTGTAAACAAATATGAAACACTTTCACTGTGTAAAGTAATATAATAATATCCCAAGTTTTCTTTTAAATTGGTTTAGGCATAATTTTTTTTATAATTAAACAGAACAACCCAAAACTAGGCTTTTTGCTCAAACTCTTCTGGGAATGAAGTTTGGAACCACAGAAACCCTTATAGGATGCTAAGAGTTAATGATGACCAATTTTTAACTTTGCTCTTACCTTGGAACACCATTATCACATTCAATCTCACATCCTTCAAAAAGACCAAAATTTCTGAAGCTGTTTAAAAGCAACTTCATCTTGAACAATGTTCATTGTATAAAGGATATGAAAATCTTTTTACGGACAGTTTGAAGAAAGACCAGCCTTTGCAACAGCTGATACCTGATATTTGTTCTGTTTATACAGCTGAGCTCATGGCAATTCATTTAGATCTGAAACGGGTTTATCAATCCAAAAGATCCTCATTTTTAATCATGTCTTATTCACTGTCAGCACCTGCTCTTTCCGCGAGAAAGATATCGCACCCAGAGATCCATGACCTCCACACACAACTTGTTTCTGAGGGTAAAATGGGTACCTAGTCACATGGGCAAATGCGGCAATATTGCAGTGGACAAAGTAGCTAAAGTAGCTAAAGAAGCTCTAGCTCTGCATCTAGATTTCCCTTAAGAGATTTTCCAGTTTCATTCTCTGATCTGCATTGTATGATAAGATCCTATTTTAAAGGGCTTTGGCAAACTGAATAGTCTAATCAAATCAATAACAAATTGTTTTAAATTCTTCCAGATTTGTCTGCTTCTTTGCATATTTTTGCGTCCACCCGCAAAGAAGAAACTGTTTTGGTTTGCCTTCATATTGAACATACAAAAAAAAGTATCCCCACTTTCTGGAAATTTAGTGGAGCGACCAACATTTTTGCTATGTGCACGCTCGCGGAGCGATCGTCAGCGGCCGGTAATGACGTGGTCTGCTCAGAGAGTGCCATGTGGAAATCTATAGCAAACGTGCGAGACAATCGCACACATGATCGTGATTTCCTGCGGTTTCCGGCAGAGTTTTCACTGCATTTTTTAGAGTGTGTAGACCGTACACAGTGAATTTTTGAAGTTTGAGAGGCGGAGAATTATGTTTTGTTGCAACACATTGTAAAAATGTATGTGTAACATTTCATTTTGAAGAAAAATATATAATGGTGAGTGGAACATAATTTTGGGTGGTGCATTTTTAATTAATTTTTTTATGTGCGTGGTGTAGCATTTTGACGGAGTTACTTGCCTTGACCTAGGAAATGGAAGCAGATAAGGCTTAAGGTGCGGTCTGACGTGAAGTGAAACAGACGCAAAGCGCTAAACAAAGCAAAGCATCTGCTGCTATAAGCAAGTGCGTTTATAATGCTTTGCTTTGTGAAGCGGTCACACGATAAGTTTTGCATACAGTCTGCGTGGAAGCAATGCGCAATAAGTTGTAAATCAGTTACCTCCCTTTCCCTTCAGATTGACCCTCACAGAAGAAGTCGATGAGGCCTTTTTCAGGGTTTGGTTTCTTCTTTTGACTTCTAACATTCCATAATGCCTGGTGGCTTTGAATTAGATCGAGGAGAATAAACGTATCGTCTTGTTTCAAATTTGCTAATGACCCAGTAGCTTTTGATGCCATCATTATCGCTGAAATGATAACCTAGTTTTCGTATGTCGGCTCTTCTGATTGGCTGGCATTCAAATGTTTCAGCGAAGCAACGCAAAATTTTAGAGCACGCTCTAAACTGAAAACATCTGTTTTGATTCACTTCGGCGCTTAGCTGCTGTTATGCTTTAGGTCTAGTCACACGATAAACATAGTCAAAACTATGATGTTTTGTGTTTTACTGGCTGTTTTGCTTCTTGTTTCACTTCCCAGACCGCACCTTTAGGTTCCTGTGGGTGTTATAGGGTTCTTCGCTAGACCAGTCACCTACCTTTTTTCCTGAAAACTCTTCTGGTGCAAAACTCATTTGTGTGTGAGGTCTGTTGGAGCAGCTTGGGGATATTGGACGCTTTCGATTTCTGCCAAATGTCACTGGGGCTTCCTATGATGTTATTATTTGGCAGTGTAATATATAATTTTATATGTATGTGTTTTGTTGATATTTTATAATGATGTTTGTATTCTATTTTGTTTTTTGTAAACGGGTGTTTGATAAATTAGAGTTTAGCCTTGGCGTCCCCTGCATGGGATGTCTTTATTGTAAAGAAGTTGTGGTCTTAATTTTGTGGTTCTGATTCAGCTCTTTGCAATTCCGCTGGACCCTGTAAAAGTGTAAGCAATGAATAACTAACTAACCCATATTCTTTTAAAAGGAGAGCCACCATGATTTTTTTTCTTACTTAAAAATATTTATAATTTGTATATAATATATGTATTCAAAATTTGAAAACAGAAATTTTCAGGTAAAATAGTCACTATAGGTTAGTTACCTTCTTTCTGAAACAAATAGCCTTAGGGTCGTTGTTCTCCTGGAGGTAAGTGAGGAGTGGGTCCAAGGAGCGGTATACAACTTCCAGTGCCTCGTTGAAGGATAACCAGCGGACGCCGTGCACTTCCCTGATCCTGAGTTCCGGTACGTCGAGTAGGCGTTGTATCTCCGAGAATCGGGACACACGAGCAGGTGCATTGCGGAAGTAATAAAAGAGGGTGACAATGGTGTCATGAAACTCTGCCATGCCAGATACTCCTTCAGCTCTTTGGCTCTTTCAGCTCTTTGCAGCCGTACACACAACATTTCTTGTCCATGATCAAACACAACTGCTGGAAACTATTGAAGATTGAAGATTATTTTATTAAGAACAGAGTGCAGTAGTATGCCACTTTCAAATTGTAAAAGCGGATGTTGATACGAACTAACAACTTACCGCAAATAAGACAAAACTCAGACACAACAACATACGTAATCGATATAATTTTGCTGCTTAAATAACAGTTTTATCTCACACTAATCAAATACAGTGGTTTGGGAAGGAAAATGGGTTATATAAAAATTAAAAAATGTCGAATTTCAAATCCTACGCGACTTCATTTTGTGTTGCGGTAATAAGTTTTAATCGCTAGCGTTTTAGGTTTTTCACGAGTTGCTTCCCTTCATTTCTTCGCGTAGGCCCCCAGTCAGAGACCTCAGTCGCGCGCTGAGAAGGCCTGTAGTAGAGTACGCCATGCTCCATACACAATTTGTCTTTGAGGGTAAAAAGATAGTTTTTGTGTGGGTACCTGGTCACATGGGCATCCGCGGCGATATTACAAAGCGGTTAAAGAATCTCTGCATCTTAATTTCCCTTCAGAGATTTTCAAGTTTGTTCCTTACTCTGACCTGCCTTGTATGTCTGGATCTTATTGTAAATCGCTGTGGCTGACTGGTCTAACCATATGAATAACAAATTATTTCACATTCTTTCCGATTTGTCAGCCTCTTTGCCTAACTTTGCATCCAATCGCAAAGAAGAAACAGTTTTGTTTCGCCTTCATATTAGGCATACTTATGTCACCCACAGTTTCCTTTTAAAAGGAGAAGAACCACCATGGTGCTTTGCATGTGATAAAGCCTTTTCCGTTCGCCATTTCATCTCTGAATGTGCTGATCTGTTTAATGCAAGAGAAATATATTTTGGTTTAATACCTTTCAGATTTTTTAAGTATCCAATGGTCAACACCTGTTTCAATTTTTACATGATGTTGGTATGTTTTATCTCATATAAATCATGTAGTCTTGTTTTGTGTTGGTTGGATTGTATTGGTAAGACTGACAGACCTGCCTACCCTTCCGTAATTTTAAGGAATTTTACCCTCTAGTACGGGAGTACGAAATTTTATGCAAAATTACGGAGAAAACAATTGAAAAACTAAGAAATTTTTAGAGCCGTGTAAACTTGTTAAATTGTTGTCTGCTGGCCTAGAAGCCGACAGAGTAACCGCCCTTGCATGAAAGCAAATGTTTCGAGAGTTGTGATTGGACGTCGTGAACCAATGAACATGCTCGATCGTTACGAGCTTAGATTGTCGCGTCGATCTTGAGTGAAAATGGCGAGTGGAGAAAGTTCTAATCGGGCTAAAGTTGCACGTTTACATGAGACAGACTACGAATCAGAAGAGTCTGAGTGTGTAGAGATTGCTCAAGTGCAGAAGAAGAAGAAAAAGCTGCAGTTGCAAGTATTTCGTTCGGATTACACGCGGACTTGGCCTTTTCTTGTGGCTTCAAAAAACATGGCCCAGAATTATAGTTTATACGTGTACTGTTCTGTGTGCGATTCTGACTTCTCAGTTGGGCATGGAGGAGCAAACGTCTGTAAGCGGCTGGTCCTCAATCTCGCCATAAAGACACCAGATATATCAGACCAGAAGAGCTGGACCATTTCAAATGTGCCTACTCCAGGCAGCTGGCACAATATAAGGACCAGTAAATAGAAAAAATGCAAAATTTGAACAGGGTAGGCTACAGTCTTTTCAGTGTGGTCGATTTCAACTGTAATTAAATTAACCTCACAATATGCTATTGTTATTGGTAAACGTATTCACAGTTACAAGTCCTTATTTTGACAGCTGATGAAACTAAAAAAAAATGTTTTTTTAAAGGCAAACTTTGAATTCATAATTTATGTGTAGTGCCTATTCCTGTGAATTACTCATCTTTATCATGAAAATGGCATTTGAGTCAATCACCTGTAATGTAAATAAAACTCTGTGGGACAGTTATCCTTCATCACAACCGGGTCAGTGATGTGCAGGTTTATCTTTTGTTGCATGCCATGGTCTCTCATGATACTAAGTAATCATTTTTTAAAATCTGTTTGATATTGTTTCCTTCTTTTTGCTATCCTTTTAAAACCTCGGTTTTTTTTGTGCTTTTTAAGTAGTAAACATGCTGTGAATTTAGTCATACCTTGGTTATTCAGAAACACCGCGTTTACTCATGTCTGTAGAATTACTGAAGGAAAATGCAAAATTACTGAAATTCACAGGGAAAACTACTGATCAGTAATGCGTAAGGTAGGCAGGTCTGGACTGATTTTAGCGATTTGCTTGAAGCAAGAAAACATATTTTTTTATACATCAGATTTAAAGTTTTTTGCAATAGGTTGCGTGTGAAAGTTTTATTTGAATATTTGAGTAACAGGCTTGTTTTTTAAGATTTGATCCATTTTATAATATTTGAAGATAACGCCTCTCTGGTCCTGATTTGGCTCGGAAGAGTCCACTGGACCTAAAGCAATAACCATGTAATGTAATGGTTGAAACTTGTTGAGTATTATTTTCAAGAGGACCTTGTTTGGATGGCTGCAGACATGCCTACCCGTACGCATGGGTGCCACCTTTCCGCCTACAGTCGGAAAATCAGATTTTTGCTGAAGCCTACAATCGGAAATCCGATTTTTTGAAAAAAAAAATCGTAAAAAAATATATATATAAAAGTAAACGAAACAAGATTTGTATCAGATTTGTGTAAAGATGCACAGCTGAAAGGGGCATAACCCACGTGTCCGGTTGATGACTTCCGGCCGTTCTGAGACTGAAGCATGGATATTGTGACTTTGTGTTCCAATCATGCCGTTTTTAGAGGAAAATACCGATACTGGAAAGAAAAAAGCGTTAGAGGTAGATAAGGGAATGAAGAATAAGTGGAGGTGGGAATGGATGTCAGATAAGTTTGATCCTGATGGCGATGAATGCCGGTTGTGGCTGAGAAAATTGGATCAGCCTGGTTTGGAAAAAAAAACAATGCTTTTTGTTCTTGTGTATATTTGTGGGTGTTTGCTTTTCTTTCTCTCACCTCTTATACACATTCACAAAATGTTTAAACAATCTTAACTATGCTTCTAATTGTTCATATGTGTTTCCCATTAGCATTGACTAAGTCTGGGGACTTAGTCACCTTTGCCAATGTTAGGCCCTGGTCTTTTTATGTAGTTTTTTTCTTGTTCTATGTGAGTGTCTTGTATGTATAGTGGTAAATCATTCTTCAGCTTTCACGAGAGGCCTCTAAATTGGCTTTGAATATTGTAAAAATTTTCTATCTATCCTCCTACCAAAGCGTTACGCCGGGACTCCATCGGGGCCTGGGCGGCCCCGGACCCCTGCCTTCAGATTTTGGAAAATTTCTTGGTGGCACCCATGCCGTACGGAATTTCCGTATTTTTTCCGGAAATTTGAAAAACTCGGCAAGCGCTATGGAAAATACGGATATTTGTTTTACGGTACGGAAATTTAAAAAAATGATAAAGGGGGAAAAAAATCGAAATCGTTGGCCTGTGGTAATGCACCGCATGACCTTTTTCCGAAGGTTTAATGCCGCAGTCGCAGTGGAGACCTGTGGCATCGAAGTTTCCGGTAGAGGCACCAAAGTTGGCCGAACCTGTTTTTGCACAGTCACAGTAAAGATCGGTGCTCGTGAGACAGAATTTAAAACATGGCGTTCAAACGAATGGCTAAGCAAAGTGATTGTGAATCTGAATCTTTAAAAAAAAAACGCGCAAGGGGCAGACATTTCTTGCCTCGTATTCGGAAAAGTGTCCTTTTGTTATTCGCGGCAGCACTGACTCAAAAGTACGATTTGTGCCAACCAGTTTGGCATCTCCGCCTGTGATATGAACAACATCAAGCGGCACGCGGAAGGCCCACAGCATATGAAGAATTACGAGGCTTTGGAGAAGAAAAAGAACATTGTGGCAGCAAATCAATCACTGGATTCTTCACATAATATCAAAAAGGATGAGTGCAAAAACAATAGGTAGTAAAAGTAAATACGGAAATCGTAATAGTAATACTGAAATTTGAAAGAGCTAATACGGAAACTTCAAATTGAGGGTAGGCATGTCTGTGGCTGATAGTGCTGTAATTTTCACACTACTGAAGATTACCCTTTTTGGGAAGAGGGATTATCAAGGTAAGGCTGCTGCGCTCCCTTGTCATCTCCATCTTTTTATACGCTTGCGAAACGTGAACCCTCACAGCAGACCTACAACGAAGAATACAAAGCATGGAGCATTTCCTATGCCTAGCACATCACCAACGATGAAGTCAGACAGACCATCACACAAGCCATTGGACAACACGATGACATGCTCACATTGGTGAAGAAATGGAAACTCCGATAGCATGGCCACGTCAACCAGAGCATCAGGCCTTGCAAAGACCATCCTGCAAGGCACAGTGCAGGGAGACCAAAAAAAAAGAGGTGGGAGGACAACATTCGAGAATGGACTGGCTTGACACTGAACGAAGCCATGATGGTTGCTGAGAACAGAGAAAGATGGAGTACTCTGGTTAAACGATCATCTATGGTGCCTATGACCTTCGAGTTACGGAATAGGATAGGATTATCAGCCTTATCGAGTTCCATAAGGAGCATGTGAGTCATATGGGCGTTGACCTTCTAGTTCATTTAGTGAATGTCTGGAAATATAGTTGAATGTTTGCTATATTGCTATTTTGCAATGAATTTACTTATAAATTTGCAGAATGAGGTGTTCCTGATCAAAGTGGGTGAGAAGGTGGGACAGTCCGAGTCAACTTTACTCAACATGCTGAACATTTCTCCCTTCACTTATGGACTGGTTGTGGAGAATGGTAAGCATAATTAGCCTTTCCATATGCTTCATATGTAAGGATTGCAGCCCAAAGAGAATTGTGCAAGACCTGCTCACCATCTTCCATGTCAGTATTCCACTTAACTGCTGATCCAACCTTTTTAAGGCCTGGAGATAAAGTGGACACACATGGTTGCACCCATTGAAAACCCTTCCTCTCACCGTGATATTATTGTAGTTATAGAGCATCATAACCACCTGGAAGTAATACTGTTGTAACACCATTACATAATTGTGTATTCTTACAACAGTATGATTTCCACGCAACAATCTATAAACTCTCTTAGTCATTTTTGACTGCCATGTGCAGCACACTTTTTTTTTTTAAATCTGTACAAGAAGAGTCGCAAATAATCGCAAATTACCGGGAATTTTTTTTTTCATTGACGTATGTGGTTTAATTTCTTGGAACCTATTTCGTCTTTCACAAAACCAAACTTGGCAGGCTGGTGTATATCTTTAAAACCAAAATGGTCAGTGAATGAATGGTCAGGGTCAAAGGTCAAGAAATGTTAGTGAGAAAATTAAAATTTTTCACATATGACTTTTTCATGTTCCTATTGATGCATTATAGAACTTGGTGACATGCCATGCACATGTGGTGAACCTCCCTGCAAGATCTCGGGGGAACTGTCCAAAGTCTGTTCTATGTGGGTACTTTGAAGCTACCTTGACCCTCAACTATGAAAGCACAGATAGGCTCCGCTCCGCAGTAAAGAAAATGATCAATTTGTAGGTTATTAATATTGAACTTCCGATACTTGATGCATGATAGATACAGACCTTTTTACATTACGATTTGAGCGTAATAAATTAAGTTTTTTTATATCTCATTCCGCTTTGCTTTGCCTCTTCAAATTCCGCTTTGCCAGCTGCTAAAAGTACGTTTTCAGCAAATGCTGCTTGAGACAAAAAAAATTAGTATAATTTTCGGTTATTAGACAGCCCGAGTTTAGTCGTATGAATGTTTCCGGTTGCGTTTCCGTTCGAGGTTATTCAGGAATATCGCGGATTAGATCTATTTTGTGGTAGCAATAGATAATCATAATCAAAAGAAATGTACCCCCCCCCCCCCCCCCTCCCCCCCCCCCGAATCTCCATTTAATCAATACCCGAAACGTTTTTATAGTCTTGTGACCTCCGTAGGAAATTGGAGTTCCGTGTAATCGGAGGTCGGAGACCGCGTGGTAGCGTTTTTGACAGTGCTGTAGTAGCGTTTTCGACAGTGCTGTGAAAATGGCTTCTTCAAATGGATCGAAACGTCTGCATAAGACAGATGAATCGGATGATGTTGTGGACACTACAGGCACTGTTGAAACAGTTAAAAAATAGAGAGTCATGCAGAAATTCAAACACTGAGAAGTATGCTTGCATCATAAAGTCAAGAAAATGTGCTAATTTTGCACACTGTACTTTGTGCAAATGTGATTTCAGTGTAGCTCTATTGTCACACACACACACCTGACACAGACCTGCTTACCCGTCCCGATGTTTTGACCTCGAGTACGCTGTTACGATCTCTTTATAAAATATACGGAAATCGCCCCCCAATTTTTTTTTTTTTTTTTTTACAAATTTCGGTAAAAAGGACACTTAATTGGAAGCGGAAGCTAAATAATTTGCGCCAGAAAACTATAACTCATTGAATAGCCTTGTGTTTTTCAAGTGTATACTCTGCAAATAATTAATTGTCATGGAGAAAAGAAATCATGAAACAACAGATGACGATTCAGATGTTGAGGTGGCGAGTTCATCCAAGCGTGTATGTGTGAAACGAAAGCAGACATTCCTGGTTTCTTATTACAAAAATGGCCTTGTTTGGTAGCTGATGAAGACCTGCTGGTTGGTGATCAGGCAAAGAAAATGCTTGACAGTCCCAAAGACTACAACCTAAAATCTGAACGTATTGCAGAGTTCTATGCTTCAGTGCGTGCATACTTTGAGGAATCTTGCAGCTATCTTCTCCTGAAACTGCCCCTCACTGACCCTTTGCTCCAGCACTGCAGAATCATCTGTCCTTCAGCTCAGTTGACTGCATCTTCCCAAGATCTACGCTTTTTTATGAAGCGATTCCCTGCACTCTTTCCACCAAATACAACATCTGAACAAATCGAGGAGCAATTCTCCGAGTATCAGTCAACTGATGTCAAGGGATTGGTGGGTATGCAGGTGGACGAATTTTGGGTGCAGGTCAGCAAAAAACACCCTCAGCTTTTGCAACTGTGCCAGTTCATGCTGGGACTCTGCACTATTTCACACAGCAGTGATGCTTGTGAGAGGGTGTTTAGATGCGTATGTTAAACGTGCACTGACAGTAGGTCCAGTATGGGCAAAGACGCAGTTGAAGCACTGATGGTGAAGTTCAGACCTGAAAGCTCTTTCACAAAAGAAGAACTGCAGCAGCTGAAAAGGGCATACGCATGATTTGAAAAAAAAATACAAGTAGATCATTATCACATATTATGTTGATGTGGTGGCTTAACACTTTTGCATTGTTTTTCAATTAAGCACCCTAATTTTTAAACAATAAATTTATTGAACAGTGTACAGTTTCTTGATTTATTTTACGTGTGTACTCTTGTACTCACCGGAATGTGTCAACATTTTACTTTGTGACGGAAAGAGCGCTATTTAAGGGGAAGGGTTCGGGTAAGGGTTAGTTGCAGTTCTATCACTAGCCCTTGCCCTAACTCTTTCCGCTCTTTCCGTCCCAAAAACCCATCTGCCTTCTTGGATTCTTAAATTGTATGAAACCAAGTGAGGACGCTATCCGGCGTCAATAAACGGTTCGAAAATATTCCCAAACGGTTGGCAAAAGTCTCCTGACCTAGATACAACTAAGCGTGACCTAATTCGTCGCCTAGAGGGGACGAAAGTTCCTTTTTTCTCAAGTTTCTTTAAGTACTTCGCGGCCTCCCGTAATGCGGCAACTTGCGATGTTGACACTTTCCGGGAGGCCGTATCACAACTGCCGTTGTACTAACGGTTGTGCAGGTTGACACATTCCGGTAAATATGAGACTATATATATATATATATGTATATAATTTTTAATTTTTTTATATATCAGAAAAGTGTTTTGTGGAGTGTTCAGACAGAATGGCCAAGGAAAGGCAAGAGTATTTTAAATTATTTATTTTCAAGTGGAAACCTGACTTGATATTGAACCTGCAAATTTCATTATAAGAAACTTCTCTGAGATATTAACTTGTGTGAGACATGTCATATGTCACCCAACTAAGTTTGTGCTTCAGTACTAGCTTGCATAGTAGCAGTAAAGTAGACAAGGTATTTGTTAGTTTATTTATTTTATTTTTGTATGTTTATGATGTGTTACTGATAATTTAAAAGAAGTAAAAACCAAACTAAAGTGATTTTCTTTTCTTGAGCAATTATTTGATTCTTATTTAGACCAAAATTGCGTGACAAAGAGATTTCTCTTTGGACTCTCAAATTCCTCTTGTTGGCCTTCTGGATTCCTCTTGGTTCTGCTTGGGTGTAAACAGGTCTGTAGATATAGACCAGGAAAACATGTTGGTATGTTTATTCTGGACGAACCAACAAAAGATAAAAACAGACCCGAGCGGCATCGATATGAATCTGAAGACCGGCGAAGCGGGCTGATTGATATCCGAGTCGCGAGACGACAACAGTGGATGGCGGATGTACCTGAGTCATGGCGAGAGGGGCTGTGGATCTACGGCTGAGACCCGAGTATGACCACAGAGGCAGAAGGGGGACATTGGCGAGAGATCTACTAACCAGCACCGCGGACAGCCATCTTGAACGGACTACGTCTATCTACTGGGCAACGATTACAAAATGACTGGTGATGAAGCAGCGAAACAGACATGGTTTCACCACAAGATTTCGCTATGCGAGCGCATGCATATTCAAAGACAATTATGGTATTTATGTTGCATAAAACTGTGCCGAAGAAATGGCCTGCATTGGAGAAAAGAGACTTTGGAGATTAATCTGACGTCATTACTGCGCATGATGTCAAAATTGCGTCATATAGTTTAGAAAAAGATTGTTTGTAGCTTGGAAATGTTAGTTAGAAATAGTTGATATTGTTATGCATATTTGGTTATTCAGGCTGCTATAGGATTTTGTGTAATACAGTGGAACCTCCGGTATACGACCGTCCAAAATCTGAGAAAAAGCGGTCTTATAATAGAGGTGGTCTTATACCGGAAATAAGGGGGGGGGGGGGGGGGGGGGTCTGGCTCGGAGGGGTATGTAGTCATAATTTTCACACTCACCAGCATGTATTTTCTCTGACAAAGGAAAGTGTAAAACATGTTTCATTTTTAGCTTTGTCTTTTATTCACAACTTCAAAAATAAAGGAATGTTTCTTCTTCTTGCCTCCACGAACCACTGCCAGACGCGTTCATCCAAGTCTGTCAGTGCAGAAGCTCTCAGTTTCGATGTTTTCCTTTTGCCACTTTCTCCATTCTTACATCGTAGTTTCACAGATTCCTTATCCTTTATGATTAGCTGAATTTGGGTCTTCCCAACGTCTAAACTTCTTGCAATAGACAAACAACTCTCCCCATTTTCACTTCTTTCAATCACTTTCATTCTCTCTGCCAAACTCAAAACTTTCCTCTTGCGCGACGCCATTTTGACAAGCCAGTGTAGGCGAGTAATGTCCCTTACTTGCGAACCGGAAATAGCAGACAACAGCAGGTGTACACTAACGTGAGAGAAAAAACGAAAGGTACAGACAATAAATTAACTGATATCTCTTTTAAATTGCATAAGACGGTCGTATAAAGGGCTTACGACACGGTCCTGGTCGCATAAACGAGGTTGTCGCATACCAGAGGTCATTTAGTACAGTGGAACCTCCGGTATCCGTCGCTCTAGTATACGACTGCCTCCGTTATGTGACCTGAAAACTTCTGACGGATTCACTTCCAATAATAAATGACCTGGTATGCGACAACCTCGTTTATGCGACCAGCGACCGTGTCTTAAGCCCTTTATAGGACCGTCTTAGGCAATTTAAAAGAGATATCAGTTAGTTTATTGTCTGTACCTTTCGTTTTTTTCTCTCATGTTAGTGTACGCTTGCTGTTGTTTGCTATTTCCGGTTCGCAAGTAAGGGACATTACTCGCCTACACTGGCTTGTCAAAATGGCGTCGCGCAAGATGAAAGTTTTGAGTTTGGCAGAAAGTTTTTCCCTGTTCAAAATGTCTGAAGACACGACTGTTTTCTATTTTTGAAGTTGTGAATAAAAGACAAAGCTAAAAATGAAACATGTTTTAGTTTTCTTTGTCAGAGAATACATGCTGGTGAGTGTGAAAATTATGACTACATACCCCTCCAAGCCTGACCCTCTCCTCCTCCCCCCCTCCCCCACCCCTTGTTTCCGGTATAAGACCATCTCTATTATAAGACCGTTTTTTCTCAGATTTTGGACGGTCGTATACCGGAGGTTCCACTGTATTGGAAGTGAATCCGTCAGAAGTTTTCAGGTCACATAACGGAGGGAGTCGTATACCAGAGAGACGGATACCGGAGGTTCCACTGTAGTTTTTAGTTTAGCCTAATATGGAAGTTTCGAGATCTAAATGGATGGAACTCTCTCTTCGGGACCGCTGCACAAGACTACAATGATGAAATCTCACTTGACTTAACAACAGGGCTGGAAAACTTGCAGTTTCTATGCAAGAGAAACAGAAGACTGCACACCATTGGCAGAAATAAGGAAGATGCCTTGCGAATGGACGTCGTTTGGATAATGTGGATAATGGACAAACGACGCTATGGAAACAGAGCATAGAAACTACGGCCATAAAAGCAGCGATACGTCATCAGCGAGAGGAGGACGAAAGCTGAGGAGGAAAACTGAGGATTCTGGATTGGCTACCAAGGGAAAGGAGGACATATCCATCTGAGCTGGACTTTAAAGATTTGGTCGAAAAATTATGATGTAATCATCAGATTACATCAGGAACATACAGATTTGATGAAAAACCCAGGGAAAATAACAAGATTTGAATTGAAATTAGTGCAAAACAATCAGTGCAAAACAATCGGCAGCCTTTTTCTTTGATCCTTTGTAATTTGTTCGGCAATTGATATATTTTCTAAAAAATGAACTCACTTGGATGAAAAACACAAAAACTTGAATACATTCTCAAAACGTAATTTCTGGATATTTGGGCAATTCTTCCATTGATAGTTAGATAATTGTTTTAGTTTCTCTCTGACTTTGCTTTGGAAAATCTCTCTCTCTGTCGCCATCCTGAGGTTACATCTGAAACAGGTTTATCAATCCAAAAGATCCTCGCTTTTACTCATATATGATTCACTGTCAGCACTTAGGCTTTTTCCACAAGAAAGATATCGCACCCTTTTCAGGCAGAGATCCATGACCTCCACACACAACTTGTTTCTGAGGGTAAAAAGATAGTTTTTATGTGGATACCTAGTCACGTGGGCATCCACACCAAAAATTTATAATTTTTATGTGGATACTTAGTCACATGGGCGTCCGCGGCAATATTGCAGTGGACAAAGCTGCTAAAGAAGCTCTGCATCTAGATTTCCCTTCAGTGATTTTCCAGTTTGTTCCATACTCTGACCTGCGTTGTATGACTGGCTCCTATTGCAAATGCCTGTGGCAGACCGAATTGTCTAATCAAATCAATAACAAATTATTTAAATTTCTTCCATATTTGTCTGCTTCTTTGCCGAGCTTTGCGTCCACCCAAAAAGAAGAAACTGTTTTGGCTCGCAATCATATTGGGCATACTTATGTCATCCATAGTTTCCTTTTGAAAGGAGAAGAACCACCATGGTGCTTTGCATGTGACGAATCCTCCTTTATGGCTGAATGTGCTGATTTGGTGGATGAAAGAGAAAGATATTTTGGTTTGATGCCTTTTAACCCTCTTACCCCCACAGGGGCCTAAGCCTTGTCAGCTATTGCCTAGGTCAAGGCAAGTAACTCCATCAAAATGCTACACTGTGCACATACAAAAATGAATTGAAAATGCACCACCCAAATTTATTCTCCACTCATCATTATTAATAAACAGGTGCCAACCAGTATGGATTGACCGTATTTAATTCCGGCGAAGTGGATTAAATACGGAAATACTGTAACTTTTATAAAAATACGGAGAAGTTGCCAGCAGTGCTTCTGTACCGGTTTCTGGTCTCATAACAGTATTCCGGCACTCACTGTCACGGAAAGAAGTTCTATATCATCTGAATATGTTGTCTTTGTATTCTGGATGAAAAACACTAACTAATGTTATAAATAAGCGTCATTAATAATTATTATTAAGCTTAGAGTACAAATGGATAATGGGTTTTCGTGTTGCTCGTGCTGTTCTATGTTCTATGTTTGTGTGTCTGTATGTATGTAGTGGGTCTGTGTGGTCGCGTGACGTATGTTGTGCTCACACAGTAGTTCTTGAAAGAAATAATTATAATGAATTGGAGACTGACTATAGCTGTCGAAGAAGATGGTCGTGTATCTGCAGTTGTGTGTAGCTGAAAAGGAACTACGCTTGATAGTACAGCTGAGGAGAAATGGAGCTGTGAGGTGTTGAGAAGGAATGGAGCTATGAGATATTGAGTAAGGTAGAGGAAAAGCAGACTAAGAAAACGACAGTTGAGAAGAGAAATAGATGAAGGTGAAAGGAGAATATGAGACAAGACAGCTAGAGAGAAGGCGGCGGTGCAGATTGAGAGAAGGAGAGAACTGAAGAGTGGTGACGATTTGAGAGAGCACAGGAGATGAGAGCTACAAGAACGATAGCTAAGTACTTTGTCCTGTGACCCACTTGTCTGTCCTGTTCGTTGTACGTGTATTTGTGTGGTTATATAGTTTGTGAGGGGGGTTATCGTTGGTTAACTGGGAGAATATTGAACCTGAACGGATTTACGGACTTTGTTTATTTCCTAAGTAAAAGTGTATAAATGTTAATTGGACTGGACTCGGGTATGTAAAATGAACGTTGCGCCAGAGTATGAGGGGTGTTGTCTTTCTTGTCTGATAACTTTATATTGTATTTTGTTTATCTAGTGTGTGTAATATCTCTTTCTATATTTACTTCTTTAATTCTTTACACTCACCGAACGTCGCTGTGTTCAACAAGGTGATTTTCATGGTGATTTTAGAGTAAAACAAGTGTGGTATTCCAAAAGCTGATTTTCATCGTGATTTTAGAGGACTGAAGATAGCCTGCTGTTTCAGAGGGAAGCCTTTCGTTACTTTATAGTGTCGTAGGATGGGTTTTGCGAGAGAAAAAATACTGACAAGTGTTAAAAAATACTGACAAACTGGTCCAAAAATACTGACAAGAAGATTAGGGGGTTGGCACCTCTGAATAAATCAACCACATATTTTTCTTCAAAATGAAATGTTGCAAAAATCTGAATGTCAACATTGCATACTGCACAACATGCAGCAATACGATCACTGCCAGAAATAATAAAGTACGGATTGTTTATCCTTGCTGTTATTCAAATCCGACGGAAACAGTTCGTCAAAGTGAAAGTCCAAATCACTTCTCTCCATCCGCCTGCACCAAATCAGCCTCCTAAAATCCTTCAAATGGGTCATCCTCTACATCAGATTCTGCAAGACGCCATAATTCTCTGCCTTTCAATAGGTAGTCAAAAGCCATTTTTAAAAAATGATTTCCTCATCACAAAACTGACATGGATTTAAAGAGCTTTTCATTCTGAACACAGTGGTATATTTTTTTTCCCCATAGGACAAATAGGTAAAAAGTTATTAATGTTTGAAAATGCCGAATGTTGGTGTTTTTTTGGCAACGTTTTGGAATTGAAGAAATTGACAACTTTGGAGTCTCAAAGTGAAGCCAATATTGATTCCAGAAAGCTGATTTTTGACAGGTAACCCCTTCATATGTTATACTCCAAGCCCAATTTTCTTCAGGCCTATCCCATGTAATGTTCAGCCGTTTTGGTGCTTCAAAGTTGGGAAATCATCAAATTCGCAGTGCGTGCCTGCAAAGTATAGGCCTACTGGTGTGCTACTATGCTCAGCACACGTGTCGCTGAATAGGCCTACGAGTTGGCCCATGGCCGGAAGAAAACCCGAACACCGTTTGGGTAGACTTTTCTACGGCAAAGCGCTCGGCGATACAGTAATGCACAAATTAATAAATACCCTAGTTTTATCAAGGAAAGTCTGCTCTTTATTACTTGCTAAGTTTTAAACTTCTAGTTAAAATCAAACTTACATCAAAACCGCTTTATCCACTTTGTTTGGCTCGTAACAAAACGTTTACACACGAGAGCCCACCATACTGATATGTAAATGAAGCTAAGTATCCGAACTTCTCATTGGTTCTTATTTTTAGGCCATCCAATGAAGTATCGCAAAGCGCTTGACGTTTGAAACGAGTCACCTCTCAGCAAACGACGGTGACAATTTTTTTGCAGCGGCATTCAGCGTTCGGATAGGGGCGTATTCAAAAGCTGTTTTCTCGGAATCTTTCGCATAAACATGCATTAAAAACAACACAGATGTAAAGATAAAGCTTTCAATTTTTATTTGAATACAGCCACTGTTCGTTTTGATGCAGTTTTACATTAATAATAAGTGTTGAAAGTGAAGTGAAAACTGAGTCAAAAGTGCCGAGCGGACAAGAGCCAATGAAGGGCTTGGAGTACCTACTTTCAAACTTTAAACTAATCAAACTTTGAAAATTCACTGTGTGCAGTCTACACACTCTAAAAATGCAGTGAAGACTCTGCTGGAAACCTCAGGAAATCATGATCAACAAATTTTACTTAATTTTGTGTGGTCCTGATTCGGCTCTTGGCAGTCCGCTGAACCATATAAACACTGAATATCTATCTATCTTTGTGACACCAAAATTTGGGCTAAAAACTTTCTGGTTTAAAAAAATCACCTTGAAAAAAATCGCCTATTCCACCGTGTAGATCTGTCGAAACTAAGGAGGTTTTTCCACAATAAATTTGAAAGGTATGTATTGTGGTTGACCATTGCTAGACAGTTGCGATCAGTAGACTAGTTCGCGGGACTGAACGGGCTTTGCGAGGAAACAAAGGCACTGAGCTATCGGGCCTGAACGGGCCTTGCGGAATGGCAAAGAGTTTGTTTTTCAAAAAAGTTAATTTTTTCATTTTCGTCCTGTTTCGCACTTTTCCGTCGCCCGAGGTGCATGATCCAGGTTTTAACAGGAAGTACTTTCAAAAAGCTAACGAAATGTTGAACTTTGGCTACACTTCCACTGCGGGACATCTTTTGAGGGAGTTAACCAGTCTTGTTGAAGGAATAAGCAAGACAGATGCTGAGGCAGTGGAAAAACTTCAACATCAGTGGCAAGTTTTTTAGTGCTCCGAGTTTGGACCTTTAGTTTCCGACTTCGCCATTTTGGGTATCTTGACACTTCCACTCAGCAATGCTGCCTGTGAGAGAGTCTTCAGGAAGAACAAAACGGAATTCAGAACTTCAGAGGTGCTATGAACAGCGAACCATTGCAGTGGTGGCTGCCCAAGTCCAACATGAGAGGGCCTTACTACTAGCAGAACTTCTCACGGGAGTTCCTGATGACTGTGAATCTGCAAAGTCAAATCACCTGAAGCTGTCTTGCAACTTTTTTGTTAAATTCTTTTCGGGTCTTCTGCAGCTAACATCCCTGGTCTTGTACATTTTCACAAGATAAAGTTCAATACAATCTTTATTTTCAATGTTTGAATTTTTGTTTTTTATATATTTTCCCCAATTTTTTTTTTTATCTTTTTCCTTTTTGTGAACCTTTTTTTCTCAATGTATAGCTCAGATTGCACCAGAGTGCTCCATTTGGCCTATTTAGAACAAAATAAATCTTGGAGGGGGAATGGTGGTATAGGGCATGCCCCCGAGCCTCCCGATCACGTATCGTCCCTTCACCTCAGATTTACGCTTCGTGTCAAGATTAAACAATGTCTAATTAAGGCAGCCACAATGAAACTGAACTCTGAAAATCTTATTCTTTTACCTTCAGCAGTTTCTCTCCAAACTTGACTAGTTTATTATTTACTTGCAGCACTAGTCATGATACACCATGACCTCCAATAACATCCCAGGTTTTTCAGCTACAGATACAGTGAGTCAGAACTGAGATAACAAAAACTATGAAAGATGGTAAACTATAAAGGCGAAAGATCACTTTTTCTGTAGGATGTATTTATTACACAGAGTATCTTTACTGCCAAGAAACTTGTGTGTGTGATATTTGAAATGGCCACCACATTTGTGCTTACTTTGTAAGATATGGTTAATTTTGACTTAAATTGTATTTAGTGTTTATGAATGCATTGTTTTATGTTTATGGGTGTCTTTATTTTTATTTTTTACAGTTTATGACTCTGGCACCATTTTTGAACCTGAAGTGTTGGATATTACTGATGATGACATTAAAAAGAAGTTTATGGAGGTAAGTACACATGTTAAAATAACAATGTATATGCACAAGTCTCAGAGATGCCTAGTATTACGGAACGTCCGTAATTTTACGGAAAAACAATATTTACTACAGAAATACGGAATAATTAGCGCAATTACGGATTAGCAGCGATCAATTTTACGGATTTTCATAGCACCGCCGATTCCTATATTTATAGGTTCATTTGAGGCTTTTTTTTTTTTTTTACCGCCAAGCTAACAGTTTATCTGAGGCTTTTTTGTAACCGCGAAACTTGCGTGAAATGTTACAAGAGGTGATCACGTGACCAAGCGAGAGTTCTAAAATGGCTTCCAAACGAAAGCACGAAACCGAAGAGTCTGACAGTGAAATAGAATTACTTGATGCTCCAAAGGCCAAGAAGGCTTTTAAACCCAAGAAAAATGATGAAAAAGACTCCAGTCAAGCAACGTTTTAAAAAAATCCTACAGTGAGAAATACCCAGTTTTGTAGGAAAGTGTTGAAGATGTCCATCACATGCTTCGTGTAAAGTGTGTAAAAAGGCTTTCTCCATTGAGCACGGGGGTGTCGATGACTGCAGGCGCCACGTAGAGGGTGTCGTTCATGTGAAAAAAGCTAAGGCTAGGATATCTACGCCTATCAGCACCATGTTCCAAAACCAGAGGAAATCAGAAGCTGCAGGACCAAGCTGTTATGATGAGAGTTTTAAGAAATCAGATTAGAGCTACATCTTGTAGGCTACTGCTGTTGAGACTTTTTTTAATTTTTTTTTTTTAAATGCTACTAATTGTAGGCTGCTGCCATTTTGACTTTTCCTTCATTCAGTTCTTTTTTAACTTTGTACTGTAGTGTACTACTACTACAAATAATAAAGAAAGAAAGAAAGAAAGAAACTTCAGCAAGTGTGCTAATGTTAGCAATAGCTGCTTTTGAGTACTTCAAGCACCTTATACTAGGGCAAGTAATATTTTTAATACTCTTTTTTTTTTGTGTAAATATTTTAGAACCTTCAGAGGTCTATGAATATGTTTTTTGCTTAGTTTTTGTGTGTTTATATTAGCTTTAAAAGAATTACTGACGATTACTGAAAAAAGTTCCAAAATTACTTAAAACAAGTTGCCAAATTACTGAGAGGCATCAGGGCGCCTAGGCCTCTCTGAAGTCTGAATTACTGTCGATCTTGGTACTTTTACCATGACAATAGTTACACCAGTTACTTTGAAAGAACATTTTCCTATCGGGATCAGACATCCTTTTTCCTCAAAATAATTTTTTGCATTTGGTGCAACTTTTAAATTGATCAAAATTTGGAACTCTAAAATCAGAGTTTTATTTGCTGATGGTATACATAGATAGGGCTGGACGTTTTTACCGATATGTAACTGTATTCAGGTTCGGAAACGCGACTGTACGGTATATTGGTGCGGGTGTCCAAGGTACGGTTTACTGGGAAATCTCGACAACACATAACGCGACAGTGGGCGACATCTTGTCCGCCCAGCAGAGAGCGAGCCTAAAGCCCAAACACGTGGATAGGCAGCTGTTCTTGAAGAAGAACTTATAAGAACAGCAGCTTATCCACGTGTTTGAGCATGGTACCAGTAACCAAACCTTCTGAACTCTTAAAGACCTTTCCCGTTGAATGTTTTTGTTTCATTTTGGTTTTGTGGTTTAAAGTTTGCTGATGTTCTAAACAGTGATTTATCATAATTTGTTTTGAAGGCGTTCAAGCAAAAATACAGCTTCAGTTTCTATGGAAATGTTTTTCTTTTAAACTGTTTTGAAGTGTATGACAATCTTTCTTTTGCTTCGGTCACTACTGTCAGTGTTATTTCCCATTTGATTGTAACACTTAAAATCACGGTATACCGATATGACCTAAAAATACAGCGGTAATACCGATACGATTTTGACCCACAGTACCCAGCTCTATACATAGACTCACATTGCTATGCATGCGAGTCAAAAACTGGGATTGGATTCATCCACTTCGCACGCGCACCCCACCCCCACCCCCCCCCCACCCCCCAAAAATAAAATAAAATAAAAATTATGGGACACGATGTAGAGATTTAAATTTCTAATCAGACACATATTTTCAATATAATATTTCACAATATAAGCAAATATTTTCTTGGCCTGAATAAAACATTTTAAAATTTTTTTATTTAGTACAAGTGTTTATTTTGTTTTTTACAGGGTATTCGCAACATTGCTGCAGTGTCTTTGGCCATCAACTATCCAACCCTGGCATCTGCCCCTCATTCCATTGTGAATGGTTTCAAGAATCTCCTGGCCATTGCTGTTACAACTGATATCAGTTTTAAAGAAGCTGAACAGGTAATATAAGGCATATCTTAAAATAAATTATGAAGATTAGCCAAATCCAAGCATGAGATATATTTTATAATTTTATAGTGCCCTGTGAACTGTACATATTTAGCCTGGTTACTTTGATCTTGCAGCAGACTGTTCGAAAGCTTTTTGGTAGTCTGGTGTAGTTATGGTTCCAGTGTGCCAGTTAATTTCTTTCGCTTTTGGAGATGCAATGAAAGTTGATTTGTGGATTGGTTGCTGTCTCTTCTTTGGGCCAATCATGTCACAAGAATGAAAAATATATAACGGCCTTTAAATGTTTAGTAATTATTTTTGCCAATATGGAAAATGAGATGTTTAATTTTGAAAAAATAAATTGGTACATGTAAAAAAAAAATCTTTATGAATAAAATCTTAGAACACAGAAATAGATAATGATTATGATGTTTGAATATGACAGAAGAAATTGTTAAACCCACATTTCTGTAAAATAAAGTTTTAACAGATCAAAGTGCAAGTTTCAACTATTACAACAAAACTTGAGAAGATGGTGTATTCCCGAGACCTCGAAAATGATCAGTGAATGACTTCACTTCTAGGCCAAGGTCTCGCTCATGAAATGTTAACTCATTGAAGTCGCAGGATTTTAGGCTATTTTAAGAAAATCATACCAAATGTACTAGACAACATAGAAACATAAAATAAATTGCAAATGAAAGTTTAAAGTATGTATTTTTAATTTCACTTACCACTAATCTGCTATAATCCTCCAGAAAAAAATATTTTGCACCAAAAACATCACTTTTGCACAATAAAATTTGTTTTTTAAAGAAACACAATACCTATATGTTGCGTCCATTTTTGTTATGAAAATATTTGATTCTCTTGTTTTTATGATGTAAAAACACTGTAGAAATTAATTTTACACAAAAATAATCATGAAAGCACAATCTGAAGAGGCATTTGTCACATAACTATTAATATTGTAAAACAAAATTTTTCGAACAAAACTGGAGTCTTGGAGAAAAATAAAATAAAAATAATATCTTTGTCAAAAATATGGTCAAAGGGAAGCAATCTACTCTAAAAAGATTCAAGATTTATTGACTTCATGTGAAGAATTTGTTTTGCGCATATGGGAATACATCAGAATATAGGTTATAAGTTCATACGCAATACAATACATTACAGCACAGTGCAAGCAGACACATCGCTTTCTAAAATTTACGCAAAATAGGCTATCGAAAGTAAACAATCAGACATCACACATCAGGCAATCAGATCACAAAATAGAACCGCAAACACTGTCAATATATATCATGTCACCTAATCGCGTCAAGCACGCACATCTCAGTCTATACTTCAATTGATTAAACCAACATACAACGCCTCACAGTTCACATTACCACGGATGCAGGTCATTCCGTATTTTACGGATTTCCGTATCAGATTTTTTTTTTTTTTTTTTTTTTTTTTAAAGTAGATTTTATTTTTTGCTTGATCGGAAAACTAAAAACGGAAGTGCGGAATCGTAACTGCGGGACTTAATTATATGCAGTCCGGATGCATTTTTGGCAGCCATTTTGATTCGTGTTTCTTCTTTTTCGTGCTTTTGCATGCTGAGTGAATTTTGTGAAAATGCCTGTGTCCAAAATATCAGACGAGAAAATTGCGAGAAAAACTGATGTAGATGTGAAAAATAAATGGCGAAATGAGTGGCTGCTAAAAGAGGATACTTTAAAGCGTCCCTACTCGGTATGGTGTTCAAAGATAGACGAGCCTGGCATGGCCTATTGCTGTTGCTGCACAAAGCGAATTAACTACCGCCACAATGGACGAAAGTCACTGGATGTACACAGCTGTGACCCGGGTCACCAAAAACAGCTGGCTTCGTATAAACATACATCCACGTTACCATGCGCGGAAGCTGTTTACAGTCGGCCTTGTAAAACTGATCGCATAACCGACCTCAAGGTACGGATCTGTTTATTTATTGGTGAACAAATATTTTCGATCACAGAAGATTTGTTAGACCTAATCAAAGAATGTTGCAAAGAGCCGGAGGCACTCAAAATGTTACACATGTCGAAAATGTGTGCAACTTACACCCTGACACACGGCATTGCCAAGCATCTGAAAGTGGAACTACGAAACACTCTTCAAACCACTTCATTCAGTCTTAACAAAGACGAGTCAACAAACAACAAAAATGATAAAGTGACAAATATCCTCTGTCCAAATCATGGAAACTTGAATAAAGCTCAAAGAGAAAGACTTAATTAGTTGCTATTATTAGTGACATGCGACTTTCATTGAAAGTCTAGGTACTTATAATTCCAAGGATTCCTAATGTTTGCATTGAAGGTAGTGAACCAAAAATGAAATGAATCATTTTAGATTTCGTTCATGGATATTATATTTGCAATGTGTGTAAACTATTTATTTAAAGGTATTTTAGTTGTTTCCCCTTTAGTTAAAACAATAAATAAAGTTTGAAAATCTTTTTCTTTTTAATTTTTTGTTGTTGTTTTTTTTTTCTTAATTTTTTTGTTTTGGCCTGGATTTAAGGGCTCCCTTTGGGGTCGTCCATCCCTGAATCATGGCTTCAGTATTGGAATTTTTTATCACTTGCACCCATGCATTACATTAATAGTCAATGTATACATCATGCA
Source organism: Oncomelania hupensis (assembly GCA_036898135.1). Lineage (NCBI taxonomy): Eukaryota > Metazoa > Mollusca > Gastropoda > Littorinimorpha > Pomatiopsidae > Oncomelania > Oncomelania hupensis. The sequence continues at coordinate 26,730,966 of CM072526.1, forward strand.
CAAACAATCAATACATTTTCGCACACATTCATACAGCATTTGATGGACAAAGATTCCATTTAAATTATCATGACTAGTACACAATATGACTAGTAAATACATAGGCCTAATGCGCAATTGATATCATCACCAATAATACGTTACATGACTAGTGAGTATACATTATTCGCACACAATCGATAATTTTCGCACACATTCATACGGCATACAGAAAATAGAAAGAGACTGATGAAGGTAGCTCTTATTGAGACAAGTTAAAGTTTGTCTTACCCCACTCCCACCCACCCCCACCCCCTTTACCCTGCCCAAATGCTATGGAGATTTATTTTAACTGCTCGTTGAGTAGAGTGATTGCAGAGGGGACAAACAAGACAAAAAAGACCCCTTTCAAGTATGTGTATTGCTTACTTCCCTTGGTACTCATTTTCTGTTATACAAAAAAAAATGTAAACACTGACGTAAACATAGATACGGCACGACTTCATTGAGTTAATCAAAAAGACAGTTTTCTACAACATTTCACTTTTTTTTCTATGAATCTTTGATGCATGATAGATATCAATGATATACTATGCAAATTTGGTCAACCTCACTCCAACCCCCGTTGGGGTGCCAGGGGTTTCAGTATAAATAGTATCCCCACTTTCTGGAAATTTAGTGCCTTAAATTCCCACTGTTGCCGTCTTTCTCATTTGCTCTTTCTCATTCCTGCTCTGTTCTATCAATCTGCTATACTATCGTCTTCTTCGCTAGACCAGTCTTCTACCTTTTTTCTTGAAAACTTCCTGGACAAGACTCCTTGTTTGTATATGAGGTCTGTTGGATCAGCTTGGGAATATTGGACGCTTTCTGCCGGGTGGTCACTAGGGCTTCCTATGATATTATTTAGCAATGTAGGCGTTTTTTTATGTATGTGTTTTGTTGATAATTTATAATGATGTTTGTATTCTATTTTGTTTTTGTAAACGGGGGTTCGATAAGTTGGGGTGAAGCCTCAGCCGTCCCCTGCGTGGGATGTCTTTATTGTAAAGTGACTGGCTGGTGGAGGGCATTCAGTTTTCCCACTAGGGTTGTTTCAGCAGATCTTTTATGCGCATTGGGGGTGGTCCGGTCCTGATTTGGCTCGGAAGAGTCCGCTGGACCTAAAGCAACAATTATGTAATGTAATGTAACCTCACTCCAAGGTCAAGCTGTATCTGTCCAAAGTCGGTTTTTATTGGTACTTTGAAGTGACCATGACCCTAAACTATGAGAGATATTATTTAGTTTTAAATTCTTGTATTTAGAAATGATATATTGATCTTTCATATATGTGCCGTTTTTGCATTGATCTTAAAGGTCAAGGTCATTTTAGGCCTTGCAGAAACATACACAGAGTAGGGAATAATAATAATAGTAACGGATTTTTATATAGCGGGTACTCCAGCCTATGACCAGACTCACCATGCTTTACATAGTCATTACATATAAATACATGCACTCGATCAAACATCGCTTTTGCTACAATACACCAAAAGACGGAACAGTAAATGTACAAACTATTTACAACTGTGTACACAAATGACAAAAAAGACAGAAATAGACTATTTACAACTATGTACACAAATGACAAAAAAGACAGAAATAGAATAGCAAAAACCTTTTCACAGCTATTTATATGCCCGGTTAGACCCCGTAAGAAAAACGGTATAAATATTTTCAGCCGTGTATACACTACGGATCAGACAGAGACAAAAGAGGAGAGAATGGAAGCGGGATACAAATCAGTCTGAATAATGCAGTTTGAAGAGGTGGGTTTTGAGGGCCTTTTTGAATGCTTGTGTTGATTGTATGTTGCGGATATCGGAGGGAAGGGAATTCCACTGCTTACAGTGCTAGAAATTAACTTTTTTCTTTGGGGGCCACCGGGCCCCTTGATTGAAAAATTTGAGGGCCCACAAGCAACTTTCGGGGCCCAACTTGAAAAATAATGCAAACAAAAAACAAAAGAAATATTGACAATATAATAAGTAGAAAGTACAATTTGTCTGATAATCTAAAATAAAAACAATTGAATTTCCAATTTTGCTGAGTGATGTCATTTTTATTTGCCTTTTCTTTTACTTTCAAACATTACCAACAAAAAAGGGGCAAAAAAACCCACACACACATTCAGTGACACATATTCCAGTGAATAGTGAGCCTGAAATGGCCATTAAACAAAATAGAAAAAAATCAAGTGAGTCTCTTGTATAATACTTTTCAGTTTTGTGGCCGAGTATTGCACAATACACATCATTAAATTTTTAATATGAGTAACCTAACAAGAAATCTGACCTCAATGCACTAAAGTTCAAAACAAAACCATGAAAGGGAACTAAACTTTACGGTACTCTTCCTCATTCACTTCAAGGCCATGCCATGGAAATCTTTTTTTCCACCCTTCATTGTAGTTCCTTGATATTTTTTCCTCTTCATACTTCTTTTTTCTCTCTTTTTCTTGTTCTTTCCTTTCGTCGACGTTTTCTTCTGGCGTCTTTCGCTTCCCAAAGATTGGAAAATACGCCATCGCCGATTGTTTTAGCAACTGTATGGCGACGATATGTAGCGATACTTTCGTACTTGCAAAGATGGACATTTTGCGCTTATGTTGTGCCATAGCCTTTTGTTTATTATATTAAAAAGATATTGAAGTGTATATTAAACTTTTGAGTGCAAAATTAAAGGGTTTTCGCTTCTTTTCTCTGTTTTTTTTTTCTGTCCAAATTTAGGGCACCGGTGTGGGTTGCTTCCCTTGGCCCAAATACGAAACTGCCGAGTAGAGCTAGCTGTAGCAAACGAATTATTTTGCGGGCCAAGCGGGCCCTTCGTTTTTCAACTTTCCGAGCCCGAAATCAACTTTGCTGGTTTTTGGCCCCGGGCCCCCACTAATTTCGAGCCCTGGCTTAGGTGCGGAGTAAGCGAATGCTCGTTGGTCGTATGTCTTAGTGCGGGTGACTGGAACCTTGAGTGTGCGAGTGTCAGCAGAAGATCTTAAAGTGCGTGAAGGGGAGTAGACAGACAGTAGATCAGCAAGATATGAAGGACAAGAATCTGTGAAGAAGTTGTGACAGAGAACAGAGAGTTTGTACTCTATGCGTGCTTGCACATGAAGCCAGTGAAGGGAATGTAGTAGAGGTGTGATGTGATCGCGTTTCTTTGCTCGGAATACTAATCTAGCTGCTGAGTTCTGAACCTTTTGTAGTTTGTCAATGATGTGTTTTGGGGAGCCAGCGAGGAGAGAGTTGCAATAGTCAGGACGAGAAAGGACGAGAGCGCAGACTATGGTTTTGCAGAGGTGCCTACCGTACGGGCTGGCTCGTATTTTTACGAATTTTCAACATAAAATACGACAATACGAGCAATTCCTTGAAAATACGCATTTTCGTGGTGTTTACCAAAAAAAAAAAAAAAAAATTCACACTGATTTTATATATGTTTCGATCTGCTATTTCATTTACTTGCTGACCCTAGAGCGCATGTGCAAAAATGAAATCTCGTGCGTGAGAGGTAGTGCGAGACTTTGTATCCGCCATTGTGCTAAACATGGTGTCGCAAAAGCTTTTACACGAGAGTGATGATGAGAGCGAGTCTGAAGAAAAGCGGGATAAGGTTGCAAGTAAGCAAAAAGCGCGACATTTCTTATTTTTGAGGAATAATCGAATCTTCAAAAGGAGTTCATTATGCTCACTGCAACATAGAGTTCAGCATTGCTCTGCATACGACATTCAGCGACACTTAGATTAGGTATTACGGACAAACATTTTATTTTGGTTCAGGATGTTTTATTTTGTTTTTATTATATAGTACAAACCTTTAGAAGATTAAAAAAATTAAATTGTTAAAATAGGTCAATATTAAGGCACTCATACAACTGTTCAAAGTAGGTAACCCTCACATAAAATAAAACGCGTTTTTCCCAAAAGTGGCTCAGCCTTAGGTGTCTAAAATCAATACAAAGTGGATAAAAAGGCACTGTATTTACACAACAAAATGCAGAACACTTTAGTATGCTCAGAAAACAAAAAGTGTTGCCAGTTTCAGCAGAATATACGAAAATAAGGATGCATTTATATATATTCATAATTCATATGTATTAATTAATTGTTAGACAATATGAAGATCCTTTGGAGGGGGTGGGGGGTGGGGGGTATGGAGTAAATTACAACACAAAAATAATATATTAGTGTGCATTTGTGACCATAACTTGTTGCATTCTATATTATTTTGTTTCATGAGAGGATTAAAATGGTGAGCTGGAATTAGTATGAATTGATGTTTTGTGAATGTGGCAGTTTTCATGACAATAATTCTTTGATCAAATGTTGCGAGTTGCGCGAAATCTGACATTACACAAAATACACATTTTTCATGCAGCCAGTACACAAATGGTCAGACTGGGGGTAGGCACCTCTGGTTTTGGTGGCAGTGACTGTAAGATAGTGGCGAAAGGAGCTGATTTGGCGTATGGCTGTGTATGCAGAGCGACAGACGTTGGAGATGTGGTTGTTGAGGGACAGGTCATCAGAGAGAATGTAGCCGAGAGTACAGTGGAATGGCTGTTTATTTAACCGATGGTATGCAACAGTATTGGGTTATTTGATCAGACATGCATGAGATCATGTGAGGGTCTAGGTCATCCCAAAGTCAAGGTCACTGAAGGTCAAGGTCATCCCCAATGTAAGTTTTTTTGGCATATAACTTTTGCTATATTTGATATGACATGAGTGTATTTGAAGCAAGAGGTCAGTGTTATCTCAAGGTCATGAGCATAGAAAAACCAAAGTTTTTAATTACTTTGCATTTTAATGCCACCATTACATTGTTTTTTCTTGGCACTTGTTTTCATGAGTTCTCAAACTGCTATTTCTACAGACTAAGGAGTATTTGAAGGATCCATCCAAGTTTGCAGCAGTTGCCGTGGCAGCAACTCCATCAGCAACAACCAGTGCTGCCGCCCCTGCAAAGCAAGAAGCCAAGAAAGAGGAATCCGAAGAGTCCGATGATGACATGGGATTTGGTCTTTTTGACTAATTTTCACCGGGGTGTTTCGGCACAAATCTCCTGAGAATAAAGTCAATTGAAGTCTATTTTTGTGTAGTTTTCTTACAGTGTCACATGCTGTTGAATGAAATTATAACAAGTCTACACAACCATAAACCATCCATGCATACAATATGTAAATTATTTTTAAGGGCAGCCCCCCCCCTCCCCCCCACCTCCCCTCTTGCCAGGTTACTAGTATGTTTACTGATTTATGGGGTAAAAGCTTTTCAGGTGAGTAAAAATGTCTAGAATTAAATAAAAGACAATTAATTCAGTGTGGTGAAGGATAATGTTTGGACGCTAGCTGAAAATGTGTTAAAATGTACAAAAATATGACAAAACTGAGGAAACTAATATTTTGTTACTGCATCAAAGTGGCATGTTGTTTGTAGTGTTATTTTATAATATATGGCATCTAAATGGACACAAAGAAGGAATGAAGCCTGGTTGGGATGCAGTCTCTGCTTTCTTGATCCCGTGTGATACTAACAAACCGATTTTTGCTGAAGTGGCCTCAACAAATAATTTGCCAAACATGCTCAAATCCATCTCATCCATGATCTCTGTTGCAGACAAATCTGCTTTAGGATCGTTTCTGAATTCTCTGAAAGAATTGACAACTCCAGAGGCGCTGTAATTTCAAAAAAGCAGATTGGGACCAATTTGGACACTCCGCAGTTTGTCGAATTACCAATGACATTCTCAATTCCGAAGATCCAGCATTGGAGTTTTCTAATATCCTAATAGTATGTGCTTCCGAAAATATACCCAAAACATCTATTAAAAGCAGAACCCCGAATACCCCTTGGTTTGATGAGGAATGCAAGACTCTTTATCATCAAAGGAAACAAGCCCAACAGTTTCTTTCAAAATCCTACAGCTGAAAATAAACTTAATCGCCAGAAGCTGCGAGCTAAAACTAGGTATATTTTTTAACAAAAAAGGCGTCTATCCTGAAAAACCTGTTACAAACTTCATACCAAAACCTCTCCCAAAACAGTCTGGACTATAATAATAAAAAGAATTAAAGAAAAAACTCCAAAGCTGTGATCCAAGGTCTGAAAAAACGTGGACAGATTATCACTGAAAGAAAGCATGTGGCTGACTTGTTGGCCTCTACCATCCATCACAATCCTTATTATTCCCCAACATTCCAAAACATCAAAGATAAAATAAAAAAAAGAAATAACCCTGCTTTTTTCACTTCGATAATTGTTAACCATATTTTCTATGGAAGAGTTGACAGATTCCATCCTGAAATCCAATAATTCTGCTTCAGGCCCTGATGATATTCATTATCAGTTAATTTTGCACATGCCTAAAGATTCCCTTAAAATTCTCTTGGCTGTGTTTTATATCTGGTCTTCTGGTTCCTTACCCCCATGTTGGCGGGAAGCAGTTATTGTTCCAATCCCTAAGCTGGTAAGGATCATTCTGACCCAAACAACTACAGGCCCATTGGCCTTACAAGCTGTTTGTGCAAAACTATGGAAAGAATGATCTATGAGCGTTTGATGTTGCAGTTAGAATCCATCAACGCTCTTGATATCTCTCGGTGTGGTTTCCGCAAAAACAGGAGCACTTCAGGTCATCTCGTTGGATTCGAGTCGTTCATCTGAAACGCGTTGGTTAACGGTGAACCAGTTGTTTCTGTGTTGTTTGATCTAGAAAAGGCATACAACACGACTTGGAACCTAAAAGATCTAGAACTCCTAGGCTTCTGTGGGAACTTACCCATTTTTATAGAAATTTTTTTAACCGATTGAAAGTTTCAGATCCGACTTGACTCCACTATCAGATTCTTTTGAGCAGGAGATGGGTGTCCCTCAGGGTAGCATTTTATCTCTTCTTTTGTTTAACATTAAGATCAACAACATAGTTCAAAACGTCAAATCTGGCATAGATAAATCCTTGTTTGTTGATGATTTCTCCATCTCGGCTAAGGGTAAAACCTTGGCTGGGGTGGAGCGTCAACTTCAGCTTTGCATAGATAAAATTCAGGGGTGGGTAAAAGAAAACGACTTCCAGTTTTCGCTTTCTAAAACCGAATGCATTCATTTTCATCGCAAACAGAACCAGGTTTTGAACCCTTCTCTCCATGTTTATGGCCAACGCATCAAAGTTTCTAAACGAGTAAATTTTTGGGGTAATATTTTTGACAGCAAATTTACTTTTCTGCCGCATATTAAATACCTAAGGGAAAGCTGCCAGAAAGGTATTAACATTTTGAAAAGTTATCAACCACACAGACTGGGGAGCAGACAAGCAATCTGGTAGCATCGTATATGGCTCAGCTAGGAAAGCCTATTTGAAAGCCTTGGATCCAATCCATCATAAGGTCTTCGGATCTGTCTGGGGGCGTTTCACACTTCACCAAAGGAAAGTCTCTACGCTGAGGCTGATGAACCTCCCTTGGAGATCCGCAGGCTTCAGCTCGCCATGAATTATTTTCTCAAAAAGCAAACCCTGAAAATTCCGCTTATGATTGTGTTCTAAACCCGTTATTTACCCTGAAATACTCCAACAAACCGACAAATTCCTTTTGATATCAGAATACGTCCTCACTTTGGCACTGCAGACATAGATGTTGACTCAGTTAATGATGATCATTTGCTAACTGTACTTCCCACCTTGGAACCTCAATTCCATTATTAACTTCACTCTCACATCCTTCAAAAAGACAGAAACTTCCGAAGCCGTTTATAAGCAACTTTATCTCGAACTATGTTCTTTGTATAAAGGATAGGAAAAAACTTTTACCAATGGGTGGAAGAAATGAGACTCTGTTGCTGCTTCGTTGGTCTCTGGGAAACCCCTAGACCAGCCTTTGCAACAGCGTCTACCTGATTTTTGTTCTGTTTATACAGTTGAGCTCTGAAACAGGTTTATCAATCCAAAAGAACCTCATTTTTAATCAGGTTTGATTCACTGTCAGCACTTCAGGCTCTTTCCACAAGAAAGATATTCCACCCTTTTCTGGCAGAGATCCATGACCTCCACACACAACTTGTTTCTGAGGGTAAAACGATAGTTTTTATGTGGGTACCTAGTCACATGGGCATCCGCAGCAATATTGCTGTGGACAAAGCGGCTAAAGAAGCTCTGCCATCTAAATTTCCCTTCACAGATTTTCCAGTTTGTTCCATACTCTGACCTGCGTTGTATGACTGGATCGTATTGTAAACGGCTGTAGCTGACTGAATGGTCTAATAAATCAATTTCAAATTCTTGCCGATTTGTCAGCTTCTTTGCCTAACTTTGCAGCCGCAAAGAAGAAACTGTTTTGGCTCGCCTTGAAACCCCCAGTAGACTTGAAACCCCCAGTGTGCGCACAAGCAACACAACCAAAAAGACTCTAGGAATGCGCTCCTTCAAAAATGCTGCACCCACTCTGTGGAACTCCCTTCCCCTTAGCTTGAAGCAAGCTCCATCCCTGCCAAGCTTCAGGAAAGGACTAAAAACTTACCTGTTTTAATATGGCTGAATCACCGTCTTAGTGCGCATAGAGAATGAACACTACGTACATGGATTTTTTGGCGCTTTACAAGATCACATCATCATCATCAGCCTTCATATTGGGCATACTTATGTCACCCATAGTTTCCTTTTAAAAGAACCACCATGGTGCTTTGCATGTGACATCCTTTTCAGTTCGCCATTTATGTCTGAATCTGCTGATCTACACAAATTAAAAAATAAACATATGGGTATTTGTGTTAAAATGGAGTCTGTATAATTTTATAAAGAAACTTTTTGTGTGAAAACATTTACCAAAGTGAGAATTTGGCACTGACCTTATTGGGCTTTGGTTGGAATTTTACATGTTCCCCATTGCGCTTTGGCAAGAGTGAATTTTAAGTACAATGTATAATCATTTCAAACAAATAAACCAACCAAATTTTGTTTGTTTTGTTTATTTAGAAACATAAAACAGAAACTTTAGAAATATATTTGTGCAAGATAGCTAAACTGTGAGGGAACACTGACGAAAGTTGACAAGCCTGTGCTAATCCACATGATGGCATATCTCGCGGGTGTAGAGGAAAACTATTCTAAGTGACATTTTGACCGAAATTGAGTTTTTCCCATGGTTTAAACAGCCATAGAGGGGGGCAACTTCTGTCAAAATATCAGAACTGTAGCTTAAAAAATGAGTTATAACCCTTGAAAAAAATATTCTTTGTCTTCAGAAAATGTTTGGTGGAAAAGTATCATATATGGCAGTTAGTGTAGTTTTCCTCTAAAATATTTTCTAATATTAATAGAAAAGGAAGAAGACTATTCTAACTGTGTAAGTTAGAATAGATTTCCTCTCGAAATGTGTCTTTGAAAACGAAGTAAACTATTCTAACTACCTCTTAGAATACCTTTCCTCTCAAAATGGTTTCTTCAAAAATGAAGAAACTATTCTAAGAGTCAGTTAATATACTTTTCCTCTCAAACATTTCTTCCAAAACCCCAAAAATATATTTTAAGTACCGCTTAGAATAATTTTCCTCCCAAACGTCTTTGCTATGAGAACAAGGAAAGTGCCAGTTAGAATACTTTACATCTGAGTGGATTTTTCCATTAGGAGTCCTGCGTGAGAAGCGTGCTCAATATTTGCAGCAATTTTAGTATGAACACTCACTAACGCAGGGTGTACTTTCTGCTCTGTAGCAGAGCTGGTGTGTGTGTTTCTAACAATGTTGTGGCGATTCTAGCCCAAGACAATATTGATAAGGTGAGTTTACATTTTACACAGACGTGTGTCAGTTTGGGTATGTGTATCTTTATATGCATGGGGATGGTGAGAAAGAAATGACATAGACGACACACTATTTAGTATGCCACCAAAATGTCATTAGGCTAGCCTATGCCGTAATGCTAAAGAATAGTACTAGCAGCGTGTTGCTGTTTTTCAAATAACCTAGATCTATGCTGCTTTATTTTCAGATGTTTGTTCGCTTGCTTGTTTCTTTCTTTCCTGCTTGCTTGTTGTTTTTGTCTGATGACATCAGACAAAAACAACAAGCAAGAAAGAAACAAGTCTGCATCAGCCGTTGGAAAGTGGCGGGGGCCGAGATGAGACCCATTGGCATCCGGGTGTACTCATAGAGGCCCATAGGAGTGACGAAGGCTGTTTTGTGTTGATCTCGGGGGTCCATGGCGATTTGGTGATATTCACTGGCCAGGTCCAACATGGAGTATTGGGCCCCAACCAGCGCGTCAAAGGACTTAAATGCGAGGTAGCGGATACGCATCACCAACCGTCTTGGCGTTTAGGAGGCGATAGTCTACACATAGCCGCACAGTCTCATCTTTCTTCGGCCGCAAACCCAGCAGACGGCAGTTCTGGTGTCACGTTGAGGAGCCGACTGTAGACGTTGCTTTAGCTGCTGCTGCTCCTTCAGCTCCGCTAGTTGACTCTGCAGAGCCACCCATTCCTTGGGGGTCGGGCACCGGCGTTGCTGTCTGTTGTTGGGTTGTCACGCTGTCGCCGTCACGGTCCTCCTCCTTCAGCCAGCGCTGGGCTTCCGCTCTGGCCCGCAGGTAGGAGACATACTCTCCCCTAATGATGCGGCGGAGCTCTCGTCGAAGGTCTTGTGATCTGAGCCCCTCAACGAATTTATCACGCAGCATTTCGTCAGGGATGCTGCCAACCTTTCTTGTATTGGACCGCAGGGCCAGCTGCTGAAGTTGTTGGCCGTACTGCAGCACGGTCTCTACTGCTCCCTGCTGCCGGCTGTGGAACCTGCTTAAAGTGCTGGTGACTCCCCTCTGGTCGGCGAACGTCTCCTCCAGGACACCCAGGGCCTCCTCTGCCGTTTTCACGTCTGCCCGCTGGATGGTCTCCTGTCGGGTACAGCCGCGAAGCGATTGAAGCAGCCACTCCATAGCTGTACCACCATCCAGCTGGCAGTTGCCCAGGATTCACCGCGCCTCCGGTGTGAAGTCCTCGACGTCATTGCCATCCCCCGTGAAGGTTGGAAGTTTGGGGGGTGGCATCATCCACAACTTCTGCATGGTCGAAGAGGGTGCGTGGGTGGAAGAAATGTCATCTTGTGCCGCCTCTGATGTCCTCTCGTGACTGGATGGGCGATGAGGTGTGTCGCCTCTGTGGGCCCCTCCTTCCTGGATGAGGGCAGTCTCTTCGCTCTCGCTTTCCACTGGTCGGTTCCTCAGCTGCCTTGCCTTCTTATATGCCTTCCTTGGGTTTGTCATCTTTCTTGATCCTGCTCGCAGCGCCAAAATTTTTGTAGTGGTGTTGGATGTTGGAGAGAAGATGATAAAGTGATGGAGGCTAGGGTGATGAAGAATTCTCACACATTCTCTCTCTCTCTCTCTCTCTCTCTCTCTCTCTCTCTCTCTCTCTCTCTCTCTCACACACACACACACACACACACACACTTTGAGGGTCACGTGGTTGCTGTGATCTGCGATGGCGGATTTTTGAAAAGCTCCGTGTAAACAGTGTGAATTTTCAAAGTTTGTGTCAGTTCGGAGAAGTGTTAAGTGCAACCAACGATGCCGAGTGATAGCATACACCATCGGCTAACAGTAGGCCGATTCTTGTGCAAAGTATCGGACAACTTGAAGCGGAATTTGTGGTGCAAATTTCGTGATCACTGTGTGCTGTACTTTTGTGCTGGATGTGACACTGTGCTGCGTAGCCGCCTTGGCGGTGTGACTGTGTTCGTCGTATGCTTGTTGTTACTTTGCGGCGACGTGGAATTAAACCCCGGACCCAATGGCTCCCCCACGAAAGCAACAAAAGAGGACGACAGGAATAAAGATTCAACCCTTGATTCTCCGACCCGGGTTAGCCAGACTGATCGCATTATGAAAGGAATTGAATCACTAAACGCCAGGATGCAAACCTTTGAAACAAATCAGATGCAGCAATTCCAGACGATGTCAACAGGCATGCAACAGCTGAGAGATAGTTTTGCAGATAGGCTAGCCCAGATCGATGAGAGTCAAGAGAGACTGAAAAACAAAACAGCCGACCTAGAAGCGAGATACAGTGATCTGTGGACACTTGTGAAAGGAAGGTGAAAGAAGTGATTTATGAAGGTTTGGGCATCACAGAAACGATTAACATAGAAAGAGCACACCGAGTCGGTAGAGAGGAGAACATTATTATTAAGTTTCTGTCATATAAAGACTAGTCTCTCATCCTATCTAAGGCCCGGCTTCTGAAAGGGAGTGATCGTTTTCGCAATGTGTTCATAAATGAAGATTTTTCTGGCACCGTCCGTGCGAAACGAAGAGCTCTAAGAGAAAAAGCCAAGGAACTACACGCAAGAGGGGAAAGTGCGAAACTCCGATTTGACAAACTCATTACGAACGATGGTGTGCTTACATACTTAACAGACACAGAGGAGTTTGTGGAGCTTAAGAGGAAACACACAGCAGACAACAGCAGTGACAATCAGTACGATCACACACACTTAACACAAATTAGCAGAAAAGACAGTCTAGTCCCGGTAATGAAATAAATAGCCAAATAATCAACTAATTCCTATAAAAATGCTGTGCAGTAAAAAATATTCTTTAAGCAATGCAGAAATACCTATAAAAAGTCCCAGTTAAAAAAAAGGGGTCTGAGACATGATTTTTGGTGCTTATGTTTTTTCGCACTTCAAAACGTCAAAGGGAGATTACTTGAAGTAAACATTTAATTCAAAACCATATCATGTTGCATGTCAAATGAAAGCTGTTGACATATACAGTCCGAAAATCTGTTTCAACCCTTTCTGTGTCAATATTAGTTCTGACTGTGGATTAAAATTTGATTAACATAGGGGTATAGATGCGAAATTCTGATGATCGTGAAAATCTTGATCTCGATTGTAAAACTCGACTTCTATCTAATTCACAAGAGAAAAAGGATTAGTTAAAAGAAAGACACACGAAATAAAGAAAAACAAAAATAACCATGCAATTGATTCGTTTTCCAGTAGAATATAAAAGTGGTCCGCCTTAGTCGCTCTCAGAATCTGACTCGTCATCCAGCTGAACCACAGTTTGTGCAGCTGACTCCACGGCATTCTCCACAAGCTGTGGTGCACGTAAGTCCGTGCTTTCTGCATCTGCATCTGCCAGTGGAGCAGTCTTTCTTGCAGCAGCAGCAGATAACATTCAAAATATCCTCGGAAGCAGCTGGCTTATTAGTTGTGATTGGAAGTAGCCGGCCCTCCTGTAACTTCCACCCCCAATCCACTGGTGATAGACCATGGTCTCTGTCTAGACTCAGCCACTCCGGCCTGGACTTGGTAGAATGTTCTATAGGCATGGAATTCAGCTGCTGCTGCTGTTGGGGGGAGCACTTTAGCTTGGATTTGTGTATGGCTTGCTGACACTTTTTGCTGATATTTGACAACCCGTTGTTTGGTCAAGGTATCAGAACGTTTTCCACTGTACAGGTGAACAAATACCCTCTCACCAGCCGCTGCAACAGCATCATGACTTGACATCTTATCATTGAATACTCTAGCCTCATCCAGGAGCTCTCCTGAATCAAGCCTCTTGACTGTGAGTGAACTTGAGATGTTGAAGGGATGAGATGTCGTGTTGCATCCTCAGAATGCATGGGCAAAAAGAATGTTATTACACACTGTTGCTCCAAGGCGCTTCTGATTTGCCTTTATGTCCCACAACTTGGTCTTCTTGTAGGAACCTGATGTAAAGAACACATCATGCATTGTTGGTTCCACATGGTGCAGAAGTAGAACTAGCAAGTCAGTGTCTTCTACGACAACTACAGTGGCCGATTCTTTTGCAGACACTAGAGCTTTTGGCGACAATTATACAGTCTGCATCTCCCTTTGCATGGAATGTGACAAATTTGTTTGCCTCGAATGCTTCAGCCAAAAGATGAATAAACTGCTGTTTGTTTTCGCAGTTGGCCAAGAACATTTCCTTCGTCTCGCAAAGGATCATGTCACGATCATAGGCTACATGTCTCCCAATCATGCCTTTGCTTCTTCAAAGATGGGCAACATCTTTGGTACTTGGGCCATCAACATAGCCATCGAAAATGATTGTAGCTAGTGTATGTTTCCTAGCAACAAAGCTGACATACATCTCTGCTAGATCTTTGTAGGACGACCCTCTGGGCCATGGAAGGCGATGCAAAAGGGATCCACCATCGAGAATATATTTCACATTTTCTCTTGGCAAAGATGCAGTTTCATTGACAGCAGACCAGAGAAATCCTGCAAGAGTATGTTTGTTGGCTTCTCTGGGGAATCCTGTCGAATCAAACAAGGAGGCAGGTACATTGGCCAGTTCATAGTAAAACATTTCCTCGAGCCTGTTGGTATCATTCCCAGCGACTTGCACCAACCTTTGAAACAATAACTGCGGATCCACTTGCACCATTTCCTGGCCAATAGTCACTCCAGTTTTTGTCGCCATTTTGACTGCTTGATTGCTTTTCTTGAACGTCAAGTCAGCTGCAGATTGACTCGTCATCCCTTGGAGAATGCGCTGACCAATTTCAACAGCTTGGTCAGCATTGACAGATGAGTCAGATGCTTGGCCAGTCGCAATAGACCTAAGACTCATGTCAGCGCAAAACGGATTTCTTGATGAAACATAGTTGATGACTGTCAAAGTGTCTTTGTGGTCTTTCTCTTGCCTTGTTTTAGAAGAATCTTTGTGCTGTTCACTTGTTGTGAACTCTATTTGCGTCAAGGATTGCATCCACTGGTTTGCTGTTGCACAAGCAGGCATAGAGAGAAGCCAAACAAGCCTTTGTCGTTCGCCCATTCCGCGTCCTCTAGTTAGGCTACCATTTACTTCAGCGTCCTCATCAAAGTTTGCTCAATGACCAGATCACACGACAGACCAGCCCAATAGCGATCGCTTCTCCTCATCACGTGATGGCCTACCATGAAATCGTGATAGACTTCTGGGTGGGTTTTGTTCAACTCCATCATTTGCTGTATGTACAGCCTGGCCGACTTGGTGTAGAGGTTGTGCCCTGAAGCAGCAAAATAGGGCAACATTTTGGCAACAGCAGATAGATAGAGCTTGAAGTCTCCAGTTCTCTCAGCCTTTATTGCTGTGCGAAGGAGATGTACCATTTCTTGATATTGAATCCATTGCTTGCTCGTTCTACTTGAACATTGTCGTTTGAAATCTTCCAACTTTGCTTTGATGCGTCCTAATACAGGATGTATTGCAGCATCTCTTGCTGTTGTTTTGCCCTGCATCAGTGATTCATAAAGAGCAGCAGCCTCATCCAAGTCATCATTGCCAACAGACTCTGTTATGTTAAGATCTGCAGGATTATGTAGAAGAGACTCTTCTTCTTGACAATCACCGTTTTCCTTCCTAGGATTGTAATCATTGGACAAAGAGTCAGGATGGAGCAACAGCCATGACAGGGAGGCACGGTGGCCTAATGGTAGAGCTTTGGCTTGCGCATCTGAAGGTCCCGGGTTCAAGCCCAGGCCGGGGCATTGTGTTGTGTCCTTGGGAAAGACACTTTACTCCCGTTTCCTACCCCTTCGGATGAGAGTATAAACCGAGGTCTAGTCTGTGTTGCATACATTCCATCATAACGGATTTTAAGATCCTGACGCTCATGCCCTAGACGGGTGAGTGCCGATGACAAGAACACACCCAGCATGCACCTAGGTCCTTCTCCCCCATCCATGGCTGCACAGGATTGTGCTCAGTTGTCTGGAGCGTTATTACGATGCGCCAAAAGGCTGCAAGTTGGCGCCTCAGGCTGCTTGAGTTAGATCCTGTATCGACCAGCGCCTTGAGCAGCTCTTGAGCTGGAAAAGCGCTATATAAGAACGTTTAAATAATAATATTAATAATAATGTTGAAGGCAGTGCTTACAAATATTGCACTCAACGCTGCTTCTAAATGTGCTCTAATTGCCCTAGACAGCAATGATGTGAACTGCAGAATTTGCTGCATAAACGGTCTCTATTGCCTCCTGCAATGACCAATACTATATGCATCTATCAACCACAGGCTCTGAAGTCTTTTCTTTCCCCTCCTACATACGTACGTAGTATAGTATGTATAGTATGTAATTGAGGCCTACAAGAGACGAGGTTTCCCAGCCTGTGTGTCAACACTGCCATTGTACGCACATTCCTGACGTCATGCAGAACAATCTGGGGCCTAAAAATGGGGGTTCCCCAGTGCATTCGCATAAAAAAAAGTTCGCTTTAAAAAGTTAAAATAAACATATTCATACCCCTTCGATTCCGTGGGACTTTTCTTCAGTTGTAAACACAACTTTAAAGAGTAAATTAGAATATAAATCATTTTTATAGGATTTACTTACTTTCAAAAAGCCTGTTGGATTGGACTAAGTCTGACATCACACAGAGATCAACACAACGCACATGATAGACGGACATTGGACCCCAACGATTGGAACTATGACCCATTTTCAGCTACCAGTTCTGATTTCCCTCCTTTACCCGCAGACATTCGACAAGACAGCAGAAACTTTAACGATAACGAGGAGGATGGCAGTCTGTTTAGAACAGAGAATGTGGCTCTGGTAGAAGACGAGAGAAGGCCTACGAGTGCTAGTGGTACAGCGAGTGACACTGCCAAGAAACAGCGACCTAGTTCGAGCTCGTATGGCCCGCAGGCACAAAACATAAACAATCGACGTCACAGCGTGTCGAGTGCACGTGACCACACAGCGAACTCTGATAGGTCAAGTCCTGGGGTCGAATTCATGGCCCGTTAAATTATAGGCGATGGTTAACGTTACCAACATTGGTTTTGTAACCAACAATGGTATCGTTAACCATCGTTTAGCAGATCGCTATTCATGAGGGAGTGTCCACCCATTGGTACGTAACCAAGGCTATTTTTGGGCTGTGCGGGAATATCCGTAAGGGGGTATAATTCAAGCAGCTGTTTTCCTTCTTTCGTCAACAAAATAGGCCTATAAAAAATAATGGCTGTGGCAATGGCAAAGAGAAAAGCATTTTTTTCGTACACTGAAACTAATGTTCTCCTTGAGAACGTTATAGAATTTAAACATATACTGATGGCAAGTTTATCAACTGATGTCATGAACCGCCTAAAAAACGACTGCTGGAAAAAAATCGCCGAAAGAGTGACTGCAGTTGGTGGTGCGAACCGAACAGCCGAAGACGTGAGGGAGAAGTTTTATAACCTTAAAAAAGACCATCGGAATCGTGCAGCCGCACGATTAAAGTCTGGCAATGGTGGCGTGATTAGCAAGCCTACCGACAGCATGCTGGATATCATAGTGAGCAAGGAGAGCAAGCTTTTTGTTGGGGTGAAAGGAGAGAAATCACTTTTGATCACTTTGTAGTTTGTAATGTTAGGCCTACATTTTGTTTTTAGACTGAGGTTCAATTTCTGCCGTTTCTGGGTAGTTTGGAACTTGAAATGTTGTCTTTATTTCGTAGGGTTGCATTACCCTACGAGTATAAACTATACAGATACACAATAAGCCTACACATCACCAGTCAAAATCCAACAATATTTTAATAATAATAATATTAACCCGTTTTATTAATATGACAGATTATTAAAGGTGCCAGAGGCATAAAAACAAAGAGTGAGACACACATGTAAAAGTGGTGACAAAACGCCTTGCCGATCACACAGTTTCAGTCTGTCTACTGCGTTCGTTAACGTGATGATATCATGCCGACGAAAACGAAATTTTGATACCAGTTCTGCCGTGAACTGACAAAACCGAGCAAGTCCACAAAACCTACTTTCGAGAAAATCGACGTTTTGTGTTGCGCTATATTACGCGATCGTTTCTGGAAGTTTAAGGGCATATTATAATGCAATTCCTCGATTTAAGAGTGCATACCTTGAATGTTAAAGAAATGTTTGATAGATTTGATATTTTAAGACTATTTGTGGACTTGCTTTGTTTTGTCAGATTATTCTTGAGATAGATCTTTGTTGAGAACATGACAAAACCAAGCAAGTCACCCGCTTGGTTTTGTCAGTTTATTATTGAATTAAATCCATGTTAAAAAAATTCACAAAACCAAGTAAGTCAAATCCGCTTGGTTTTGTCAGTTTATTATTAAGTAAATCCTTGTTTGCAAAATTCACCAAACCAAGTACGTCCCATAGGCCGTTTCGTTTCTTTGTTAAAAAGTCTGACGAGATGAGTCACATAAGTTGGGTTTTGTAAGATGTGGGTGCGGCAGTTACAGTGAGTGTATATGTGTGCCTGTTTATTGTTTTTAGCCATTCTTCACTTAATATTCCTGGGTTGGTATGCAGGAGTCATGGTTTTTTTTTTGCTCTCCCTTCAAAATAATATTAGATGCAGCCAATTTAATTTTAAAAATACAAAACTATTTTCCTTTCAGTTTCCTATTGTAGCGATCTTCCTGCCTTTACACCACGTGTATGTCTTGTATTTTGTTGCCCTTGTTGTGTGTCTGTAATATATTTGTTGCCGTTTGTTTGTGGGTTCGGGCACTGAATAGAATAGGCCCAACGTTTCCCGGCGTGTCGTAAGAGGCGACTAACAGGGGTAATGTTAGCACGGCATCACTGGGCGAAAGTCTTCTACACAGAAGTCCCCGGCCAGGGCGAGGAACCTCACGTTGCTACAGGTTCAACGACCACGTGCTCGGGGCCAAGGCGAGCCACACTGCATTCGTGGATTTCGGCTGTGCCCAACAGCCTGGAGAGGATTGGGCACCGCCAAGTCCTTTTTTGCCCAAGACACACTACATGCATGATGACACTCTCCACTAATTCCATACCGGATATGTCGTCGCCCGGCTCAAGGACCGCGCCTTCTGTTGGCCACCAGGACGGAGGTGTTAAGTATGTTACTGATGGACAATTTAGCAAGATCTGCACGAGAAACAACATCGTCATAGGAACCCGGAATGTCAGGACCCTAACTGCGGAAGGAAAATTAGAAGAACTGGCCCACGAGTTGGACCGCTATCGATGGAACGTTCTAGGCATTAGCGAACTGCGCTGGAAAGGCCTAGGTGAAACAACGACAGACAAAGGCCACAAGCTCTATTTCAGCGGTAGAGATGACAGGCACGAACACGGCGTTGGGTTCTTGGTCCACAAGAACATTCTAGCCACTGTCACGGGTTGCCGCCCAGTAGACTCATTACCATCCGCCTAAGAGCAGCCCCTTTCAACATCACCATCATTCAGACCTATGCCCCAACATCAGACTATGACGACAGCGAAGTGGAAGATTTTAATGAAAATCTACAGGCGGTCCTTGACCAAGTGCCGAAGAAGGACATAGTCATAGTGCAAGGCGACTGGAATGCCAAGGTTGGCCAAGATGCGCACCACAACTGGGGAGACACATGTTGACCCCACTGCAGCACCGAGACAAATGACAGGGGTCTGAGATTCTTGGAGTTTGCCAGATACAACAATCTGGTACTGGCAAACACGCTTGGTCTCCACAAAAAGTCCAGACGATGGACATGGCACAGTCCCAGGGTGGAGCATCACAACCAAATAGACTACATCATGGTCAAGAAACGCTTCAGATCAAGCATCAACATTGGCAGGACACGCACTTTTCCAGGAGCAGACATCGGAAGTGACCACGATCTCTTGATGATGTCTTTCCGGCTCCACTTGAAGAGAGTAAATACTGCACTAGACTGAAGTTCGACCTTGACAAACTGCAAGACCCGGAGGTGGCAGAACTATTTTAGGCCACAATTGAAGGGAAATTTGCACCACTGCTCATTTTGGGGGCTGGTGAAGTAGATGTCAACACCATGACCACCACCATCAACTCAGCTGCGACAGATGCCGCCACTGAGATCCTTGGAAAGCATCGACCAAAGAAGAAGCCGTGGATCACACCTGAACCTTTGGATCTGTGTGATAAACGAAGAGAGATTAAAACAAGAAAGAAAAAGAACACCTCACAGGAAGCTGATGTCTACCGAAAAATCAACAATGACATCCGAAAAGGCATGCGCACAGCAAAGGAGAACGGGATAGAAGATCAATGCCAGGAAATAGAGAACAATCTGAACAAGAACAACAGCAAGAAGGCCTACCAGACTGTAAAGCGGCTGACAAGTTTCAAACAGCCCAAAGTCTCCACGATCCAAAGCAAGTCTGGCATATGCCTTACAGAAGAACAAGAAGTCTTGGACAGATGGACAGAGTACTGCTCTGACCTTTACAACCATACACCAAATGGAGACCCATCAGTTCTAGCATGTCCCGAGAACAGAGAAGAAGAAATCCTCCCAATTCTCCGGGAAGAAGTTGAGGCAGCAGTGCAATCGCTAAAGAAAGGGAAGTCAGTGGGAGTGGACAACATACCCGCGGAACTGCTACAAGCGAGGAGAAGCGATGATTGATGCCCTCACCATTATCTGTAACAAGATCTGGCAGAGTGGAGAGTGGCCTATACCATGGGCCCAGTCGCTTGTCATCACTCTTCCCAAAAAAGGTAACCTTCAGGAGTGTGAAAATTACCGCACCGTCAGCCTCATCATCCATCCCAGCAAGGTCCTCCTGAAAATATTACTCAACAGGTTGAAACCCCAAGCTGAACAAATCATAGCTGAAGAACAAGCAGGATTCAGGGCAAGGCGAAGTACCACTGAACAGATTTTCAACCTCAGAATAATCTGTGAGAAATACCTACAGCACCTACAACATCTATATCATATGTTCATAGACTTCAAGAAAACGTTTGACCGAGTCTGGCATGCAGCTCTATGGGCAACAATGAAAGCGTACAACATCAGACCTAAAATTATTGAAGTCATCAAAAACCTGTATGACAAGGCTACCAGTGCAGTCCTCCACAACAGCGCAATCGGGAACTGGTTCAGAACAACAATAGGTGTGCGTCAAGGATGCCTACTCTCTCCAACACCCTTCAACATCTTCCTAGAGCGCATCATGTCAGATGCTCTTGCAGATCACGAAGGCACAGTCAGCATAGGGGGTAGAGCAATCTCCACTCTTCGTTTTGCAGATGACATTGATGGATTGGCTGGAGAGGAACAAGAACTTGAACAGCTGGTACAGAGGCTTGACAACACCTCCAAAGCTTGTGGAATTGAAATAAGTGCAGAGAAGACCGAAATGATGACTAACAACACCAATGGCATCAACACGGACATCAAAGTCCAAGGCCAATCCCTCAACACAGTGCATAGCTTCAAATATTTAGGAGCCTTTGTATCAGACAATGGGTCTCGACAGGAAGTCCTCTCCAGGATCGCACAAACAACTGCTGCCCTGACAAGGTTGAAGCCATTTGGAAAGACAGGACCATCATTCTACATTCCAAAGTAAGACTGCTGCGCTCCCTTGCCATCTCCATCTTCCTAT
Organism: Oncomelania hupensis; assembly: GCA_036898135.1. Taxonomy (NCBI): domain Eukaryota; kingdom Metazoa; phylum Mollusca; class Gastropoda; order Littorinimorpha; family Pomatiopsidae; genus Oncomelania; species Oncomelania hupensis. The sequence goes on from CM072526.1 coordinate 26,752,353, forward strand.
ATGCTTGCGAAGCATGGACCCTCACAGCAGATCTACAACGAAGAATACAAAGCATGGAGATGAGGTGCTACAGAAGACTTCTGGGCATTTCCTATACCCAACACATCACCAACGACGAAGTCCGACAGACCATCACACAAGCCATTTGACAACACGATGACCTGCTCACAGTGGTGAAGAAACGGAAACTCCGATGGTATGGCCACGTCACCAGATCATCAGGCCTTGCAAAGACTATTCTGCAAGGCACAATGCAAGGAGGTAGAAGAAGAGGGAGACCGAAAAAGAGGTGGGAGGACAAATTCGAGAATGGACTGGTTTGACACTGAGCGAAGCCATCAGGGCTGCTGAGGACAGAGAGAGATGGAGTATGCTGGTTAAACGATCATCTGTGGTGCCCCTACGACCTCAGTGTTACGGGACAGGATAGGATAGGATAGGATAGGATAGTTTGTTTGTTTATTTCCACACCTCGTGGAAGTTGCCGCGTAGGCGGAAGATCTACAGGACCCTTCATGGTGGGCAGGAAAGTACATGAAGAAAACTCTTTTTCAAAAAGCCGAACACGTCCTTTGCTGACCGAAATTTCGTCATCATTTTTACAGGAAAATAATATTGTACAGCAGCAATAACATGGATTCTCACTGGTCCACTTCATCTTAAGGCGCTTTCTCATTGGTCGGGAGGACTTTTCTTTGTCAGGTTATTGTAGAAAATGACGTCATCATGCCAACTCGAGCATCAGCCAGAGGATCGCCGAAACAAAATCGCAGGGGACTTGCTTGGTTTTATCAGTTTATTCCCCCACTTAAAATTTTTTTTAACAAGGACTTACTCTATGATATTTCCAAATCTAAACATAGTCCGGATTTGATTTTTACAGGTAAGATGCGTCATTCTCTTGCAAGTTTGATGGCGCAAAAAAATCATTTTCGACCTTAGGTTTGTCGGTTTTGTCAAATCACGGCAGAGTTCCACATCATCAAATTTGTCAAGTGGATTACTTCTGTCGCGAAATACTCTCTCTCTCCTCGGAGCTCGTCTCTGTCGAAGTTGCCACCAAACGATGGCCGCCATTTTTAACCAGTGTTCTATTGGTTATCGGGTGGTCCCCCCTCCGTTAAAATAACCATGGTTAGCAACCGTCGTTAACTCTGCTAAGGCCTCATGAATTTAAAATTTCCAGCTTAACCAACGTCGTTAATTTTACCAACATTGGTTAAGCCTTAACCAACGGTCATGAATACCACCCCTGTTGTTACACGCACTATGACGCGTGCAGCCTCTGTCAGTACACAGCCTGCAAGTGACATGAACGGTACACTAGGTAAAACAGGTGTGAGCGTGCGAGGGGGAAAGGGACAAACCAATCTTCACCAGTGGTCCGCGGCTGGCATCAGGGTGCAGCAGCCTGGGGGGAGAGGGACTGGGGGGGTAGGCAGGGGAGGGAGTAGCATCAGAGGAGGGAAGGACAAGGACAAATACAAAGGAGAGGGAAGGGGAGGGAGAGACACTAAAAGATAGGGGTGTGGCCAAAGCCCAAAGAAGCTGTAAATCTGTACATGGAATTGCGAGGGGTGGCTTAATAAACAAAATAATCCAGATATTGTACAGGCACTAAATGATTTTGATATATTTTCATTAAATGAAACTTTTTTTGACAGTGAAAAACTGTCTTATGTGCATTTTGATAGCTATGATATATTTGTTTCTAAAGCTGTGAAATTAAGCGATGCAGGGAGAAGGTCAGGGGGGGAGTATTTGTGAGGAAAAGCTATTTCTGAATTTGTGTTAGAAATTCAAGTACAGTATGAGCACATGATTGTTTTACTGTTACAAAAAGAGTTGTTTGGTCTATTAAAAGATGTTTGTCTTGTGTGTATGTATGTGCATCCCTATGACAGTGATTACTGGAAAATGACTAAGAATGGTTATGGAATTGAAATATTGGAACAATGTGTAGTTGATTTACATGAAAGGTTGAATGATTTTTCACTGATTATTTCTGGAGACCTGAATGCTAGAACAGGGTTAGAAAATGCTTTGCCATTTGATTTTGATGATCTGTGGATGGATGCAAATGTTGAAAAGAATGATGAGGATGATGATGATGAGGATGGTGAGCATGAGAAGGAAAAATGGGAGAGAAACTCTGATGACAGTGATATAAATGCATTTGGAAGGAATCTGTTGGAGCTATGTTCTGTAATTGACTGTGTCATTTTGAATGGATTATGCAAGTTCAATTGTGATGATGCTTTAACTTTTGTGAGTGCCAATGGTGGGAGTGTAGTAGATTATTTTATTGTATCTAAAGATTTATGTACACAAGATTTCCTGTCCACACTGAAGGTGGAGTCGTTTATTGACTCGCCACATTTTCCTATTGTTATGACGGTGCATACCCATCAGAAGGTACATACGGTAGCTGAAAGCAAAGGGCATTGGATTACAAAAACAATCTGGGATAATACTAAAACAGAAGAATTTTTGTCCTTGTTTAATTCAGAAGCAATTCAAGCAACATGTAATAGGGCACATTTGATGTTATAAAACAACGTTGAGGAAGCGATCCAGCTGTTCACGGGCGCACTGCGAGTGGCGAGCGAATGTATGTCCAAGCGAGTGAGAGTGGGTGGCGCCCCGCGAAAGGCGCATTGGTTCGACAGTCAATGTGATGATGCCAAACGCCACGCGAGACAACTATTAGTTAATTTCAGGTTCACGAAGCGAGCGCAAGACAGAGAATTATACGTTGCAGCGCGTAAAAATTATAAGACATTGATTTGTAAAAAGAAGTTAGAGTTTGGAAGAAACAGAGCAGAATACTTAGCATCTTTGGGAGGGAGTGGACAATTGTTCTGGAGAGAGGTACGGAAAATTTCTGGAAAAAATAAAAGTGGGATTAATAAAGATATTACGGATACTGAGTGGTTTGAGCATTTTAAGAATCTTTTTAACGGAAATGATGTAGTAAACAAAGATGAAACGTTTCTAGAACGAATAGACGGTACACCCTCAAATGATAGCGACACTTGTTTTGATTTAAACAAACCAATATTAGAGGAAGAAGTTAGAGATGCAATAAAGAGACTGAAAGTAGGCAAGGCGTGTGGAGTGGATAAAGTTTTGGCTGAAATGGAGCGAGTTTTCGTGGTAAACCTTAGGTAACCTACGGTCGGTTCCACGGGCATGCGCAAACTTTCTGCCACAAAAACGCACTTTGGTCACTCTAGTCGCTTCCCTTATCAACAAACATGGCTGACTCGATGTTGATTATTTACTCGACTTTGGAGCTTTGTGACGACGATGAAGAACAGATGCTTTTGTGGCAGTGGTTCAGTCGCCGTACGTGCACACCACTTCCCAAGATTCAAGGATTCTGCCGTATAATCAACGAAATGGACGACTGTCAGTTTCGCGAACATTTTCGTTTAAGCCGGTAAAGCGTCTTCTTTCAGTTTCACTTTCAGTATATTACCGATTCATTTGCTGCTGTAGGTTGTTAATTAAAGGGGATTGCTGGATTTTCCATGCTGGTGGGGAAAAAAACAAAGAAAGAAACCACTACAAGGACTAATGGGAAAACTTGGACTACTTCAGTATGGGCACAACTATGGGCTTGACGCACTTGGCAGGCCTACGAATCATCTGTAAACTTGTACAATAATAATCTATTACTAATAAGTAATATTTCTTTTAAGTGGAGCACACGTAAAGAAAAGATATGTAGGCCTGTGGGTGTAATTAAATTAGGCCTGTGGGTGTAATTAAAACTCAACCTGCCCCCCACCCCCTCTTTCTCTCGCCCACTTTTATTATTTTTTTATTTCTGCGGTTATAAAATTATTATATTTTGTGTGTGATTTATTATTTTTTTCTTTTTCTTTCAATAGTACCTAGGTATTAATTATTTCTTTGATGTGTGTTTCAGACATGTATTTGAGACGTTGTTAGATCTGATGAGACCCCACATTGCGAGAGACTGGAGTCATGGAGGTTCCAAGCCACTTGAAGTACAGGAACAGCTGCTCATCTTTCTGGTGTATATCAGCAACATGGATTGCATGCGCCAGGTGGCCATGCTCTTTGGGGTGACAAAATCCACAGTCTTAACAGTAGTGCATCGTCTGAGCTGTGCAGTCAAACATCATCTGCTTAATCAAGTAAGTGCATTTATTACAAATAATTTGCGATACGTGACAGGTGCCAAGGAATAACAAAACTTGGTTGTTATTTTGTATTTGGGGTCTTTTCTCTATTTCCATTTAAAAGTTTGGATAGATCTTTTTTTCCCCCATCGTTTTATTTCATTTGACAACCTTTTGTGTGTGTGTGCCTTACTATTTTTACAAATAAGTATTCTCATGTTTCTGTTATCCCCCTTCCCCTCCCATCAAGTAATGCCATTTATAATCCTCACGATGTGTTTGATGAATTTTGTAGACAAATTAGTTCTGTTTTTGCCTCAGTTTATTCGATGGCCGGATGCTGGGAGAAGGAGGGAAATTGCTGATGTCATCCATCAGGCCTCTGGATTTCCTGGTGTTATTGGATTTTTGGATGGCTCACACATACGGTTGAGTCACAAGCTGGATCAGGATAATGACTACATCAACCGTAAAGGCTACCCATCTGTTCAGCTGCAGGTAATTTTTACATGAATATGTTTTTAAATTGTTGTCAACACAGTTTGAATTGAATTATCTGTCCATTTATGTATTAACATTAATTGGTGTTGTTAAACACATTGGCTACCTCTTGGCAAAATACCATTGATTCTGCATACTTCTGCATCTGTAAATAATCCTTCACTAATTCATGTGAGCATCTACTCAGAGTTGGGGCCTGGGCTATCTTGGTGAGTTGCTGAACATGGCAGCTGGACAATGGTAGTAATGCCTATTGTTGGCTGTGGATAACAAGTTGTGTCCTAGTGAACAGTACCAGTACTATTATATACACGCTTGGCAAATAAATCTTTAAAGGCAATGAATGACTCACATATATGTGAATGTTTGTTTCAGCTTGTTGTGGATCACCAAATGGTCATCACAAGTGTCTACACAGGGTGGCCTGGCTGTACCCATGATGCTCGAGTGCTTCGCAACAGCAAATTTTTCAGAGAAGGTGAAGCAGGGAATCTCTGTCAGCACGGCGAACAAGTATTTGCGGACAGTGCGTATCCTTTACGGAACTGGCTGATCACTCCCTTTAAAGACCATGGGTATCTCACAAACCAACAGCGCAGGTTCAACCACCGACTGTCTGGACAAAGGCAGGTAGTGGAGAGAGCGATAGGGCACTTGAAAGGAAGATTTCGTAGACTTCAAGAGATTCCTTTCCACAACCTAGAAGATGTTGTAAATCTCATTTCAGCTGCATGTGTCCTACACAACTTGTGTGTGCTTTGCGATGACCAACTGCAAAGGTACATAGATGAGCAGCCACCTCTTCGCCCAAATTGTTGCCACAATATTTACTTTGATGGACACAATGGAGTGCTGCGAAGGATGCAGTTGTTAAATCTTGTGTAAATCTTGTTTTGACCCAGTAACTATACTGAAGCGGTTGACTTCAATGTAAAGCATGTATAGCAAACTCGGTATGTTCATATTTTCGCTTTGATATTTTCACCAGAAAAAGAAATGTTGCACATGTTTTGTATAAATAAATAGAATAAAAATGTTATGGGGGGTTGGGGGCATGGTGCGGGAGGGGTGGGAAGGTATGCATAGAGACAGCACACAATAATGCCTCGTCTTAATTGATATATTTTAAACTGTTAAAAATGTTAGTCATTCGTAGTGTTGTCTTAATAAGTGTATTCTCTTAAAAGAGTCAGATTGCTGGGGTGTGTAATATTGCTAAATGTGAGTGAGTAGTGATGTTTTATTCATTGACTATGATACTGTGCATGCCTATGAGTCATGCGTGATCGATACATAATTAGATAATTTTGACATTAATTATGGGCTATTGATCTAGAGAGTGTGTGTGTTATTTGTGATATCATGTACTTTCTTGGTGTGTAAAGTGTCCTCCGTTTATCTGTCCTCTTTTTCCTCCCCACTGCATGTTGCTTCTTCTTTCTATCGTTTTCTTTTGTGTGGTTTTATTGATTTTGACTGACAAGACATATCATCACCTCATTGGCCAACCTGACGCATCTTTTTGTTTTTATGACTGGACTGTTCATTTTTCCTTTCATTTGATTTTCTTTGGTGCATGTCTTTCTTGCTCCTCTGTGTTTCTTGTGCTTCTTCTCTTTGTGATTGTCGTGTTTCCCCTCCTTCCTTTCTCTCTCACCCTCTCTCCGGATCTATTGCTCTCTCAAGGCAGATGCAAAAGCATGCCGAGTTTTGATATGAGTTCGAATATTAGAGAAATTGAGCGTGCGTTCGTAATGATGAGAGTAGCGTAAGCCTATCGTTTCGAGAACTACTTTTGGTCTTGACGTCACAGCTTTTTGCGCAGTGCAAAGGTTAAAGTGCGTGGGTTACGGCTGTCTGGCCTATTTGCCTTACGAGTGACCGTGAGAAACGGGATTTATACGAACGCTGAAATCGTAAGTAGTTTGTATCGACATTTGTAATTTTTCAACTGTAATGTATTATTTTCTCGATAGTTCATTGTCTTAGGAATGAAGTTATCATAACTTTTGGTTGATGTGTTAGTGAGGAAAGTGTTTGTACAGATCTACACGCAACCAACTCGAATGTCTTGTTTAGAGTGACATGGCGGCCATGCGGCCGCAAATAGAAAGGGACCTCACGCTTGAATGTAATAATTACGTCATACGCATAGTGTTGCCTCCCTTCTCATTACAAATGTGAGTTTTCACGCGATTACACTTACGGTACGGACAGTATATAAGGACTTGCGCTCAATCCCTCTTTCTAAAGTACGTATCATTTTCGTAGTCGTAGGGTACTAATTTGCATTTACTGTAGTAATACACCAACGATGCTCTACGGCTACGTTACGGAAAGCAATTACGAACGCACGCTCAATTTCTCTATTATTGGTGAACTGTGTTACGTTTGTAAATCTTGTTTGCGTATTTTTTCTCATGAGATCGGGATTATGACGCAAGACTGAGTTTTGATAGTAACACATATATACGTTTGTTCAGCTTTTTCTGGTTAGTTAGATTGCTGAGTCTGAGAGAAGGTTGAGTCGTTTTTAGTTCTATATGATAAAAAAGTTGTACTTACCTGTTTGAAAGATAGTTTAAATGTGGTGTTCAACCTTTGTAGTTTTGTGGAAAGGTTTTATTTTTCCTGCCTTTGGTACCAGACGTTGTTGTCTCCTTTTGGATTTGTGTGGTTTCCAAACGTCTTACTGCGGTCATAAGGTACTTATAGTTATTTTGCGTTTTGCATATGTTTTTGTTGCTTTGTGCAAACGATTATGACTTTTATGATTTTCTCGTTTTAGTGACTTATTTGATGCCTTTTCTGCAAATTGATTTGATTCTGATATTCTTTAAGCTTTTGATTTTCTAGAATTCGTTTTGCTTGGAACCCGGTCTGCTTTGTCAGAAGAATTATTGAGGTGAACACTTTGTTCAGGATTTGTAAATAAGGACTAGTCAAGTTTATTTGTTTTTAGCTTGTGGTCAGTCATAATGCGCTGATTATGCTGAACGTCTTGGCTTGATTAAAGCTAATTGTCTTCTCTCTTTGTCGGACTAAGTTTTGACGAAGAAGATAACTGTTTTGGTCTTTAATGACGATAACGTTTTTTGTCGATTTATCGGCCTTATTCGAAATGTTAACCCACTTGGGTATTTTATACCGTTTTTCCTTAAAGCTTTGCTGGTTTGTCTCTGCCAAGGTAGTTAGCGACGTTTTAGGACTTCAGGTGTATTTCCTAAAATATGTTGTTAAATGTTTACGTATGTTAATTCATTTATAAATGTTTTACTGAGCTAGGTCATCGACGAGTATTTCCTAGTTTAGGCACTGTACCGAGGCTCGTTGGGTGAACGTAGCCGAATTGTTTGTATTAATGAATTGACTAATGTTAGATGAGCATAGTCAAATTGTCTTGCGCCAATTGTTTTGAGGCTTGAAAGAATAAACGTAGACTAATCGTCATGTAAGTTAAAGGAACATAAAGCGTTTGTTCCTTCTTTTGTTCTGGCTTGGTTCCACGTAACCTTAGCTAAATTGTCTTCTTTAAAATCAGCTAAAGTATTCTCTCTAAATTAAATTATTGCTGTTGGTTTTATTATCATCTAAATTATCCTCCGGTATGTGTATTCTTTCCGTCTCATTGCTTTGATTGTATCCTGTTGAATAAGGGTTTTTGAGACATTGTTTGGTACACTTGCTAATGTTTCTTGTGTTTGTGTTTCTTTCTTTTCGCAGTATTTTACCACACATCGTCTGGCACAAGAAGTAGTTCATAGTCACGTATACAGAAATTAGTTGTCCCCATACTGATATGTACACACACATATGTATTATTATATGAGTCGTTGACATTTTTCGTGAATGTTCTTTGACTACGAATAAATGAACTCTATGCTACTTCTGTGTTTCATGTGCGTCATTACTTGACCAGGCCCTAAATTAATACGAGGCGTTTGACGAACGAATGGAAATAACCTTATCTAAATGGCGGCGATTACAATGATACTGTCCTTGTCATGTTTAATGTTTGTGTTATGTCGCCCACATTTCATTTTCCTTGTGTAAATGGGGACAATAAATTATCGTGAATCTTGTATCTTGTGTGTATATATAAGCTTTAGTGACCAAATTAAAATATGGATTTTTAAACAGCATTCAACACAAGTTTGATATCATTTGACATAAGGCACACACCCAAAAAATTTTGGATTAGGGGTAACATGACCAAAATACATAGGATCGGTTGGCTTATTATTATTATTATATTTCGTGAAGTCTTTTGAAAAAAAAACTTTTCCTCATTCTTTAATCTTGAAATTGCGCAAATGTACATTTTTTGGTTTGTTTTGATGATAAACCCAAAAAAATTTTTAGGGTCAGTGGGAAAACGATAGGGTCGGTCAGGTTACCCTAATCCAACCTTCTTCTTTTTTGGCCTAAGAGAAGAAGCAGACAGGATTGAAAGCACTCAATACATTAAACCAAACAAAGAAATATAGGCGTATCTTTTAATACAGCCTCATTTCACCTGAAGGCATTAACAGTCAAAACGCATGAATATAAAGACTCCAGCAATTATTACTTCTGTTGCTATTTATTTTGTGCCGGGTCAAGCAATGATTACTTTTATTGTTAAAACGATAATTTGCGAAAACATATTAATGTTCCGACATAAGACGCTATTCTCAAATTATCGTTTTAACAATAAAAGTAATCATTGCTTGACCTGGCACAAAATAAATAGCAACAGAACTGCAGCACTACTGCATATATGTGCTTTAGGCCACCAACTTAAAACGTGCACTAACACCAAAGACAATATAGCTACGCTAAGACCGCGCAATTTAGTTTTTTACGTGAGGACAGCGATGTGAGCGCCACCTGTCGGTATAGACGGTCAACTACATTGCGTGATGACGACAAAATTGAGCAAGTGTGCTTACAGTAGCGCACTAAAATTGTTCAAATTCGCGAAAGAAGTGCCCCAGTTTGTCTTTTTACGCATTTCCAAAGGATAAAGAAAGGTGATTTAATCTACAATATACCGATTACTATGTATATTTGCCTCAGATTGAATAATATTTGGCGTATACATTAGGCCACTGAGTAGGCCTATTAGTCATGTTAGTGTCTCGATGTGACTGTCACCAAATCTGTCACTAGTGTGTCAGTGTGAAAGATTTAGGGCCTGGGCTAGTTTTAAAATGTGAAATTGTAAGTAAACAGTCAGGCCCGGACTAGGGGGGGGGTTACAGGGGTTACGTAACCCCCCCCCCCCCCCTGGCCTGACTATGTACCTCTTTTTTTTTTTTTTTTTTTTTTTAACAATCATAAGTAAATCCGGGGAGAAATTTCAACCCTCTCCCCTAGGCACTATAAAAAAATAAATCCTCTTCCACTCTACTCAATTTCAACCACTGATTCTTTTATCACAAGTAACTACATTCTGTTACCTGAGACACTGTGCTTCCCATAGCTTGAGTCTCTGCATTGTAAAAGCACGCGGCTTGCCTGCAGTGAAGAACATGATGGGAGCACTGAGGGAACTGTCACTGTTTTTCTCAAACTCTCCAAAGAGACAAAGAAAACTTGAAGATACCATCGAATCATCTCAGCCTGACACGACAAAAACAAAGCTTGTTGATCTGTGCAGAACAAGATGGGTAGAAAAACATGAAGCACTGGAGGTTTATACATCAGATTCTCTCTTTCTGGTTGTTCACGACTGTTTGGGACAAATGTGTGAAGACAGTGACAATTGGGACAGTGAGACACTGACCAAGGCAACTGGCTTTCTCCACACCTTGAGCAGCAGTGCTTTCCTCGTTGCATTCGTTGTCGTCCGCAATTGTTTGCGTTACTTAAAACCCTTGACAGTGAAGCTGCAGAAAAGGACAAAAGATGTTGTCGATGCCTACAGGGAAATCAAAGCGGTCAGTAACTGCATGTCTTCTATTAGAAGAGATGTCGACACAGCGTTCGTTGCCTGGTTCGGTGAAGTCAGCAAAATGGCGAATGCTTTGACAACTGATGTTATTGTTCCTCGTCAAGCATCCCGACAGACTCTCCGTGACAACCAACCTGCGGCCACTCCAGAAGAATATTTCAAGATTAGCATTGCCATTCCTTTCTTGGAACACCTGTCAATCGAATTGGACTCGAGGTTCAAAAATGCTGACCTAGCAGTTGATGGTCTCTGTCTGGTGCCAAGCACTTTAATAGACAACCAGGATGGTTTCATGCAGGTTCCAGAAGGGGTGAAGACACTGGCAATGTTGTGGGAGTCTGATCTACCAGACAACGCTACCCTTGATGCAGAATACCAAAGGTGGGTTTGCAAATGGCGAAGTGCTGCTGAGAATGCGACAGCTATCATCCCATCCACGGCATCAGAAGCACTGAAACATTGTGACAGGGATTTTTATCCCAACCTGTTCATCATGCTAAAGAACCTTTGCACCCTGCCTGTCACTACTGCCGAGTGTGAGCGTTCAAACAGTCAGTTGCGCAACCTGAAAAACTACCTGCGCTCTACAATGGGGCAACATAGACTCAATGGACTTGCTTTACTGAAAGTGCACAGGGATCTTGATATTGACTTCAAAGAGGCAGTGAACTGTTTTGCCAGAAGATACAATTCACAAATGGTACTAATGCCGAGGAACCTAGTGCAGCAAGACTGAAAGTGAAAGCAGGGCGGTGATGTTCATAAATCACAAGGTAAAGCTTTATACTGTTAACGATGAACAAAATGTAGTGAACAATAATAGTACACAAAACATCTCTGCTGATAAATAAATGTTCGTGTGTGTTTTTTTGTTGTTGTTTTTTAAAGGGACGGGCAGATGATTATTTTTGTACCCCAGAGTTTGTCAGTTCAATTTGTTTAAAAAGCTCAAAGTCCCAGACCATCATAAATGGCTTTTTCAAGGTTCAGATTGCACCAGATTGCACCATTTTGCATCCTTGAAAAAAAAAATTTCCGGGGGGGCATGCCCCCGGACCCCCCTAGAAGGCTCGGCGCTTCGCGCCTTCGCTGAATCTGTAACCCCCCCCCTCAACTTTTCCCAGGTCCGGCCCTGAACAGCGTCTATGTTTTATTATTATAACTGTTATTTATCAAATTATGACAGCCACATCCCAAAATAGAATGATTAGGCCTAATCAGAAAACATATCTAGCCTACCTGTAAAGTATATAAGCCTATACATTATTTTTGTTTGATTTTTGTCTCTGCAATCTTGTAGTCTGAAATAGACACAAAATAAAGGAAGGGTATTTTGAAACTAATTTTCATAGTTATTTGATTGACAATTTAAAAGCCTTGGTAGTGTTTAGTTTGCATAAAATAGACTACTTTCACTTTGTATTCTCTTTATTTATTTAGTAAAAATATTGCCTTTGTTTGTTGTTTTTTTTCTGAACACCTAGTACAAGTCTAGGAATACAATGGCTACATTACTGTAATTTTCATTAGGAAGCCTTCAACAATATAGTTTTAATAATGTTATATCCTGATTAAACTAATAACTAAACTAATAAAAGTAATATGAATGAATGAATGAACTGGTGATCTAACTTAGTGCTTTCTAACGCTCATAGCACTTACACTTTTTTTAAGTCCACATAGGCATGTGAATTAAAGACTGTGTAAGTGTAACAAATTAGAATCAAGAAAACAATTAATTACATTCTTTAAATAGCAGACAGACTAACAACACACATTGTGCATTCAACATCCTTTTGTTTTGTATGCTTACTGCAAGAGAAATATTTTGGGGTAGTTTTGAAGGATGGTAGAATGACTAAAGTGAACCACTGGGCGACTGATAGTGAGTGTGACATATTAAGTAGAAAGCTGTTAAAAGTCTCACACTGTTAAGTTTATTTTCTTTTGACATTTTTGGGGGGCTGAGGTATTTTCTGATCTGACTTAGGCCTTCTTTTAATCGTTTAAAAATGTCTATAATGTTCTTTTCAGCGTCAGTGTCGTTAATGATGGGCCAAAAACAGATGTTTAAATTGCAAAGTCAAAGTCAATTTAGCATTCAAATCAGCTCTTAGAAAAACTTAAGATCATATTTCCACATTTAAACAATTGTTTTATGTTACATACTGTAGTATAGGTCTATACATATATATAAATATAAAAATTATTTGGTTTTCAACAGTAAAAACAGTTAACAAAAAATAAGGCTGTTAACCTGTGCGTGTGTGTGTGTGTGCTAAAAAAATGTTCTACTGGTAAATAGCAGGTTCTCTTGTGTTCTTATTTGGAAAGTTGCTGCCACAAATAGACTGACTGGCTCTTTAGTTAAAAATCAAGCTGATATTGCCTTAGTAAGGGAAAGGAGCTTTAGGCATGTCCCTGTTTATGTTGTGTTGTACTTCATTCTCATGAGAAAATATTGTTTAAAGGAATGAATTAAAATCAATAATGTAAATCCTTTTGTTGGAGTGCAGTGACTCTTGTGCTAGGCAACTTGGAATATGTTTTTATTTAATTTTTATTTTTTATTATTACTATTTTAATTTTTTTATTTATTATTATTATTATTATTATTATTATTATTATTATTATTTTTATTTTTATTATTATTTATTTATTTAATTGTTTTTTGGGGGAAGGGGGGTATCTAAACCTTAACTCAGCAAATAGAACTGTCAGAGGTTATAATGGTAGGTGATGTACAAGTTTCGAGATTGATTGAGTGAATAAAGTGAATGGAAATTTGACACACCTAGGAGAGCTACTTGGAGCAAATCACAGAGTGTGTGTCTTTAGATTTATGCCTAAAGTTGGTATCAAACAGTTGTCACTGATAGAAATAATCTTAAATAAAAATAATGTTTGTACTTGTAAAATGTAGTGTTTTTATTTTTATTTTATTATTACATACTCTGAAAGGTGAATATTCCTCTCTCTTTCTCTCTGTATTGTTGTTTGAAAGATGAATCTCTCTCTCTCTCTCTCTCTCTCTCTCTCTCTCTCTCTCTCTCTCTCTCTCTCTTTCTTTCTTCACAATAATTATTACGACCTTGTCACTTATGAATGTAAAATATTACGACACACCATGATGAGAAAAATACTTTAGTTGTAGTACTCAGTCAGGAAATGAAATCTTTCTTAACAAATTTAGTATGCATCACAACACACATACAATTATATTACAGAGACGTCTGAAAACTACATAGTATATAGCACTAAATATTTCTAGCTAAGTGCAGAGAATAAAAAGTTGTAGTGTTTACATAAACAAAACAAAAAAATCTAAATATTAAAATTAGAAAAAGATCATGAAGCTTTTTTTGTAATTCATTATTTTCGAATCTTATAACAATATATATATATAGGCCTACTCGACTGCCAGTTCTCGGCGAGTACCTATCTGAAAACTTCGGCCTAATGGTGTGTGTAGATAGAAAAAAAAATACTGTAAAGGTGTGGTCTTTGGAGAAAATAGCTATTACAACTCGAATTAAGTGTACATTAATAACTGTTCAGTCTCAGAATTCGTCAGAAACTATTAATAATATAATGTTTACAAAGCGAAAACAGACATTATCGGTATAAGGCCAGGTTACCTCCCTTGCCTCGCTGACCGTCTATACCGCCAGGTTCGCAGCGGTGCACTGCGATCCTCACTTTTATAGAAGGCAAAAACTAAATTGCGCGGTCTTAGCGTAGCTATATTGTCTTTGCTAACACTGCACACCAAAAAGCAAAATTACACTATTATATGCCACTGACACGGCAATGAGAAAAGTCTGTACCTTTTTGGAATTGACCGGGGCAATTTGAACCTTTGTAGCATTAACTATTGATTGAATATTTAACATCAAGAAAAGTTGTGAAACAGATTTAAATTAATTTTTGTGTGCTCATCTTATCATTACATTACATTACATTATTATTGCTTTAGGTCCAGCGGACTCTTCCGAGCCAAATCAGGACCGGACAACCCCCGATCCGCATAAAAGATCTGCTGAAACAACCCTAGTGGTAAAACTGAAAGCTCTCCACCAGCCAGTGACTTTACAATAAAGACATCCCACACAGGGGACGGCTGAGGCTTCACCCCAACTTATCGAACCCCCGTTTACAAAAACAAAATAGAATACAAACAACTGTGACATATTAAAAAAACAAACAAATATGGACAGTGACCCTTTCACAAAGTACATTGAGGAAATATATAATAATAAAATAATGCCAGAGAAAAATCAATAATAACTAACACAATCATTGTGTCAGAATGTTAGAGCCAAAAAACAGCAACAGAAAACCTGCTGAAGGACTGACCTAAGATCTTGCCGTACTTGGACAAGGAAGGGGAAGGTGGGTGAGGGAGTCACAACCAATCATGCCATGTTATCTAAAAGAGAATCCAGTTCACGATTTTTGTTATCATAGAAGTAGAAACGTGACACCAAAAACATAACCAAAATATCAGTGTTCCCCCCACACACAAAAAATGAGAGTCCTTGGGACTCCCAGGTATAAAATTTTAAGAGTCCTTGTGCAAATTTTGAGAGTCCCCAAATCGGAAAAAGAAATGTAAAAACAAGTCCAAGCCTCACTTTTTTTCTTTCTTTTTTTATACTCTTGTAAAGCGTCACATTAGTTATCATAATCATATAAAATCAAAAAAATTTAAACATGTTTCTTTGGACGCTTTACTTCAGTTTGAGTTTCATCATTTATTTGTTTATCCTTGCTTTGGAGTTCCGTATTTTCAAAAAATGGCAGGATCTGTACTTGATGTTGCTGTGGATGAACGGGTGTTGGGCCCAGTCAACCAAGTCAGAAGTGACATGATCGTGTATGATAGAATCAAAGAATGGATTCACTAAGTTTTTTTCTGTTTAGTGAATGGATTGCTTGGAGGAAGTTTACAATGCGCGCGCATGCGATTTTTAAGGACGACAACTCCCGACACAATCTTTAATCGTCTGCATTGGTAGTCTCAGTTGGGTTTTTATTCTGATTATGCCGTGAATTAGTTCGCCACTCATTGGTCATAATTTTGACTTCAGCGATTCGAAAAAAATTTGTGCGTCCACAGGACGCACACATGCAAATTTTTCTGCGTCATTTTTCTTATTTTGTGCGTAATTGACGCACTGCTGTGCGTAATCGGGAACACTGAATATAATTTTCAAAATAAAAAAATTTACAAAAAAATATAGAACAGTGGTGACATAAAAACTAAACATTACATTACATTACATTACATTATTATTGCTTTAGGTCCAGCGGACTCTTCCGAGCCAAATCAGGACCGGACAACCCCCGATCCGCATAAAAGATCTGCTGAAACAACCCTAGTGGTAAAACCGAAAGCTCTCCACCAGCCAGTCACTTTACAATAAAGACATCCCACACAGGGGACAGCTGAGGCTTCACCCCAACTTATCGAACCCCCGTTTACAAAAACAAAATAGAATACAAACATCATTATAAATTATCAACAAAACACATACATATAAAATGCCTACATTGCTAAATAATAACATCATAGGAAGCCCTAGTGACCACCTGACAGAAAGCGTCCAATATTCCCAAGCTGATCCAACAGACCTCATACACAAATAAGGAGTCTTGTCCCGGAAGAGTTTTCAAGAAAAAAGGTAGGTGACTGGTCTAGCGAAGAAGAAGTTAACAGTGGGAATTTAAAGCACTAAATTTCCAGAAAGTGGGTATACTATTTATACTGAAACCCCTGGCACCCAAACTGGGGTTCATCTTATCATTATTATTTTACACAAGATAAATTCAAGTACCCCACCCATAAAACAAAAGCAAAAATGAAGAAACAAAAACGTTCTGACTTATAATTTGTCAAAATACATGGAGCTTTATAACATAACAAAGTCAGATCAGTCACTCCTTTTCTTTGTTGCGCAAGTTGATGTCACGTTCATACAGGTTGAGCAGTCTGTCCAATCTATCCAGTTTCTGCTCATGAAACTGCTTTTGCAGCGTCTGCAATTCTTCAAAAGCATCACTCTTTCTCTTTCTACTGTTCTGCTTTTTGGGGGGTGGAGGATCTTTGTGGCCATCAGCATCACCACTTTCTACAGTGACCTTTGGTTTGGTGCTTGCTTTGGTGCCATACACAGCATCAAATTCATCTCTGTATTTGAAATACTTTGTAGCTGAGCCTGTTGGAGTGTCAATAACCTCTTTCCATTTCTTCTTAAGAGCACTATACTTGTCTTTAGCTTGAGCAACAGACACACTGATTCCTGCATCATTCATCACTTCAGTTATTTCCTTCCACAGCTTAAGGTGATTCTTGCTGTCCAAAAACAGGTCTTGCCTTTCATGCCGTAGGTGAATCAACAGACTTTCTTCTTTCTCTTTCCAGATATGAGTTGACACTGCTGATGATGTAGAAGGTACTGCTGATGATGTAGAAGGCACTGCTAGTGATAATGTAGAAGCCACTCCTGCTGATGTAGAAGGCACTGCTGATGATGTAGAAGGCACTGCTGATAATGTAGAAGGCACTGCTGATGATGTAAAAGGTACTGCTGATGATGTAGAAGGCACTACCTTTGCAGTAGATGGTACTGCTGTTGCTGTAGAAGGCCCTGCTGTTTGTCCAAGGAGGGAATCCACTATCATCTGCTTAACCTGTGGATCTGAAAAAAAGAAGAAACCAAAAATGTGACAGCAGCATGTGTTGTCAAGAATGCCCAAAAGCAAGCAATTTGTGCTGTGATATAATTTTACACTACTTGTATTATCTGTGTAATATCAGTTGTACGGAATAACATCACACAATGAAATAATAACTCTCTGATAATTAATGTCCACTGCTTAAAACATCACACACAATGACTCTAAACCCTCACTACACCAACCACTTAGTAGTGACTTATACAACACGTTAATGCTTGTTAGTGAATGTCATAAGGCTACACACAACACACACACAATTGGATTAGGGTAACATGTCCCAAGAACATAAGGTCGGTTTTTTTTGTTGTTTTTTTCTGTAATACTGTTTTCCTACTTTGTTTAGTATTGAAATGGTGCAAAATGTGAACTTTTGTGGTTTTATTTTTATAAGAAATCCCAAAAAGATTTTAGAGTCGGCTGGGAAACGATAGTCGGTCGGGTTACCCTAATCCAACGTTTTATTAAGGTGGCCTAAATAACATGAATAGATGCCACAAGTACTTTTCTTCAAGGTTCAAAGAACTGCAATGTGTAACATGTATATTCACTTATGCACACACTACACATTGTAACATGTCAACATGCATACATTTTTCACACAATTTTGTACTAACACAAGACAAAAGAAACCTTTATTTTTATTTTATTTTAAAAGTTAAAGAAAAAAAAGAAGAAGCAGAGTATGAAGAAAAGATGAAGAAGTACTATCTTATGAGTTGTCCACTTACCAGTCTTTTCATCAATCAGCACATCAGCTATGGCTGCATCGACAACCACCTTTGTCCTCTTCTGTTGGCCGTTGGTGATGTACAGGACCCTTGAAGTTGAAAGGTCACCTGTACTCTGACTAGGAGTAGGATGCCTGTTGGGAGTGAAAACAAGATGTAACAACACAACTGAATAATTGTCAACAACAAACCTATCAGTAACTACTTCTTTCCTCACACCATACACACCTTGCCTGTGCCTCACACCAGACACACCTTGCCTGTGCTTCATCACACCAGTGTGCCTCACACCATACACACCTTGCCTGTGCCTCACACCAGACACACCTTGCCTGTGCCTCACACCAGTGTGCCTCACACCATACACACCTTGCCTGTGCCTCACACCATACACACCGTGCCTCTGCCTCTCCCTGCACTCACCCTCTTGGGCCAATGCATTAATTAACAAAATACAATATTCAAGATGAAGACGTACAACATGCCAAGCGTTTCTTGGTGAGGAGGGGGGAAGAGGGGGGGGGGGGTTAGACTAGGAGCGTTCCTTGTTCTATGAATAATACACAATTTCAGGACCCAATTTCAATTTAACACACAAGGAACATCTCAGAGGTGGGCTACTTCATAATTATACCAAGCCGTAGGACAATGTGAAAGCGTGTTATTATAGACATTGAAGACTTTGCTTGTTTACGCAAGTACAAGCCTCGAAGTACAAACACAACTTTATACAAAACTCATCGTTATCACTTCACATACTAATTAGGATGATTGAAAGGTCAGTCTGGCCGCGAAATATCTGTTTATTAGCTAGCACATAATTCTTACCTCAAATTTGCCGCCATCTTGCAACCGTAGTGCCCACAGTCTGAGGGGTAGGTTGGCCTCGGGTCACCCTAGTGACGTGTTTCCTCTACTCGGGGCGCCACGAAAACGCTGAATGGTCGAACTGTGGTGACTAGGGTTGCCAGAAAAACTCGCTCATGATTAAGCTGTCAGGGGAGACAAGCGTTTTGTTTTTGACGAAGTTGTTCAATTCTCTGTTTGATAGCGGGACTTACCCAGCTGACTGGTGCAAAGCCATTATACTGCCTATTTTTAAGAAAGGGGATTCCTCTGTTGCTGATAATTATAGGGGAGTATCATTATTAAGTTTAGTTAGCAAATGTTACACATCAGTATTAAATCAAAGATTAGTCGGGTGGGTCGAGAAACATAATAAAATAACGGAATCTCAGGCGGGTTTTAGAAAAGGGTATTCCACCACTGACCATATTTTCACATTAAGTGCTATAGTAGAGAAATGTTTTAGTAAAAGAGGGGGTAAACTGTATGTCTGCTTCGTGGACCTGAAAAAAGCCTTTGATTCTGTACAACACCAACCACTGTTTGATATTCTTTTGCATTATAAAAATATTAATGGGAAATTTATGAGAGCGATTGTTTCTATTTATAAAACTGTGTTGTTCTGCGTCAGAATCCAAGATAAATTTACTGAATTTTTTGATTGTCCAGTAGGCTTGCGTCAAGGATGCATACTAAGCCCCGAAATTTTTTCCTTGTTTATCAACGAAGTTGCAACAGCCGTAGATAGTAATGGACTGCATGGTATTCAGCTACTGCCTAATTTGATAGACTTATTTTTGCTATTGTTCGCCGATGATATTGTGCTACTATCTATCACCCCCCGCGGGTTACAAAACCAAATAAATATTTTAAATGACACATGTAAACGATTGTACTTGAATGTTAACACTGACAAAACTAAAATAATTGTTTTTCGTAAAGGGGGATATTTGGGAAAATTTAAAAAACTGGCATCTCGATGGAAAGCAGATAGAAGTCGTAAACGAATATAATTATCTGGGTTTTGTATTTACTACAAAGATGAGTATTAAGAAAGGTGTTAATGCACTCGCTCTTAAAGGCAGGAGGCTGGCTTTGAATGTGTTAGAACGATTTCAAAATTAAAAGAGATTTCCAAAAAATGTTACTTTAAGATTTTTGATGCACAAATACAACCTATTTTGTTGTATGCTTCGGAGATGTGGGGTGTCCACAGACTAGAGAATATCGAGAGAGTCCATACTTTTGTATGTAAAAGATTTTTGAACGTGCCCATGGGAGTACCCAACAAATTTATTTATGGTGAAACTGGACGCTATCCTTTGTTTGTGAATAGTGCGGTACGCTGTGTACGCTATTGGCTGAAGCTCTTAAAGCTAAGTGAACATAGGTTACCAAAGCAAGCATACAAAATGTTAATAAACCTGGATGAAAAAGGCAAAAACTGCTGGGTAACTAAAGTAAAAAACAATTTATTCTCCTTGGGATTTGGATATGCTTGGGTTCAGCAGAGTGTGGGATGCGAAAATACTTTTGTCAGCCTATTTAAGCAAAGAATGATGGACGTTTATATGCAAGAATGGGATAGTTCTGTGCTGAGGAATGACAAGTATCAGCATTTTAGAGCGTTTAAAAATGTTTTTCAGGCAGAAGCTTACCTTGATTATATGCAAATAAAATGTTTTAGGGACTGTTTAGTTAAGTTTAGATTTGGCGTTCTACCTCTGAAAGCCTCATTTTTTAGGTTAACATTTAATGGAATGGATGGAAATGTATTATGTTCTTGTTGTAATGCTATAGAAAACGAGGATCATTTTATAATTGAGTGTTCACTGTATAGCGAACTGAGAGAAAAATATTTAACATTCCCACTGCGGAAGCTTTCTGCCTTGCGGAATGGATCTAAATTTTTATATGTGGAGGCTAAGCATCTTTATTTTTCATGCATTAAAGATAAGAACACAGTTTTATGAACAGTTGCTTTCCACTTCCAGCTAATGAGATGGATAAAGACACTTGTATAGGCACATTGTAAAATTTGCATTGTAAATATGAAAACCACGTGATCAACCATGTTTTCTATGGGCTGGTGGCCCGAAGAATGTTGTATTTGCCATGTGAATGTTTTTTTTTTTTTTTTTTTTTTTTTTTGGGGGGGGGGGGGGGGGGGGGGAAGTAAACGGACGATGTCCAAATGTCAAATGTCTCTCTCTCTCTCTCTCTCTCTCTCTCTCTCTCTCTCTCTCTCTCTCCCCCCCCCCCCCCCCCCAAAGCCAGTTCGTTGATGACCGTTAAAAGTTTTATTCTCGAAGTGCATCATACTAAGAGAGCGCAACAGGCAATGCTCCATTTGTACTAGATCTACAGTGTAACTTGACCAGTCTTGTTCACTTTATCAATGCTGTTTCATTTTGGTAGCTGCATAACACGTTGTCATTATTTTATTAGTGCACTAATAAAATACATGAGTAGTAGTGGTACAAGAGTAGTACATAACGACATATGTCTAATATGATTTTAATTATTTTATGTTGATTGATGCTTAGCACGCGCCACAAGTTATGATCGACTACAAGTCTCCGAAATTGCCAGCGTTCATCGACGCAAAGAACCAGATCGACAGTTATCTGGCGAGATTTGAAATGTTCGCCGAAAGCTTCAACTGGCAACCTCAAGACTGGGCGATTCGACTAAGTGCACTTCTGACGGGGCAAGCACAGTTTACACCAGACTGTCGAACGATGACGCCGTCTTGAAAGAGGCCCTATTGCATTGCTACAGCTTCACAGAGAAGGGCTACCGTAAACGTTTCCGTGAATGCCGGCCTTCGTCAGACGAGACACAAAAGCAAATTGCGGAGCGCCTGTCTTCCCAAATATTTCCTAACCCTAGTTTTTCCAGAGAATTCCTGACACAGTCTAAATAATCATGTTTGTACAAGTTTAGTTCGTACAGCTTCAGCAGAAACCTGTAAACCACACAAGATAATTTGGTGACACGTCACTTTAGCGCCAGCACTACAGCGCCATACCTTTCAGCGCGGTGTCTTTTCAGCACCGTACTTTTTAGCGCCGTACATTTCAGCACGGGGGATGTCAGCGCCGTACACTTTAGCGCCGGGAGACTTCAGCGCCGTACATCTCAGCGCCATGATAGGGGAAAAGGAGGGAGGCACTGTGGTCTAATGGTAGTGCTTCGGCTTGCGGATCTGAAGGTCCCGGGTTCGAGCCCTGGCCGGGCCATTGTGTTGTGTCCCTGGGAAAGACACTTTACTCCTGTTTTCCTACTCCTTCGGATGAGAGTATAAACCGAGGTCTAGTCTGTGTCGCATACATTCCATCATAACGGACTTTAAAGATCCTGACGCTCGTGTCCTAGACGTGTGAGTGCCGGTGACAAGAACACACCCAGCATGCACCTAGGTCCTTCTCCCCCATCCCTGGGCTGCCCAGGATTGTGCTCAGTTGTCCGGGCGTCAGACCATGCACCCAAAGGCTGCGGGTGGGCGTCTCGGGCGGCTTGAGTTAGATCCTGTATCGGCCAGCGCCTTGAGCAGCTCTTGAGCTGGAAAAGCGCTATATAAGAACGATTAAATAGATAAATAAATAATGTCGGGGGAGGGGGTAAAACTATTGGCGTCAGAGAGAGAGAAAGAGATTTAAGATTTTAATGCATTTCTCACGGCCTTGGGCCCATATGCATACCAAGGAACAGGGGGGAAGGGAGGTATTTTCTCAATACAACAAATTCAAAATAGAAATTCAAGCTACGTCAACACCAAACTGGAAAAAAATTCTTGTAAACATAATATAGTGTAGGATACAAAAGGATTAAGCTATAATAATTTTTAAAAAAAAACATATATAAATGACAATAATTATGATCGACATGATCCCATAAAAAACATTGATAACCATAACTACTGTATGATACAATAGGGAAAAAAACAAACAAGTGATGTTATTAATAACTGTATGAAAATGATTTGTTACATGTTTCAGTCTTTATTTGCCATATATTATTAGGGATTGACGTCTGTAGAATATATGAAAGTATTATATAGAAGAAGGCAAATTATTGATAATTAATCAGCATTCGTTACATAATAGAGGTTCATGAAATCAATGTTGGGTCGACAAGTTTCTTCCTTTTTCCTACAGCTTAATGGATGTATTTGCTAAGAGAACGATATCTGTCAGAGTCATAATTTACAAGCAAATGTGTAAACAGACATGAGGTTATTTATGAATCTGCTGCGCAGATCGTTGTACAATGGACAAACAAAAACAAAATGATGTTCATCTTCCAGTTGACTCTTACAGTAATCACACATTTTATTTAATAAATTTTCACTATTCCTGTGCATATTGTTGTTAATCGGTTGAACTCCAAATCTAAACTGTGTTAAGGCTACGCGAAAACAATAAATATCAATATCAATATCTATAATGTAATAGTTCACCTCAAGTCACCGAGCCGTGCAGACGTGTTTTGCAAGCTCTCTCACGGGTGACTGATTAGAGCAGGCCTTTCTAACAGATCTATAGTCTATGTGTAAACACTGTGAAAAATCGCTGCAGTTGTAATTATCTTTCCTCACAATCGCATTTATTTAATGGACAAACAAAAAAAAAACTTCAAAACAAAATGTTCAATACTCTTACAGTAATCACACATTTTATTTAATAAATTTCACTATTCCATATTGTTGTTAATCGGTTGAACTCCAAATCTAAACGCTTAAGGCTACGAAAAACAATAAATATCAATATCAATATCTATAATATCACCTCAACAAATAATTTTGCAATTCTCACTCTCACACAACACACACTATAATCTATTTGAACACAAAAATAACCAAAAAACCCACACATCTAATATAATTTATATCTATACAATCTAAAAAAATCTATCATAAAAACCAATCATACATAAATAATTCAAAAATAAAAAACACTAATCAAAAATATTTAAAATCTATAATATATTATGTGGTTTGTATAGAATAACATTCTATAATATTGTAAAATTCTATGTCCATAATAAATTCTATGTTATAAATTTTATAATATGAGAATAGATTATTCTGTAATACAATTCTATATTATAAATGCACTTGTATCTAGAATTTATATTTTTATAACATAGAAAAATTCTATTACAAAGAATAATTCTATAAAATTAATTCTTTACATATTTATATAGATTAGATTAATTAATAATTATGACATAGAATTATTTATTATAGTCACAAATAAGAGAATTCTATATTTAATGAATGATTTATAGAAGAATGACTATGTATGCATAGAATGATTCTATAATAGAATGGACATATACAAAGAATTCTATAATAGAATGAAAATAATACAAAGAATGAATAAGATTAAGTTAAATTAGAATTCTAAATATAATTATGTATACAAATGAATTCTATAAAAAATAGAATTTATATTAATAGAATTCCTATTCTATAATATAGAATTTATTCTATAGAATAGAATTCATTATTCTATGTATAGAATTCATATGTCATAGAATTCATTCTATTCTATATAGTTTCTATTCATTCTATCATAGAATTCATTCAACAACATTATTCATATATATGGTATATTCAATCTATATAGAATTTTCTATATAGAATTCATTCTATGTCATAGAGAATTCATTTTTCATATGAAATCTCTATAGAATTATTTTTTCTAGATTCATAACATATCATAGTAAATCATATCATTCATAGTAAATTAAATAACTATTTTGTATGGCACTACTCATATAGAGATATCACCACTACATCAATGGCATGTACGTTCCTATAGAGAGATACCAATTTTATTAACGGAAGGAACTATACATAAATGTGGGTGTTCTCACAAAGGGTGGCCAAATTCGCAACAGAGGTATTTATCTGAAAATAGGTTATGGGGGGACGCCTGGGGTGAAATAGTTTTTTTTGCAATAATTATTATGTCTCAAAGAGTTGTATCGCAATATTCGACCTTTAATTATATTAATTATTGCTTTTTATAAGTGTACAGTATGGTTATTTCTTCGATATTGAGCAAAAAGAACTGATTATTTAATTAGATTTTGTCACTATAAACCCTTACAGAACCTCAGCACATTGTAATGAAAAAGTAAGCACGCAGGGGCGGAGGGGGAGGGGAGGGGAGGGTGTGACGTCAATTATTTTTATTGTTACGCGATCTACTCACATTACCTTCGTCTGCATCAAGAAACCTAAAGGCCCCGCCACACATGCCGATTGTGCAACGATTTTGTTTGCGATCCGATCGCGATTGCTACGTGTTGACGTCAGAACAACTGCTTGCCTGCGGTCCGATTTGCAATCGGCTCGGTATCATGCGATTAGAGCCTGTTCTAATGTCTGATAAAGCCCGCAGAACGCTTGGCATGTCAGACATTTCTTCAGTTCTTGCGCGCGTGCACATGTCCCTTTAATCGTCAAAGCCTTTATTCGTCAATTTCACAAAGAATGACCTAGTTGCACATAGAATGAACATTCTATATTATAGAATGCATTCTATGTTAAAGAATTCACATTCTATGTTATAGAATGGATTCTATGTTATAGAATGAACATTCTATAGTATAAAATGCATTCTATGTTAAAGAATGCACATTCTATGTTATAGAATGGATTCTATGTTATAGAATGAACATTCTATATTATAGAATGCATTCTATGTTAAAGAATGCACATTCTATGTTATAGAATGGATTCTATGTTATAGAATGAACATTCTAAGTTATAGAATGGATTCTATGTTATAGAATGAACATTCTATGTTATAGAATGAATTCTACGTTATAGAATGACCATTCTATGTTATAGAATGAACATTCTATGTTATAGA
Organism: Oncomelania hupensis; assembly: GCA_036898135.1. Taxonomy (NCBI): domain Eukaryota; kingdom Metazoa; phylum Mollusca; class Gastropoda; order Littorinimorpha; family Pomatiopsidae; genus Oncomelania; species Oncomelania hupensis. The sequence continues at coordinate 26,778,142 of CM072526.1, forward strand.
ATGGATCCTATGTTATAGAATGAACATTCTATGTTATAGAATGAACATTCTATAACATAGAATGCATTCTATGTGCACCAAATGTTAAAAAATAATTCTATGAAAATAGAATGTATTCAGTGTTGCGAATAAAATCCATTTTATGTTTAAAAAAAAGGTATTTTATGTCATACAATTCTTGCTGTGTAATACAATTAATTATATATACATATAATTCATTTCACTCACATAAAATTAAAAAACACAACTAATAAATTGTAACGAAATTTAGAATTTAAAAAAAGCTATTGTATGACACATCATCACATCGCATCATCACCACATCGATCACATCATCACATCACATCACTGCATCACATTGCTTCATCACCATCATCGTGAAAACGCACCACCACATAAAATCACATCACATCAACAAATCATCACATCACATCAGCCGACATCACAGCAGCAGCACATCTTCACATTGCAGCAGACAGCACATATCATGGCATCAGTGAATCACATCACATAATCTAATCACCCCACCCCTCCCACTCATCACATTTGTGGTGCAGTGTGGTGTGATTTAGAGTGATGTAGTGTGGTGATGTGATGTGGTAATGTGTATGTATGTATCTGCAATACAGTTCTATTATGCCTTAAACGCGAGTGATTCAGACCACATCATCACATAACCTAATCACTCTACCACACCTACCCATCACATTTGTGGTGCAGTGTGATGTAGAGTGATGTGGTGTGGTGATGGGATGTGGCAATGTGTATATCTCTCTGCAATACAGTCCCATGCCTTAAAAAATGTTCTCTATACCTCGACAGAGCCCCAGTTTTTACTATTTAAAAAAAGTGTATGTATTGATTTCATTCTATAACATAGAATGAAGTCTATGACATAGAATGAATTCTATGACATAGAATGAATTCAATGACATAGAATGAATTCTATAGCTTAGAATAAAGAGGATAACATAGAATGAATAAGATGACATAGAATGAATTCTATAACATAGAATGAATTCTATAGCAAAGAATGAATTCTATGACATAGAATTTATTCTATAGCATAGAATGAATTCTATAGCATAGAATGAATTCTACAACATAGAATTCATTCTGTAACATAGAATTCATTCTATGTCATAGAATTCATTCTATGTAATCTTATTCATTCTATGTTATACTATTCATTCTATGCCTATAGAATGAATTCTATAACATTCATTCTATGCATATAGAATTCATTCTTTATTATAGAATTCATTCTATGTTATACAATTTATTCTATGCACATAGAATTCATTTTATGTCATATAATTTATTTTATGTTAAAGAATTCATTCTATGTTATAGAATGAATTGTATGCACATAGAATAAATTTTATGTTATAGAATTCATTCTTTGTAATAGAATTCATTCTATGTTATAGAATATAATTCTATGCATACAAGTGCATTCTATAATATAGAATTGTATTACATACATAGAATCTTATTCTCTATTATAAAATGTTATTTTATACATAGAATTTGATTATGGACATAGAATTTTACACTATATTATAGAATGTTATTCTATACAAAGAATTTTATTCTATGACTTACAATATTGGTTTCTTTTTTATAAATGGAATTTCAACTAATGAATACTTTTTGTGTGCATAGAATGCTTTCTATGTGCATAGGATTTATTCTATGTATAGAATAGTCACATAGAATAAATGGACACATGGCGCCCCATACATCTTTGTGCGCGAGCCGTGTATTATTGCAGGAAGAAAAAGAAAGAAGTTAATAAGATGTTAGAGATGCTGTGACTGACTTAGCAGTTCAGTGGATGCAGAAATTGTTACAATATGATGTGCTTTGAAGGTTAGTGTGGAAAGTGACAGAAAGTGCAGTTTTTCAGTTGTTCGTGCCGTGTAGTATTAATATTAGCTGACTTGTGATGGAAATAACTGATTATTTTGTCTCATCATCAAGTAAAAGGAAAGACGCCCCATCAGCCTCAGAAAGTGACTCCAGCCCGGTTTTGTGTCAAGAAAGAAAACGCCTGAATCAAAGTTTGGGTGAGTCTTTTGAAGATAATACAGCTGCTGCTAAGAAAATGTCGCTACAAGAGACGCTTGCAGCTATGCAGCGTAGTTTGGAAACTTTGGCTACCAAAGATGACATTCATGAGCTGAGAGAGGGGATGAAAGGAGAGATGGATAGAATGAAAGCCAACTTTGAGAAAATAGCTGATAAGATGTCTGAAAGATATGAAATGCTAGAATCAAGATGCCTAGATATGGAAATAAAAATTGACTCACTGATTAAAGAAAATGAATCAATGAAGAAAATCAAGAATTGAACACAACCAGAAATACAATGAAGTCGAAAATGGAGGAAGCCAGAAGTGAGATAACTGATCTTGAACAGTACGGGAGGCGCTGGAACTTAAGGCTGTTCAATGTGGAGGAGAGGAGAGGGGAGAGGGCTGAAGAGACGGCAAAGAAGGCATGCAGAGTGTTCACAGAGCTGATAGGAGTGAACACTAAACCAGATGACCTTGAGGCGTGCCACAGAGTCGGTGCTGAGGGGAGCAGCGGTCAGGCTGGCAGGAGACGGCCCATCATAGCCAGGTTCAAGGATAGAGCGCTGAGGGACTCCATTCTCACAAACAGGAGGAAGTTGAAGGGGCAGAAGATGTAGGTGGGTGAGGACCTCACACCAGAGAATGCCAGACTATGTAAAGAAGCATACAAGCATTCTGCTACACTGTCTTCATGGACAGTGAACGGAAAGTTTGTTGCCAAACTACCGGCTATACGTAAGCTGAATGAGGTCACTGCCTAACTGAGCCAGCGTCAGCGTACATATGCTTAGCCCACAGTTGACTTTCGTCGTCTTCTGTACAGCAACGTTAATTTACAACTGCTAAGAAGTTTGGCCACAAAAAAGTTAACTGCAAGGTAAAAACCGCTGTGTGCTCAAGATGCGGTAAACACGCTCACAGCAATGATCCACGAGAAAATATCAGCATGTGCCCCGGTCCCAAAAAATGCGTCAACTGTGCAGGTGACCATTCATCTGCTTACAAAGGGTGCCCAAAAGCGCAGATTCTTCGCGAGGCACACGGCATTAAGGCCACAATCGGAGTGCCAATCGGACTGGCAGTGCGCCGTCTGGAGGAAGAGAAACATAAATTACATGAAGAAACGAAACAACAACTCACGCGAGAATTCTTCAGGCCAGAACAATTGTCATCCGGACGTGGTGATTCTAGCCTGCTCTCGGAACATCAGGAATCTTTTAGAAGTGGCAAGTCACGACCAGGATTAATCAAAATTGTAACGCAAAACCTAAACACTCAGAAAAGTGATCAAACCGGCATTTCAGAAAATGTCGGCGGTGGCATATGTGAAGGACGACAGACGGCAGCGATTGCCAAGCCGAACTGGGCCAGCAGTTCGATGCCTGATACAACAATATCACAAAAACAAAACACTCAGCAACAAAATCAAAACCTGGAAAATCAAGATCCTTTGGCGCGGAAGGTCAGCGAAACCGGAGTATTAGAGGAAAATGATACAATGCTCACTAAAATCGCCGCAATGCTGAATCAAATGGAAAATAAAATCACACAAAAATTCGAAGCTAATATCCAAAATATAGAATTAAGACTGCCTGAAATTGCAACTGGAGAGAAGATTGCGGCTGCGGTTGCAGACAAACTGTCATGGAAGAGGAAGGAGCAATTGAGGGCTCTGGAGAAAGGCGTCCACAACATGAAAAGTGACCACCCAGTGGCACGAAAGGTCGGGTTATGGCTGCAGTATCTGACCAAGGCCGTGTATGAAAACGAACCTGAAGCCTTCCTCCGGACGTTTACTGACCTGCATAATGCTGCCACTGGCGAAAGCATAGCACCTCCAGTATGGAATGTAGAACTACACTCATTGAGTAGTTTTGCCTTGGGCATAACTGATGATATAGATGACACACAACAAAATGGTTTGTAGGCACAACACAGTAGGAAGTTTTGCTCTTAGCCTCTTTTGTGTCTCCGTTTGCCTGCGTCCGAGTGTTCCTATGCTTAACACAGAAATTCTTATTCCAGCGAAGAACCAAAAGTTGCAATGCAAAGTTTTGCAATGGAATTGTCGCAATATACACACAAACACTGACGAGCTGAAACAGTTGCTTTCCAAGAACACTTATACTGCATTATGTCTGCAGTCATTAGGCCGACAACCAAATGAACTGCCACACTTCGCGGGGTATTACTACCCACCTTTTTATAAGACAAATGCGAAAAACAAGGTTGCGCTTTGCGGTGGCAACTTACGTGAACAAACGAATGGCCGTCAAACGGATTGAATTATCTCACCAGAGTCCTCTGTTAGTGGCAGTGCAGATGCAAACAGGAACTCGACCGTTTAAACGTAGTAAACCTTTATTTGCCAGAAGCAGTTAAAAACACGAAAGAAGTAGAGTATGGCTTAACGATTTGAACACAGCCTCTGACTACTGGCTAGTTGTTGGCGATCTGAACGCGCACCACCCGATGTGGGGAGGAAGGAGCGCTGGTACAGCAGGAGGTGGTCAGATACTGGCCGATGTGATTTCAACATCAGACCTTTGTTTGCTGAACGATGGAGCACCAACAAGACTTCAAGACCATTCAGGTCAAAAACCCACGGCCATTGATATTAGTCTCGTGTCATCAAACATTTATGTTCAGTCGCAGTGGGTCACTCTTCAGGATGATATGGGATCTGACCACGTTCCAATAGAAATCTGTTTGGGTAGTCTACCTTTGCAGCAAACTGAACGTGAGGGTGATTTGGGCTACAACTGCTGCAGAGCAGACTGGACAAGCTTTAGAGAACAACTGCAGAACGTCTGCTTCATTAATACACACACCACTTTACAGGAACAATATGATGAACTCCGAGAAGCAATAATACAAGCCGCTAATTCCAATATCCCCAGGATAACACGGGGAACGGCAAAAAAAAAGCCTAACTGAATTTGTGTGCTTTGGTGATGGTTCTGTGGTGCATCAATTCATCCAGGCTAGGAAAAACAACCCCCACTACCCTCTCTGCCTGTTTGACCACGCTTTCTAGTCTTTGTTTGTCCTCTGCAGTGCTACCAAAGTCAAGTTAAAGGTCAGAAAGTGTTTTAAATTTAATAATTTAATGCTGTAAATTTAATACTGGCTCTGTAAAACATAGCAAGGATTTCAGGACAGACTTTAAACTGTTTGAGCTTTCTCAAAAAGTACAGCTTTGAATTACACTTGCTAACTACTTTGTGTTTTGACGTAAATATTTGTACTCTTGTACCTGTTCTACCTCCACCCACACACCCCCTAACGCCAATGGTTCTGTGTCTCTGTTCACTTTTCATCTGTTGTTTTTCCCACATTGAGAGGTCCAGGCTATTCCTGTTACACCACTCCAGTTTGTCGACATCCTGCCTGTACATTGTGTCTTCATCGTTCTCTATCAGCCCTACCAGTGCTGATTTATTAGCAAACGTTGAGAGTGTGTTCTTCTCACTCGCAGTCATTAGTAAGCAAGGTGAAGATCGTCGGTGACAGACAGCATCCTTGCGGACTACATGTACTGATCATAAGACTATCTGAGAATGACACCGTTCACGGCAACGTGCTCGGACCGAACGACAAGGAAGTCGATAATCCACTGGATGATCTGGGGACTGACTGACAAGGCGTTCAACTTGTCGTACATGAAACTAGGCTTAACAGTGTTGAACGCAGAACTAAAATCAACATATAATACTCTCGCTGAGATGTTGGGCTTCTCCAAATGCTTCAGAATGCTGTGGACGATCAGGATGGGAGCCCTGTAGGCAAACTGAAGCTGGTCCATCTGATCCTCAGTTTGCTACAAGAGCCTCTTCAGCACCAGTCTTTCAAGGCATTGCATCACTACAGGGGTCAGTGCTATTGGCCTATAGTCATTGTTCTCTTTGCAGATTGCTCTTTTTTGGGATGGGAACTATTCTAGAAGTTTTCCACAGTGATTGGATCTTTCCTGTCAGAAGGCTCATGTTAGCCTGATTTATACCAGCTAACTGCCCTCAAAATCTTATGATGGATGCTGTCTGGACCAGGTGCTTTGATTGGTTTCAGTTTAGAGAAGACTGCCCTAACCTCATCCTCACCAACCCTCAGCCCATCATCAGGCTGGACACTATCCAGCTTTCTCAGTACTTCTTGTATTTGACTGTCAGGCTTGTGAAATCTATATATATAAATTGCTTAGCCGGAAGTCCTTCTTCGCCTCTACTGTAAAGTTTGTCCGGTATGGACGCTGATCTGGGCAGGTGCTGGGCGCTGCGGATCGGCCTGCTGTGCGCTCAAAACCCGCCAAATCGTTATAGCCGACATTTCCTTACCGAACGTTTAACCGTTTCTGAGATAAGAAAATAAACAAAATGTCCACAAACTGCAATAGCCTCATTCCGCGCGGCGCTTCCGATTCAACCCGTGTCAAGAACGTGCCTTTCCGTAATACCTCAAATTTTGTTTTATTTCCATTCAAAACACTTTTGCACTCATGTCACCAATCTTACAAAATTTTGTGTTTAACTAATTAAATTTGATTAATTAAAAATCAAATCGAGTTTTCAGCATGTTTTCCCATATAGACCCAAAAAATTAATGGTCTTTATATGAAGCCTTGGTAGCTCACTTAGTAAAACCTTCGCCTACCGTGCAGGCGACCCAAGTTCAAATCTCCCGCGGGCCTTTTTTTTATGTTTTTTTTTTTTTACACTACAATAATTATGAATATTTTTCTTTTTAATTTAGGCTTTTTACTTTTTACTTATTTATTTATTTATTATTATTATTATTATTATTATTATTATTATTATTATTATTATTATTATTATTATTATTATATCTTATATCAAATTTTATTTTAAAAACTTGGTGTTTTTTATGAATTCTATTTGTATTATTCTTTATTCAATATTATTATTATTATTATTATTATTATTATTATTATTATTATTATTATTATTATTATTACTATTACCAAGGATCGGGATGGGGTGGTACGTGTAGGTAAAAGGGGGCTACGGGTAGGTTTAAAGGGGCATGGGTAGTCATAACGGGGATACGGGTATATATAAGAGGGTATGGTGATGGTCGATTCCTTCTATACGCTCGATGTGTCCGGGGACACAAATCTACCTACTACCTACTGGTCGATTCCTTTCATCCATACCTGCGAAACGATCAAGGGGAAGTATCAAGGAGGGTACAGGTAGGTTACAAGGGGGGTACGGAAGGTATCAAGGGGGTATTGGGAGGTATCAAGTGGGTTCAGGGAGGTATCAAGGGGGTATGGTGAGGCGTCATGAGGGGGGGGGATGGGGAGATATCAGGGGGGTGGGGTATGGTGAGGTATCAAGGGGGATATGGGGAGGTATCATCGTCCAAATGAAACTCGCAGACAACAGTTGTCTCTCTGTCTACACTTTAAACAGCAACCTGTGTACCCTGGCTTGCCAGGGTACAAAACCACTAGTCTAGGATAAAAACTATTCAGCTCATTTGCCAAACTGATTGGATCACCCTATGTACGTAAGCTTCTTCTTTTTTTGACCCAGTTATCTCCCTTATACCGCCCACTGTGCTTTTCTTTCAGTGCTTCTTTGAACTCCCTGGTCACCCATGGCCCATTGAAAGACACTTACACAAACACATATTTGCTTTTCTTGAAAATCATCTTCTCCTTCATAGATATCAGTCAGGTTTTCGCACCCATCATTCTTGCCAAACTGCTCTGATCAGGCTATGTGACAAGTGGCTCAATGCAATGAATTATGGTAATATTACAGGAACCATATTCATGGACCTAAAAAAAAGCTTTTGATCTAGTCAATCATTCCATTCTCTTGCAAAAACTGTCTACCTACCTAAAAAAATCCCAATGTCGTCAATCTTTTCCAATCATACCTATCACAAAGAATCCAACGTGTATATGTCAATGGAAGATATTCTTCTCCAGGTACCATTTCATGTGGTGTACCCCAAGGCTCAGTTTTAGGTCCTTTACTATTTTGCATTTATATAAATGATCTACCACTCCATATTACTAGCAAAGATACAAGTTGTGACCTTTTTGCCGATGATGGCTCTTTGCACTGCTCTGGTAAATCTGTAAATAAAATACAAATATCTTTACAGAAGAGTATACAAGAAATAACGGATTGGTGCAGCCATAATCGTTTGATTCTTCATCCACAAAAATCTAAAAGCATGGTCCTCACATCACGGCAAAAGCGACAGCATGAACCTTTAAAATTAAATCTAAATATTAATGGTTCACAGATGTAACGAAAGGGGTTATTTCAAGAAACTGCGTGTATGCGTGCGTGAATGATTTGCGTATTCGCCCGTCTCACACTTCCTAACTCTCAAAACTTCTTTTGCTGTCACACCCCCTTCTATTACTAGAAAATAAACAAGAATCAACAAAGTTTACATAAATACATATAACTCGATCAATAACATGAAAAACGTTTAAATAGTTTTGTACTCACGTACTTTGAGGCGATAATCCGTGAATTAAATATACCATTCACAAATCACACACATAAAGTTCCAAGGAGATAATCCGGGAGATTGTACACTGATCTCACAAACCCACAAATAATTCTCAGTCAGAAAATCCAAATGTCACCAGTCACACCAAGAGTCTCATGGAGGACAGAATTCGCTGTCTGTCTTTTGTTTCCTTTTAATCCTCTGTCTCTGTCTATATCTATACACTATCTTCCTTCTCCTTATCCTTGGCCTTTCTATCTATCTATCCTGGGTTCTCTCCCCTCTCTATCGTCGCTGTCGCTGCTGCTGTTTGATGTAGCAGTGGTTGCTGCTGCTGCTGATGTAGCAGTGGTTGCTGATGCAGATGATGTAGCAGTGGTTGCTGCTGCTGCTGATGTAGCAGTGGTTGCTGATGCAGCAGTGGTTGCTTCTCTCTCGTCTTCTTCTTCGTCTTCTTCTTTGGCTTCTTCTCTGGCCCCTTCTCGATACTTCCACCCCTTCTTCTTCACGACTTCTTCTTCTTCTTCTCGTCTTCTTCTTCTTCTTCTTCTCCTTCTCTTCTTCTTCTTCGTCTTCTCTCCTTCTTCTTCTTCTTCTTCTTCTTCTTCTTCTTCTTCTTCTTCTTCTTCCTCTTCTCGTCTTCGTCTTCTTCTCCTTCTTTTCTTCTTCTTCTTCTTCTTCTTCTTCTTCTTCTTCTTCTTCTCTCCTTCTTTCTTCTTCCTTCTTCTCCTTCTCTGCTTTCTTCTTCTTTCTTCTCCTTCTCTTTCGCCTCGAGGCCCCTCAGCCGGAGACTTCTGAAAACATACAAGTTTTCCCCCACTAAATATCTTGATACATAGACTTTTCTGTATTACCACATATACCTTTCTCTTCTCTCTGTGACAGGACCAGACCAGCAACATATAATTCAAATCTCATATGTGTAGAACACAGTTCACACATACGCAAAAAATTGTAACTCTAATTATAACACTAATTAATACATTCTTGCCGCTAATTACTTTCATTCACAGAAATAAATATAATACTATACATTGCAAGTTGAGGTTTCAACCTCAAATCAAATAAAAATCCGATTTCAATTTGTTATTCAAAAACATACAGCGATCCACCATCTCCATTACCTCCCTAATCCATCCTTCATACTAATATCAAAATTATTCATTATTAATTCTTATTCCACAATAAGTAGAATATAATCATGGTTAAATATTCTTACGTTTCATAATACAATATTTCAATGATAAACCATGCAGTGGTTGGAGCACTCGCTACTGTGTCGAAAGTGAAGCACCGTCCGGTGCGGTTAGCACTTGGATGGGTGACCGCTAAGGTGTGAAGCGACAAACAACAACGCCCCCAGTTGACTCAACTGTGATTGAGTACCTACTCTCTTGAGGGTGGGGAAGGTAAAGCAGCGAGGGAGAGAGTTGGGCATCACCCTCATTACGCTGGCCCAAGATAAGTGTGATCTCCAACATCACGCTCCCCTACGGCCACAAGGCTATGGGACTACCTTTACCTTTTTTTTTAAACCAATAAATATATACCTGCAGACGCAGCTGCCAGAAGTACAAACACAACCAACGACCACTACTTGGTCAAGTCACAAGAAGAATGCAACATTTTTTGAATACATGTAATTGGTGAACCGTCACATGACTAGCTCAACCAATCAGAAATTAGTAATCAATAAAAATATTATAATTTATATCTTCACACAGGAAGATATTACAACACACAAAAAGTCACCGGACTAGTATAAACCCGGTCCGTGACAATACCCCCTTCCTGCAAAAAAGAAAACGCCCGAGTTTTCTGAATTTTATCAGAAAGAAAAAATTACTACAATTATGTCCATCTAAACTGTACAAACAAGCGAAAAAGACAACTGGTAATTAGCACTTATCTTAAACATAAACATATTGTATTAAGCAATCACCCAAAGCGCAATAGACATACCAAATATGTATTTTTAGTCCAAGCATGTTACCGTGATACATTGAAATCAAAATCAATAAGGTACATAACAGATCATTTTACAGTATTCAAATTGATTTGCAGCATAAAATATACAATAGCAGAAATATACACAAAGCATGTTCATTTTTCACAAATGCTATGGAATACCCTGATGATAGTGTCTGGTTTTGGTTACAACTGTTTTGATGTAGTCTTGAGCTAGTTTGCAAGATTCTAGGATCTTGTTTTTGACGTGTTTAAGAGGAGTAGTTTCAGGGTAACGTGTTACCGTATCAATGATACCGAGTATGCATCGGTGACCTTCCTCAGACGGTGGAGAAATCGGTCCTACCAAATCAACTGTAACCCGTTTGAATGAGTCTGAATGAGTCGGCATCTTGTCTAAAGGAACCGGTGGAATTTGACCTTGATCTTGGATGAGTGTGGAAGCACCCGAAAAAGGGTCGGACACACCTGGTAAATTCCCTACAATCAAATCGGCCACTGGTTGATCAATGACACAACACAACACAGTGCCAGAGAAAAATGGAGTGTCAACAGGCACTTTGGCCAACGGAAATTCCTCAATGTTTCCGCCGAATGTCAAACATTTACCCTCTCTGCCAGTGTACTGGTCGTGCGAAACCAGTCTCTTGCGAACTCCACAGATAGTAGCACCTGTGTCTCTGAGCACACTTGCTTTGAGGCCATTTACGGTACCTGACACTAGCTTGGTCTGACCACAGTTTTCATCACCAACTGAGCAAATGACCTCCGCGACTAAAGCTGACTGAGTGTTAACTGGAGGGTCCTGGTAGTTCTGCGAACCACTTTCAGTATCTTGAGTCTCTGGGTATCCATTGCCACTAGCATAAGGACACCATGCAGCTATGTGACCTACGCCCCCACAACAATAGCAAACTATGTCCTGTCTATTCTGTCTTTTGTTGAGAGGAGGACTACCTGAGAAACGAGAACCAGGTCTAGAATACGTATTTCCACGTCCACGAGGATCCTGATTGTTTTGAGCGCCCCATTGCGCATTCATGTTCTGATGTGCAAAACCCCTATTCGAAATGGGACCTGCGGGTTGGTAGTTTCCACGTGGAGAGCCACGAAATCCCGATCCCCTGAAATTATTCCATCTTTGAGCAGTCCCACGAAATTGATTCTGAGTGGGAACATTCTGAGAAATCGACGCGGATGCAAAAATCGAGTCATCCGACTTCCGTGCCAGTTTCTTCTCCGGGTGAGCCATGCGAAATGCTTCAGCACTGTCTATCAAAGCCGCGAATTTTGTCAAATTTCTTTCTTTCAAAAACACGGCGAGATCTCTCGAAACAGAAGCAATAAACTGCTCACACAAAATCAGATTCCATAGTCCATCAAAAGTCTTTTCACAATCTGATAGTTGGATCCATCTTTCCAACAAGTGAGAAAAACGCTTTGAAAAAGTTACAAAACTTTCCCCCACTTCAGGCCTAACTGATCTGAATTTTTCTCTGAATCCATCTGCAG